>CM030173.1:19685822-19735822 GCA_017639675.1 Aplochiton taeniatus
CAGTGTGGAGTATGTTAGTTTGTCTACAGTGTGGAGTATGTTAGTTTGTCTACAGTGTGGAGAATGTTAGTTTGTCTACAGTGTGGAATATGTTAGCTTGTCTACAGTGTGGAGTATGTTAGTTTGTCTACAGTGTGGAGTATGTTAGTTTGTCTACAGTGTGGAATTTGTTAGTTTGTCTGCAGTGGGTAATCTGTGATTTGTGTACAGTAGAATATGTGATTTGTGTGCAATGTGGAATATGTGATTTATGTACGGTGTGGAATATGTGAGTGTGTGTGCAGTGTGGAATATGTGAGTGTGTGTGTGTGTGTGTGTGTGTGTGTGTATGTTTTCCTCCTCGCGGTCTCTGAGGTACTGAGCGGAGGGAGAGAGGGTAGAGCGGTGTTTTGTTTGTGTTGCTAGTTGGTCCCTCTGGGCTGGTACTGTAATCAGAGAGCGGCCGCTCAGAGGCTTCTTTCCTGCGGCGCTGTCGGCCTGCTTTGCCCTCCTATCGCAAGCCTGAAGGGGGCCCAAACAACCCGCGTGATTGGCTGTGAGTGCGCGAGTGCTTTTCGACACACACTCTCGCACACGCGCAGGTGTCTGGGCGCACACCACAACAGCCTCCGTGCACTTATCGACCCTCCTTTCGGATAAGAGACTACTCGGAAAAACTGTAATGTAAACGACTAGCCTGTTAAGTTTCTTGAAGAAATCCTGCTTGGCTGTTCTCCCCAGCCTGCTCTCGTTGTGTTCAGCTCTGTTCTGCTGATCTCGCCATGTCACTAATGTCCTAATTAAGGAGCATTGTGTCCCGGCCCCTTCCTGGGCCCTAACGAGCTCGCTGAATGCCTGTGTAGAGGCAGAGTCGGTGTACAATGAGCCGGCAGAGAGAAAAGACCGACCGAAAAATGAAAATCCAATTAGTTGTTAGATCCATGCAAAGTCAAGGATCTCTCTCTCTCTCTCTCTCTCTCTCTCTCTCTCTCTCTCTCTCTCTCTCTCTCTCTCTTCCTCTCATCCTTTCTCCCTCTCTCCTTCTCTCTCTTCCTCTTTTCTCTCTCTCTCTCCCGCTCTCGGATCAGTGGACCGCAGTGGCCTGCTAACACTGCATTCAGGAGACTTAAGACATCAGAGGTTTCTATGGAGACTGGAGATGATCGCTGATGAAGGCTGGAGTGGGTGGGCCAGAGGGGAGGAGAGGTTGACAAAAAGACAACCAGACACAGCGGTCTGGGGGAAGAAGAGGTAGTGAGTAAGGAGAGCAGGAGAGCAGGGGGAGGCCTGAGCTATTAAAGGAATGGCATGATCAAACGGTGGAGTGGGGCCAGGTTCTCTGCCAGGGCGAAGACAATCAGGCCCTTGTGGCAGTTTGTCGTGTGTGTGTGTGTGTGTGTGTGTGTGTGTGTGTGTGTGTGTGTGTGTGTGTGTGTGTGTGTGTGTGTGTGTGTGTGTGTGTGTTCTGCCTGGGTGAATGTGTGTGTTTGAGTTGATGTGCTGGTGTGACTGTGTGTTGGGCGAGGCCCGCTGTCTTCCTGTGGCGATACGGTGAGCGCCAGCTAGGGGAGTCCAGTTGAGAGCCCGGCTCCTCTGTGTGAATACTGACGGGCTCCGTCAATGAGCCTGTTCCGCTATCCACCCACTGATATTACCAACATACCGCCTTATACAGGGGAACAAAGAGCTGGGCTTTACTGTGCTATTCCACTTCTCTCTTTCTCTCGATCTCTCTTTATCCCTCTTTCTTTTCCCTCCATGCATGGCAGGTCTGTTTTAGACTCTCTCGCCCCAGATTTGTCCTCAAAGGTTTTGCCCTGTCTGTTGTTTTCCTCCAAAAGCAGTGATCCGATGTTGTGCTCTGCTGAGCAGTGCTTCGGTTTTCTGGGGTGTGGCTAACACGATGTGAGGTCCACTGGTGGACGGGCGAGAACAGGAGCTCCTCAGACCGAAGGGGTCCAGGGCTGCCTGGAGATTCAAGCTGAACGGTGTAGTGTTCATATGCAGGCTGCAGACTAAGTGCTGCTAGTGTGGCGCAGCCTGCTAATAGCCGAGCTAGGCCGGGGCATTTGAAGCATCTGGACGGCCTGTGTCTCAGCTTGGAATGAACCCAGACGCACCAACACGCACCCAGCCCATGAAGGCTGTGTCTCCTGCCCTGTGCCTTTCAGGTGGTGTCCCAGACCATCAGCCTGGTGGACCTGTCCTGCTACAGCCTAGAGATGGTGCCCGAGTATCTGTTCTACAGCCAGGACGTCACGCACCTCAACCTCAAACACAACTTCATGAGCCTGCAGGGCTCCGGAGGGCTGCTCAACCTGCCCAGGTAAAAACATTAAAAAAAAAGTCTCCACTTCTCCTACCGCATACCTAACCCACACTGATCCAGCTTTAATGGGGCTCGCTCCCCCTGAGCGAGGAATCTGGAACAAAAAAACAAAAAGCCCCTGTCACATAGCATGCGCTCGCAGCTTTGATGGAAGCTAAAGGTTTTGAGATTTGCTGGGATTCAGCAAACATTTGCTATTTTTTGGCAGTGATGGGATTGGGGGTTTATAGTGCATCATTGGTCCACCGCCCAGTGAAACTTCACGCGATATGTTGAAACCTTGAGCATCCCACCCACAACCCCTTCTCACACACACACACACACACACACACACACACACACACACACACACACACACACACACACACACACACACACAGTATACTGGCTGATTAATCAAACAAAAATCGCTTCAAAACGCTGTAGAGACCACACAAGTCACACACAAGTCCTAATCACCAACCTCTTCTACCTCTGCTGCATTTTTACCCTGATATAAGCAGCGTTCCCACTGTTGGTTATGTAAGCCAGCCATATGATAGAGTTACACACGCTTCAGTTGGAAAAGTCCTTCCCTATCTTCTGGGAAGCATTGGTCTGGAGCAACTTAGCTCCGTAGCCACTGCTTCCACAGTGCAAATGGGACATATTTGAAAAAGCCTGCTTTCTCAGGAGAGATAATGCTATTAAATGTTAATCATCTACCACAATTGGCAGCGCTTTCCTGGCATATGTGACTGGCATTAAAGGCTTTCTGTAGCTCTCACTGAACGTGTGTGTGTGTGTGTGTGTGTGTGTGTGTGTGTGAGAGTGTGAGTGTGAGTGTGAGTGTGAGTGTGAGTGTGAGTGTGAGTGTGAGTGTGAGTGTGAGTGTGAGTGTGAGTGTGAGTGTGAGTGTGAGTGTGAGTGTGAGAGAGAGAGAGAGAGAGAGAGAGAGAGAGAGAGAGAGAGAGAGAGAGAGAGAGAGAGAGAGAGAGAGAGAGAGAGAGAGAGAGAGAGAGAGAGAGAGAGAGAGAGAGAGAGAGAGAGAGAGAGAGAGAGAGAGACCCCACATTACAGAGGAGCAACTCCCAAGTCGTAGATGAACGGGAGAAATTTTACACATCGCCACATCTCTCTCCCTTCCCTCCTCCCTCTCTCCTTCCATCTCCTCCCCTCCGCTGTCTTTATGTCTCTCTCTCTCCCTCCCTCCCGTGTCTGTCACTTCCTCCATCTTGTCTGTATATTTAGAATCGGGGCGGTACGCAAGCGATGGCTGGGGCAGGAGGAGGAGGAGGAGGAGGAGGAGGAGGGGAGGGGGGTGGCTTTACTCGCATCAGTCCGTCGCTTCCGACATGTGAGTCCCAGACGGGGCCACCTCCACGGCTGTCAGCAGCACGTGGGGACGATGGGAGCGGGGAGGCAGCGCTGTGCAGAGCGTGTGCTCCTCCAGAGCTCCACAGACTCAATCCTTAGCCCCTCCATGATGCTCGGCGCCCCGCCCCTCCCATTCACTCTGCCTTTCTCTGCTTCCCCTTCGTTTGCTACAGCACAATCTGCTGGAGGACCCTTTCACATGACATGTTCCCACGCACTGTGGAATGCACAGGCACTGTCCATCCAGTCGAGATACGTGTAGCTATTGTGGTTAGTGGACATTAGTGTGTGTGTGTGTGCGTGTGTGCGTGTGTGCGTGTGTGCGTGCGTGCGTGCGTGCGTGCGTGCGTACACACGTGCATGTAGGTTTTTGGCTTCGTCACGGTGCAACTGGTTTGGGGTCAGATCCGGATAGCGCTCCACCGGCCTGTGAAGAGGACTCTGTGTGAAACCGTCAGCCGTCCGTAGTAACGAGGGCACCAAATCCAATGGAGTGATTCAGAAACGAGCCAAGCTGTTTGTTTGGTCGTCCTCTCATTGTGTACTCTTCCGTCTCTCTCCCCCCGGGCAGGTTCTCCCAGCTGAAGAGCCTCAACTTGTCCCATAACCGCCTTGGCGTGTTCCCTGAGTCGCTGTGTGAGATCCTTACCCTGACCGAGCTGAACCTCTCCTGTAACGGCCTCCAGACGGTCCCCGTGCAGATAGGCAACCTGCAGAGGTAACGCACCAAATACGTGGACACACTTACGCAATACTCACACACGCACAAGTTAACGAATACTACAACAGGCAACGTTCTCGTCAACCAAAAAACATTATAAAATGGCTTTGCGGATGGCATTTCTTACGGGGAACTGCTTTATTTTGTGTGATTACCAGTCAGTACCGATGACAAACAAAGAAGGGACTGTGTGCGGTCAGTGGCTCTTCACTGTAGGATCCCCTGAACATGTTGTGCTCTTCAGTCAAGGCGGTTAGCCCATTACTCTGTCCTGCTGCTCAGCTCAACACATCAGTGGGCCACATGAGCCCCCTGTTTTGTGTTGGCAGTGAATCATTGTCGAGCTGTGTGTGTGTGTGTGTGTGTGTGTGTGTGTGTGTGTGTGTGTGTGTGTGTGTGTGTGTGTGTGTGTGTGTGTGTGTGTGTGTGTGTGTGTGTCTGTGTGTGCGCGCTTAGGCTTTTGTTAATTGAGCCAGTGAGATGCATTAAGTTCAGCTGTTTTCGTTATGCAATCATGTTAAATCAAGCTTCAAAATCAGGCCACTTTTCATGCTCTCAACCCACTTAATCCAGGGATGTGCTTAATATAGAATGAATGAATGCATGAATGAATGAGTGAATGAATGAGGGTCTGCACAGGCAGCTATGTTACGCTCTTATGGAATGCTGAAAGATCTGGCACGCCCAAAGACGAGAGACCCAATGCCTATGTCCCTCTCTGTGTGTCTGTCTCTTTGTCTCTGCCCCTCCCCCCCCCCCGCCCCCAGCCTTCAGACCCTCTCCCTGGATGGAAATCACTTGAGCTCACTGCCCGAGGAGCTGGAAGGCCTGGCTCAGCTCAGCAGCCTGGGGCTCTCCTTCAACAACTTCCCCCACATCCCGGGCGTGCTGGAGAGGCTGAGCGGCGTGGACAAGCTGGCCATGGCTGGGAACCGGGTGGAGAGCCTGGAGCTGGGGACCCTGGTGCGAATGAGCCATCTCAAGAACATCGACCTGCGGTGAGGGCCTTGGCTCCGGACACCAACCACTCTCAACTCCACGTTTCCTCTCCTCCGGCTTACCATTCACTCCCTCTCCTTCCTCTTAGCAGTTAATCCACCTGTCACTTGATGTGTGCATCATTCAGGTTAAATAGACAGTGGGAATATATTGACCCCCCCCCCCCACACACACACACACACACACACACAAAGACTTCCAGTAAATCCCTCCCGGAGTGGGAGAACGGCCCTGTCGAAAATGATAAGAAATAAACAAATCTCGACGTGGGCCTCCGTCTACCCAGCCTGGCCCTCAGAAGTCGTTAACAGCCCCCCTGTTTTCCTCCCTCCATCCAGCCTCAAACGAGGAGATGAATCCTCCCCGTTAGCACCAGTATGCCCAACCTCATTCCCCCTGTCACTCTTTTAAAGTTCAGCCATTATTCATCTGATCTCCCCTCTCTACCCAGCGAATTATTGGCTTGTGGGATGCCGCTGGATTTATTGTGTGTGTGTGTCTAGGGGGGCTGGGTGCACCTGTATCAGATGAGTGGGCAAGTTTGCTTCATAGAGCGACAGAGGCTCTGGAGAACGTTTTCTACCCGACTGGAGAGATGTACGCACTCACACGCAGCTTGCCTTTCATCTGAATTAGCCTGCACTCCTAAACAGTGCGTCTGCTGTGTTTGTCTGCTCGTTCTCTTTGTTCCATGTGTCCCGCTGCGTTGTCCGGTTTAGGAGCTCTGTGTCCTGTCTGTTTGAAAGGTTGAACCCTGTGTGCTGTCAGCCTGAGCCCCCTAGCACCACATCCGGCGTGTGGCTGGTCTCTGGGCTGAGGCTGTCCTGCTAGCCGGCTACGTCCTCCCAGAGCACAGCCAGGTCACAGCGCCCCGTATGTCCTCTCTGTGCAGGCTGAACGGTTTGCGCTGCGTGCGCAGCGAGAGCCTGGAGGCGGTCAGGCACTTGACCCAGCTGGACGTGCGCGACAACCGGCTGGCCTCGCTGGACCTGAGCGCCGCTTGCAGCCTGGAGACCCTGCACTGCCAGCGCAACCGGCTGGGGGCACTGACGCTCAGCGGCTTCGCGCTGCGCACGCTGCACGCCGGCAGCAACCGTGAGTTTGGCGGGGCTCGCCCCAGGGCTCTCTGTACTGTGTCACATAGGCCAAGCCAAAGGAGCGGGATGGGTGCGGCTCGGCTGCTGATCAGGGTGCTTGTTTCTGCCCACAGGCCTGACTACAGTCAACATCTACCCTGTCCCCAACCAGCTAACCCACATGGACCTATCAAGGTGAGGAGCGGGACCAGTATATCCCCATAACCAGGTTCTGGGTCTTGG
Organism: Aplochiton taeniatus; assembly: GCA_017639675.1. Taxonomy (NCBI): domain Eukaryota; kingdom Metazoa; phylum Chordata; class Actinopteri; order Galaxiiformes; family Galaxiidae; genus Aplochiton; species Aplochiton taeniatus. Next base: position 19,692,526 of record CM030173.1, read on the forward strand.
GCCTAGTTCACCTTGTGCCCCTGCTGCATTTGTGCTTACCCAACAATGTTGTAGCAGCATTAGTACTGTGGTATATTTTTTATATCAAATATAAGTGTTGTGTGTGTGTGTGTGTGTGTGTGTGTGTGTGTGTGTGTGTGTGTGTGTGTGTGTGTGTGTGTGTGTGTGTGTGTGTGTGTGTTTGTCTGGCAGGAACCTGGTGGAGTACCTCCCTGACTGGGTGTGTGACAGCAGGAAGATCGAGGTGCTGGACATCACACACAACCTCCTGTCTGAACTGCCTGCCAGGTGAGCGCCAACTGCACCTCCATCTTGGACAGGTCCCCGTGTCTTTTCCTCCCAGCGCAAAGTTAGCCTAGCACCGCACCGTCACTTCTCATCAGCGTCCGGATCTGACAAGCGATTAGTGTAAATCAAAGTGGCTTCCCGCTGAAAACGGATGAACCTGATTCACGTTGATGCGGTTCTGCTACGAAAGCATCGTCATGAGAATGTCAATAAAAAGGAGATTCCAACAGTCCAGACAAAGACAAGTATGTGCGTAAGCTTATCTGTCAGGCTGTGCCAAAGCAGGGTGTGTCAGTCTGTCTCTCTGCAGACTTCCAAGATGTCAAAGCCTTGCTGCAGCGCTAAACTCAGTTGCCATTCACTGGCTACACAACAGACATTTGCATTTGAATGGGACCAAAAAGCTTTTGCATATGAGATAATATTTTGCTCGAAGCGGCAGATGGGACTTTTTTGGTGTTATTATTCTGGGAAAGAAAATGTTGCTGTGTTGGTATATTTAGTCAGCCAGGTCTAAAAGGACGTTGATAGATGTGCCATGGACTCTTCGTGCCTCAAAGGTTCCCTCTAGTTTCACAAGAGAGGAAAAGCACAAGATTTGTCTTTTTGCCGCTCTCCCTCTCTTTCTCTCTCTCTCTCTCTCTCTCTCCCTCTCCTTCATGTTCTCACTTTAACTGCTGTCCTCTTCTGCTCTCTGGTAGATTTCTCAGCAGCTTTAGTCTGAGGAAGCTGCTGGCTGGGGACAATCGTTTGCAGAGACTACCAGACCTACTGGACCATGTCCCCTTGGAAGCCCTTGACCTCCAGCACAACAAACTAGCTGAGCTCCCAGAGAGCCTATTCTACAAGGCCTTAAAGTGGGTCTATTGCTCCCATACTCTCGCTCACTCTCTCTCTCTCGCTCACGCTCTCTCTCTCTCTCTCTCTCTCTCTCTCTCTCTCTCTCTCTCTCTCTCTCTCTCTCTCTCTCTCTCTCTCTCTCTCGTCATGCTTCTATTAACCTGGAGACCAATGTTAACTACTCATTATGTAATCAAAGAGGAGGGAGTAGGAGGAATGAACTTTGACATGCACTGTACTATGTGCTTATTAAATGTGAACGTTGATGATATCGAGAAAAAAACAAGCTAGACTCCTGCATGACCCATTGCCTTTGTTTAGAACCGGAGTCTAGTCAGTGGTTGGTACTGTTAACTCCCTAGAAGTGAGCTCGTCAAGCTTTAGTCCCGGGGTTAGGTTGAAAGTACCCGTCCAGAGTGTAACCCGAGCCTAACGCCATCAGCACTCCTGTTTCCTGTATTCTGAAGGACTCAATGGCCATTAGCCTCACAGCACTCCAGTGGACTTTACAATGATTCTCCTCTAATGCTGAGATACAGTGCATCAGGCGTGCTTAGTGTTTGGTGGGTCTATTACAGCTTCGCTTAATAGACACCATTACGGTGAAAGATGCGTGCACAATCATTTCCTCTCAGTTAAATGTGTCACATTAAAGGAGATATTGCCACGATTTTGGCTTCAAGGCCATTCAACCTCCTTTAGCTATTATAGTTCTGCGAAGCCTGAACTTGTCCACGGTCGAAAGCGATATCAAATGCCGTGCATGTTCTTTTCGGCTTTATCCACGTCTGTCGCTCCCTCCTAGCCTGAAGTACCTGAATGCGTCTGCCAACGGACTGGAGACCATTCCCCCCAGCAGCCAATCGGAGGAGAGCCTGAGCACTCTCCAGGAGCTGTACCTAACCAGTAACAGCCTGACGGAGAGCTGTGGAGCGCTGCTGGTAGGACACCAGAACCTCCGGGTGCTCCACATGGCCTACAACCAGCTCCTCTCCTTCCCCGCCAGGTAACCTCGGCAGTGGCCTCCTACAAAGGCTTCGCATAGGACTTCATTCATGACCTTATGGCCTTCCCCCGCTATGAAGGCAAGTCATACGCCCCAAATTGGAATACCGGTATATGTATCTCGAGTGAACAATTGTTTGTGTGCATGTGTATGTGCGTGATTCTACAGTAAACTTAGTAAGCTGGAGCTGCTTGAAGAGCTGAACTTGAGCGGGAACAAGCTGAAGACCATCCCCTCCACCGTGTCCAGCTGTAAGAGGCTGCACACCCTCATAGCACACTCCAACCACATCAGTGTATTCCCCGAGATCCTCAACCTTCCCGAGATCAAGGTCAGTCGGCTTTGCTTCCTCTAATGAGTCTCTTTAGGCTCTGTCTTATGCGTGGGTATGGATATATGTTTACAGCTGTGTGTGTGTGTGTGTGTGTGTGTGTGTGTGTGTGTGTGTGTCTGTGTCTGTAGCTGGTGGACCTGAGCTGCAACGAGCTCACCGAGATCCAGCTGCCCGAGTCTCTGCCCGTCACCCTGCAGGAGCTGGACCTGACGGGCAACAGCAGCCTCATCCTGGAGCATAAGACCCTCAACCTGTTTAGGTGAGGCACCCACAGAGAGACCACCGTGGTTGGCACGCCGCATATATGAACCCTCCGATTCTTTCATTGAACAATGTGCCGTAGCCATCCAGCCCAATTTAAACGTGTGTAGGCATTTTAAACGCAAAACACGTACACACACACTGACAGAAACCCCCCTCTCTCTCTCTTGGTCCCCAGCCACATCACCACCCTGAAGCTGGACCAGAAGCCGGCCTTGCCGTCCGGGGACACCCTGGGTACCTCCACCCTGTGGAACCACGGCTACTCTGAGATGAGCGGCCAGAGGAACAAGTGAGCAACACCCCTGGGTCTCCCTCGGCTCTGTCTGGTGGGGTCACAAAGTAGGGGCTGGCTAGGAGGAGTAGTTTGTCCTTAGGCTCTGAGGGTGTGAAGAGCTGCACACGTTAACCACTTATCTGTAGGCTATATGTAACTCTAGATGTGTCCACTGGGAGTGAGCTCTATGGACGTTTTTTAGGGACGGGAGGCATTGAAGCCCAATACTTCCTGGGGTTGAAAGGCCAATAAAGAGGTGTCTTGTGCATCATTGATGAGTGGTCCAGTTTGACTGGCTCTCCTCTCGGGGTCAGGGCCACCCTGGGGGCCCTACACGTCAGTGTCTGGTGTCAGGTCTTCACCCCCTGCTGCTCCTCTATGCAGGGCTACGGGGCTGCCTTCCAGGGCAGCTACTACTGTTTACAGCTTTGTTTAACTTAACCTGTGGTTCTAGGAGTTGATTAGATTCCTTCTTTGCGGACAGGCTTTGTGTGTCTATACTGGCAGTCGACCGCTTCGGGGACAGTGTGGAGGCCGCTTACGGGATCTTCGACGGCGACCGCAACGAGGAAGTGCCTCGGCTGCTGCAGTGCACCATGGGAGACGTTCTGTCGGAGGAGCTCCAGCACTCCACCATGGACAGTGTGTACATGAGCAACACCTTCCTGACCTCACACAGGTAAGGGCGTCTATCACTTCAGCAGGCGGACTCTAGCACCAGCACACGCTGACTCTGACTGTTTATCAGGAAACTGGGCATGGCAGGCCAGAAGCTGGGCGCGTCTGCCCTGCTCTGCTACATCCACCATGAGCCCTCGGAGCAAGGCAGCTACTTCAGCCTGACGGTGGCCAACGTGGGATGCTGTCAGGCGGTGCTGTGCCGCGAGGGTCGGCCCTTGGCCCTCTCCAAGGTCTTCAGCCTGGAGCAAAGCACTGAGGAGATGGAGAGGGTCAAACTTGGCAAGGCCATTATCACAGAGGTATTGTGTGGTTCACTGTGTGTGTTTTTTTGCTGCAGGGCACAAATGTATATAATATATGTGTCATCATGTCCTGAAGCTCAGTATGTATTGTTCGACTCTACGACCCCCTTTTCAAACAGCAGAGCTGAGGGCCCTTTGTGTTGTTGTGTCTCTCTGCAGGATAACAAGGTGAGCGGGGTCACCTGCTGCTCCCGCCTCCTGGGCTGCTACTATCTCTCCCCCTGGGTGCTGCCCAAGCCCTGGGTGCGCACCGAGCCCCTTTGCTCCCAGGATGAGTTCCTGATCCTGGGCAACAGGGCGCTGTTTGAGAGGGTGTCCTACCAGGAGGCGGTGTGCACGGTCCAGGCGGTGAGAGACCCGCGGGCCGCTGCTAAGAAGCTGTGCACCCTGGCCCAGAGCTACGGCTGCAAGGACAACGTGGGGGCTGTGGTGGTGTCCCTGCACATCGGCGAGGACAGCTGCACCTGTGAGCCTTTGCTGTCCACCGCCGAGCCCCGGGGCCCCCCTCCCACCCCGCTCCCCGTCTTGCTGGCCCCTGGCCTCGGGGAGCACCCAGCCACCCCCTCCTCCAGCAGCGGCATCGCCTCGGAGTTCAATAGCGAGACGTCGGCGTCCGAGGTGGGCAGCGAGGCGGGCTCCACCGCCTCCGATGAGCACCCCTCCTCGGGGGCGGCGGCCCGCCCGGAGAGGCGCTGCAGCCTGCACCCTGCTGCCGTGCAGTGTGGCCCGGTTCCGGCGGCCTCAGCCGGGGCGGGGCCTCACCCCGTCCTGTTCCAGAGGCAGCCGTCCTCCGCCGCCTTCTCCAGTAACCAGTCGGACAACGGGCTGGACAGTGACGACGAGGCGCCACTGGAGGGCGTCATCTCCAACGGCAGCAAGCTGGAGGTAGAGGTGGACATCCACTGCTGTGCCTTCCAGCTGCGCTCGGGGGTCCCCGACAGCCCCAGGAAGGAGCTGGAGCTGGACAAGCGCGGTGGCTCCCACTACCCCAACGGGAAGATGCGGCGTCAGGACAGCGTGGTAGTGTCCGCCACCAACGGTTGCTTGCTGGCTGTTTGTGGCAGGGAGATGGCGGACCTGAAGAAGTCGCCCTCCACCTCCAGCCTGTTCGGCAAGAAGCTGTCCAACGGCTCTGTGGTGGCCCCAGAGGACAGCCACAACCTGATCGAGGTGGCCCTGGAGGCCCCCAAGAAGAAGTCTGGCTACTTCACAGCCCCGGCCCAGCAGGACCCGGAGGATCAGCTGATCGTTCCCCCCAGCCTGGAGCAAGACGTGATGGAACAGCTGAGAGGCCAGAGCACCATGGTCCCCGGCCCCCCGCCTCCATCCACAACCGGCCCCAGAGACCCAGTGTGGGACCATCCCTATCCAGCGGCCCCAATGCTGCCTCACAGAGACCTCAGCCCCAACCCAGGGCCAACCCCCGCCCCTGTCCTCCAGCAGGAAGTCTATGACACAGCCCTGTAGTGGGGCAGGGGCCTGCAGAGCACAGTGCCATCTAGTGACAGACCTGTGACAGTGCCATAGCAGAAAGGCAGAGGAGGCCTGTGGGATAATCCAGTTCAGCTTTACCCATTCAGTCCAGTCAGGAAGAAAAGATGAGGCTGGTGGGGGCCACCAGTGTGAACGCAAAGCAAACGCTCCATCACTTGAATCAGGGGGAACTGTCTGGGTATGAACTGACGTCACGACTCAGGAAACGAGGTTGTGATCCGACAAAGGAGGGACCATTATGGGCCAAAACATCCCACCACGCCCCATGCTAACCTTTCCCTGGCCTGAACTGGAACTCCTCATGTGCTTAACACATCAGAAACTTGTCAGCAACATTTCCCTTTATCTGGAAAGGAGGAGTGATCTGCCGTGTGTGACTTAGGGACCCGTCCAGTTTGTTCATCCACATCCAGCGTCTCCACCTCTCTCCTGGGAGCTCTGTAGGCTCCCCGGTCCCAGAGAGACGTCCTGAGATGGAGGCGTGGAAAAGTGCCTACTGCAGATGACTCAGCTCCCTGCCAGGCTGTCTAGCTGCGTGTGTGTCTCGGTGTGTGTGTTTGTGTGGAGGTGTGTGGGAGTGCGTCAGCTATCGAAGCCTTGGGAGGACATCACTGTGTAACAGTATCTCCAAGAGGCCACCACTGGTACAGTCGCTTGCCTCTCTCTCTCTCTCCTACCTTCCCTGCCATCTTGTCCAGCTGGTTGCACTATGGCCAGTGTGTCCATCACTGACAGGAATATTAGACTATGTGCTGCCAAGTCTCACTCACGCTGTTGTCAAAAGAATCAGATGCTATGCTGTACAGGCTCCAAGGCAAATAGTATCAGATGAGTACTGCGTTTTCCCTTATGTGATAAATCCATCAGGATTAGTGAATATCCATTTGTGTGTCCATTGTGCTGTGTGATGGATTGAAAAAAATATACATAATACTCCAAACCAAGAGCAGACCCACTACAATAGCAAATGGCTTTGGCCTGCTTGATTTGTTGTTATATGGATACTTGTTTTTCAGGAAAGCCTTGCCATGATAATATAATATTTTTAAAAAATGGCTCTGTAAATGTCCCTTCTAATCTGGCACAATGCTTACAATGTAATTTGGTGTTCATTTAGCAAACTCACATATATGTCACACACAGGGAAGGAAGAGGTAGACCCAAACACAGGATAGGTATCTAAAGTAGCGATAAACAAGAAATGTGACACAAAAACACTTGCACAAACTCAAGACTTATTTAGAACTCGGAACAGTTGAACGTCAGTCAACAATGACCGGACAAGGAACAACAGAATAAAATTCCAACGAGACCCAGGTCAAACTAATAAACGTAACTAGGAGCGCTTGTTGTGCTTTTCCAAGGCACGATCATGATGCTATATGGATTTAATATGTTGACTGTAGGGAATCTAAAGCAAGGTTAAAAGCAACATTGAGTACTCTTGCTATCTTGCTATGGATCTTGCATAATGCATAAAAGTGTGATAAACACAGCGGTGTGCTCCCCTTTTTATTGGTGTGCCATATTCCTGAAGACTAAGGATCCTTTATCTTCCCACTATTGTGTGAGTCGTTCAGTCGTACAGTCGTTTATCATATGCATTTAAGAGCTTCTAAAGTGGAGTAAATGTCATCCTACTACGTTATCAGGACAAAATAATTACATTCAAATGACATAGTACTGAATTACGATAAGTTGATATATTTGCTTTTTTATTCTAGTTGCAGCCAGTAAATAAGGTATCAAATGCCAAACTTTCACAGGCAGATTCTATTATTGTTTGTAGGACATCTGGTGGTGATAACTCTGAATTGCTATTTTTGATTTAGCTGTTTTTGTTGAGTCCCTCATGTACAACCGACCAAGATTTAGAACAAGTCCAAAACACGTGAGTGTAAGTCATTGTAAGTGGAACAGACTCTCTTTTGTCTTTTTGACAGTAACGTCTGTTCTCTATACTGGCTTGAAAGTGGGTGTGATATTGTGAATAAACAATAGCTTCCACCACGGTTTGTAGGACGCTGGGATAGCTTCCTTACCATTTGGAGGCAATAAAGTATGTGTGAACTGAGGACTTTCACTTGGCTTTGTAGCATAAATATATCAGATTTTATCCCCTGGATGTAGTGTGTTTCCTTGTGTTAGATACAGTAACGATGGCAGTACACACAGTACAGTATTTACAAAGAGCTTCACTGGAGTGAACTGACATAACCCATTCTAGATTTGTGTCCTGGGATGTTATGAGGTCATCATAAGCAAGATTCGCTTGTTTATTTTAAGTTAACCTTAAAGAAAAGTTAAAGTTAATCTGAAGTAAGAGTCATTTATGAGAACCTTTTAAAAATGAAAGAAACAGAAAAGAAAATACATGGAGCGTTAGCTGGTGTATATGTTTCCCAGGCAATTTTTGTGTGCATGTTTGAAGTGCTGCTAAGACTTACTTGCTAATCGACTATTCATTATATATGTATGAATTTGAACATCAATGCCACACATTCAATCAAATCAAATGCTATGTATTGAACGCTACACTTCCCCCATCACCCACCCCCTTACCACACTTTGTGCCAAAAGACAAAAGGGGACTGATTGGGCTGTTGTGGGTTTAGGGAGGCCAAAGGTATTTACTGTTGAGTAACCCACTTAACAGTGGGGTCCTTGGCACAGTGTCCCGTCTGAATAACGTATAGGTGATAAAATAATAATGTGTGTGTTACATGTTACTGTGAAAGTGACAAAGTCAAATCATTCCACAGTTGCTGCATAACCAGACCTCTCAGACTTCCCTCATAGCCTTAAAGCAATGCTACTCAATGCTAATGTCGATGGGAGGCCCACCGTTTTATTATACATTTCCTTTTACTTTGCCTGGGTCTCTTATTTGTGTGACAGAGGGAGGGCTTAGGACCAGAAGGGTAACATAATGAATAGCTTAACTTGAAGTAGATATTTACATCCTTGCCAGCCAGGCTTGTAAATGGAGTGGTTGAATTATTTTTAAATCTACCTTGTTTGTGTAATAGATTGTCTGTAAAATAACCTCCTAGAACAGACTAAATTCTCTTAAAAAAAATATAGCACTGTTCAAAGGGTGTTGTATATAGAAAACAAATATATTTAAAGAGGGATACATTAGTGTGATGATATATTTATTGAAATACACATTGAATGATCTGACTTATGTTTTTTGTGGCCTCTATTAGCATCATATTATATATCTTCTCTGAGAGAAAGTAGACAATAAAAACTCACAATTAACGTTGGCATAATTGATGACCATAGCACGGTAATTCTTATCACATGGCATTTGTGTAACGTCATGTTTGGATTAGAAGAAAAGCACCTGGTGGTGGTTTAGTGTAGTTTCAGCCACGCGTTTCACCTACGGTTTAGTTTGCTCATTCCTGACAGAGGCCTGTTTCGGACTTTAGGATTCCCCCTTGTTTGGCGCAAAAAAACTGGCACAGAATGGGCACCACAAGTGTGGGAAATTACCTGTACCCGGTAGCTTTTCTACAGAAAGCTCATATGAGAATAGCACACATTTGATCAGACATTTTCATTGTGTGTTTCCTAGTTCTTAACATAGAATTAGAACACATTTATGTTATAAAACGAAAAGAGAAATGGACCATATCGTAGTACTCTTATACCCTTGTACTGAAGTGAGACTTCAAAAACAAAACTGTATGTAGATTGGTCTAAGAAGTTAATTTGCTCTGGCAATTATGCAAAGTATCATTTGTATATATGTAAAATAGGGTTAAAGACTGTGTGACCTAAAACTAATTAAACTAAGAGGGTCGCTTTTCTCAGCTCTGAAAATGAAAAGTAACTGAGCATTTGTGTATGTGTGAATGTGTGCGTGACAATTTTAAGTGCAGTGCTCTGCCATCTGTGTGTTTTGACTTTCTGTCAACTCGGCATTGGCTCAGTGAAATGTAAAGGTATTATATGATCAAGAAAGCGGATCCCTGGCTTGTTTTCACATAAGGGACGTCACAGCTCCACAAATATCTGTGTGTCCTTAATGTTCTCCCATGTGCTCTAGCAGCCAAATTGCATAATGTATGTCAAAGACATTGTATCTATAGGCTCTTATCCTAGCACTTTGTTTTGGGCCTTTTGTGCCTATGTCCTATACGTTTTCTATTAGTTCCTAATCTAAGGTGTGCTCATGCATCTCTACCCTTATTAATAGAGGACTAATTGTGTCTCTAAATATGCCTTTTGTCTGTTTGGATACAGTAAGAGGAAGCACAGGGTTGCGATTAAGTGAGATCCAGGGCAGTGGATGATCAAGTAGTAATATTATTTTTTAGTAAAGGAGGTCACATGTACTGTTCTTGGTCCGAAGAGTACACGATTGACATTTTGTGTACATAATTAAGAATATACACACTACTTGGATATGGCAGATGTGGCTGTCTGACTGGGGTCTTCAGGTTTTTGAACAGTTGATGTCAGTATTGTTCCCTTTACTCGCTGTGGGATTTTATTTAGCTTTTTTTGAAAAGGGAGCATGCTGCCTGTACGTGTGTGGGTGTGTGTGTGTGTGTGTGTGTGTGTGTGTGTGTGTGCGTGCGTGCGTGCGTGTGTATGTTTGTGAGAGAGACTGTGTCTAAATTCACACATGTATGTATGCATGTGTTGCTCCAATTTATAAATGAATGAAGATCACCTTATTCCAATGATCTTGTGAAAGAAGCCGAGAGATGGGATGCTCCAGTTGTTCAACATGTGACCAAAGTAAACATGGTTTAATTTCCCTGTTGCTTTCTGTACATTCTTTTCTAGAGAAGCTTGAATATTTTCTCTCAATGCCAAGAAGCCGAGGTTTATTTTTGTACTTCATTGTTTCATGCAAATTTATAGACCTTTCTCCACTACAGAATCTGAAATGATAGGGATTCTATTGTAAACTGTCACCCATAATGGTATTTTTATTTATAAAGCAAATTATTACTGTATGTAATGTCTAAAGCATGCCCTATATAAATAAATATAAAATATATACAGTACATATACAATGTGATAACTTTGTACAAAATGTTAACATGCTATGTTTATAAGGCCTTCTAAATATCTGGAGCATATCTAATATTTTTAAGTTTATATTTTAGCATGCAGAAAACTGCTGAAATATTTCAATTATGTTTCATTGCTAAGGTAATTAGTTTTAGAGACTTCTTCGTTCTATTATTTGGGTAAAGGACTAACCTTGAGCACTTTTACTGTTTGTCAGCCAGAATTGTACTCCTTTGAATTTTGAGAGTGGAAGATGGTTTATTGTTTCATTTGAGATGCTGCTATGACTAGTTTTGAGCAGAAAAGTTGTATTTTTAAATGACTTTCAGCCAAGTAGCAATAAAAATTTATACTGTGAAAAAAACATTTCCAGTGTTTCTTCTTCATGGTTCAGTGAACAGAAGGATCTTGAGCAAGTGATACATTTACCATAGTAGCCGACGGGTAGTCATTTTAAAGCTGTTGTTTTTGCTTCACACAAGAGGGTATTGAACATTTGTACGGTCAGAAATATATTTTATGCCATAACTCGGCACAATAATGAATAAAAGAGGGATAATTTGGTTAAAATATATTTTAATAATGTAAACAAAGATAAAAAGGAGTCAATGAATAAAATGTAGTATGAAAGTGTAAACAATGTCAACACACAGTACAAAGACAACATAATAAAGATCCTCTGCAGATTCCCGATAAAGAATTTGATTAAATTTAAACTTGGTCATTAAGTACCAATCATATCTATTTAAAATGATCCTACAGCCTCCATACCTTACAACTAGGACTGCCTCTAGCACTGTCACATTTTCAGGTATAGTTAGTTTACAAAATCACATTTAAAAAATGTAATACAGTAAAGTTGTTTCTTGTTAACACTATATTAACAGTTAAACATTTAAGTTCAAAAAGCGTATTAATTGCAGTGTTAAGAAGCAGATGCATCCTATAAATTGTTATCATCTGTTGCTAGCTCTTTCTTCATCTGTCGTACTGCCCTGAAAGCACGAATGGCTAACACTGTGCTAAAGCAAAAAACAATGACTCCAAATACTGCAAACAGGCCCCCTGCGATGTCTGCCCCATTAAGTTGGCAGTCAAAGCCCTGATGCCCCTTGCTCTTGTAGAGCTGCTCTCTCTCCTTGCAGATGGGGTTATCGTAGGTCTCCTTTAGCTTGATAAAGTAGAAGGCCAAAGCAGGGATGTAGCCCAAGCCAATTAAGAGGTTCAGCAGGGCCTCCCCCAGTAACACAGGGGGCCAGCGATAAGGCACTCTCAGGATACCCAGGGCTAGCATCCCACAGGCGTACGCCATTAGAGCACCACCGCAGGCCATGCTAAAGATGTATGGAGGCCGCTTGAGCTGGTGGAACAGTACATCCAGCTCCTGTACCCTGGCTGAATCTGCTCCCGTAAAGGCTTGAGCGCCTCCATAGTAATAATGGTAGAGCCCCCCAAGACTGGCCAGGTCACGGTAACCTCCATTGTTGCTGTAAGGCACCCCAGTACAGATAATTATCAACAGATTGACAAAAACCTCCATGACCTGACAGAGACCTAGGGCAGAACAAAAGATCAAGGGGAAGAGTCAGAGTTGCATGTACTGTATCAGTGGGTTTAATATGTCAGAGAGACAATAACAACAGGCATTTATAAAATGCAGGTACACAATCCTTTCAAATTTGTGTTGGGAAGAGCATTTCCAGAAGTCCCAATATTGCAATTAGATTTTCTCAAACATCTTCGCACACTTCCTCTCCATGTCACTCAGACACACTGTGTTGATGATTATTTTGTGATACAGATACATATGACTTGCCTCTGGCTGTTAAGACATATCTAAGGTCGTAAAGAGGCCATCTCCGCTCTGGCTCGTAGTATTCTTGGTTGGTTGGAGATGGGGAGGCCTCTCTATATCTGATGAAGACCAAAGGTTGGTTAATTATAAAATCGAATAGAAAAAAACTGGTACTCAACCATGGGAAGTTGACACAAACAAAGAATATCAATAACAACTAGTTTTTGCCATTAGAAATGAAGGTCTTTATGGAAGGTTTGGTCTCTCACACTCTAGATTGGCCTTGATGATGGCTGTGGTCAGGTGGATCGTTGTGGGAGAAGGCTGTTGTGTCCCTCTGTCTCTTGGGGGAGTCCTGTCTGTCCCTCCTGTGGTCATCAGAGCGCCTAAACTCTCTGTCTCTTTTATTCCAGTCTCTGTTTTTTTCCATAACGTTGCCATCATAAGATTCTTCATCGAATGTGTTCTGCTTTCTGCTCTTGTACTCATCCCTCTCTCCGTATCTGCTTCTCTCTGGCATTGTTTAGTTTCTATAGAGACAATGATAGCAAGATCATACAAACGATGACAGACAGTAAAAAGTTGGAATAATAATCCACACTGGTTTATTCTATTTTCCCTGGCAAGAAAGAGAAGCCTGCTCGCAAGGGTCTTCAGGTGATAGGCTACTGCATGTCGTAGTCGTGGTACTTCTAAAAATGAAAACAAAAGCTTATAGACCTACATTGGGGCTCATGAAGACACAAGCTTAACACATATGGCAAAGTTGTTGAATTCCGCTTAAAGATACTTTCTTTCTTATCGTGGTAAAGAGTGAATAAAGAAAAAGTTATGTTTTTACCATTTAATGCTTCCTGTGTTGTCGCTCTTTTACCGTAGACTCCTCCTCCCACTCACCTGAACTGTGCCGCAGCCCCACCCAACCTGCCTGATTAATCCAGTTGTTCTACAAATTTAGGATGTGATTTAACAGCCGTGCCTTTACACCGTGCAGGCGTTTTATTTAATTTCGAGTGTTTTTTCCTGTAATATTTTCCGCATAAACAAACTGTCTGCGAAGAATATCTTAGATCTGTTTCACTGGCAGATGCACATAGTCCGCCACTACAAATACATGTGTTATTTGTTATAATAGGATGCACCTTTTGATCGCTTGAAGCCAAGAGACGCAATGCACGAATCAGTCAAAACAGCAAAGCAGCGCTGGAAGGTTAACAAATGAATCTTGAAAACCTGTCAAAGTTGCGTTACATTCCTTCCCACCCGGACGTAAACGCACGCGTTCACTGGGACTGTGCAACCGCGCGCTCGGATAGAAGCGAGGAGGCGAGACAGAAATGGCGGCGATGGCAGGGGAGTCAGCATGATATGCAGGAGCAAAAGGATCTATCTGATTATACGACTGTCAGTCATATTTTGTGAAAATGAAAACAATATCGAACTAGGAGGTCTTTTGTAATTTTAATTACAAAACGTACAACATCTTATCCGGAGAGCTCGAAACCTTTCATTGGAGAAGAGAACATCTCACCGGGAGCATGGCTTCTCACAGTAACCAGGTAGCCACTTTTAGCTAACTAACGCAAGTTAGCATTCCGCTAGCTAGCTTACATGCAGAAGATAACTGGCGCTGCTTTCTAAATCAAAGACGTTTGAATGTTGGTGTTAGCCTAACCAAAATGTAACACTTATATAATTATGGTGTTTTGGTACTGCGTAGTTTGAACGGAGTTATGCCATTGAACAATGTGCTGAAATTGCTTGCTAATGCTTTCCCCTAAGCACTAAAAAGCCTGTTTCCCCATTGAAACTCAGCATGGTTTAGGCCCGAAGAGCCTCCATTCAAAATAGTCAGCGACACGTTTTGGAACTGTTTAGTTGGAAATGACAGGTTATGCAGCCATTAATTTGTGCAAGTGTGACTGACACGGGGCACTGACACTTCGCAATGTCCCAACAGGTGTCATTTGCTTTGCTTTGACGATTTTTGGTGTTTGGAAAAAGTGCTGCGTGTAGTGCACGGCCCACCTGCTCAATCAGAGCTGCGACAGGCCTTCGACTTCGAGTGGGGCTTTTAAAACGGATAAGATGTTAGCGTGACAAGCGTTGGATGGAAGAAGACAATGGCAAATGTGTAACTCGTTCACTAAAACTGTAACCCCAGTCAATCACTTATTCATTCATGCTAGCTAATGGTAGCTTGCTAGCGTGCAATGCAAGCAGGATTGAAAGCTCGGGACGAGCAGGTGGTCTGGCTATGTAAAATGCTAGGTTGCTACCACAGAGAGCTTCGTCGGCCTAGCGTCATTATCACGCTAGTTTTGGGGGAATGCCTTCATCTTCTAATTTGACTGAAGCTTTTAGAATTCTTCAACGCGGTGGAACATCAAGTCACTCTCGTTCTTGCTAAGTAAAAACACTGTGCTGCTCATTTTGATGATGTTAGCTAGCTTAAGTGTGCCCAAGCCCCTCCATGACTCTTCATAAACTTATTAATGTATTGTGAAATGTAGAGAGCAGATGTAACTAATCTTTCACGTATCTCAGTTCACGTTGACCAGTTTCTATTGGTATGTGCCTAGTATGATTGCTGACAGCTGTCTTGCAAGGATGTCATTCAAATTCGTGTGATATGGTCTACATTTCAGTTAGTTTAGGATGTTGTATGATAAATTATATATATTTTCTGTGGAATCTCAAACAGTAACTTTTACTGACCGTTTATTATATTATCAGCGTTCAAGTCGGTTAAGAAGGAATTTACTGATAGTTTGTTTTCTACTATTGGTGTTGGTGACATTGAAATCATGGAGATGGTGTTTTTAATGTCTGTCTACCCACATTAGCGAGATTACCATTACTAGTAATGGTTTGTATTTTATGCCATATGTTAGGTGACTGCTTGACCCAGTAAAGATAATTTATCAAACGGGAGCAGAATAATTACTTACAAATGGGTGTGTTCTACCTCAGCAGCTAGCAAATATCTTGTTTTTTTTCTTCAAGTAAGTGTAACATAGGATTAGTCTTGTTTTCAAGCACAATGCTGTTCTATTCTATTACAACAAATCCAGGAAATGAAATGCATTAACTGATGGGGCCTTAACCCATAGCTGTATGTTCATAAATGTACCTGTATCATACAACAATACGTGTCAACAAGGTCATAACGAAGCAAATCGCAGGAGTAGGTTTTCCAAAAAGTTAGCCAGCCTCTGAGTATGTTGGAAGTTTAGTCTCCATGACTGCTTATGTGCCTGTCTGGCCTGAGGCACTCATATGCCTTACTGAGTTGGTCAATTTGTTCAACATAACATGGTGGATTGTGTCACTGTCACATGAGATGAATCTAGCAAGGCCGTGGGGCGGGCATCTTTGGGGAAGCCCTAAAAGGATTGCAGCCATTGTCACAGTGAATGCAGCAGTGGGTGCCGTTAAACTTGGGTGTAGCATCGTTCATTTCATTCTTATTGTATTTAAATAGAATAGATTTGGCATAGATGGCATAGATTTCATTTCAAGATGAGCTGATCTGCTGTGGCCTCGTGGTGAATGTCCAAGTCCTGATTCAGTATTTTGTAGAAGGCACTACTGGGTACTGCCGGTATTTCCTACTCTGCTGGAGTAGTTTGGAGTTCCCTCCCCTTAGTTTGAAGCCTTGAAAGGCACTGAAACATTTTGGTCTCAAAGACTGCTCAGCTGCTAAGTTGGTAATGAGAAGAATGAAAATGGCTTTAGACTCATACCGTCCTACATTACAGTGCCAGGGTGAATAAATGGGCAACTTTCCCCCACAGGGCCCCTGAAAATATCTATCACTAATCTGCATAGTTTATAGCACCTCAGCCACCTCATTTGTTAGAGAATGTACTAACAAAGACGGAGACAAACTCCAGAGGCGTATGAAAGATATGGATGACCTTATTTGTAGTGGTACATTTCAATTCCCTGCCAATCGTTTTTGCATTTCAATTTGAGAAATGCAAGGTGTTTAGTTTTGACCCCTGGCAGATTGTACAGTGACGAGCTCTAATCAGGCTATTCTCTAATTTGTTTCACATGTTGAGTTATCAGCCCTCATTCTATAGGCCTACACCACCCAACCACTTCTTAATCAAGTTGTTTACCAGTCCAAAAACAATGCCACTTAGCCTACATGTTAAAATCAAAACACAAAAAGCAATTAATGTAATTCTATCTAATCCTGTAAATATGATCTATTTTGGATTGATATCCTTTTAGGAATGTATCAGTTAAAATATTATTTTAGTTTAGCTATCCCATTCTCTATCATGCAACACCTCCTGGTGTGCTGCCCCATTCTATAGTGTGTGTGTGTGTATGTGGTGGTAGTAGTGGGGATGTCAGCGGAGCTTATAAAATACAGATGGCTAATTTGTGGTAATCCTCTGTCTAAACGAACGGCAAGGGAAGCTTAGTGTGGTACGTGTGGTACGTGTGGCACTTCTGTAGAAAAAGGCAAAATGACATTCTTTCTGTTGTGATTGTAATAGCCATCCTGAAGCCATTGGATTACAGCTTGCTGTTTGTTACTTGTAGTGCGATTTCAGCAATTTTTGACCCTCGTTTTGCAAAGAGTTTCATGCCTAAACGGCACTTTCTTTTCTCTGCGGCTCCCTTTTCATGTCCCACTGTTTAATGCGCTAGGAGGATTAGCTCTGTGGCTAGCACGGTTGTTTCACCTTTACTGTACCAATTCTGTAGCTTCCTCCAGCATGACACATCAAATATATATGATGGGTCATATAGATAAGATCCTCAATGATGCCATTGCAAATTCACCTTACTACTTAAGATTGAAGGTATCTTGCTTCAATGATAAGGATTTTGACCACTTTGCTTATGCATATGTTTTTTTAATAGTGAGAAAAGATTTACCAAACCAACAAACAATGAAAAAGGGTGTATTTATTTAATTATATTTTGGTTTATTTTTTAAACGTGTCATGACAGTTTTCGTGAAATTATCCCTTGATTCTAAAGACTATACACGAATATTGAAATCAATGTTTTGTATATTATGTATTTAAAAGGTACCTGAACTATTTAAAGGACTACAAAGTATCTATTTTGGGGGAACTATTATGAAGCATTATAATTCTATACATCAAGATTTGTTTATGAATTGGTTCCTGCCCATTATGTCCAGATAAAGATTTCCCCCATACCTCACTGGAAATGTGTAGCAAGTGCAGGAGACTTTCAATCACGGTGCTAGTGGGATTAGGTTAATTATAGCCAGCAGAGGAAAAGCAGGTTACCCTTACAAAGCAGTGTGTTGGCAACTCGAGGCTAGAGCTCAAGTAGTGTCCCGGGGTCGGAAGGGGAAAGGTTGACTTAATGGTGTGTCGTCATTTGACACCCGCCTTCAAGAGCTGATTTAGATTTACACAAGTTGTGTGGTGACATAAGGATTGATAATGGCACCAAGCTAGCTAAAAGGTTTACTGATTTACAATGATGGTCACCATCTGGGACAATTTAATAATTTTAAGTGGCCGAATGGTCCCAACTTGGGAACAGATTTTGTGTTTAATCAATTAATATTAACGACTCAGTCTTGAGTATTTCAGTGCGCCTCTACTTGGTTTCAGAATAAAGTTGCTGAGTGGTCCAAGTGGAAGTCAGAAGACATCAATACTTTATGTAAAGCAAGATAAGAACATCAAACGAGCCCAACATAATGTTTTTACACATGAATTAGACATTTATAATTGGTTGCTACTGGGCTTTTTCAAAGAATTGCTAGGAGCATTTTGGTAGGTGCTCTTATTCTCAACTCTTAGCAATTCAGTAAGTTGTCTAAAATGTATTGGCTCTTGTGCTGTAAACTACCGTGTTCGTGCATGCACTCCGTGAATGACAGAGATGTGGAGCGCCATGGAGGACGTGCAGGATGAGATGGTGAATCAGTGTTTTTTTTACGTAGAAGGCTTTGCTTTTGGTACCAAACAATGTGTCTGTATTTTGGCCCTGAATATTTTCTTTAACATTTTCCAGTCGGCTAAATTTTTGGCCACGTGGGTTTATGGTGACATAGTAGAGTCATGTGACCCTATCCTTTTTTTTTTTTTTACTCACAACCGTTGTACTACTGGGTTCATAAACTAGCAACCAACCACATGTCTTGCTACCTGCATTATTCATAAAATATTAACCTTTTATCAGTTAAGGATGCTGTTCATTTAACATTAAGTAAAAAAAAAAAAGAAGCTTGCTTGTTATGTTTGGTTGGCCATTCTCTAACTAATTCATTCCAAAGGTTCTTAGAGATTATTCTGGACTCTGCCATAGTTGTGGAACTTAGAGGATTTGAGGTTGTAAGCCCAGCATTTAGACTTTTTCCATCATGCTCAAAACACTATTGCTTTAATGACCCTGAATGGCTCATGAGTATGGTCCGATATTTCCAGTCGTATGTGTCATTATGTTTGAGTTGGCAAAAGGTATGTCGTCTGTTACGTTATGTCCCCATGTTCTGCGGTTTCAAAGTTGTGTGCAATTTCTGTTGCTCCATGCGCTTCGCAATGAAGTCATTGTATAATGCAGGTACTAGATATCCTTCGGTTCATCGTGACAATTGGCAGAAGGACCCATTGTGCAAAGAAATTGCGTTTGATATTTTGTGAATTGAGCGGCTGGGAGCCACTTTTGCCATACTGATGGTGCTTCATGACTCATCACTTTGTTTTTTCTTGTCCTTTTACTTTCACCCAAACTTATGTTGCAATCCAGGCCGTCTGTTGGCTGACTCCCAGAAGCCCCAGGTTTACCTTCAACTGTCAGTTTATCGATAAGAATGGGAAGGGCCTTTTACACGTGTCTAAAGTTCTCTCCCTGCTGTCTGGCTCAGCAGAGTTAATTCCAGCAACCTGTCTTCCCCAAGCAGCATTTTCAAATCTTTGAAATGAAAAAGATGCTAAACTATTATATGGCAATTAAAGGGACCAATGTGATTGATCTATTCTTTTCTATGATGGTGATTCCACGTGGAAACAATTTACATACAACTGTGACTTTTTTTTTTCCCTAATGACTTTATCCCATCTGCACTTTTTGTCCTACAGTATATCTTTGGGGAGTTCAGCCCTGATGAGATCAATCAGTTCTTTGTGACTCCACGCTGTTATGTCGAGGTGAGAACTGGCACCAGGACTTTGATATGCCATCTCCTTAATCACATCCCTCTGCCAAACTCTACAGAAAAATATGCTATGAAATGTAATCTTTGATCAGGTATTCATGTCCCTTTCACTTTATTTATGACTGTGACAGTAACATTGAGAATAGGGGGGTAAGAAAATATCCATAGACTTGAGTATCTCAATATTATGTTTTGTGAGACTATCAATTTCTCCCAAATTTTAGAGCAATTTATTGCCTTGCTTACAGTATTGCAATATATTGAATCGTAACCCTTATATCGTGATGCATATCTTATCACCAGATTCTTGCCAATACAAAGCCATAATGAACCTGATGGAGTGTGCTGTCTAAATCCTTACTTCAAAAGGCATTTTATACTTCTGTTTAGTATAAAATACGCGGAGCCTAATGTACAAGGGCGAACCTTTCTTTTGTCAACTAGCGGTTTATTATTGAAGGACATCTCTAATCAAGTCTTTTATCTCTTTACAGCTTCCGCCATTCAATGACAAAGTCTCTTGCCTCAGTCAGTCCTCAGGTAGGTGTAATATCTGTGTGTAATGATTTAGTTAATCTGTCCCGTCTCATTAGTGTGCTGAACACTACTTACAGTCACAACTTTCAACGCTTTACTTGGCCTGACGACGTCCATGCACTTGCATGATGTCACCGTCGCGGTCCTAAAGCCAGAAATAAGTCGAGCTTTACAAGTTGGATTGTTTACCAGGCGTACTTGACCTGCCGTGCAGCAAGATGTGCCTCTCCTCAGATTTTTACCTGGTTTATTTTTTTTTTTTTTTCTTCAATTAAGAACCAAACATGAATTCTTTTTAATTTGGGTGTTTGTTTGTGAGGATACCTTACTTCGGCCCATCATTCTATAGCTTTCAGGGGTTATGAAGATACCTACTTAGTGTAATATCACGGCAACCCTCCCCGTCGTCCACTTTTTCATAACAGTTGATGTTTGACCCTGATTTGTATTGATTATTCAGGAAGTTACTGTACTCCTGCTGTGCCTTACATTACGGAGTCTATGAGACGGCAGGTTTGCGGTGAGTTTGGGGTCCGACACTCTTTGCCTTATTACCTGTTGTGTATATATATATTGATTTTTACTAAAGAAACTCAAACCCAGGTCTTAAACTGGTGGCTTTCTAAACCTTGCCCCTGTTCTTTCTCATTCTTGCCTGTATGTGTAAGGCTTTGCATGCTTAGATACCATTAAGTATCTCTCACTCTCTTGCATAAAATGCGATGGCACCACAGCCATGCTCTAAAGTTGCCGTGATTTGATTGTACTACCTTAGCCCTCTGCCACTTGAATTGAGCAGCTCCTATTTTCTAGTCTTGCAAGGGCATAAGTTCTGGATCTGTCAAAGCCTAACCCCTTACGTTTCCAAGTGTTCTTTTTGGTTTGCTTTCATTTCTTGACTGCATTTTGACTCTTAACTCGTTTGATTGGAGATGTTTGTGACACTAACAGAGGACCCTTTAATCCCTGGAAAAGAGCCAATCCTGCCACTGTAGCTTCCTCCTCTTAACCATAACTTACTTCTTAAGGTTTGCTGTTGCTGTGGTCAAAGAACAAAGTTCACTTTTTTGAGCTCCTCCTGATCATGAGGGTTGTTGAAATGAATTGATGTGACTTGCTCTTACTAACTTATACCCCTTGTGGTCTTCACTGGGCAACTCACTGCCTAATAGCTTCCAAAACGTGTGTGTGTGTGTGTGTGTGTGTGTGTGTGTGTGTGTGTGTGTGTGTGTGTGTGTGTGTGTGTGTGTGTGTGTGTGTGTGTGTGTGTGTGTGTGTGTGTGTGTGTGTGTGTGTGCGATTTGTTTTCTCCTTGACCTGATAAGTACTTACAACTTTTGACTGTACAAGGATTCATACAGTGAACCGTGCATACTTGTTTTTATTGCCCTTCCAGTACATTGTCTTGTGCTCCCAAGATGACAGTAATTTTGCCTTCAGGAGAGGACTACCAGCGCATTGAGTTCGGTGTTGACGAGGTGATGGAAGCTGAGCCAGTGGCGGTGAAGGACCCTCTCTACAAGGTGTCCAGCACCCTCAACCCCCAGGCCCCAGAGTTCATCCTTGGCTGTCCACCGTCCCAGAAGGCCCTTCAGACGGCACCCCCGGCAGAGGACGTGCCTGACGGAGCCCAGTATGACACTCTGGACGAGCCCGACTCAGAGGCCGCGGTCCTGGACAGCGGCATGGCCTGCCAGGACCAGGATCTGGACGGGGGCCCCGGCGGCCTGGGACAGCGGGAGCGGAAGAAAAAGAAAAAGCGACCGCCAGGCTACTACAACTACCTGGAGGGTGAAGCCGGCAGCACCAGGGCGTCTGGTGACTGTATGCCCGGGGCGGGGCTGGTGAACGGACACGCGCTCAGCAGCCAGCCCCACGGGTCCGAGGACATGGTGGACAAGGCGTTGTCGGGGGCTGAACTCTCTGCCCCTGGCCACGTCGCTACCTTAACATCAACAACGGCATTGGCGGCTGAATCGGCTGCCGTTGTCAATCAGAGGACTTGTGACAGCCCTGATGAATCTTCTTTAGACTTCACGAGCGGAGCCGGCTCGTTATCAGATGGTAACCAAGCGGCTTCTTCTTCCTCCTCCTCCTCCTCCTCCTCTTCCTCTCAAAGCAGTGGGTTAGCGGAAGGGGGCAGGACTGCTGAGCAGCAGCTGGACAACTTGGCTCCACTGAGCCTTGAGCTGCTGGACAGCTGTGGGGACATCCCCTGTCACACGTCCCCCTCCCCCCCAGCAGCTGCGTCCGCCAGCCCCCTTGCCACCACCACCACCACCACCGCTGCTGCTACTACTGAAAAGGAGGGCCTCGAGGAGGCTGGGGACAGTGGAGTGGCCAATGGGCTGGCTGAGCCCCACACTGCAGCCATTTCAGACGGACAGAAAGAAGACTGTGAGACTGGCGAGCAAGCCCAGCAGCCACAGGCCACGGCCTCCTCCCCAGACTCTGAGGCGCGCACGGCGGGGGCAGAGCAGGCCCACACACATGCCCCCCCGGGCGCGGCTTCCGCTTGGGCCAACCCCACTAAGTCCTGGGCCAGCCTCTTCCACAACTCTAAGCCTCTGCCTGGGGTCCCTCAGGGCTTTGTGGAGGTAAAGAACGTTGTAGAGGTGGCGGCTCCTTCCCCTGTCCTCCCAGAGCAGCCTGAGAGGGCTACTGGGGCAGTCAAAGAGAGCCCTGTCCATGTGTCGGAGGATCCCATGGCTCCTAAACTCGCAGGTAGTGTATCCCCATAGGCTGTGTGTCATGACGGGTTCAGTCTTTTTTGTATGTGAAGGTTTTCTACCAAAATAATGTCAGATTTTCTGTCATGAAGGAGGTGTCACAGTTTGGTAAGAAACATCTACTGTTTAGTTCATCACACTGTCCACTTGGTGGCAATATTGAGACATCTATTTCATGTCTTGGTGTACTATCATTTGAACAAGCACTAATTAAGTTGTGACCAAATTATATGGTTTGGCAAATAACTATGAAGATGGCTGCTGTTCCTTTTCAAATGGCTTTGCAGTTTTGAGCTTGTTAGTTATTTCCCATTTTTGTTAAGTTTTTCAACTGTTTACTCAAATGTATTTCAGAACTTGACAGGATGTTTCTGAGCACTGGGTTGGGATTGCAACAGAAAAAAGAAATACTTTCATAACCTGCGTTATCTACCTAGCCTTTTTCTATTACTGATCTGTGGAAGGTCAAAGTGGGCTCAGGCCTTGTGACGTTCCCATGTGGCCATGCTTGATCAAAAGCAGTCGTTGTATAGACTTGACACCATTAGAGCTTGAAGGCCAACCGTCTCCACGCTGCAAACCAGTAGATTATGTGGAGCAGTACTGACAGAGAATGGCTAGGCCACCAATAACATACAGGCTCTAATTAAGTCCGTTACCAAAGCAACAAGTGGATGGCTTTGCAGCGCAGGTGCACTAGAGCATTCAGCTTCTCCACAATCTAGCCCCCTGTTGATGCCGCCCTCTGTCTCTCCTCAATCACTCAGTATAAAGGGAAACACTTCAGTTTCAGAACTGTTGTATTCTGTTAAGCTATTTTAGTTTGGATAGCGGGTTTTGAAAGGAATGGTATTTCCATGTCCTGATTACTCCAGTCAAACCAAAATCCATGTGGTGTTCAGGGCCGTATATTGAAGTTGATCAAATGCCGCTTGCGCGCTGCCGTTGGTGACACCAATTTGTTTTGCTTTGTCCCAATTGTATAATGTTGCATTGGTATTACTTACTGGTATTACCATGTTCCTCTCTTTTAAGGTGTTCTGCAAAAAATAACTTGTATAGTTAGTAACTTAGCTATTTAAAATGAGTGAGAATTTACAAATAGGCTGTTTTTTTATGTTTTTTTCTAGCATTGTTAGATGAAATCTGTCTTGCTATTTGTGATACCCTTCTGTGTTAATGTCCACGTTACCATGGGAGCTGTTTTGTCAGTGACAGCCTCCCTTCCTAGGCGTGGCACAGCATATCCTTATTCTGACTCAGCCTGCTTCGTGTGCCTCCATCATATGATGCTAGAACAGAAGAAGGGACAGACACTGTTGTGGTGTCCGCTGAGCCCCGATGACCCCATGCATGTGCACAATATGATTGGGATGCACCAGGAATACTTTCCACAGTCCTCAGTATTTATCAGGAGAAGGGTCTACAATAATTGTACTTGGAACTTAAATGTTACTTTTTCACCTTCAGCAGTAATGCGTTCCATTTCAAGGTGTACGTGTTTCAGCTGTTCTGTGCTAAACATTTATTCAAGTGGGTTGTTTGTGTGTGTGTGTACTTGTTTTAATCCCTAGAATTAATTGAAAATGTGAAGTTGATACACAAACCAGTGTCTTTGCAACCGAGAGGACTAATCAACAAGGGAAACTGGTGTTATATCAACGCTGTATCCTTTTCCTTCATTGAACACCCTGATTCTTGACCACTGCTGTTGTCGGAGTATCATGGTGTAGTTCTGTTCTATTGCTGTTCCTAAACGTGTGTCCTTGTGGCGGTGTTCCTTTAATGTTCTCTCCTTGACTCTCGGATCATAAGACTCTGCAGGCCCTCATTGCGTGCCCCCCCATGTATCACTTGATGAAGTCTATTCCCCTGTTCAGTGAAACACAGAGACCCTGCACCTCCACACCCATGATGGACAACTTGTAAGTAGCTCCTGGAAGCCCACTGCACACATTGTTTCACTTTGAATCTTCAAATACCGCCCAGTTGTGTTAATGTCCACGTTACCATGGGAGCTGTGTAGTCAGTGACAGCCTCCCTTCCTAGGCGTGGCACAGCATATCCTTATTCTGACTCAGCCTGCTTCGTGTGTCTATCATATGATGCTTGATCAGAAGAAGGGACAGATATGTTACTAATATACTAATTGCTCCTACTATAATTTTGAATGATCAAGATGCCTACTATGGCTAAATATCTTTGCATGTTGTGAGTTCTTAATACAGACAGCAAACACGTCTGTTTGGTACATTCTAAGTCCCTTTTCAAAGTAGAAGACGTTGTGCCCTCTCTGTTTGTCTTCTGCAGTGTGAGGCTGGTCAATGAGTTCAGCAACATGCCTGTGCCATCCAAGGCAAAACAGCAAGGTAAGATGTCTGTCGGGGCTCTAACAAATCCCATCAGCAAGTATTTCCTCATGGTTTTCATTTCAACGGGACTTGTCACCGTCTCAATAGCTGCTGGTGAGAAGATCATGAAAGACGTCCGACCGGGCGCCCCCTTTGAGCCAACCTACATCTACAGACTGCTCACCCTCATCAAGTCCAGCCTCTCAGAAAAGGTATTGTGCACTCGCATCAGAACACTGTTGCATATCAATGATGAGGTCTGTTGGCGTTTGTCCACAGCATGCATTTCCATTCGCCTGGTGTACCATCAATGGAACAAAGACAAAGTGAGCTCCTTGTCTCTCAGGAATAATCACCCGATAACTAAGGACTTTGCTCCTCTGATACATTCAGTCTGTACCTGAATATGGCCCTTTTTACAAAATTCCTGTACTTAGCTGTGATACGTGTGCCGAGTCATCTCTGACTCACATCAGGCGGAGGCAAAATATGCCCCTAATTAAAACCATGAATTAGATGGTTTTCCCCCTCCCACAGACGCTCCTTAATGCGCCCTTACCCTGGTGTTATCTCACCTGTGCACCAGAGCGCGCTGCGTCTATGCTTACTCAGATGTCCTCTATCTGGGAAGTGGTGTTCCGTTCCATGCTGACTCGGTGTTTCATTCAACGGCCGACTCTTGGCAGCGCCGCGTGCTCTTAATTAGCTGCGATGACTGCTTTGGTTTCAGGGTCGACAGGAGGATGCGGAGGAGTACCTGGGCTTCACTCTGAACGGACTGCACGAGGAGATGCTGGCTTTGAAGAAACTCATCTCCCCACAGGAAGAGAGTAAGCATTTAGGAACACAGGAACAGGGAACGTTGTCCGTGCCGCGGCACTCCATGTTACTGCTGTTTTGTACCTCGTTGCGTGAACTTTTCCCGGTGTGTTTCCCCCAACAGAGGCCCCCACACCCAACGGCCCCGAGTCCCAGTCCCGCGTGGAGGACGACGCTGCAGATAAAGACGGGGATGGTAGTGAGGACGAGTGGGAGCAGGTCGGACCAAGGAACAAGACCTCCATCACTCGCCAAGCGGACTTTGTCCGCACCCCTATCACTGACATATTCGGAGGGCACATCAGGTGAGCCAACGTGTCACTGAGCGTAGAGCTTTGTAAGCGTGGCTGGTTTTGTGTGTGAGCCTCCCCCCAGTGTGTGTTTTGAAAGGCCTAAAGCGTGGAGGCACCGGAGTTGACTGTTCTGAAGCCAGACGGACGGTCAGCCTCTGAGTGTTTCTTTGCTTTCCTCCCAGCGGTGAGCTTACTTTTCTTACTGCTCAGCAGCAGCAGACCAGGGGCCTTTCAGCTCGTTCTTTTCATTGGCCGCAGCTCTGCGGTGCCGGCAAGACACGAGAGCCGAGAAAGTATAGTGCCATCTTTATCTGGGGCCCCTCCGGGCCGGCTGCCCCGGTCGACACCCCCGAGCGCCAACCTCACGCTCGGGGTGCCATCACAAACAGGGCTGTCACCAGCGGTCCCTGCCCGTTCTCTGGCCCCACACCGCAGGCCTCCAGAATAACAGCCACTGTGGCCTAGTCGGCAGGCAGCAGGCTCGACAGCCACGCTCTCAAATATAGGAGAGCCAAAAGCAGTTCTGAAGGTGAAGCGCCTGGAGGGTGTGGCGGGCCTAAATGACATCGTCGCTGCTGTTTTGGTCTGGCCCACTACAGGATGAATTGCTAAGAATCAGAAATGCTTGAATCAAGAGTGCTTGTAGAGGGAAATGGAGGACAAGACGAGGCCTGGTGTAGGTTTTCCCAGCCGCGGTGGCCGAGCGTACTCCCACTAAGTGCAGCTACATTGGGCACACGATCTCGGCTAAAGCAATAACTAACCTCAGTGGATGAGCGGGAAATAGTCGGAGCATTTAAAAATGATCTTTCCAACTCAAAGCAATTTCGCTTGACCTTATAATGGCCAGATCTGGATGGGGTGTTAGGGAAGGTAAACATTGTTTTTGTCTCACAAGCCTGTTGGGTAAAACTGACTCATATGAAGATCTGTTGACCAAGGAGAGTTCAGATTTGGAACTAAGTCGTTTGGTGGAATGTGTGGACCGGTGTACAGGATTTGTATTGTATCGAGCAAAAAACTACAGTTGAACCGTTGTAAGCAGGA
This sequence comes from Aplochiton taeniatus, assembly GCA_017639675.1. Lineage (NCBI taxonomy): Eukaryota > Metazoa > Chordata > Actinopteri > Galaxiiformes > Galaxiidae > Aplochiton > Aplochiton taeniatus. The sequence continues at coordinate 19,719,779 of CM030173.1, forward strand.
TTAACAAACATTAGCCATAAAGTGTTTCTGTAGTAGAACTGTGTTCCATTCCTTGACCTTTTACTCCTGCCCGTCCTGTGTCCTCCTCAGGTCGGTCGTGTACCAGCAGAACTCCAAGGAGTCGGCGACCCTGCAGCCCTTCTTCACCCTGCAGCTGGACATCCAGTCAGAGAAAATCCGCACTGTGCAAGAGGCACTGGAGACCCTGGTGGCCCGCGAGTCTGTCCAGGGATACACCACTAAGACCAAGCAGGAGGTAGGGACTCAGACATGTTGGCCTAAAGGCTGGATCTTCTCTCACCGACTGTCAGGTGCACACATAGGGAGGCACATTTTAGACAATATAATGTTCAAAGATTCCATTGAATTATTCCTTTTTGGTATTTTCTCATAAACAACAATATTGTGATGTGCTTTCACAAACATAGATGCCAGAATGTAGCAGCGCTCTGTTCAGAACATCAGTCTCTAATTACATACTGCTCTTTTAGTTTTTCCCCTAGTACCACATCTTTTGTTTGTGATATTGGAGCAACTGCTGGCATGTCAGTTTTAAATGCACTGCTTAGACAATGAGGCTGGTGTGGTATGTCATTTTGGGTTGCTTAGTAGTCTGCCTTTTTATTTTTTCCATAAGGGCACCTCATCGTGTTACTTGTTGGCGCTTGGCTAAAAGTGTTTTTGTGTCAAGTTGCATGGCCCTGTTCCATCCCTGAAGGCAGTTCATTGTGCCAGGGGATACGGTGCTGTGCTGTCTAGGTCGTCCTGAATGAGCGCTCAGAGCACAAGCAGTTTTGTTTTAAGTGCTACAGGACAATGTGCATCACCACATGGACAGAAGAACCAGTTGTGGAAACATGTGGCAGACAGCTGCACTACGAGCCTCCGGGCTCTGCTAGGGCTTTGTGTCAACTGTAGATCGCCTTGGATCCTTCAGACAAAATCTCCCCTGGCGGGTTGTGTTTCATAGGTGCTTTTATATGTGCCCCTTCTTTAATCTGGTAAATCAAATGTTCAACCAGCTCCTAGTTTCTGTCCCACATTGTTTGGTTTTCGATACAAAGACTTCTCCTTAGGGCAGCGAACTAAGAGAACAGAACCTATGTTTATATTCTCCCTGGTGGAACGGAACAATGTTATCGGACAGAAAGCACTAAAGTTTCCATTTAAAACAAGGCTTGTCATATAAGTTATGCTTCGTTTCTCAAGTGTGGTCCCCCTGCTCTGTGTTCAGATTGAAATCAGCCGCCGAGTGACTCTGGAGGAGCTTCCTCCTGTGCTCGTGCTCCACCTCAAGAGGTTTGTCTTTGAGAAGACCGGAGGCTGCCAGAAACTGGTCAAGAACGTTGACTATCCCGTTGACCTGGAGATCAGCAAAGGTAAGGAGCTCCGCCTCACACTCTCATCCCGATCGCCTTGTGCCCTAGTCACACACGGACTCGGGTGTTTCTGACGTGTCTACGACACCAGTTCTAAGCTAGGTGTTTAGTTATTAGAGGTGGATAGTCTGAAGGGTTATTCTACCCAACAGCAGCACCTCATTGGTCCTAGCCTCGACTGGCTGTTAAATGCGCCGCTCTGCTTTACCCTACTGTCAAACACACAGACAGAATATATTTTAAATCTGCCTTCAAAATCAAAGCTGCCCATTTGGTCGTTGCTGTATCGTCTGAACGATCCATGGCTCTATGCAGGAAGTTGTCACAGCTCCTCACAGGGCGACTGAGCCCCTGCTCCACAGGACAGAGTGAACAGGCATCGGGGTTAGGAGAGAATCCCCTGTTCTCCCTCAAGCACTGTCAATATTACCAAAAGTATGCTAGCATATTATTTTGGTTAGGAGGAAAGGAAGCCTGCCAGGGTAGCTGCTGGGACCACTGTAAAACATGTAATCTGGGGTAGTGTTTTACAGTGTTACAATCGTGTGTGTGTGTATAGTCTCCTTTATTTAGATGGTATCGCTTTCATGGCAGGCGGACCAAAATAACCTTAGTTGATGGCATTCATTATGAGATCTCTGTAGCTGTTCTTCCATTGTGGTTTGTGGTTCATCCTAATTCTGCGCTCTCCTTTCAGATCTCCTGTCATCGGGAGTGCGGAGCAAAATCTTTAAAGGCCAACGAACCTACAGGCTCTTTGCCGGTATGCATTTCCAACCGTTTATTAAACTCTCACTCACATTGTAGCAGTTTCATGCCAGATGCTATCGATACGTGGAACCTTCTTTTTGCCTCCCTCCCACGAAAAACTCTCTTGGACTAGCTGTGGAATTAGTTGACTTATGAGTCTGGCTCGCATTATAGTTAATGGTAAAAAAAAATATTAGGTCGCTTATTATTTGCGGACACAGCACATTAAGAGGAATTGTGATGACTTCGATAACAGTTCTCACCGAGCTGTTGGTACTTATGCCCTCTCTTGGAGGGATTGTGATTCATTACTAGCGACCTTCAGATGAAAGGCTCCTAGCTCACCAGAATGAATCTTTGTCTGGCCGTAGTGTCTGACTTGGATGGCTTTGTATTAAAGCGTAGTGTCCCCTCAGGCCTCTTCCCGCGCCAGAGCTCGATGAAAGCGATCCTTCATTAGCAAAGCCTCTCCACTGCTGGAGGTGCGAGGGGGGTTTCCAGAAGCAGCTCATTCAACGTGTAGTGCTCCTGCTGCCCCCTCCCCTCCGTCACGCCTCAGTGACCCGTTCAAACACAGCAGCTACACTGAGGACATGGAGGGGCGGCTCGTCTACCCGTCGTTTTGGGATCACCGTTGGTTTTGCCTTCAGCGAGAAAAGACACCTATCCAAGTTGTCGAGACAGTAACCCCATGCAATAGTTGGCTTAGCGATACATTATTTCCTTTACCGAGTTAAACAATTTGCTACACGTCCTTGTAGATTAGAACCTGCTGTAGCAATACCGTACGTTCTCAACACACGTAGTGGAACAACTTCGTCTGAACCTCCGTTCAGTCATTTCAAGAGTGGCCAGTACCAAGGTCTAACAAGCAGCGGGGGAACGTTTGGGCTCAACCTATATTCTACTCCATAGAGCCAGTTGTCCTGGAGCTTTGCGTATCAGTGACACAACAGCTAATAACATTCCCTTTAGTAGGTTATGGGAACAGTTCAAATCTGGAATAAAAGCCTGCAGCGAATCAACTAAAATCAAATCCCAAACAAGATGTTACCCAAGTCTTTTTGCGTGAATGTTTTTTAGGTCCTAAACCCTTGTAGACCAATGTACTTCTTGTTAGAGCAGTTTAGAAGTGAGAACATGTCTGGATGGGATTGGGACTCATTTTAGTCTAAGTCGGCCACTGTTGTCTTGTTTCTTTTATCCTTTCCCTCGTAATGTTCTTACCTTTTTGATGTAATGCAACATACATTTAAAGCATCTTTTTGCAAGACTCAAATGTATAAACGAGAGAAAGGAAACATTATGTGCTGACATGATATTCAATGCCTGCGCTTCCATTGCGGGGCCAGGGGGCCTTCCTGCAAGGCTAAATGTAGAGTGGTTCACACCGAATTGCCAATTAGTGGAGCGGCATTTTTGGTTTTCTGTTTAAGTAAATACATTTCCAACACCTAACACTGACTTTTTATTTGCCATCTTTCCCCCCCAGTTGTCTATCACCACGGCAACAGCGCTACAGGCGGCCACTACACCACGGATGTCTTCCACATTGGTCTGAATGGTTGGCTGCGCATTGACGACCAGGCAGTGAAAGTTATTAACCAGTACCAGGTTGTGAAGCAGACCGCTGAGCGCACTGCCTATCTGCTGTACTACCGCCGTGTCGACATGCTGTAGACACCTCGCACGCACACGCTCGAAACACACACACGCACCAAAACATCAGATATACAGACACACATACAACTGCACCCATTCAAAAACCCTCTCAGACAATACACACACTGATAGACAGACCATGACACACACACACACTCGCTAACTAATGAACTGAAACACTGCCCAACTTCTTCTTCTTGCAAGATTTCCCTGTTCCTCTCCCCCCTCGTCCCTGCTTTCCAGAGAGCCAGCTTTTTCCAACAACGCCTTTTATCTTTTTGGAAGAAGAGGACAAAAAAAGACGCATTCTTAAGAGAATTTCCCTGTGACGGCTTCCTCTTCTTTGTGCACCACTGCTGTTTTTTTTTTTTTCTTCTTTTTTTTTTATTATTGCTGAGAGGAGAGACTGTTGAATGGACTGGGGGAGGGGGGAGGGTTGGGACATGACTCACCTCTAAGACCGCTGCCTGGCTTAGATGGGGAACAGTGGGTAGAACCACAGGAACACCTATCGACCCCACCCGGCTGCAGGTGGACTATTGGACTGCTGGAGAGAAGTTCTATTCTGTTTTGTTTATCTACTTTCTTTCTTTTTTTTATTTTAAGAAAATGGCATAGAATTATCAGTGTTTTGCCTTTTAGTAAGCGGAGTTGTTGGCCTATGAAATGAATTTGCAGCAGTTGAAAAAGCCTGTTCAAATTTGCCTAGTGCATTGATAAAGGCCCAGCACCAGCAGATGACATTATCGTATTGAGTCTATGTACTCCAAAGGCGAGATGCTCTTCACCACCACCACCACCTCCTCCTCAACCTTCCTCACTGTCCCTATGCTTTTTAATTTAGGAAACACTTGAGCCATCAAAAAAGATACAAAAAAAAAAAAAAAAGACCGGAGAAAGAGGTGCTACAGTGTGTTGAATCTAAACGGCTTCCTGGTTTGAGAGAACCTTGTGTGGTTTCTGGGTGTAGAATTAGAATGACTATCTAAAATTTTATGCGCTTTAGGGTTTAAAAAGATGATAAATAATTAAGCTTCTGTGCACGTAAAATATAACTGATCAATAAAAGATGTGGATGTGCAAATGCACATTGTTTTGCAGATATTTAAAGATTAAAAAGTAAAAAAAGAGATTCCTGAACTTGGTGACTCACCTTGTATGGCCCCTTAAGGGGTTGTGCTAGTTCTAAGGCTTCCTGAGTACCCGTGCTGGAAATATAGCAATGAATGAAGACAACCATCGCAATCCTCTGCCCTTGTATAACTGTATACCGTTACCCACCCCCCCATCCATCCTTTTATTTGTCTCTCCTCCCCCTGTACCCTGTCCAAACGTCCCATCTGTGTCCAGTGTAGACACCCTGTCCGTGGGGTTATTTCAGAGATACATCACCCTTTTACCCACCAACTCGCCAGAAAGAGGGCGCTGCCTTAGGTTAGGTATGACGTTTTGTAAACCAACTCTCCACTCAGTGTACGAGTCCAAACCAGTCAGGGGGTGGTGGAGTTAGTGTAAGTCTGATGTTTGTAAAGTGTTCTGGGAATGTACCTGACCTCTGCATTCCCTTGTCTGTGGTTGGCAGCAGTTCTGCTCTGAACGACTGACAGTGTTGTGGGGAAGTGGGGTTACACCTGTCCTTGGCCATAGAGATGGAAAACAAAGTCCCCTTCAATATATACGCACAAAAGGAAATCATGTTTGTTTTTGTTTTAGACCTTGCATTTGCATCAATATTCATTGATTTTAAGTTTAAGGTGGAAAATGTGTTTATTTTTTTGTTTCGTAAGATTTTTGTTTGATTACTATCATGCCCTTTCCCCCCAGTACGGTACTTCTGAATAGAAGACAGAATTGGTATTAGGAAGAAATTACCCAAGGTAAAGCACAAAAACTAATAAAATGAAACAAGATCCTTGATTGATCATCATTTTTTCCTTTTCATAATTTTATTTTCCAATGATAAATCTAATTTCAATCTAAGCAGTGTTAAAAGGTATTTTACATAAAGGTCCAAGATCTTTGTGATTTGTGTATTGATTATCCATAACCCCAAAGTAGACCAAAGAAAATATGAACCTTCTATTCACATTGACTGATTCTCTTTCACTCCATCTCACAAACACACGGGGCTAGAGACAAGGCGACGTACACAGTTAAACAGGAACAACTCTTTCCCACAGACCACTCAAACAGGTTGTGAACTACTTTTTCCCCAAATCGAAATAGCAGAGCACGCATTTTTGATTCAGTAGGATAGCTTTTTTTTTCTTCTTCTCACTTGCCTTTGATGACCACAATGGTATTCAAGATCTTAATTCTATGTATATCAATATGTCAGTTGTGCATTTTAGATGTAAATATATTTTAGCTCTACGAGTGTCATGAAAATAGCTCAAATTGTTCCTCGCCATCAAATAACTGCTATATCCGACAACTAAAATGTATTTAGCACTTAAAAGGCACAATCCCTAGTTCAGAAAGCATAAATATAAAAGTGGATCAACTGTTTTTACTCTTAAGTTATTAGGCTGGGCTTTATGATACAAACACTGACGGTATAAAACATGAACATGAGTTTGACATGCACTTTGAAGCTAGAGGTTTGTTTATGCAGGTACTGGTACTAATAATGGACAACCTAATGGTTTGTTATGGTGTGTTGAGATGCATTGTGGGTAGGATGTTGATGAAAGCTCAGTCCCATACTTGTCCATAATTGAATTGGTAAACATTAACAGGTTGTAACCTAATTGGTGTCCATTAAAATGTTTTCAGCTCTATCTATTTTCAATGGGTGTTAGACTTTTCCCAGGAAAAACCAAAGGATGAAGTTATATTGACCCTGTGGCCTTTATGCATTTAATATGGTTTCACCTATATGCCCAAAGTTCAGTTTCCACAGATGACACGATCCGTGTAACTTGTTCCAAGCAGGAGTTTGATAAGTTACTCTAAGATAACCTATATTATAGCCTAAGTGGTAGTTCAATTGTGCTGGTGGGTGTGTGGTCATCCCTCAGGCATTCATTGTGACAATGTTAGTTTGATTCCGTTTTTCTTCCCATCTGAAGAATAAGGGAGATTTAAAATGGACACACATTGTGATAGCTTTCTGTTATTCATGGTTTTAACCCAAGTCTTTTTTTATGACCATGGTCAGAAAATGTGCTAGGGATTTTCTTGAATGATGTCGTTTTGTTTAGTTTGTGATCCCTAATACCATTGTCAAATGAGCTTTTGTCAGGATATTGACCTGAGAAGAAACTTTATGCTGTCTTTTTGTTTGAAACCTCCAGCATTCTACTATTTTGTTTATTGTTCAAATAAAAGATTGTGGAAAAAAATGTTTTCTAATGGAATGTAGTGATAGGACTATTTTGCTTTTTGGGGTGGTACTTAAACATCTGCAGTCCCTGCCTCTCAGGGCTAACCTACAGAATAGTGTGCACATCGCACAATAACCCCCCATTGGACAATAACATGGTAAAGGACAAGTGGATTCTTTGTCTACATTTGCATGCATTGTAACATTCCACACTAAAATCTGCCACAACATTAAAACCCACCTGCCTAATATTGTGTAGGTTCTCCTTGTGGCACAGACTCTACAAGACCTCTGAAGGTGTCCTGTGGTATCTGGCGCCAAGACGTTAGCAGCTGTTCTGTCCTGTAAGTTGCAAGGTGGGGCATCTATGGATCGGACTTCTTCCAGCTCATCCCACATGCTCAATCGGATTGAGATCTGGGGAAATCTGGAGGCGAAGGCAACACCTTGAGCTCTGACATGTTCCTCAAACAGTTCCTAAATCATTTTTGCAGTGTGGTAGGTTACATTATCCTGCTGAAAGAGGCCACTACCATCAGGGAATACAGTTGCCATGAAGAGGTGTTGTTAGTCTGCAACAATGTATAGGTGATGGCAGGTTTAAAAGAAACATCCAAATGAATGCCAGGACCCAAGGTTTCCCTGCAGAACATTGCCCTGAGCATCACACGGCGTCCTCCAGCTTGCCTTCTTCCCATAGTGCATCCTGGTGCCATCTTTTCCTTAGGTGACCCACACACCCAGCCATCCTCATGATGTATAAGAGAATGTGTTTTATCAGACCAGGCCATCTTCTTCCATTGCTCTGTGGCCCATGTCTGATGGCCACATGTCTGTTGTAGGTGCTTTTGGCAGTGGACAAGGGGCAGCATGAGCACTCCAACTGGTCTGTGACTATGCAACCCGATACACAGCCACCTGTGATGCACTGTGTGTTCTGACAACCCTATCATAGTCAGCATTAACTTGTTCACCAATTTGTGCTACACTAGCTCTTGTGTGGGATCGGATCAGCCAGGCAAACTACTGCATACCGGGAACACCCTGCAAGACCTGTTTTGGAGATGCCCTGACTCAGTCGTCTAGCCATCACAATTTGGCCCTTGCCAAAGTTGCTCAGATCTGTAGGCTGCCTAATATATCCCACCCCTTGACAGATGCCATTGTAACGAGATGATCAGCGTTTTTCACTTCACCTGTCAGTGAGTTTAATGTCGTGGCTGACGAGCGTATATGAATTAGCCCCTAAGAATGTCCGTACAATCTCTCAAGGTCATGTTCCTTGTTTCGAAATGCTGCGATGTTTCTTTAAATGACCGTGACTGATTCTGAATCTGCCTTTTCCCCTGACTGGCAGATCTTAAGTGTACAACTCCTTCTGGGAGAGTAGGGGAGCTGTCCTAATTTGTGGAGACAGGACCAACATTTTAGAATGTGCTGGTGAAGGTTTTCTCCCCTCTGTTGTGTCTTGCTATAATTGAGCCCTTTGCTGACATGCACCACCACTCTGCAGGTTTGCTCTGTTGACTGAAACTTGTAATTAAGCATGGTATTTTTCTTCTTAATGCTATGGTGTGTTATGCTGTTGCTCAAGATGGCCTCTTTATAAGCTATTGCCTGGGGTGGAAATGACAACCCTGTACATCTGCTGATGGACCCCTCTTTACTCAGAGGTGTCTTTTTGATTGTTCCAGAGGAGCTCTAGCCCACTCTACCCCATGCCTTTGTCAGACTTGGTTCACGTCCTTCATTTTCATCTTGAACACACAAGCCTGTAATTGGACATGGGCATGCTATTATGCTGTGGGTTGCACTGGTTACTGCGTTCAGTTAGTACATGTAATGCAGCCAAAGGTTTTAATGGCCCAAAAAAATCACTTAGACTTGTGTTATGGTGGTCTTAAGCAGTAAAGAGCACATGTATCATTTAAAACCCAATTCAATTCAATTACTTGATAGAAGATTTTTAAATACATTATTTTTCCAAGCTTTAAAGCAATTTTTAGAAGAATAAATTAAGTAGGCCAGCATTAGAAGTTCTGGTAAACTGTTCCAAACTCTGAAGGCCTTGACATCAAAGACTCGTATAGCTCTGCTTTTCATCTAGACTTATATAGACTATACATTTCTAGCAGTAGCAGTGTGATGCACAGAAACACAGTAAAACATGTTAAGAATGCACTAATTGCTGATGTTGGAGTGGAATTATGGTGATCTTAGACAGAACCTTTTTTTGGACTCCCAGATCTTGTCATCTCCGGTGAAACATATACTCTTGGTCTCGCACCACCCAGCCTCCATCCCTCAGAAGCTGGCCCCCAACCACTCTATTTTCTTATGTTCTCGACCATTATCCGCGGCCCGTGAATGCTAGGAAACACGAGACATTCCTTTCCTGTCTGTAGTAACCAGTTGTAAGGCTGCAAGGTCAGTTAAATAGAGAATGTAATTTTTGGGGAACAAAATTCTTAAAGCGGCTTCTCTGCGGTTTAGCCTACTTCCATTTCAGTACCTTGCGTTTGGAATAGCAAAGAGCAGTTACAGTTACTCCTACCCCCTTCGGCGTTGGTTCTAAACCATCTCCATGTCTAACAAAGCGGCTGGCCTTGGAACAGGAATGCTGGGCACGCACGGGGCCCTGACTCCCTGCTGTTGCCCAGAGACGTTCGCTGCGCTCTTCAACTGTGCAGGCCTCTCTCAACTTCAGTCCGCCTTACATCCTTCTCTTCTGTGCCATGACATTGTGTTTCAGTCTCTGAGGCAGCGTTTCTGCCTCAAATCCTCGAATTCATGCATGCAGTCTCCCACTTCAGACCATGCATTTATTTGTGTGTTATTTCATCTTATGGTGCACTACCGTCGATCCATTCCACTTCCCTTACCCTTCCTCTTCTGCTGCCTTCTCATGCACCGCCAGCCTCCACAGGCTTCCAGCTCTGGGGTTCCATAGAAACTCCCCAGTCACTAAGGGCAACAAACACAGGATTAAGACCAGGGCTTGGAGGAACTCCCCAGCTCTTCTCCAAATAAACTACAACACAGGGACACAGAGGGGAAACAGCTTTGGAGCAGAGGGTTGTCCCGAAAGACTGCTGCTGTATGTCTGACCCCTTATCCTAAATCCTGCTGAAGCGTGGCCCTGAGACTAGCGACCTCCAGCCAAGGTCATGGATGGCGTCCTCTTTCCTAAACTTGGAAGTGCAATGCATCCACCCATACCATGGTAAATAACATCTTTAAAGAAACCGCCGGTGGGGTAGGAAATACCATGATAACATTAGGTATACGTTATATCTACTTTTCATGAATAATGTTTACTGTAGAAAAGTTTGTTCTCTATTAGATCCATATTCATAATTATATTCTCAAATATTTCAGGGGAGAGCCCCCTCTTGTGGACACTTGGCACACATCAGGTGGAGTAAATTACTCAGAAGATGGTTTCAAACTTCTAGGGAAATCGAGGGTTAGGGTAAATCTATGTATTACCTCTTATCTGCAGGTGCATATGTAAATTGAAGGTGTGCTGAAGTAATTCAGCAATTGCTTTGATTTAATATAGTAGCTTAGTATGCAAGGGATTTGTCTCCTTATAGTGTCTATCACACAAGACGAGAGAGAGAGAGAGAGAGAGAGAGAGAGAGAGAGAGAGAGAGAGAGGTGATTTGTATAGAGGGCCAAGGATTTTACCATCCAGTATTGACACATGAACTGCGCTGCTTGGGCACAGGGCCCGACTGTTTAAACTGCTGACTCTCATTCAGGGTTTCTGGGGTGATCGGAGGAAAAAAAGCAGCCTTTAGTCAGCTCCACACAGTTTTTTTTTTTTTTTAACGCTCTGTTGAGCCTGAAAAGGCCCACAGAGGAGATTCACATTGAAGAAGGTACCTGTAAAACACAGACAACTACAGACTGCCAACCCCCTTGGCCTCACCACTGACCAGTCATGTTGCTGTTGCTCCTATAATGTTGTTATGGTTGGCCTTATAACCGTTCTGCAACTCATAATAACCTGAGGAGTACTGTAAATATATATTGTGTATATATACAGACAAATGTGTGTGTGTGTTCTTTATGTTTTTCTATGTGTGTGTGTGTGTGAGAGAGAGAGACATGGAGGACCAGACTGAAGTTTAGTGTACGACAGGCTGGGCACCGGGTCTCGGTCCTTGTTTGTTTTTTAATAAGGAATCCCCTAGGTGGAAATGAAAAATCACTACCTGGGAGGGCTGTTAAAAATATTTTAGAACTTACTTGCCAAAGGGTTAAATCTTATCCATACAGTTAGTTACACTCGCATCAAACACCTGAAACATCTGAGACTTGTTTTAGACATGTATTCAGGACCTGCTGGGAGGAGATTGAGGATTTGTCTTTAATGTTGTGCAAAACCCAGACGAGCCCAAGATGCTCATAAAACTAAGAAATAAAACAACATGGTGTTGCTGCTCTAAGCCTCCTCTCAATCAGTAAGCACATTTGCACATGGTAATTGGCCTGTGGAAACGGGATGTGTGGTCTTATTGTTTTTTTCTCTTTCATTTTCCAACTGAGAAACAAGGATAATTCTGGTCGTTTTCAGGGATTTATTGGCTTGGTGCCAGGTTGGCTCACATTTTCCGGACATTTTCTGACACCACCATGACGGCTGTCAGAATCCATTCCAATAGGTCAACGTGGTCCTGGTGAAATGCAGGTCACTTTGATGTTCCATAGAAATTCCACAATCTCTGTGTGATTATTGAAAGAAATGCACGCTCTTTTTGGTCAGCGTGCAGCTGGTAAATAAGAAGAGACGAGACAGTGACAACAGGACAATCATCTTTTCAACACATCAAAGGTTTGTCTTTGTGACCGTGCCAGCTCTAATCCATGTCTGGCAAGCTTAGGCCTCATCTTTGTCCGCACTGTGCCAACTGTCATACCTTTTTATGGAATCTGCCCTGGATGTATAATTTGTTGGTTGGGGGGCTTTTAATGAAATGCAGACCTAAATGAAGCCCCGCAGACTTGGTCGTCTCCCTGTCTTTCACAAACAAACCCAATTCCTCTGTGGCAGTGGTTCCTTGTTTATGTGCGTGGCTGATCTGAGTTGAGCACCATGTTGTTTCTTCCACATGTCTGTGTCAATGAACGGAATATACCACACCTTATGTCCATAAGTCAATGCGTTGTATTAAGTAGAGTATTGTAAAACCATGTAGTTCTACCATTTAGTTGGGTCGATCATATTCAGAGTATGAAGGCAGTCGGTGAGTGGAGAAATTGAATCAACCTCGGGGATAACAACGCAGCACAGCTTGCCGAGGTAGGGGGTGAACCTGTCTATGTCTGTAAAATTCCATTTTGGATTCCCACTCGGATGGCAGTCTAGGGTAGAAACACCAATGCGACTTCTCTTAGAGTTATGTCTTTCACAGATACAATAAACAACTCTCCCAGCTTTTGTAACCAAGAGGGATTGGAACAAATTATAAAAAGCGCGGTGCCAAATTGGATTCTTGGTGCGGTGCAGATGTGGCTGAAATGTTTGCACATCACTGGCAGCACACAGAAGGAGCCTGTAGAGTGCCATTCGTTTATTTCCTTGCCTTTGATTTATCGAAATGTGGAGGCTGTTTGAGAACTGCTTTAGCTAACCCTTAATTTGAAACCTAAATGTATTACATTAATTAACAAAAGTATCGGTCAATTTGATGATATGTTGTTCTTCTGCATATTACCCATGAAAGGATTAAAAGACTAAAAGTAATTTAATTTTGAAAAAAGTATAAAGATATCTTTTTGAGCTGACATGTTTTAGGGTTTTCAGTCAAATCACTAAATCAGTTTAATCACTTTATGTTGATCTGTTATTAAATTAAGTCGTTACACCTATTCCGGAACTGCGTTGCACATAGATTATATGAAAAAAGTTTGTTTGAGCTGTTACTGTAACTTAGTTATGATTCACACGGACAAATCTACGCATGAAATTGACTCGTCAACGTGACACATAATTCTTCTGACATCGCTCGGCGATGGCTGCCAAGAGCATAGTCTTCTATGGGAGTGAAAAGGACGAGTTTAATCCCCCCCCCCCCCCCCCCCCACACACACACACACACACACACACACACACTTCTTGAAGGGGAACTTTCGTCTCCATATAAAGCACGGAGGAGCAGCTGGAGTCGGCACAAAGCTATTCCCTCCTCGACCGCTTCCAACAAACTGCACCTCATCACCAGGGAAAATACTCAACCAATGCAAAGAAACCTTACACTCCACTAGTGCATAGCAACACTTTGGATAATAACTGGATTAGTCGGACTGGTAAATATATTTTGATGTTTGATCATGCTGAGTTTGGTGTGCAGATTATACGTGATTCATTTTTTTTTTTACATTTCAGTTGTAAGTTAAAAGATTGTTATCCATTCATTATGCATAGTTTTTTTTTGCTGACAGTAATAAGCAGGAGTGCCAATGGGTTCAATAAAATAATATGAATGAACTGTTCCCCATGCTCCTATAATAAAATCATATTTCATTTCTGGCATACGGTTGCACATGCTGTTATACCAAGCTTTTTACATTGCCCATTGATCAGTCATCAATTTCTAAACTGTTTTGTGCTTTGATAGAAATATACTTAAGTATTTTGTATTTTGTTGGGAAGAAGTGTATTCATTTGAGTAGATTGTGATGGATAAGCCTGTTCTTACCTCATGAGGCCCGGGGTCTGCTGAAGGTCAGCTCTATGCCTCCAGGTGAGAGAGAGTCCACCGGTTGCATAGAGAGAAGACTTTGTTTATGTAGGTAAGCCAAGGCAACGCGTATTTATGTGCCTGCTGCGCTGTCTGCCACTCTGGTATAAAATTCACGAGAGCCATGAGAGGGGCCCAGAAATAAAAAGCTGGTGGAGGTTTGGTGTGAGGTGGTCAGGCAGGGCATAGGGAAAGGGGGGTGTGGTGTCCAGGCTGCTGCCTGGCTCCAGTGACTCTGGCCCTGGCACCAGGACAGTTTTGACACAGGCCAGCCATCAGACCTCCAGCCCTACTCTGAGCCAGAAGAACCAGTGATGGAAGAACCAGGGCTGGGACTTGAGAGTGGCTGTCTCTCTCTCCTCTCCTGTCTTTTCTACCTCTAAGTCATATAGCTCCTTGGTGGACGGGGCTGGGCCTTTCCTTCCACCACCACTGCTCTGATCATTGATGAGACTGCTCTGATCATTGATGAGACTGCTCTGATCATTGATGAGACTGCTCTGATCATTGATGAGACTGCTCTGATCATTGATGAGACTGCTCTGATCATAGATGAGACTGCTCTGATCCTTGATGAGACTGCTCTGATCATTGATGAGACTGCTCTGATCATTGATGAGACTGCTCTCCTTTTTTGTTCTCCAAGCAACTGAACTGTCTCCCCCTTCCATCATCTTCACCCACTTCACTGCCTCTCTGGAAATGATTTCTCTAGGCAGGCCAGAGGAGCAGGATTAGCATGGGGTCAGAGAGAAGATAAAGATGATGAGGATTAGGACAGTCTGCCAGAATCTTGTCTGTGGAGCCAGGAGCTCTAAGCTTGACAGAATGCTCTCTTCGTTTCCAATCAGTACTTTGTGAGTTGAATCATTTATGTAGCTGGATGTGGTCTTGTGCACTGACTGATCAGATAACCTATGTTTGAATTAAGCCAACACTTCACAACATTTTCTCACGAGCAGGTTGCGCAGGGACAGACACCTGAGTATGGCAATAATAGATACTTATATGGCAAATTATAATTAGTTATTGTATGGCATTGGAAGGATGTAGCAAAGCAGGTGCTTAAATGTGGTGATTAAACTGATGAACAATTTTCTGTCTGCTGAAATCCTTTGAGCCAGACACTGTCTTAAGGGTTAAGGAATAATGTGTTTGCTGTTTAAGTCAACGTACTTTAGGCCTTGTATTTGTTGTGTGGTTAATTGGATACATTTCTCTTTTGCTCCTCACCTTAGCTAGTGTGCTCATATTTACTGTAGCTTAAAAAAGACACAATCCCAAGCTCGATGGGCCTGTCAATGCTGCATTTGTTAATGCTGGAATTGCATCCAATTCCAAATGGGAAACGTTTTTTTGTTTGTTTGTTTTGAGTCGTCCATGATTTTCCTATTCCCTCTTAATTGAATACAAATGAGAGAGTAAGTCAACAGAGGTTGATGGCGGTGTTTGCTGTCCAGTGTAGTCTGCCAGGCGTATGTGTACATGGAGTGGTGCGCGAACGTGTTTGAGCATGTGCCCCGTTGCGTTAGCTCAGCGGTGTGTTTGGCCATGTGCTCGTGTTGACTCTCACAGCGAGGGGGAGCTCACCGTGTCTTTTCTCCCCACAGGTCGTGTCTGTGGCGCAGAGGAGCACAGCGTGCAACAAGGCCGTCCCCTGTAGTCTGAGAGTCCCAGAGCCCGCCCAACCCCGACACCCACAGAGCCAGAGACCAGAGAATGACCACCGCTGCCTCCACGGCCCGGCTCCCCACCCTGTCCCTGTCGCTCTCCTTGGCCCTGCTGCTGCTGCTGGGCGCCAGGGACTCGGCGGCCCTCTTCCTGCCAGACTCCACGGAGATGAGGCAGCTGCTGAGCCGCTACCAGGAGGACCTGGACCAGAACAGCACCGACAGCAACTCTGGCGCTAGGACCCGGCGGGCCATCCAGTGGTCGGACCGTGAAGAGATCCTCCAGCTGCACAACAAGCTGAGGGGCGGAGTCTACCCCACCGCGTCCAACATGGAGTACATGGTGAGCCACGCCCCCCTGGCCGGTGTCTGCAATCTGCACGCCTAGGAGCTGCTCATGAGTCCACAATCTGCCCTGCTGAACCCACACGGGCCCGAGGAATGCGTTTGAACTTCTGTCGTTTAATGAGCGGAGACGTGGTTTTGCCAGCTGTCTGACACTTCAATGT
>CM030173.1:19740822-19910822 GCA_017639675.1 Aplochiton taeniatus
TAAGTGTAAAGGAGCGATGTGCAACAGGTCAGTGCTTGTTTCTAAACCTCTACCACTTGTTTGATGGTGCTCCGCATCTCACTCCTGGCTTCATCTCTTTGTAGATTCAACTGTCCTGCCAACTGTCTGAACAAGAAGGGCAAAGTTTGGGGCACTCTCTACTACGACGTGGTGAGGCTCTTTCAGATGTGAAAATAATATCCTACTACTGCACACATTTAGGAAGCGGTGTGTTGATAACCATCGTTTGTGCATGAATTTAGCAATCCAGCATCTGCCGAGCGGCTATGCACTACGGCGTGATTGATAACAACGGAGGTTTGGTGGACACGACAAGAAAAGAGAGACTTCCGTTCTTTGTGAAGGCAACCAAAAACGGCATTGAATCCTTCAGGTAAATATTGGCCTATTCTCCTGCCGTGGTTCTTATCTTATTCGACAGCAGCAGCTTTCTCTCTTGTGTCACCATTTCCTGTAAATGTTCCCATCCCTAATCTCCTCTCGTTTCTTTGACAGTAAATACAAAGCTGGCAATGCGTTTGTGGTGGCCAAAGTGGAAAGTAAGTGGAGCCCATTTGTCCTCCCCAAAACGACCAGAGACTAAAGACCGAGAGAGAGGCTGATGACTTGTTCTGTCCTCTCTCCCGTCTCTCTCCAACAGGGATGTCTGTGGACTGCTACGCCACCGTGGCGGAGATCTGCCCCTTCAAGAAGCCGTCCACCAACTGCCCAAGGTGCCTGTAGCTCCCATCCACCCCGCTCTCACACTGTACACGCTGTAACCATTAGCAGATTACAGCTTCTGCCATGTAAGCACCACGGTGTCAAGTCAGAGGCAGATTCCTGCACTGAGCCAAGAGTTTTAAAACCACTATTACCAAACCACTGGAATCTCCTGCACTGCTGGGAAAAAAGGAACACGTGCCTCAATTCCTCCATTGTCTCACACTGCAGTAAGACAATGTCAGCAGATCAGCAGAAATGTCAGCAGACATTGGACAATAATCAAACATGAAATATTCTACATTTTTGTAGAGTAGACTTCGAAAATTAATCAAATCTTTCAACCATTTTTACACTGCCCACTAACAAACATACCTTATTTTTGGATTTGCTTGGTTCTTAGAGTCACTTGTCCCACCAACTGCAAGAACGAGCCTTCCTACTGGGCACCGGTGATTGGGAACACCATCTACGCTGAAGTAAGTCCTGCACCCACTCCCCCTGTTGGGAAAATCTTGTCTTGTGGTGTAAAAGTGTTAAGTGACCAGGCAGGTCTTGTGGTGTAGAAGCGTTAAGTGACCAGGCAGGTCTTGTGGTGTAGAAGCGTTAAGTGACCAGGCATGTCTTGTGGTGTAGAAGCGTTAAGTGACCAGGCAGGTCTTGTGGTGTAGAAGCGTTAAGTGACCAGGCAGGTCTTGTGGTGTAGAAGCGTTAAGTGACCAGGCAGGTCTTGTGGTGTAGAAGTGTTAAGTGACCAGGCAGGTCTTGTGGTGTAGAAGCGTTAAGTGACCAGGCAGGTCTTGTGGTGTAGAAGCGTTAAGTGACCAGGCAGGTCTTGGGGTGTAGAAGCGTTAAGTGACCAGGCAGGTCTTGTGGTGTAGAAGCGTTAAGTGACCAGGCAGGTCTTGTGGTGTAAAAGTGTTAAGTTACCAGGCAGGTCTTGTGGTGTAGAAGCGTTAAGTGACCATGCAGGTATTGTGGTGTAGAAGCGTTAAGTGACCAGGCAGGTCTTGTGGTGTAGAAGCGTTAAGTGACCAGGCAGGTCTTGTGGTGTAAAAGTGTTAAGTGACCAGGCAGGTCTTGTGGTGTACAAGCGTTAAGTGACCAGGCAGGTCTTGTGGTGTAGAAGCGTTAAGTGACCAGGCAGGTCTTGTGGTGTAAAAGTGTTAAGGGACCAGGCAGGTCTTGTGGTGTAGAAGCGTTAAGTGACCATGCAGGTATTGTGGTGTAGAAGCGTTAAGTGACCAGGCAGGTCTTGTGGTGTAGAAGCGTTAAGTGACCAGGCAGGTCTTGTGGTGTAAAAGTGTTAAGTTACCAGGCAGGTCTTGTGGTGTAGAAGCGTTAAGTGACCATGCAGGTATTGTGGTGTAGAAGCGTTAAGTGACCAGGCAGGTCTTGTGGTGTAGAAGCGTTAAGTGACCAGGCAGGTCTTGTGGTGTAAAAGTGTTAAGTGACCAGGCAGGTCTTGTGGTGTACAAGCGTTAAGTGACCAGGCAGGTCTTGTGGTGTAGAAGCGTTAAGTGACCAGGCAGGTCTTGTGGTGTAAAAGTGTTAAGGGACCAGGCAGGTCTTGTGGTGTAGAAGCGTTAAGTGACCAGGCAGGTCTTGTGGTGTAAACGTGACCACAAGTGGCCATCGACCAGCGGCGCCGACATGGTTCGGTAGTGGAGTGGAGGACTGGTAAGGTAGGCCGGCGGGCTTACTGCAGCCAGTGGTGAAGAGCCTGACCACACACAGCGACCCGGCCTTGAGTCAGAACTGGCCCAGAATAGACTTGGCGTAAGCCTGACGACCATGGGAGGAAAAAGTTCCAGGACAGGTCCAAATGTCCCATCACCTTTGCGGTTTTCAGAATGGTTGTGGGACTGTTGGCTGATTTTGTTGACAAGTTGACAGTTACATGCATAATGCACTTACATGCTTGCTAAGCAAAACTATTGCCAGAGATTCAAACCAGGTGGTTACTGTAAAATGTGGGGTTTAATAATTCCACATATTTCTAGTTGTTTAAGCTGAGGTTACTTATTTTGAAACTATTTTACTCTGATAAACCCGATGACTCTTAGATGATGTCCAACTGGAAACTAACCCGTTTCCCAGAGTTCTCATGTTGCATTGTGCACGGTCAGAGCCTATGCGAACCCCCACAAAACCCCACTGCAATCATTAGCAGGCGGCAATACCGCTATAATAAAATGAACACATATGTCACGGGCACACCGGAGAGTGTTGGGTTATGTGGGAGTTGGATTGGGGCCTAGAGATAAGATGTGGGGCCCAGGTTCAGCATTACTGGTGTGGGGAGAGTGAGGACTCTCTGGGGGATATACTAGGAAGGCAAAAAAGCCTTCAGTCTGCTGAATCCTGCAAGCCCTATCCCTAGTTGAACACTGTGTGTGTGTGTGTGGTGTTCAGTCAGGTCCTTGATTGTGTATGGCATGTAAACACCCAGGTGTCTATATATGGTGAACTTCAAAGTAGCAAGAGGAGGTAGCCACATCGCATGCTTGTGTACTTCTTAAAGGAAGTTCTAGCCTTCAACAATGACTACGATGTCTGCTGTTGGGCACGTACCCGATAACATAAAACAGGACTGATCTCCGTGAGTTGTTTATCTAATGAGTTAAATGATTGTCTCTTGCAGAGCTCCAGTATCTGCAAAGCGGCCATCCACGCGGGGGCGCTCAGAGCAGGCAGCGGCACCGTGGATGTCCTGCCCCTGGATAGGAAGAAGAGCTACACAGGAGTGCTGAAGAACGGCATCCAGTCTGAGAGGTACCCACTCCAGTTATCCTCTCTCCTCCTTTCGTAGGCTGGCCCCTTCATGTGCCCCCCCCCCCCCGTCAGTCTATGGCCTGCTCCAGCGGTCTGTTGCTCAGGCATGGAAGCCCTTACGGCCAAGTCCATGTTTGGCATGTAGGGGTGTAAGAGTGATGGGGTGGTTGCGTGTGTGAATGGGCCACACACAGGCTCTTTGCTTCCTTGGACCAGGCATTTCAATGGACTGTGCAAAGTGCCGCGTGGCCAAAATCAGCTGAGCTTGAGTGCCCATGAAATCCGACGCTCAAATGAGAAGGGGTATTGGGGTAATAGGGGGCGGGGGGGGTGGGTCCTATGGTTTCAGCTCGCACAGCAATGGAGTTGACACAACCTTGACAGGCACGACGAGAGCCAACCATGGTCAGTCTGGGCAGTCCTTTATTGAAAGAAGTAATCACGGCCTATCCCTTTCCATATAGATGGAAAAGCTGTTGGAGTCTGAGTCAATGGTTCCCTATGCAGATAATTACCCCTGGCCTCCTCCTTAACGAACCGCGCATGGCAGCGCCCCCAGCCCTCTCCGCTAATGAAGTAATAACAAAGACACGGAGGCCCGCACAATAGTTTGCAATCTTAGCAACCAAGGTCAGCCATGGTCAACAATGAGCCAGTGTTTGACGGATGCTTACAAATACCGTGCTTTGACTCCGATTCAGCTCATTTCGGCCAGCACGGAAGAAATCGGAATGGAGAATGAGCAGCAGGCCATTACTCATTGATTCCAACCAAAGCAGGCCCCGTGCCGCAAAGACATTGCCTGTTCCATTCATTATATTGACACAAGGGTTTGTGTTGCTCCACTTAACCTTTGCGCATCTCTCTTACAGTAAGAAGAACGTCGATGGAGGCTCCTTCCGTGTCTTCGCTGTTAGGGAGTGAGTCACCGCTTCAGCCTTGAGGCCCTTGTGTGCTCTGAGAAGGCAGGAAGTGGCCACAGATTTGATGTCATCGCAACACCATCTGTCTCCATCCCCGTGCCCCGCCTTTTAGGGAAGTAGAACTTCCCATTGGACCAACTGACACTTCTCCCTCTTAGCTAATAAACAGTAGCTATCCACTAAAATCCAGTGGCTAACATCACAATGGACCTTTGTTTTTGTCTCACCTTTCACTCCAGATGTGGATATCATAATACAGTTTTAAGACACATTTAACAGCTGGCGCTGGGTAGGTAACGTGTCCAAGCAGTACAGAATAATCCTTTCAGTTTATAATAAGATTTTAAATGTTTAACTAAATTGATCTCCATACACAGGAATGTATATTGATCACACTGTATTTAATCAAATGTGTACAGTTTTTTTAACAGACTTTTATATTGACAGTTCTGTGTTGTTTGTCATTTGTAATTTGTAATGTGCATTTGCTTATCTGGTTATTCTACGCATTTCAACTCTCTGGATCTCGAGAATAACCCATGGTACTCCAGGGCGGTTGTGGGGTGTTTCGGCTAGTTTTACACGCTGGAAAAACCCACAGACAGACAGACAGACATAGAAGCATAAAGGAAGGAGAATGAAAGGGGGCATTCCTCCAAGGAAAAGAACCCTTTCCTGAAGAAAGCTGGTATGAGTTCCAGGGTCAATAATGTGCAGACAATCGGAAAAAGGTGTAAAAACATAGTTGCAATGCTCTGCCCGCTGTGGAATTAGGGGCAAGTGGAGGCAGTGTGTGGGCGGGGCCTTAAGGAAGATGTCAGTGTTGTACCCAGTCAAGGTCTGACAGAGATTACGGCTATTTTATCAAAGTAGCTTCCTACCCCATTACTCGCTTGATGTTTAGTTTTGTTGAAAATAAGGAAATAAATCTGCGATAGGACAAATTTGTTCCCACCTAAGACATTTGAATGTGATGTAAATGTCATTTGACACTATAGAGGAGTGTTATCTCTGTTAATTTGAGTGTAGTAAGTGCGAAAAGTGTTCATCTGCAAGCTCGGATCAAGTCCGGGTCACAGCTCACTTGGGATCGACTTGTAGAATACGAAGTGCCTGCTGAACACACGTCTGCTTGAACCACTCACACGAAGAGGTTAACCAGAGGGGGGGGGGGGTTATCTCCAAGTCACTGCACCCGTTAATGAAGAGGGAATAAATGTTGAAGGACTTCCAAGGAGGAACCTGAAATGTCTATCAATATGCTAGATAACAGTGATAACAATCCCTACAACTCTCTTCTCTTGGATTTTTTTATTTGATGCTACCTCAGTTCTGTCGCTGCGCTAAGTTTTGTTGTATATGGGGACTAGAAAATAAGGGAAATTGAGGAAAATTGTAAGGGTCTTGTACAGTTTTGGGAATTGTGTGTAAATATGATCATCTGTGTTTTTTATAGTTGAGTGTGTTGTAAGATTATAATTGAAACGGTGTGAGGATTTTGTTGTTTGTATTTTTCATACAGACAATTGATGGGTTTTGTATTTTTTGCACAATTTCAAATTAAAGTATAAATTGAAAATAGGACGGTTTGTTTAATGTAATGAGGTTTAAAGAGTGGAATGTTGTTATTGAAATATCTACAATGGGGGAACCAATATACTGTACACAAATACACACAAAATAATCCAAAGAAATCTGTCGGAAAACATTCAGTTAACATTGATTATAAAAGAGCTGGTAAAATGTATAGTATTGGTTGAGTAGCTTGGAAGGTCACATTACCTGATTCAATCAGGTTCCCTTTAGATCACATGACAACACACTTTGAATTAGTCATGTGACTGGAGCGGCATGCTGAACTCTACAGTGTGAATGAAATGGAGCTCCAGGCCACCCAGGACCACTCCATTGTCTTTGGACCAACTTTGCTGGCCACAGACACGATCTGAACCTTCCTTGCTCTGCTTCTGGTGGGCGCAGACATGCAGGAATGGGGTGGAACAGTTCAAGCCCTTTTCTTCAAGATCTATAGTCAATAATGAGTCGACCAAACAGCACATTCTACACCGTGAGGTAATAAACTGCTGCATTTCGGTTTCTTTGCCACTAGTTCTTGTTTGTGGTTTTCAGTTCTACTCCTTATTTTATTAAATAGAAGTAAAAGCAAGCTAAATACATTTTTCAAAATTTCAAGGATGGACGGAGACACCTTGGAAAATAAGCGCTCGGGAGAAAGCGTGGCAGGCGTGTGGGCCCTGGGCCCTGGTAGGCCCTGGTAGGCCCTGGTAGGCCCTGGTAGGCCAAGGCCCACCCAAAACAATCACTGGCCTACCCAATCATGAATTTTTTTAATTAAATGATTTAAAAAATAAGGGGTTTGTGATTTTTACTTTGGAGTTCATATTTTATGATATGATAGGAAAATGGTTTGGGGCGGGCAGTTGTATTGTAACTGAAAGTCCACTTGTGATAGTTGACCGATTTGGAAAATGAATGTGATTGAAAAAGTCACTTAAATTGGTTAATCATTGTGGTTTGCTAGCAGTGTGTGTAGCAGCAAAATTACAATGGCGAAACAAACATCAATTGGGCCGTTATAATAAAACAGAGCCGGCGTTGGTTAGGTCAAAGCCCCCCTGGCTGGACAGAGCCGGCATGCTTAGGTCAAAGCCCCCCTGGCTGGACAGAGCCGGCATGCTTAGGTCAAAGCCCCCCTGGCTGGACAGAGCCGGCATGCTTAGGTCAAAGCCCCTCTGCCTGGACAGAGCCGGCATGCTTAGGTCAAAGGACCCCTGGCTGGACAGAGCCGGCATGCTTAGGTCAAAGCCCCTCTGCCTGGACAGAGCCGGCATGCTTAGGTCAAAGCCCCTCTGCCTGGACAGAGCCGGCATGCTTAGGTCAAAGCCCCCCTGGCTGGACAGAGCCGGCATGCTTAGGTCAAAGCCCTTCTGGCTGGACAGAGCCGGCATGCTTAGGTCAAAGCCCCCCTGGCTGGACATGCACCGCCTCCCGCTGATAAACGCTGGCGATTGGTCATCCCTGTGACTGTTCAACTTCCGGTCAAAATGGAGATGAAGAGGTGCCCTCCCCTAAGTGCTGATAAATAATATGCTGGTGGCTGGGGCCCAACCAGTGGGCCAAACCTCTCGACTGTGATGTTCATGGCAACACACATCTCATTAGTTAAGTGTCACATGCTCCCTTTTTTTCTCATATCCTTACTGATGCACAGACTGCAATGCAGTTGTGAGTGTGTGTGTGTGTGCGCATGTGTATGTGAGCCTGCTCTAAAGTTATAGCTAACGTCTCCC
The DNA here is from genome assembly GCA_017639675.1 of Aplochiton taeniatus. Lineage (NCBI taxonomy): Eukaryota > Metazoa > Chordata > Actinopteri > Galaxiiformes > Galaxiidae > Aplochiton > Aplochiton taeniatus. Next base: position 19,748,555 of record CM030173.1, read on the forward strand.
TCTGGCCATTCCTGGGCTATAACGACGCTGGTTGGCAAAATGTGGAAAGAGAGGTGGCAGGGGAGGTGATGGGAAGCCAAGCAGCCCGTCCTGTTTGGTAAGTCGGCCACTAATTCCCTTCAACAAACAGCAGGCCCTTCAGAGGAGAACATGCTGCCTCAGCACCGTAGCTTTATCGACCAGCTGCTGTCTTCAAGGAGCCTGGAGCAGAGCCAGGTACCCTTCTGACGCGCCTTTGATCAGCACACTGACCCCCAGTGTGCACGAGAGACAAGAAGAGTGAGAAAAGAGTGTGTGTGTGTGTGTGTGTGTGCGTGTGAGGCTTGTATGTGCATCCGTGCATGTGAGTGAGAGAGAGTAAATGAAGACTGTGTCTGGGTGTGTGTCCCTTTGCTTAACTGGGGAGCCCAAGAAATGCTGAAAAAAATCCCCAAATGAAACATGGCTATGCTGCTTTTTATTATAAACATCTCTCTTTACGGTATTGTAAAAGAGCTTTGTTAACAGGCAGCAGGGAGAGAAAGGAGAGAAAAAGCAGGTCAGTGCTATTGGCATAAAATCAGAGAGAGAGAGAGAGAGAGAGAGAGAGAGAGAGAGAGAGAGAGAGAGAGAGAGAGAGAGAGAGAGAGAGAGAGAGAGAGAGAGAGGACGTGCATGTGTTGAAGGAGAATGCTAAATCCAAGCTATCTGGCTGTGTTTCCTGGGCAGTGACTCGGTGCTCTGCACACTTTGGCAGTGTGGGGAAGGGTTCTGGTGTGCAGGGTTCAGTGAGTGCACTGGGACAGCGAGCCAGTGTCTTTTGACCAGCCCGAGCAAATTATTTGGCATTGTGACATTTGGAGCTGAGGCTGTGGAGGACGTCACACAACAAGATGATTTAACAAAGCCCTTTTATTAAAAGTTAAACAGATGACAAAGTCAGAAACATTTTCAAAAAGTTCAAAAAAACAGACGAATAGATGTGTTTATTGGGATTTGTATAGTGACCATAATATACGTCATCTCCTTAATCCAACTCGCTGTCGGACTCCAGATCCTTTCTAAAACCTTTTGCATCTCACCCTCCAGCATCCACTCTGAAGCTAGAAGCCATTTTAGTTGATGGGTTAAGAGGAATTGCATCAATGAAGTAACGTCCAAACCACTTGGATACGACACAGTGGTCTGGTCAAAGCATGTTTACCTCTGTCAGTCAACCCGCTGACCTCTGAACCTAGGAGCCTTTATGTGCAGGCCGGGAAATGGTGTTCCCGATTTCTTTTGAATAACGACTACAATTCCAGATCCGAGTGGTGTTCAAACACTACAACAGAACAGTGTAGACATTTAATGACCAATATCAGCGGCTGTATGTTGCAGTAGCTATGACTTATGTCCATGCCTTGCAGAAGACATTGAAGTAGCATGAGCTGGCCCCTTTAGGATATTCGTAACAAACTGTGAATGCCCTGGAAGCTGAATCTTTCAATAACTGCCAATGCGATTTACATTTTTGTTCCGATTTTGTACTTCATCTTAAATTGATGGTAAGGATGTTGTCTGCATGTACATACTGCTGTTTTTGTACTGGCCAGGTCTGTCTTGCAAAAGAGACTCTCAATTGCACAATCTGTTTAAATAAAGGTTCAATAATGAAAATGTCTAGGCTTGGAACAAATTACACAGACAAATTGCTTCAAAACAATTTCAAACCGTCTCTCTACCACAGCCGTAAAACGAGATGGAAAGCTGTAATGGTGGAACCATTTTGAAAAACAACATGATTTTCCCAGTCCTTCACAGGCAGCTGATATCTAGCTATCCTTTTGCATTTAGTGCATCCCCAGAGAAGGCATGAGGACAGCCATCTGTGTGGCTGATGAGGCCAGAAGTGGAGAAACAGTTTGTTTGTGTTTATAAAAAAATGGGCTGTTGCTCTTTCGACAGACGCAGAAACTAGGTTAATGTAGTATCGCATACACTACCCAGTAGAGACCAAAATGTTCCTCTCGGGACAAAAACAAAGAGAAGAATCCAGTTTCCAACCAGTGTGACATACTGGGTAATTGTGTGATTGATTAAACATGTGGTCTGGGGAGAGATTTGGGTCAAATCTGGTGTTTCTGTCTGATGTGCCACTGGCATGCATCTGGATTAAGAAGGGGAGAGGCCCTCAATCAGAGGGGTGGAATGTGGAAATGTTGCTGATACTGTCAGGCCTGGTCCGTGCTGCTTTCCACCACTGTGGGGCGCTGTCACAGGAAACCCCTGGCAACCAATCAAGGTTAAAAAGCACCATGCCTCCTAACAACAGCTTGTTAGGGTTGGCTACAAGCTCCTTCACACACATCCTTTAAGTGCTAACGGGTTTGAGACCTAATCATGTTGAATAGGAAAAGGAAGGGGGAAAAAAAGGAAATGTGAAATTGTAAAGAAGATGAAGATCAGGATAGGAGGTGGAAGTGGAGGCCTTTTTGGGTGCGGTGGTCATATTGTTAGACATCGAGGACGGGTAAGGCCTCACTGAACCACGCCGCTGCCTTTTGTTACCAAGGAGAGATACCTGGGAAGACCACTGCAATGGGCCACTGCTGTCACTGGGGTTCTGCCTCGTGGTCTCGGCTCCGGTCTGCCTAACCCATGCACTCACACTCCCCTCGATTCTCTCCATTCAGGTTCACGGATGTGTTCCCTGTTGTGTGTGGGTGTGCCTGTCTGTGTGCAGAGTGGACCTTAGTGGTAACCCTCTCTAAGGCCCTGGTGTTTTGCGGAGCAGTGGAGAGGGTGAACAACCTGCCTTCTGAGAATGTAATCACCGTTACTCTCCCCAAAGGCTGGAGTGTGTGTCAACTACAGCATCTATACTTGTACTTCTATAAGAAAGGATGAAGTGTATGCAAGCTTATTCTAGCACACTTCCACTAAGGATCCTCTGTTTGTGGAAAAAGATGGAGAGTGACGCAATCTCGACAATGTTACACGAGTTACACAACAATAGATTTCAACCGCAATTCCTGCCTCCAAACGACCAAACAAATTCGATTAGCCTTTGATGGTCCTCTCGGCCGTTTGTCGTTTCCTTTGATTGTTTTCTATTGTTTCGGCGGATATAAAAAGCTCTGGCACTAGGTTGCTGGCAAGGACCCCTGGGGAGTCTGTTTGAATGCCCGTTCAGATCAAAGGCACTCAGCGCTCCCAAAACAAAGACGGCCTGTCAGAAGGTTTATGGGCAATCTGTGATGATGCTGCTCGGTCAACTCTGCTGGCCTGGAATTTGCTGCACAGACTTAAGTACCAGCAGCATTGGCCGGTTCTTTGAGTGCTATAGCACGGAGTGATAAGAGCTTTGTTCATTCTCTTACCACATAGAAAGCAATACTGACAGGGTCGTCCCCCCCCCCCCCCCCCCCCCAGTGACGTACTTCCATGCTGGGAAGAGTGTGCTGAATCCTCACAGTCCAGAGATCAAACACCACAGCCTCTGGACGTATACCGTGTCCAGTAGGCAAGCCAACTCTGCTGCCAATCTAGGAGCCCCTCGGTTGGGAACGAGGACTGTAAATCTATGTTGTTTTGGAAAACATACCTGCCACGCGCTGACGAATACACGTCTGTTTAGAGTAATGGAGGGATGAAAAGATGGTAAGTAAGTCTGCTGTTGTTTCACCGAGTTGGCAGTGAATCCTGCGAACGGCAGACTCCCGGTTGGAGAGCAGGGCGGCACAAATGAGGGGTGCGTTCACAGAAAACACTCGGAGGCTGACATCATCAGGTCACTGTCAATGTGGGGCCTTGTGTTGATCCGCTGAGAGTCGTAGAGTCGCGTGGGATGGACGGTCGGGGGTTTATTGTGACCATATGTCTCCCAGGCTTGTCTGGAAGGTTAGACCTGAAAGATGAGCCCCTCTGAGGGATGGGCCTAGTCAAGAGGCCAAAACCAGGAGCGGATTAATCCACGCGGGGTTCTGTCCCAACATCCCCAACAGAAGCCGCCCCACTCGATAAAAGGCTCTGTGATACTCCACTGCTGCCGTGTCTGCATCCTCCGCTGGTTATTGCTGTGCTATTTGCACATATAAAGCCTTTCTGCTGCAGTGAACTTTGTGGATGTTTTGAGAGGAGCTGAGAGAGTGGAGTGGAAAGTAGGGCTGAGGTAAACAAGGCTTTGAGGCAATGTTATTTTGTGTTTAAACAGTGCTGTCCTCAGAAGACTGGAGCTGGACTGGAGCCAGAGGCTGAGATCCAGCTGGTATGGTGGAGTTTGTTGTAGTTGTTTTGACTGTGAGAGTTGGAGAGATGTCAGACAAACCTGACCCTGGATACCCTGAGACTCCTCTGGCTTTTCAAACTTTGTTGATGTTCACCATACTGTACAGTATATTTGGACACTCCCCTATATATTTGAATAACGTTACAATAGGCCTTGGATCAATGCAGGTCTGTCATGGTTCTTCATGTAGGACCCCCAGTCTTGACCTGGAGATCGACAGGGTCTCAAGACTTGGACTCTGGGTCTCAGAAAGGTCTTCTGAGCTCCCACAATTTACTAGAATGTCCTGTAAATTAAGAGATAATAACCATCCAAACATCCAGCATAACAGTATTAGTGTTGAAGACATTTGCCTCCATCTGAGACCAACCATCATTTTTCTTAGAAATCCTATTGCCAGTGGTTACAGATGGAGTTGTTTTCCCCTTAACATTGCATAACAGGACCACTATCTGTCTTTCCGCCGTGAGTTGGGCCTCTCAGAGCAGAGGTGAGGCCAATACGAGTTAAATCCAAAGGGCTTTGTGGAGGATAGCTCATAAATCGCCCTTCTTCCACCATTTATCAGCACCCGTCCTAAGAGAGGTAAAGACAAGCAACCTTCAGATGAAGATCTTCAGTAGCTGGCTCTCCAGCAGGTATGGAAGAGTCCCCAGCCCCTCTGGCCTCCCTCATTCCGAGACAAACGCCACCCCCTCCCCCCAACCCCTGCCAACTTCAACCTTCACCTCACATCACTGCCACTTAATAAAACCTATAGTACGCAAACAACACAGATGGGATACATCCATCACGGCAAACAGGGATGGGTGACAGCCGACCTCGGGATGCACCCATATGAAATGTTAATCCTTTGGAAGGAGTAAAAGGGGGATTCTGTCCCTCCTAAATCAGACTGTTAAAAGGCCGAGCAGTTTTCCACTCCAGATATGGCGAAGGGAGTTAGGTAAAGTAAGCCGTCTGGTTAGAGCGCCACCACATTGTCTACTCCTGACCCCATGCTGTGGTGTCCCCCTCTGTGGTCTTCAGAAACTGTGGGGAGGCTCCCGTCAGGTGACGCTTCAGGACTCAGCATGCGGAAATACGACATGGAAAACCATGCATCTGCGTAAAACCCGGCAGAGATGAATTAGAGCGCATGTGTGTGGTAACATCCTGCAGCTGCGATATGAATCACATCTGTGGTCAAGGGGGTTTCTAGCTATGTACACAGGCACTTCCGTATCATAACGACCCAACTATAATGTCATAAAGGGTTTCACCGCCTTGTTATCGCGTACCCTGGGAGCCAGAAATTGCATCAGCGTGCTAAGAAAAAAACCTTGCCGTGGATAATATTTGGAGTAAGAGTTGGCAGTGTTTTACGCAATCCTTCCCCAGCTGTGACCCGATAGCGTAGGTTCCTGGACATTGTTGTCTCATTACCATGGGCTTTCATGGGAAGCAGGTCCTTCCGCTGGGTTACGTGGACTGATGGTAATCTGCTTTCGAAGGGCAGCACTGAGGGCACTTTTCCCATGTTACTCAGCGAGGGCTCATTACACTGCCTGCGTAGTGTTGGTGCTCGTGCCAACATAAATGTCACTGAGTCTGGGCAAGGCAGGCCCTGTGGCACTCCAGCTGACTCTGTGATGGATATGCTATAATGGGCCCTGAAAGTCCAGTGCACCAGGGCCTAGGCTGGCAGGGCCCTGTCCCGCTCAGGGGCAGAGGCTCTGGGAAAGGTTTGGTTCCCAGACGGAGAGGGCCGGGCTGGGTGTAAGGCAGGTTTTCCAGGCTCGTTGGAGGTCTTGTCTCAGAGTGCTCCTTCCTCCACTCTCTGATGTACAGCTATTTTTTCACAAGACAATGTTGCCATATATAAAATAATAATAAATAAAAAAAGCCGGCACTAGCTCTTGCTCGTTCTGATTCAAAACCTTGTTATAAATGGCAGTTTGTTATCCATACACACACACACACACACACATATGTATATGTAGCACCTACGTACCCCTCAAGGGTAACGTGTATATATATATATATATATATATATATATATATATATACAAATGCTATAATGCTATATATACACATACAGCGTTTTCACAATGTTGGCAGCAGTGTTGTTTAATTACTAATTACTATGTAGACGGCTTTTATTTTGCTCTAAGTGGTGTTTGTATCACAGTATGAATATGATTTGAAATGTGTCAGAACTATATCCTGTGTTATCATGGTCTTGAATGCAAACCCACAGTCCCTCTATTTTCTGCTCAGACTGTAACTTACTGTCAGAAGTTATGACAGGGTGGGTGGATGCCTTTGTTTGTCTTGCATTTACAGATGGATTTGTCTAACATGTACAGATGGATTTGTCTTGCATGTGCAGATGGATTTGTCTTACATGTACAGATGGATTTGTCTTGCATGTGCAGATGGATTTGTCTTGCATGTGCAGATGGATTTGTCTTACATGTACAGATGGATTTGTCTTGCATGTGCAAATGGATTTGTCTTGCACATACAGATGGATTTGTCCTACATGTACAGATGGATTTGTCTTGCATGTACAGATGGATTTGTCTTGCATGTACATAGCTGTGCAAATCAGGCTGAGACAACCAGAGTCTGTGGGGGAGGTAGAGAAACCCTTGTCTCTCTCGACCATAAATTACGTCTGTGGTTAGTCTTTGACGTCTGAGCTGAGCTCACTGCTCATGGCGTTGGTTGTCTCCCTGTAGCGACAGGCCCGTGTTGATTCACTTCACATTTCCTAGGGAGAATAAAGCAGAGACGTCCCAGCTGGCTAGTGACGCAGGACAACAGAGCAGGGACCAATGTCAGCAGCTCTACCCAAGACTGCAGAGAGGCTTCCTGGAACCCATAACTCCAAGGCTTGACTGGCCTGACGGCTGGCTGGACGAGGGACCGCCTGCCTGCCTGCCTGCCTGCCTGCCTGCCTGCCTGCCTGCCTGCCTGCCTGCCTGCCTGCCTGCCTGCCTGCCTGCCTGCCTGCCTGCCTGCCTGCCTGCCTGCCTGCCTGCCTGCCTGTCTGCCTGCCTGCCTGCCCGCCTGGCTCACAGTGCTGGTGTCACCGTGTTACTGCCAGAGAGAGCAGGGCATTCTGCTCTGACCTCTTCCTTCGGTTCTTGGTTCAAATGAAAAACTTCACATTGTTTCTCTGTTTTCTCCATTCTCTCACCCCATCTTGACTTTTCTTTTATCTCATCATCCGTCTCCTGCTCTCTCTGTTATTGTATTCATTTCCATTGCCTCTCATCCTACCTGTCTTAGTCCGCAGAGCCCAGTCCCTGATTTATCCCTTCTACCTCCCTCACACTTTTCCTGTCTCCACATTGATACACTTTTCAGAGGAAGTGATCATAACTTCCCTGCAGCATTGGCAGGTACAGTGTTTCTAAGTCCTAGGGACTTGGAGAAACTGTGGACTACAGTGTGTTTGTTTCTTCCACTTTCACCTGCTCTAAACGTATGAGTCTCCATGGAGATTCTTTCCTGGCAGCAAACATTCTAGAATAGGATGGCTGTGTTCCCTGCAGAATGATTTCCTAAAGCAGTACTCTCCCAGGTTGAATGATTAATGGAGAGATAACCTTATTCTCTGCTGCAATTTTAGGATAGCACTGATTTTCACTCATCCTTTTATTCATTTTTCAAAGAAACTGTTATCCTTAGATTTCCCAGAATCCACCTGACAGATCTCTTTGACTAATACTTATACAGTATGGAAATGTAAGTCATTTTGTGGTGTAAAGCCTGCAGTGTTTTTTTCCAGTGTCTGATAAAGCGATGACCTAATTCCTGCTTTAACTTCAAATGGCTTACACTATTTGTTGATTAAATGTGATATAATGGAACAAATGAACCATAATCTTATTATGTTCAAACGCAAATCCAGGTCAAATTATTTAAAGGGTCCCAATTTTCACTGATGTGGGATTGTGTGCACAAGAAAACCTGCCTGAAGAGATTGTTCCCCATGCCTCAATACAGTTAAACCGACTTCTCCCTGAGAACAGTACCTGCCACAGTGTGCTTTCCTGCAGTGGAACCCCCCCCCCCCCCCCCCCCCCCCCCGTGCTGTGTGTGGACATGGGCTTGCTGTGATGACCAGAACAAGGCCAATGGAGTTAGTCCCTCTGGAGGGTCTCTGTGTGATCAGGTGCATGGAGGGCCCCCTTATCACTACACCACTGCGGGCCCTGCCAACATCCCGTCGTCCCCTTATCCAGCCTCTCATCCAGGTTCCACTATCACACAACCTTCAGGGGATGTCAACGGCTCAGTGTTTCTGTGTGTTTGGGTTGTGTGTCTCTGCACATTTAGGCGTGGGGGTGTTTGAGAGGTTCGATATAGTGCAACAAGTGAGTATGAACATCTTCTTTTACAAGTTATGCTACATTTCCAAAAAGGATGTAATGAAATATCTGGTGCCCAAGGAAATACACACGTCTTGATGGGTCATGGAAGAGGAAGATAATCCCACTATTTTTCCATATTCTATTGAATGCCCTAACACTGCTCATTCATAATCAGGAAAAATAGGCAGTTTAAATCAGCGCTATGGATATGTTGGTGAGGAAGTGGTTGAGCACACATCCCTGCCCTGTCTGATCAAACATGGTGCCACCCCTCCCATCCTGCCTCACCCATTTCCACTTCTTTGAGTCCACTTACACAGCTTACGTAGCTAGTCTGTCAAAGGGTCGCCTTCTAAACACCTAGCAACTCAAAGGATGCCCTCAGGGCCGATGTACAGCCATATAAAAGGGGTATCCCTCAAATAACAGCTTGGAATTAGCAATACTAGAAAAAGAGCCATGTCTCTTCTGTCCCTTTGAAGACTATGGAAGCCTGACTCCCTAATCCACTTCTCTGGCTGTCAGTGGGAGCCCCCGACACACTGTGCCCGCTAGCATGATGAACAGTGACCCCCGATAGGGCTCATTTCCAACCACTGTGTTTCACGCTAGACCAGATCCCCTTCATCCTGTGGCTAACGACAAAAGCCTCTTTATTGGAAGGCCCCGCTAATACCCTCAAAGGCCTTTGTTTAATTGCAGTTTGAGTTTTAATAAAAGGTTTGGCCGCAATTGCTCTGGGAAAACGAAAGCCCCTTTTCATCTAACCGAGTAACAAACAAAGCTTTTTTTTTATAGAACATGATCAGTCACTGTGACATCCACATCTGCTTCTTGCCCAAGTTATATTCCGTAACTCCAAAATAGTAATATTACTCTACTAATATTACTGAATGAAAAATGTGTTTTCAAAGACAGAAGATAATTAGGCCCTGCAAGCCAGCCTTTTCCGTTTTGAAAATGTTATGCCAATTGCTGTAGCTTTTTAATTTTTTTTCTTCTATTTCTGTGTAAAACTCAGGGGCTGAATTGCATTTCTCATTAAAGCCTCCCTGATTGAAAGTCGGCCATACTGAAAGAGCCGCTCAGCTCGGTTATATTTAGGTCGACTGGTTTTCCTGTCATAAATTCATGAGACAGAGGAGCCTGCTGTTGGTCGCTGGGAGCTACCTGAGAGGACAGGGAATAAATCTGGACAGTGGACAGCCCCCCCCAGCCTGGCTGACCAGAGGGAAGACACTGCCCCCCCCCCCCGCCCTCTCTAAACAGCCGTGTTTACTGGCATCACAAACTAAAGAAATCGTGTATTGCAGTCATTGGGAAATGTTCTTGTTGTGAAACAATACACGGATAGTGGTAAAAAACGTCGTGGCCAACCAGAAACAAACACCGAATGCCAGTTAATGTTGATTGATGCCATACTGTTGCAACGACCTTCTGGAAACAAAAGAGACAATCTGAAGCAGACGCTGAGCAGCCACGTCATCAGGCTCTCTCATCCTGATTCCCCCTCTGTTTGATGGTAGTGACCAACACACATTCTTGAGGGCCATGGCAAACCCTCAGCAACGGTCAAATGCCACCTTGGAAAAGCCCTGACTGGGAGCGATGGAAGACAGCAGCACTAGCTAATAGAATTCAACAGTAGAGGATTTCGCCCGTCAACAGTGGTTAAAGTCCCCTGTCTGCCCTGTCTCTTGAGTGCCAGAGTGGAGCAGTGACAGCAGCCAATTCCTTTGATTCCATTGTGGGTTCTGGGGCTTTTTCGCTCTCCCAACTGCCAATTGCAGACCCACCCTTTCTGTCTTGCCCCCTCTGCACCCTCTTCGCCCTGTCTCTCTCTCTGTCTCTCTCTCTGTCTCTCTCTCTGTCTCTCTCTCTGTCTCGCTCTCTGTCTCTCTCCCTGTCTCTCTCTCTGTCTCTCTCTCTGTCTCTCTCTCTGTCTCTCTCTCTGTCTCTCTCTCTCGTCCTCCGCCTGCCCGTCCCTCTTTCCCCGGTCTCCCACTATGTCTGCATGGCTGCCACAGTATTATAGCCCTCCCACTATGTCTGCATGGCTGCCACAGTATTATAGCCCTCCCACTATGTCTGCATGGCTGCCACAGTATTATAGCCCTCCCACTATGTCTGCATGGCTGCCACAGTATTATAGCCCTCCCACTATGTCTGCATGGCTGCCACAGTATTATAGCCCTCCCACTATGTCTGCATGGCTGCCACAGTATTATAGCCCTCCCACTGACTCTGCAGCGTTTGCTGTTGCTATCGTGGGCGAAGGGATTTGCCCAGCCCATAGCCTAATTAGAAAATTAGACCCATGATAAAATTGCTCTTTCATTTAGCTCTGGTCACCCTTTTTTGAGACGGCGTCTTATGGCTTTGGCTGTAATTTATGAGCTATTTATGTGAATGTTTTTGTTATTTGTGGTGCATCGAATGGTTTAACGGCTTAACAACAGTTCTGGGGCCGCAAATGATGAGCGTCTGGGGAGGTTGGAGATGGGGAAGAGGTTGGCGTACGACTTTGAACGCTGCTGAGGCACTGATGACAACGGCGATGGTTACCATCCCTCGACCTCAGTGACGTCCTGTTTTTCCACGATTTCCCTTCACACTCACACTGCCGCCCAACCTGCCGACGCATAGCCCAACTCTGAAGTGTTGGATGAAAAGGATGACTCAGCAAGCACACTTCTGCTCAAATGTTAAGGATAGTGCATGTAAAGTACAAGTACAAAGGGCCTGGCAGGCTCTGGTTCCAAGCCCTTCTGTTAGGCAGCTGGTTGGGGATTCTTTGGAGAACAATTGACAAGGGGACTGCTCTGAAAGAATCCATCCTGGAACTGAGCCCACACTCTCCAACACGCTTAATCCATGTTGCACAGAACCATCCTCACAGAGGCACCAGAGAGGCTGAGGGTGATAGAACCATCCTCACAGAGGCACCAGAGAGGCTGAGGGTGATAGAACCATCCTCACAGAGGCACCAGAGAGGCTGAGGGTGATAGAACCATCCTCACGGGGGCACCAGAGAAGCAGGGATGATAGCCCAAAAGTGTTCCGTTTCATGACTCCGGCTTTGATGCATGCCGACGGTCCGGAGATTATTCATGGCTCACTGGCTGTTTGCTCCTACTTTGTCCTATTAGGCAGCCGCTCCGTTCTCCTCACGCATGGGGTACAGGCTGTGGACGGAGTGTGACTGTTCACTTAAAAAGCGATCACTGTGTGGGCTGGAGGGATCGATAGACATCAGGCAGAGAGGGCCCCTGGGACAGGATGGTGCTGCACAGCAGTAATGTCTCTCTGCTGAAAATTAACCTCAACAGCAACAATGAAACCCGAGAAAGAGAGGAAGCCTGGTAAAAGCTCTCTCGCAGGCACACTTCTTGTCTGAAATTGTATATACACAGACAGGAGGAAGGTAGAGGATGTAGCTATTTGCTCTAACCAAAGTAAGTGACTAAGTGTAGCATTTTTACTGCTCAATGAACCAACACCAAAGTCTCTGTGAACGTACCATAGCCACTCTGGTCGCTAAGATGATATGGCAGCGAATTATTATCAATATGTAGTGATGATTATTTTCCACGTGATAATTTAGTGTTGTGTGTGTGTGTGTGTGTGTGTGTGTGTGTGTGTGTGTGTGTGCGTGTGTGTGTGTGTCTGTGAGTGTGTGTTTTGGAGCAACAAGAAAGCACTCGCGTGCTAGTTGTTTTAATCAATCCTATTGCTGGCTGAAATTCTCAAGTTTACTCCCTCAGCCCCCATTTTTCAGCCCTCCCCTGCTAAGGTTGAATCCAGGTCAGGCAAATCTAACCCCAGACCCGTCCAGCGCCAGTTGAGGGGCAACAGGGAGAGCAGTGGGGCTAGAGTGAAGCAGAATGTGGGTCAACGAGGGTTATGCTGGAGCTCAGATAATACCCTGTTTGTGTTGCTTGAACCTCAAAGTTAGACCTTCATCTCTAATATCTTTCCATCCAGGACGGGGTTGAGGACAGGACTGAAGAGGTGTGGAAAAGCCCAGCTGTGGAGCATAAGGGGGAGCCAGCTGGAAGGGAACCACGGCCCTGACAGAGAAGTCTCCTAGCAGCATGCTGCCTGAGGAAAAAACACTTATTCACCAGTCAGTAGCCCTGTTCAGCCATGAAGGAAAAGATGGCCTTTTCCTTGAATGAGAGCTGGTGCGTTTTCTGTGTAAAACAGAATACAGCTTTTTTTCCGGAGAAACTTCATCCGTCAATATTCTTTCAACCCTACAGTTCACTGATGCCGGCTAGTGCTTGTTTCTAAAATCGGATTTAGGAGACACATTGGTGTCAGGCCGATTTTCAATTAATCTGATTGTACTCAGTCCTCAAAATGGGTCCCTGCTTCAGTGGGCTTACAGTATATGACTACTACTACACCTAATGGTATAGTATTCAAATGAATAATTGAGGCAAGAACAAAGGCAGAGCATGTCACAGCAATGTAAACTTAATGAAATATTCCACCTGCTCAGACCACACAGCCTTTTTTATTTTATTTCCTATGACAATACACTGCATTGCAATCAGTAACAGAGATCACTATAAAGCTGTTATGCTATAAGGTTGAGTGGCTGTCCACTCTGATGGGGATTCCCCTGTAGGAAGGTGCACAGTGGGCTATTCAGAGGTGCCTATGGAAAGAGAACGTGTGCCAGCCATTCAACTCCATAGAAGTCATTCCTGTTTGCAAGAGTACAGTATGTGTGCTCTTGCTAGGCAATGTGAGGGGGCTCAGTCGTGTGAACAAAGGGGGGTCACCAACCAATACCCTGTTTAGATTATAATCCCTGCTGTGGATACGGTTGCCATGCCCCTCCAGGAGTAAAAAATGGGATTCCGTGCCCTGATATTGGTGTTGATTCGGGCGACGGGTTTGAAAATAAACACGGGCAGTTGGCTAGGCAGCAGGCCTTTCATTAAGGAGCTCTGTTGAGTCACATGAGCCCCTCGGAACCCCTCACTCGGGTCTCCAGCTGGGCCACCACACCCATAAACTTTCACTGGCCTTTCCACTGGACACATGGCCCTGGGAAATGACAGAGAGAAGGTCAATGTCTACAGCCCCGTCCACCAGCAACCGAAAACAACACACACACACACACACACACACACAAAAACACACACACACACACACACACACACACACACACACACACACACACACACACACACACACACAGCAAACCTATGAACCTCTGCTTGTCTGGTCGGGCTGTAAGATCATGGCCATAACAACTTTCTATCTTCACGAAGAAAGGCTGCTGCTGTGAAAGGGACACCAGGGTTGTCCCTCTACTTAAGTCAGTGGCGGTGAGGAAAGGAGCCCATTAAAATAATAATCATAAGCTGGTTTGCATTGACTTGGGAAGCTGAAAACAGGCTTGGAGAGACCTCTGCTGACATAGAACACGTATTACATGGTCCAAGCTATGGGCTTATTTTTGGTTAGAAAGTAGGGCAAAGCAGTGTTTCAAGCATTCCATAGCCACCATCAAAACGTCTCAATCAATAGTTTTTACTTTGAGTGTTGATTATTTGTTCACCGCTACATAGTCACCCACACATACAAAAAAAGAAGAAATTAAAACAATGAGCAGAACAATATATCGCAATTTTTTACAATAACCTCAAACCGAGCTAACAGTATACTGTAAGGGCATCTAACAGTAAAAGACTAGAAAGAAAGCTTATCGTAGTTATTGCTTCGAGAGAGTGAATAGTTTACATCCACAGCCATTCTGAGTCAATGATTCACTTGGGCATCATAGTCTTAATGTGCACTGAGCCTACACTGTGGGGAAATGAAGACAGATAATGGACGCCTAGTGTTGTCCAGGTCAAAGTCCATCTGGGGTAACAATCGTCCGTGGCTTATCCTCTTCTCCTTCTTTCTGAACACAGAGGCTCGAGGCACCACGGCCACGGTGTTGTGTGGCTAAACATTGATTTGCACACGCGTGGTGTGTTTGTAAAGGCATGCGTTTCCCACTGTATCACTGTGTGTGTTAATGTGTGCGTGTGTGTGTGTTTGTGTGTGTCTACGGCACAGTCCGTGCCATGGTGTTTGTGTAGGTTAACCCCACAACGTTAATGGTCTCTTCGGCTGCGTAGCTTCTGCTGCATGGTCTGTTCCTTAGAGGCAGGTGTGGACGGGGGCCATTGGCATGCCTTGGGCAGACTCGCCGGGCATGTCGGCGTCCTCCCTGTGTTCATACAACTCTGTGCCAGCATGTGAGAGCACCACGGGAGACACGTGGAGAGCTGTGGGAGACAGACAGACAGACATCAGGACTGGCTCTCTACGAAACATATGGCCGCCATCATGCCCCCGGAGAGAAGGTAACAATGTATCATTGACTCATCAGAAAGGGACAGAAGGCACGGATTATACGACAGAAGACGAAGTCTTCTTTTGAGAGTAGCACTCAGTAGTACTCAGAAACAAAGGAGCGGATAATTATACCGGAGTCAACATGAAGCTGCAAGTACTGGGCTCATCTCGACCAGCGCTGGCCTGAGCGGGGTCCAGGGTCCTCTGATGTGAGGCTTAAACTCGAGGGCCTGAGGCCGGGGGAACTAGTCTATGCTCTGTGGCCCTCCGTTGAGCAAGCCTGAGAGGGTGACTATAGAGCACTGGCTGCATGAGCTCACTGGTGGTTTTCAGCTCCAGTGACAGAGCGGGGGCTATTACTCAGTGGCTCCATGCTGCGTGGGGTGGGAGCAGCCCACCCGTGGAAGCCAAGTCTGGGGCAACCCGTGTCTGCGGTCACACACATACACACACTCCTCACCACTAACAGGTGTGTATATAGAACCATGTCTACAAGTGTGTTTTGGAGTGTCGCGGACCGTCAGGCAAAGTGACTGGGATGCATTCTTTCCCCTTAGAACAATAGAGCACCAAGCATATTAGACATGACACTCACACGAGGGCACAGGAAGTATGACTGAGGTGAAGTTGCTAGGCAACCCGACATGGCCCACCAGCAGGTCTTCATTCAAGGCTCCTTGAGACTGGGGATAGGGCAGCTCGTTTGGAGCGGTACCTGAGGAAAAAAGCTGATTAAATGACTTCCGTAGCACTCTTTCTACTGTCATACACACACACACACACACGCACGCACGCACGCACGCACGCACGCACACACACACACACACAATCCAAAAACATCAAACCGACAACAACCAGTTCACTTAACTGAACCACTAAACAAACTATCTGTTGGAGTGGTTCTTCCTACCGGTGCCAGAGGCGAGAGAGCCCTTACCCCCTGCAGCGGCCCCTTCTCCCAGCAGCATCTCCAGCAGCAGGCTGTCCACCCTGGCCTCCCCCAGGAGGCGCGCCAGGTGGAGAGTCTCCACCATCTGCCAGGCCACGCTCTGCAGGGGGGGCAGCATCAGCAGCAGCTCCCCGAAGCGGCCTCGCTGCTCACAGGCCGTCTCATCCAGCAGCACCTGGGCCTGGAAACGCAGCCGCCGCACCGTCTGAGGGTTCTCCAGCCCTGGGCAGTCTGGGAGGACAGAGGAGAGACCAACACCGGTGGGTCAGCGCTCCAACCAACAACTACTAGTAGAGGAGTTTGGCAATTCTGGAACACCGGGCGGCATGTTTATGGTGCATTTTGCGAGGCAGACATACTGGCGGAGAAGCAGGGTTATCAACGCACTCTTGATAACTTCAGGAAGAGAGATTATCAACCAGGTCAATTATTAGAGTGAACACGGACAATAAATTATCGGTAGACAAAGGGAGTGAGACAAGACTAACATGGAATCAGCCTTGACTCCCCCCTCATCACACTGCCCTTTTTATTATCCCTGAAACCAAGGCCAAATAATGTGAACAAAGGAGTGGAGACACAACAATCGTTTAACAGGTTTTGGTTGTGGAGGGTTCAACGTAGTAGTAGTAATAAGAGAGTGTCGTAAACCCCCTTCAAATCAGCGGGCAAACCCAGGGTCAACAAGCGGGAGACAAAAATATATACCAGAGGATATGGGGGAAACGGTGGCCTAGGCGGTCAAACTAACAGGGTAGAGGCTTAAAAAAATATTGCCCATGGGGGGGGGGGGGGGGGGGGGGGGACACACACACACACACTGTGTAAGGAGATAGCAGTGCTGGACTGGAGACGTGAGCAGGACACAAGGAGAGATTGCAATGCGCTGGGTAAGAGAGGCGGAGAGGTGAAAATGGAGGACAGCTATGTCTGAGCATTATTAGGGTAGCTAGCCGTCTGGGTCCCGGTCAGAGCTGACCAATGGCGCTGTGTACGTTTGGCCAAAGTCTGTCTCTTTACTCTTTTTACCTCGGGAGCATCAGGCGATGAAGTCCAGGAGGCTGCTTCTTCTCTCAGCTAGCCCAGCCAGAAAAGACCTGGTCCAGCACTTTTCTCCACCCTAATATTGATCGTTTTTCCCAAAACACGGTGGAAGCAGACCGCTCAGTCTAGCCAGTGTCAGAAGGGAAAAAATCTCCTAGAGGAGAATAACTGTGAAGCTGAACCGTTCCTGGCGGGATTTTTGTTCAAAACAGGAAAGGAGATCAAGGGGGAAAGCTAAGGTGAAGGGAAAATAACAGAATGACAGTGAAGGCCTGCCTTCGACTGACTGATTGACTTGTTGACAGACTGTACGACTGACCAGGGGCAAAGAAGACCACGCTTTTGAGGCAGGCAAACTCGCTGTCTGTGATGTCCAGCTCTCGGAGCGGTCTGACTAGCTCCTCCAGGATACGGCCGGCAACCCGGGACACCTCCACCTCTGGCCCGCTCACAGGAATCACAAAGTCATTCCCTAGGGACAGAGAGAGAGGGGACGTTCAAGGATACAAGCATCCCAGTCACGATTACATGATATATATTCCACAGCACAAAAAACAACAATACTACAATGACTAAAATGGATATAAAATTACAAAAATAGATATTGCATGTTATTCTTTATAATGTATCTCAGTTAGTTGGACCAGTTTTTCCATGATGTTTCTTACCTAGGAGGATAATATCATTGTAGGGCAGAGAACGTCTAGCCACACCGAGGATGAGATGCTCTGCCGAGTGGGCTCGTAACAGGGCTACCTGCACATAGACACAACACACTGCCATTATAAACTCAGCACAAGGTCAATATTCCAACTGCCAGTTGAACATATGAGCAAATGAACGTAGAGACAGATGGGACTATTGAAACTATCAATCACCTGTTAAAACAAACATTTGACTAGGGGTCAGGAAGCACCAGTACAGGCAGACTATTTTCTCACCCTGTCGTCTACCGGCAGGCTGCAGAACTCGGGGATGCGCTTCGCCCATTCCACCAGCAGGAGGAGCTGCTGCTTCATGGACTCGCAGACGTCCCCCACGCAGGCTATCTTCTTGGTGTTGATGTCACAGCTCAGAGGTGAGGTCAGGGCAGGGAACTGAAACTGGCACACCATAATGAGAGGTTCACTAGTGGGCTTAGGTGTCACTGCTATGTGGGAATGAACTGTGGGCAAGGAGGAGGGAGGGGGGGGGGGAGGGTGGACATGAGGGCGCTGAGGAGGGTGTCGGAGAACCAGGTGATGGACGGCGGGGGGGTTGGTGTGCTGAGAGTGGGGGTGAGCAGGTGTGTTTGGAGGGGTTGTGAAGGGGAGGGCGAGCACGGACAGGTAGGGCGCATGGGGGAGGAGAGGTGACATAAGATAATCAAAGAAGCTCATTGTGAGGTGTGAGATAATATGGAACAATTATTGTTCAATGGCTTTTTTTTTTTTTTTTTTTTTTAAAGCTACAGCACAGGATGATGGTCCGAGTACTGTGTCACACCACTAACATGTCACGTAGACATCACAGGGAAACTACAGGCCAATGGCATACAGCTGCGCTCTCATTCTGTGGTCCATTTGTCAATCATCCAATTAATTTTGCTACATTCCGTTTGCATGCAAAAAAAAGGGGGGGATATCTGGTTGTTATTATGCATTTGAAGCCAATTGAACGCTGGCACACAATCCCAGACCAGGCGCGGCAATTAAATGGGCTGTGATCAGATGGAGTCTCTGGGCAATTTGGCAATTTCTACAGAGTAACTGAATCCAGCCTGCAGCTACAATCTCCAGAGGGAACTGTAATGGCTGCTCGTCTTAAGTGCAGCCTGTATCCTCCTTTCCATCTCTGGCCCTTTATCAGCGGTGTTTCTCAGAAACAGATAAGGGCTCTCTAGCCAGGGCCCGTGTGGGAAATGGAAGCCTATATGGATGCAGCACTTTGTGGGGAGGGCGGGAGTGAGCGAGTGAATAGGCAGAGAGGCTCTTTGATGTGACGGCGTGCTGGTACCTGATGCAGGCTGGCCTCCGCCTGGAGCAGCACGCTGATGGACAGAGTGCCCGTCCCCTGTCCCCCCTCGGCTCGGCGGCTGCTGATGCGGTCCCGCTCGTTCTGAACAGCTGCCAAAAGAAAAGAGCGGGGGAGGAGATCATCAGGGAAGTCCCTGCACTTTCGGTCTCCCTGCCTCGCTCGGAACGAAAGCCAGTGGAGTTGAGAGGCCATTCTGAGAGGCCCAGACCTATACTTTTACACTCTCCTATTCACTGTTAATTGACTAGGCCAAAACGGCAATGGCTGTTTTTTTAAAATGCTGGTGAATTCAGAGAAAAGCTAAAACACCATCAACATAAACGCACTCATGATGTATTTGATGCACCACAGACCATCGGTCACAATTACACAGGGGCAGGTGTTTTGTGGGCAAGTTTGTCTGCGGGTCCGCCAGAGGAGACGGTGACATTTCGACCCCTGGCTGACTGTCATTAAAAGGGGAGCGGTGCGGATGACCTCAGCCTGATTCCAGTCTGGCCCCACAAAGTCAGACGACAGGCCCCAGTCACACAGCAATCAGTCATCAGAGCTGTCCTCTCAGCAGCCAATCAGGAGCCTATTAATCAAACTGGAACAGGAGGGGAGAAAGAGGCTCCCTCTCCGCTTCACGGACCTGGCCCCGTGTGATGATGTCACACACGAGTCCTCTATGGAACATCAGTTAAGTGATAAATTGGAACTGGCTCTGGACATTCAGACAGAGAGGGTGGGGGGAGAGTGAGAGGAAAGGGACGGCCAGCTAAAATGGTCGCTCTGAACTCATGCTGTAGTGTTGCCAAGGCACATGAAACACATGCCTAAGATGCAAAATGCACATCTGATGTTCAATGATTTTACATAGATTTTCAACAAAGCAAAATAATAAATAATACTTAGAAGTCCCTTTCTTCTTAGCGTTGCTTCAGGGGGCTACGGCTTTAGGTTCTCTCTTGCATAACATTCCCCTGGACCGGGAGCTGACAGAAGCATGCCGCTCTTGAAAACTAGCCAAGTAAATATTTGCCCATACTCAGCCATGTTAATTATTCATGTGAGGGGGCCATTCATGGCTCCTCTAATCCCAGCTCTCTCTGTTGGTTATCTGTGGCAGCCAATGGAAGATAAGACCCACAGTTCAGGCAAACACTCCTTCACTATTGCTTAATGTTGATCTTGTTGCTTGTCCCCCATGGCGGTGCATGGGCTACCCCTTTCTGAACCACTTACACCCCTGTTCCCCCCTGGACAGAACTGGACAAGTTACATAACATGAGCAAATGTTGTGTTTTCAACTTGCATAGATCTGCGTGAAATATAGTTACGGCCTTGTTATAATGCATGATGTATGGGGGACATACTGTTAAAACCATGCATTATGGGAAACTTTGGTGGATACATGTGGTGTAATTTTACAGCATGGTGGGCAAAAAAATGATTGGCCGGCTGAAATACAAAGAGATTCTCACCTTCCTTTTTCATGCCGGCTCGGAAGCACTTGCGCAGTCTGCAGTAACGACACTGGTTCCTCTTATCTTTGTCCACTACACATAGCCTGTTGAACCTAATTTGAATCAAATAAAAAAAGAGCATCAACACAAACCTAATCCAAATGACTGTCAGAATAGTGGTAGTGAGGGGCAGACAAGACACAGTAGCACCTAAGCCTTCATGCCCTAGGGGCTGGTCAGATTAGATTGTGTTGGACATGTATGAGGGACAACACATGTACAGACATGATCCAGACCTTCACACACTAAAGGAACACCTTTTTTATTGTAACCTGTGAAAGATCAACACAACTCAATCTACTTCTCAGGGAGCAGAGTGAAAGCCGACTTTGGCCTGTTTCTCGCCAGTGACACTGAGTCCTCTGTCACCATATTTGGGTTATTGCTTCCCTGTCTGGACAGGTCCCCTTGCAGTCCTCTGTCTATTCTTAGGCAAAGCCTTTTCCATAATACATCTCACTTGACAATAGGTGAGAACCTTACTGCCACAAAGTCATCTACCACCTTGAACAAGCTCCTCACATGTTTTCTTTCCCTTCTTCTCGAAGGTCATTGGCTTCCACATTTCTCAGAATCACTTTTAGAAAAGTTACACGCCAAGTTCATTCCTATCATATTTGGGTTCCTCAGTCCGGAGATTCCAACATGGGCCCGACGTGAATAGGGAACAGGGATCTTTTCTCCCGTGCTTCTCACCTGCAGGTGTAGGCGTGGTTCTTGCGGACGCTCCTCCTGAAGAAGCCTTTGCAGCCGTCACAGCTGGCCGCTCCATAGTGTTTCCCAGTGGCCCTGTCTGCACATATGGAACACAGGCTGACGCTCCCGTTGGCCAGCGGCAGCACTGGACTGGGCACTGGCACCATGGACTCTGTCAATAAAAAGACAATAAGAGTGAACGGGCCGACTCTGGCTGTCTCACATCGCACAGTTCTAGAGCATGCTGTGGCGCCTTCACTCGTGACAGTCTGGGGACAGGCACGCAGGATGGCAGTACATTAGTCATCACCTGGGGCCCACATTAGACAGCTCCGAGATGGAGACAACGGAGATATGGTCTTGTAGGGACACGGTGTTACCTTCCAGACAGGGGTCCTTATTGTGTGGCTGGTGATGAATAAATAAACATCTCGGAGGCCGTGCTAACAAGCCCCACAAGCGTCGCGGGCCAATCACTCAGCGGGGTGAGAGAAAGAGTGCCAGCCCAAAGTAACGGCAGATACGCTCTATAAGAGAGACAGTCATTAATCACAGCCATCATCAGCTCAGGCGATTAATGAAACCCCCTTCCACCTCTGTGCAAGGAAATAACCTTGCGCAAACAAAGGCATGGAGGCTCAAACAGAAGTGTGCTGACTGAGGTGAGGTGAGGCAGGGAAGGATAGAAATAATCAGGCTTCTGTTTCGCAAGGCTGGCAAGCACGGTGGAAGAGGTGGCATTAATAAAGGGCTGGGGTTACGGGAGAGAGAGAGATAGCCCTGCTCTCTGTGCGGGGCGGCTAGACTCATAGGCCTCCGAGGAGCCCTGCCGCTTATTACTGGGAGGAAGAGGAAACTCCCCATTTAATTAAAGCAGTTACAGGTCAGTGGCAAGCCAGAGTCTACTGCTGTTGCCGGGCTAATTTTACACTCTTGAGTTCTGTTTTAATTCAATCTCCCCCTGTGTTGCTCTAAACTGCGTCCTGTCAGTATTCGATCGCGGCAGGATTGTCTCTCCTAAAACCACTGACCGTCAAATCTGTTCTGTGTGTGGAAGTGTTCCCGAGCCTGCACGGACAATGCCCCCGGGTTGTAATGTATGTAAATTGCACACTTAGTGTTGGGAGACGGAGCAGCAGGGGATTACAATTTAACATGGAGAATGCTTCTGTGGTCAAAGATCAGTTAGATTGAATTAAGAGATTAGAATACATGTGCCGTGCAGCTATCTGCCTCTGAAGAGCAGTCTGCAGCCCCTTCAAAGTGTCAAAAAAAAAGACTCTGATTCAGCAGAACACAGTCCAAATGATAATGATAAGTGAAAACTAGATTGGGAACAAAAGCAGACAAGCAGAATCTTTTGAGCGGGTCTTGTTGCCTAGTCAGGAGTGATGACCACTACTGTTAAAGCTTTTTTGATGCCAGTGCCTAGAACATTCCGCAGGGCATTAGAGCAACATTACGTACAGCAAAGTGCTTAACAGCCCCCGGGATGACCTCCGTTTCAGCCTACTGTAGGTTGTCATACACAAAATGAAAATGAAACCTATATTGTCTTTGTAGATACGAAACAACCAAACCTATGCGTTTGACCCCATGAGGGCCCTATTCAGATAGAAACTGACCAAGCTAAGACAAGGGCCTGCCAGCAGGGTGGTGTGTGTGTGCAGGACTGGGTGGTCCTACCTGGCATGCCTGTGTCCACAGGGAACACCCTCAGGTCGTCAAACTCCAGCATGGTGTAGGAGGGGTCAAGGGTGGCGCTGTAGTCAGACGAGTCCAGGTCCAGCACGCTCCCAGACAGTTTCATTGCTCGGGTCAGTGGGTTAGCAGGGCCAACAAGGTCCAACAGTCTGGTTCCGTAAAGTTCTGAGACTCCAGCTCCAGCTCGTTCCCCAGCTCAATTACATCCTTCAGTCATTTGCTTCTTTCTGGTGGTCCCGTTCCGGCTAATCACTGTACTACCGCTACCATATATGTCCTCGTTTTCACAGGCCTCTCCTTTACTTAAACCTTTTTCGTTTTGTTCTTTTTCCTTTCACATCGTCCTAGCTGGATGAAGTAGGTGCGTCTGGGGGTAGGCCAGTCCCTGTTCTCTAGAACAGCGTGAGAGATATTTCGAATGATCCTAAAGGGAAATGAGCAACAGGCAGAGACACAAAGAGAGAGACATTTGTCCCACTGTCTGTTTGCTTGTCTCTTATCAGAGTAGAGCACAATCAAGGGGAGGGTTCAGAGAGGTAAACATGACTCACTCAAAAGAACAAAAACAGCTTATACAG
Organism: Aplochiton taeniatus; assembly: GCA_017639675.1. Classification (NCBI taxonomy): domain Eukaryota; kingdom Metazoa; phylum Chordata; class Actinopteri; order Galaxiiformes; family Galaxiidae; genus Aplochiton; species Aplochiton taeniatus. The sequence continues at coordinate 19,772,026 of CM030173.1, forward strand.
TCACATACATCAGCCAATTGGAGGCATGTCCTTATCAATTTTTCATCACGAGGAAACCAGGATCAAACCTAAATTATATGGCAAGGCCAAAGGTTGCACAGACAGATCAATGCAGTGAAAACGTCATTGTCACTAGAGCAAAAGTTTCACGTGCACCGCATTTAACCACTGGGGGCAGAGTATGACCGTGGTTGCAGAATAGGCTCCTGCAACCATTTGTGCACATACGGCGTAATTGGTTCTCTCACTTCTTTGTTCACCTTTGGACGAAAAGGACGCTGCCATCAGCTATATGGTGGTATTGATCCGAGGTACAGTGATAACACATGTTTGCAAATAAAACTATAGCTCTTCTGAACCCCTTTTATGCAGATAACAGAGAAAAGACAACGTTGCCGTCTTCCCCCTCAGATATAATGGACGCTGTACCAAAGGACAGTGACATTCACCTAATGAGCACAGGTTTGAAACAAGCAGTTGAGGGGACCTTTGTCCAACATTGGAAAGCCATCTCATAATGTTGGTTGTTTTTAGGGCACCAAACAGGAGAGATCAGTCTGACGTCGCAACAACACCGGGCGGTGGAAGTATTAGCTCCAAGGTGTGGAGATGGATAGAAACAAATGATCATCTGGGTATGCAATGAGATAAAATTTCAACATTTTGTTTGTTTCATTTGATGTCTGGGATCATGAAGAAAATAGGAGCTTCATTGTCCAAACTGTAAAGTTATAACCTATCAATATTCCATATAATACTCTTCGTATACGGACCAAAACATCAAATTCACCTAATAGGCAAATTTTTCATGACAACTAAGAGGCAGATAAAGCCTCTATATTAGCCTGCCATAGGCACGATGTAGTGCTACACCTGTACGGCTTTTTCTGTCAATTCCATTTTCAACATACAATAGTTAGATGGATCAAGAACAGTATTCTGGACCTTCAGTGCATTGGCCACTGTGGATATAAGCCCTGGCTTTTTCTAAGAGTGAAAGACAGAGAGAAAGGTGAACGTGGCCATATGATTTGTACAAATTATAACAAATTATATGTCAGACCACATATGAGCTTTTCCAGCAGCGATATCCATCATGCTTTGGTGTAATGGGATTTCCTGGGTGAGCAGCACTGCCTCCTTGAATGTCACGCCAGGCCGCAGGTCAGACCTCCCCTGGCAGTGGCTCTCACGCTAAGGCTCTCTTCAGGTGATTGATAGCTTATAAAAAGCTGTCAGTCAGAGCAGCTAGACCCGCTGAACGGACTTTGCCCAGAAAGATTACATCAAGTTAGGATTAAACATTGCCCCTTAACTGTGGGTTTAAAAGACTGTTTATACTGAGGGATATCAATGGATTTATCCTAAGTAAAGATGTTGCAAACTGATGTGGCACTTTGTACTGTAGGGCTACTAAATACTGCAGAAGGTTAAGTACATGTCTGTACATTGAGCTATTAGAAATAGTTAACCCAATTTTTGTTATTGTATTTAGGTAGAAAGAAAAGGTGTTTATTGGTTTTCAGCTGGTTTACACATTGCAGTTACATAAGCAAAGCAATCGCACAGATGAAGGGTAGCTTTCAAAGTTCAAGCTAAATGGTTAGTTCTGTATTTGGCCAGCAGGGAGAGACAATGTACAGCAAATCGGTTAATTTTACTCAAATTGCTTCCATTGCTTAGCACTCAGGATGACAATGAACCTGACAAAGCACACTGTCTTAACTAAGTCCTCAATGACATTAGATACCCAAGCCATATTTTGGGAATCTTGAATTGCCAAGCTTTTAAGTTAAAAGCCTTACTTGCCAAAATGTCTGGACTTCCTCTACAGGTGTGTTGGAGCCAGATAGGGGCATCCTGTCTGTCTACAGTGAGCTCTGATAGATAGGCACTGAGCTGCAGTATTTCAGGCTAGGGCCCTTGTGATTTGGAAGGGTAAAGTGTGGAGTGCAGCAGAATTGGCCTTGGTCACAAATCAGCACAGTCGCACTTTTGGCTGTAATGCAGGTCAGGCTATTAACGAAACATAAATAAATAATGTCGCCGGCACTTTTAGCACTGCATTTCTAATTTCCTTGTCAGGGTGAGTCAAATGAAATTAACTTTGGATCTGAATCATTGGCACGGACTGTTCTCTCTGAAGTAAAATGCCAGCACATACAGTACGTGCGAAGGCCGAGAAGAGGGAATTTGAGTGTGTGGAGACTGAGCAAGCACCTTGGCTAACCCCACTGGGTGAGATGTTCTACCCCTGGAGAGGAGTTTAAATCAATGAGTGTCCAGTGCAGATGCCTAGAGCTGACCAGACTCCAATTCAAACCGGACCAGAGGTCTACTGTGACCTGTGGATGAGTGCTGCTAGAGTAACAGCTGGATCTAGACTAAGACAAAATGACAAATCCAAAGGCAAGCTGGAGGCAGCACTGAAATCATGCACGCACCGTTCATACTCTGATATGTTCATCGGATTGAAACATTGAAGGACTGGTTGTGGCTATGTACAAAGGCAGTACAGAAAATTAAAACCAAGCCTTTGTAAGCAGAAATAAGAAGCTCAACATAGGAGGTGGGAGCAGGTGCAGGTGGAGACTCTGGAATTCATGACCACCGTGAGATTGCCTAGTTGTTTATTCCAGAATATGATACATCCTCTCTCCGTCCAGTTCCGTCCCCCCCTCATTCAGGCCTGTCTGTCTGTCTGTCTGTCTGTCTGTCTGTCTGTCTGTCTGTCTGTCTGTCTGTCTGTCTGTCTGTCTGTCTGTCTGTCTTTCTGTCACTGACACGACAACCTCTGTCCCTCATCTCTTAAAGACTCACACCGTTTCTTACCATATTTAATTATTTTTAGAATCACTGAATTGCCCTATTTATAAATGTAATTGTATTCTAGCAAGGCAGTATTTGCTCTATATCTGTGCATTTTCAATGTCAATAAATAAAAGATCACAGTGTAACTGACTGCACAGATAGTCCCCACACCTTAACCTGAATATCACTCCAATGCAAAACGACCCCCTGAGTCCATTACGCTTGCTATTGAAGAAAAAAAAAAAAGTAGTCTTTGCAGTTGTTATTTCAAAAAGGGGAGTCAAAATATAAAACTTCAAAAATTGGTTAAAAAAGCTGGGCAGACATATGATTTAGTGGGGCAATAAAGAATGGAAAGGTGGCCATTCATCATAGAGGCTAGCTCACCGGGAGAGGGCCTGTCACAGACACCGCCAAGTCCAGGGGGCGGTTCCGAGAGAGCCCCCAATAACCCTCCGAAACTGGTTTGGCCCAATGGCTTTTCCAGCTGGCCACCTATGGACCATGGGTGGGTGGATAGTGATGGGTCCTTAGCTTTGTCTGTCCATCACTGTTTTGAGAACTGAGAAGAGAGAGGACAATTACAGGTTAACATACTTACAGTAATATCACACCGATCTTGGGAACTTAGCATACTGATTGATGGTAGATCAACTGTTTCTTTAGTTTGACTTAAGTAAACAATGAGCTGAACATTTCTGTTCTATGGGTTCACTGTATAACTAATACTAATAGTTAATACTATATATATAAATATGAACATCTATTGAAATTACAAATGAGACAACCAAGAAATAACCTCAAAATCCAAGAGGTTCTGGGTCAGGCTAACCTGATTATGAACAGCCCACAATGTTAGGAACTACACACTTAAATACTCAATGAGTACAAACTATACTGAATATGAAAATCGAAATCTAGTAGACTAGGTTCGCTTAAATTGTTAGCATAGGCCTACTCAACTGAAACATGCGAACATTTGACCAAAATTTTACATTGCATTTTGGGGCGTGAAGCATTATCAAGTAACATCTCTCGGGTACTCAGCATTTTTCCAAATATATTATATCATCCGGAAAATGTTTCCGTGTTCACATTTCACGTACTATGTACCGTTGGCATACCCCATACACAGTAATGTCATTTAGTGTGCAATTGCAAACACAACCATTGTCTTTAAATAAACCTTCGGATTCTCATTCAGGAGCACATTCATTCAAATTTGGAATCACCTGTATTTAATATAATTAAACGTTCTGAAATATAAAGTTTACATAATATTTATTAAGGCACTCGAGCAAATCAGTTTTTTTCTTCTTCACCAGGATATTGTTTTGGTATTACTAAGAGCACCCGCCATGTCATTTGACAGTCTTTGGCTTAAAAGTGTTTCATTACACTACATTACAGAATTTTTTAGACCTGTTTATTTTTTGGTCTTGTTATCTCCACCCGTGTTGTCTTGTTTTCTATTGGTTGATTCATTCAATTACATAAAATTCCAGTCTTTAAATCTTGTCTTTTGTCTGGTCATTGTTGTGTTTGCTTGTCTTGCATGTTTATTAATTATGAATTATTCTACAAGCCACATATATCTTGCTAATGTGTCTGTTTTCTTCCCGGGCACTCGTGACGCATCCTACACTTTCTTGGAACTCCACAAGTTCACGCGTCCAACATGTAGGCTACTTTGATCAATTTCCGACTTCGCGAAAGTAAGCATTTTGTGAGCACTTCGAATCCACCACATGAGAACAAGCTCTAATATACTTCACCCGTAAACCGTGGCTGGCAGGCCAATGTGCATGTTTAGGCCTACTGTTTCTTCAGCGAGACGAGAAAAGGGATTCAGGAAGTTCAATAGTGTATTAGTACCTTCATAATAGCCTACGCATAGTGACAATAACACAACTGTTCATTGGAAAAGACTTTAGGCCAAGTCTGTTGTATTGTATCAGTATGCCCAATACAGTATGTGGACGTTGCCCGACCTTGGCCAACATATGGTACCTAAATTCAACATTGACTAATGGTAAGCCGGCCTTTCCCCCCCATGAAAGTTCTGCATTACCTTGAGATGTACAAGGCAGATAGATGTACAAGGCAAAGTAGACTAACAACTCTTTGTTTCTCTCTATGAATCCGACCCAGCATGTGCTGAAATTGACTGTGTCTGTTTCTGTTATGATAATTAGACCCATATGTGATATGTTTTAAAGTTGGAGGGTCATGGTGGAACAGACATATGCTAAAATAGGTCTGCAAGTGCTGTTCATTAAGTCTTATAAAGTTAGGATCTCAATACAGGAGGGTGTAACAGACTGCGGCCAGCACAAGGTCATGAACGTTTCCAGCAGAGATCCCCCTCCACTTTCCTCTCTGCCAGAAGTGGTAAAATATGTCTTGCTGTGGTATTCTTGTGATGCTTTCATATGCCACTGGTCTGTTTTAACCATTTCTTTTGTTATGCCCACAGGAAGCCTAACATCCTCAGTGTTGAGGGTCTGTGTTTCATCTTCATTATGATAATAGTTTTTATTTGGAGCCTCTCATCTCTACACACTCAGCCATGTTTATCAGGGGGGGATAAATGTGGTTTGAATGCTATACAGGCAGGCACCCTTTCCTGTTAAAATGTGCAACACCTTTGTCAGGGCTGAGTGTGTCCACAATGGCTTCAGAAAACACATGCACACTTCTCTGAAGAATGATAAACTCCCCCTAACCAAGGTCCTCTGTGAACTGGCTTTTTAATTAAAACCACTCGTTCCCAAACTTGTAGCTAATGTTTCCCATTAGTCATGTTTGAGGGATTACAGACAGTCCCAATGAAAGTCACGGATTAAATGGAAAACACAGATGTGCGAACAATGCGGCTTGTTTTATTTCCATCACAGCTGTTTAGCAATTATAAAAAATTAACCAGAGTTGACAAGGTTTCCTAATTCGTTCCACAATTAAATAGGACTTTGAAGTTGGTCTTCGGGATTTTCCAGATCTCTGAGAAGGAGCAGTAGTAAAATGTTATCGTGTCGAGGGAAAGATTAGTTTTAGTTTTTTTCCCCCCAGCCCATATTATCTACATAGCGTAGTGAAAACCTGGATAATTATGATGATTTACCATTTTCATACTCCTGCGTTTTACATTCACCCAGCGTTGTATCTTTAATAGAGGTTGACATTTACTTCCCTGATACCCACACATGTTGATTATTAAACAATGTAAGTAGAAACAGAGTGTACATGAAATGTCACTTTCTATGAAAAGGTGCCGTGATCACACCGTAAAAGCTAAACGTGGCCGTTTGGAACCACCTTCTGTGCAACTGGGATGTTTTACTGTTAAGACTAAATATGAGTCAACAAGCCGAAGCTCATAAAAAAGAGAGGGGTGCTATACAACAGTTTAATTGCTTCATCTGTGGTGAATCACTTTAATATGGACGGCATGCTTATGAATCTGGGCTTCTTTCAGGCTCGGTTCTGTGGCTTGTTGGTCAGTGTGCATTGGGAGTGGTTGTTGTGAGCCTTGACCCCAGGGTTATTATCCCTGTCTTGAGTGCTTCCCTGATTCTTCCTGAAATGTCTCAAGACGGCGGTGGGGGCTTCAACCCCCCCCACCCCCCCACCCCCCCTCATTATCTGGAGCATCGAATGCAGACATGCTGAACTTGGCAGAGGATCAGTGAATTTAAGAGGCATGCCTGCACATTAATTAGGTGGCCCACGTACGTAAGGCTACGCTAAGGTACATGCATGTATGTCTTTAATTATGTAGCCGGTGTTTGACCTTTCCAGGGATACTTCTTTTTTAAAGTAGTTTAGTTTAGTCCTGCTGAGATTCAGAAAATACACATAAAGTGATGCATCAGCAGTGTGATTCAACGTTTAAAATGCAGGGAGAGGGTTATTATTCCACATAAGCAGGAAGGAAAAACACTCCTCAGGTGCTTGCCTCCTGACAAGCCAGAGTGGAAGAGGTGAGGGATGGGACGGTAATTCATTTTCAGACTGCGCCCAGAAGCAGATGATAGGAAAAAAGCAATGATCAGTAATGGGCCGCCTTGCAGGCCTAGTATGATTATTAAAAACCGTTACCGATAACACAAACTGTAAGAAGTACACATCCCTGACATTAGTAATCAACTCTCTCTCTCAACAGCGCTTACCATTTGTGTATTAAAATCACCCTTTCCTGCCCCCCCGCCATGTATAGGACGAAGATTTGTGGATAAGAAGTCAAAAAGGAAAAATGAAGAAGAGAAGAAATCATTATGATTCTGATTCTGCAAGGTATTTCGAACAAGGTATGAGAGCAATTATTTTTGCTTTTCCAAGTTTCGCCATATTTATGGGGCATTTGATGTTGCAGGGGGCCTGTTTAATGTTATTTGCAGAAAGCACACACATTGTTCGCATCAAGCGTATGTAAGGCTAAGTCATTTGAGCCATGGCCTGGCGGCTAGAGGGCCGAGCTAAACCGAGCAAGCGGGGTTCAGCACCTGGACCAGCTACACACAGTTTTCCGACCTGACAACTTGACTGACTGCAGCTTGTCCTGAATGCTTTTGTGTTCAGCTACCCCAAGGAGATGCCCCCACCCACATACGCGCATCTCGTCCCCCGGCCTAAAATAACGGGTTTGAGGCAATAACCCAATCCATCCATGGTATTTAGAGCTGAGACAGGCTAAACCTCTCTCATCCACTTACACTGCCAGGTCCATGATTGCAGAAGATTCTGAGTAGATTTGGTCAACTACAGCAACAATGTATTTTTTGCCAATTATATTGAACAGCTTGAGAATATCTATAGTTTCTTCTTTGAACATGTTGAAGCCTATGTGATGTGTTCTGCCTGTTGAAGGCTGGCTTGAAGTACCATAGCCTCATGTGGTCGACAGTATAGCCCATCCATTACCGGTTTGTTGTATGGTTTCCTGGGCCAAGACCATTAGTGTTGCAAAGCTGCTGCGAGCCAGTCAGTAAGAGGTGTGACCTCCTGTGGTACTCAGGCCAGGTTGAGGGATGAGGCACAGATATTTCCTTTTCTTTCCAAAATTATATCATGCTATGAGGTCTCATAATAGCTGTGTGGATGTTAGGCCAGAAAGATTGGGGTCCTCCCCAGCCCTGACTCCAGTGCAGAAGTGTAACCGCTGACTCTCGGAGGACCCACTTACAACTAAGACGTGGTACGCTTTTATCCTGGCTGGCCAAATGTGAAATAAATAAAAAGAATGGAAAATGGCTGCTCTTAGGGCTCTACCCGTGGTCCCTGGCTCTTTGTTAAAACCATATCTCTGCTGCTCCATTGCCCCCAGCTACATTAAATCCCATTAAATTCACCTTCATTAAAGCAGCTCTCTGCTTCTCGCAGAAGCCCTATTGCGGGGCCTCTCAAGGACAGAGCGGTAATGAGGGTGGACTGGATTTAACCTTGAATAGTACCGGTTTTCATTTTCAAATCAATAACTTATGGTTCAAAACCGCCACTAGATCCAGGCTATAATTTTCAGGCATTAATTGCGAGGATTAGGTTTCTCCTGCACTGGAAAGGTATTTCACTTTAAGTTGCAGCGTACATATTGTATTTAGCTTTTCGGTTTTTTTTTCTCCTTCTTTCTCCCATGACAGGAATTGACAACTTGCACATTTTCTGTATCAGTGATTCTTTTGGTGCATGTGTACAGTTTGCTTTGCAGGCGGTCTAGTTTAGGGAGATTGGATTTCAAAGACTCATTACGCTGTGTGTGTAAACAATTAAGCTGTTGGTGCAATTTTTTAAAGTGAAACCAAACAGCGGGCAGCTTTGGCTCCAGTTTCTCTGGACTTCTCACTGTGTGTGTGCGATTGCAGTCCAATGTCGTCATTTATTCTTAAGAGATGGAGATATCAGAACCCTCCATCACAGCCATTTGATTTAGGCTCATCCAGTCACCTGCTGTCAGGTAAAGTGGGAAATGGTAAATAATGAATGAAAAGCGTAACTTGAGGATGATGGAAAGACAGCGGGTGTAGAAAAAAAAAAAAAAAAAAAACGTTAGCTCACCCTCTCTTCTCGGGGGCTGTGGCACACATATATCACTTGCCATAGTGGGGGTAGCTGCCGTTGTGGTGTTCCTATGGAAATGCATTAATTTGTCCTGCGGTGATAATTTCAGCCCGACATGATAATAATGTGAAATATTGGATGTGGTCCTGCAATGGGGAGGGTGGTGATCACGGCAGCTTAATTTTTTAATCAAATCCCCTCTTCAATGAGGCTTTATTAAATTACACAGCTCACACTGTGGGAGTAGGAGACAGACAGAGATGGCACAGTGCAAAAAGAGCTTTGTGGGATAATTAAATAAAATTAATAAAAGCCCTCTGCCGACGTAAAGTGAGGACAAGGAGGGTAACCCAGGGAAGGAGGGTAACCCAGCGGACATTTTTATATGCGCAGCTCCGGGTTGTTCTTTCTCATTTATATCCTGGGGAATGGGCCTTGCAGAGGGAGGGAGAGGATAGAATATCTACAAGATGCCCTGAGTCTGTAAACTGAAACACAAGATGTCTGAGAGAGAGAGAGAGAGAGAGAGAGAGAGAGAGAGAGAGAGAGAGAGAGAGAGAGAGAGAGAGAGAGAGAGAGAGAGAGAGAGAGAGAGAGATTTATGTTCGACTAAGACTAAGTAACACAAATAGAGGATGCAACTAAATACTTTGACTAAGGCCTCTCAGTTAGATATACCGTATACCTCTTAATCCTCAAGGCTTAATACAGCACATTGTATTAATCCAATTCATCCTCAATGCGGCGAAACGATTTCTTTGTATTCAATGACATCTTGCTCTGTAGCTGAGTGTTATCAACACTTATCAAATTGAGTGTATGCTTCACCAACCATGGAGTATTAATGCAGGACATGGCAGTAAAATCATCAGTAGTTTACCAAGACTCCTTTACTCCTTCCACCAGGTTAGACTTAGGCCTAGTTGCTACACTGAGTTTACCATAGACAGAAGTATAAAGTTTGTATGTCTCATCCTCCTGTATGGTTACTACAACTGCCATTATACTTCAATATATTCTCTTTCATAAAAAATCTTTTGCTGTTTTTACTGGAAAGTGGGGTACCTTACAATTAAGAAGTGGAGGCCCTTGCTGTACAGGGCCCTAGCATTGTACGTGAAAAGCTTAATGATGCATCTAAACTGGCTAATTTGAGCCGTTACATAATGCCATTGTTGGGTCCATTTCTGGTTCTGTTTGATGTATTTAGTAGTCAATGAGTTGGTCATTGTCTTTTGAAGACAATACACGTGTTGTTCATTTGTTTCTCAAAGATGGTTAAGTTGTGTTCCCCGTCACAGAATCCTACTTTATTTCCTAACCAGCTGAGCAATGTCGATGACCTGCCCATCTTGTTTTCACCCTGTCTCTAATCACCATCCCTTCTACTCATTTCGAAGTTTGGAATTCAGCCATGTGTTTTTAACTGAATTCTCGGAGATGAAACTGAGAGGTATGAGTTAAAGACATTACAGGGGAAAAAAAGAGCCGATCTTAGAAGCCCCGTGGTTTTAGGGCTTGGGCATCCTATGTTCCTATCCTGAGAGGGAATGTGCACCATGGAAACCCGCTCTGTTTGAAGGCCTATGCGCTGCCGTGACCGTGAACATGCCCAATGGAGGGCCCCTCTGTTTGAGGCAGCGCTGCCTCTGCTGCTCTGTCTAAGGGGCCTGTGGAGGGGCCGCTCCTGAATTACATTGGTCGGCGACTCTAGTGGCTTTGAGGTGCTTGTGATATCTCATTAGGACAGCTTAGTGGTCCCCATCCGAACACCAGGGCCATTTAACTGTTACCCCGCTGATCTCAACTGACAGCCAAAAAAGACTGCAGGCCTTCTGGGGTTGTGTGGATTCCACCAGCTGCTCCCGAAACACAACCTGAGCCAGGCTCAGAGACACAGGGTCTGATGGAGAAACAATTACGTAGACCGTAAAACCAACATTATCTTTGATTGCAGTGTTTGTGTGATAGTTGGGGGTGAGCAACCTGTGGAAAATTGTGAGCCAAATGAGTATTGCTGTGTCAGGGCATTGTGATGGCTGGTCTGATGAAGGAGGAGACTTTAGTGGGGTCTTGTTTGAATTAGTTAACGGGCGGCATAATGAAAGCGCCCTGCCAGGCCGGCCTGAAGACCCTTTCATACTATATCTTACTGAAAGGCATATTTATATCTTCCAGACTAGTAATTAATCACTAATTTCTTTGGTACTGATGTTTTAGAAAATGGATGAAAGTGCTATAGGCTGGTAAGTAAAGGATAGTATTGATATTTCATAGATTTCTTTTCCCAGCCACACTCCACATAGCATGACTTCAATTAAATAATGTATTCAATTTTTTTCACCATAAGCCAAGAACTGCATGATTTCCTCTTTTCTTCCTTTCGATGAGAGGGCTGTCTTGTCTGCATCCTTAGTTTTGTGAGGCACTGCAGACTTATTCAGTAAACTTTTAGAAACAAAAAAACGTGATTTTTGCCTGTCACAAACTTCCTCGCTGGGGCCTTAAGATGCAGACTGAGTGTAAAGAAGTAGGTCCTGCATAAAATCTGTTGCTTAGCTTACTGTGGAGTGTGTTGCTGAATACATATTAGAAAGAGAGAAAATATGGCATATTTCTTTCACTGGCCATTGGTTCTAAAAGTTGTGCCTTAGCATGGATTCTACAACTTCACACCAAGACATTTTGTTCAACTCAAGTTCTGCAGTTTTTTCTTTACTCTTTTGATCTACAAGCGACTTTTCAAACAATAAGTGGTGATGTTTTTTTTCTATCAGTTTTGGTAATGAAGTTGAGCGATGCCCGTTGGACAGTTGAAGACACATTTACAATCTTGTTTGATGAACATTTTGGTCATGGTCAGTGGCTGCTTTGCACAGTACAGTTGAAGTGCTCTTTGATCTCTGATGGTACCAATCCTGACAGCTCCCAGTGGACCGTACATCATGTGGATGTTAGAGGAAATGACATCAGTTGAACCTGTTTGAACTAAATGTCATTATGCGCCGTGCCTTCACTAGCCAGTTGTGCTTTGATAACATTATAATTACAAAATCTTTATAATTCATTTTATTTGTGTGAAGATTGGTTGTTTGTTTACATGAGTAGAAAGAAAAACCTACAGAAATGGTCTGTTCTATTACTTAAGGTCCAGCCTAGGGACATCGGAGGATTTAAAAAGAAATACTATTTATACAGGGTTGACTGACATAAGTAAGACTACTTTTAGATGACTAGCTTATTACTTTAGACTTTTTGACACTTTTTTTTGTTTTACATTTTTACGTCAGTCTTCACACTTATTTGTTTCACAGATGTCTTGGGTCAGGATGATTCCCAAATAAACATACAAATCACATATATTCACTCCGTGTTGTAAATCCAGCCTATTGGGTGAGCCTCAAGGGATGTTGCTGTTTTGCTACTGTAAACGGGTTTCCTCTCACTTAACTTGTTTCACCTCCCTGACTGTGACAGCAATCGAAAGATCAGTGGGGAAGGTCAAAGATCAAATAACTTACTTAGGCCACCTGTCCCTCCACATAAAGCAATGTGTTTAATGTCAGTCAAAATGCCCATAGCCCTACTTCAAAGGCAACACGCTGATTCATATTATAGCACCTCCTGAGCTTATACCCACCACAAAGCCTTTAGTTTGGCATTCACTCAGCCCATCCATCTGCCAGCCGGCACTCTGAAGTTTGAGGCTTCCACTCAGTATGACGCGGCTCTTTGGAAATAAGCGGCGGACGCTTTTATGTCTGTCTGTCTATCAAACTGTATGCTCTGATTTCTCCCCCACTGGCACTGTCATTTAATTACATTATACTAGAGAAATAAGCGCAGTTCAGAATGCCAATTTGTATCCCAGTGAGTGTAAAATTTGCTGTTCCACTTGCTGCCAAACAGAGCAGGTGAGAGCAGACAAGGTCCTGAGGCAGGGAGCCGCAGACTTCTCTTTAGTACTCCCTTTCTCTCTCTCCCTCTTCCCGTTCGGCGCTGAGACTCACACATGACAGGATAAACACATTACCGAAGTACCCTGCAATCACAGAGAAACACAGAGGGAGTCTGAGTTTGCAAGTTGATAGGGGCTCTTGAGCCAATTTGAATATACATAGAGAAGGTTTATGTAGCATCCAAGTGATGTTGTTGGCAGACAGTGTGATTGTGTGTAGATTAAGACTAGTGTGTTTTGACCATTTGTTAACTGACTTCCTCATTAAACTGCTTTCAGTCTGAGCCCAATGTCAAGCCCTCATGATGGAAGAGAGTGTCATGCATTGCTAGGACTGAAAAACGATAAAAGCAAAGTATTTACTTTTCAAAATGGACATGTGCCAGGAAAAATTATAATTGTCATGAAAAATAAACTCAGAATATCATTATTACAGCCGGCCGTGTTGCTTCCATAACAATCAGACTTTTTATTTAGTCTGTTTCAAATCTATAATTTACATTGAAAATAGGGCCCAGTGTTTGAAGAACGAGGCCAAAGAAAGCACTGAAGAACTGAACAGCTGTGGGTAATTAGAGCGGGCCCAAGGATGGTTGGGGATTCAAAGTAAACATGGACGCTTTCCACAGTCAACAACATTTACAAATGTAGAAGAAGGAAGCTTCTGAATTTGTGAAGAATGTGCACTGGGAATGGAAAGCGTAGAAGCATGAAGCCAGCAGATGGCGAAAATTAAATCCATGCGGCATGTGGCTAGCAGGACTGTGGGCTTATTCTTCTGATAGTGGACACTGGAGTTCTTGCTGGGCCAGACGGCAGCGGTTCCGGTTTAATTCTTTCAGGTTCACATCCAGATACGCATTACTACCATTGATTTTGGGAAGAAATTTCCTTCAGGGGAAATCGACTTGTTTATTTTTAGCGCAGAACTTTTCCCGTTTGCTGTCCTTAATGCATTTTAAACCTCTCTTTTCTCAGAAATGTCCAGGAGCTAGAAGTCTTCAGTTTTTTTAAAGGTCATGTATCTTGTCATCAGAGGTGATGTGATTGAAACAATTGGCCATTCAGGGGCTTCAAAACTGGTGCATGAAACCAAACTCTCTTAGGCTTGTGGCCCTGGGGAGCTCAAACTCTTTCAGGCGTGCCCCTGAAATATTCTAGCCCTTGACTGGCGGGCTTCACTACTTTAAATTGCTGAAATGTCTTGCGTTCAGGATGATTGGCAGGAAGAACTTGTTCTCCTGTGGCCTTTGTATGGGAACCCCAGCTGGTCCCTGATAACTTTCTAATTCCCCAGAACTCCAGTACATGGGTGATTTCTTTTTTCCCTCCTGCCCTGTGAGGTCTAATGGACCACGTAGCAGTCTTTAAGAGGTCTGCCTAGAGGAACGTATCGTGCGGCAGATACATTTATTACTGGGCCGAGCTGTTCTTCCATAATTAATAGCATTGTAATATTTCATAGTAAAACCCATTATTTTCTCCAGCTATGCAGACATAAGGTGAATCCTTAACAGAAAGAAATACGAATTAAAGAATCTCCTCTCTTGACTACGAGGAAATGTCTCTTGAGTGTGCATTTGAATCACTTTGTAATGATGCAGTAAGCGATAAATAAATACAATCATGCAAAGAGGCATTAAACACATTGAAAAGTAGTTCAAGTTAAAAGGCTCTACACCTTGCATGAAATGCTTAAGCCTATCTCCAGTAGTAATCAGCATTCTCAGCATTCTTAAAAACACGTGTCCCCTTAAGACTGACCTATACAGCACAGACTGCATGTGAAGTGCACCATATAGGAAAATAGAATGGCTGGCAGTTTCCCAGTGGAATGTGTGGTGTTCAGTCTGTCTCCCTTCATGGCAACCCTAATCCAAATATTAGCACATTGGCTGGACACTGAGGAGGTTGCTTTTAACAGCCTCCCTTGAAGCACCCATTTTACTGTAATTCTTTCCCTTTTTACAAATAGATATACTGTATGTGGCTGCCAGACCTAGTCTTTCGTTCTCTCTTGCTTTGGCTGTCTTTAAAGATGATATAATAATAGCATTTAAAAAAAAAAAATTATAATAACTTGTCATAAATTATGAACACTGGTCTGTGTAGCAATTCAATTTGACTAGTAAAACGCTGGGTGAGACTAAGGCTGGACAAGAGTGTAGGTTTTGTTTTTCAAAGACCAGCACAACTTCAGAGGAAATATGTTTAACATTTGCTTTTTGTTTAACCCTGCAGCTTGAAGAATCAAAACACTGCCTTTTGTTGGCATAGCATGCACTTTGTTTGAAGAAAAAAAAACTGCCTACCATACGGTGCCAATTCATTTCACTTTTAATATTTCAAAATGTCACTAATGTGCACAGGTTGTTCTTTACTGCCACACATGAGTTTCTTGGACTGAATTCTTTTTGACATGTTCTAAGAACCCTTTGGGGAAATAATCTATGTATGCATCTGGAGGTATGGAGTCCCTTAACAAAATGTTCTGTACATACTTATAGATAACGGAAAGGGTTTTGACCTATATGGTTCCATTGTTAGGCCATGAAACATCAGTTAATTCAGTTCCTGCAGGTGACAGAATGGACAGAATTGTGTCATTCTTACTAGATCTGGTCCAACTCTCAGCCTTCATTAGGCTACTGAGCTGATACACGAATGAACTGGGCTTCTATAATTAACATTCTTGCATGCATATTGCATAAGCTGCTTCTCTTGTTTGAGTGACACTGCTTGCTGTTGCTCAGAGGGCAGGAGGAAGTGTGTCCTAAGACAGAGTTCGCTCCCCGGCTCTCACCTCTCACTCCCTGGCCCTCTGACCAGGTGTGCCTCTGCAATCACCACTCTCATCTGAAGCCTGGAAGTTGGGGGGGTTTATGACTTAATGGCTGCTGTCGGATCCCATCAGGGCCTGAGATGAACGTTGCCAGCTGTTCTCTTCCTGCCTCTTTCTCTCTCTCTCTCTCTCTCTCTCTCTCTCTCTCTCTCTCTCTCTCTCTCTCTCTCTCTCTCTCTCTCTCTCTCTCTCTCTCTCTCTCTCTCTGTCTCTCTCTCTCTCTCTACTTAAGACCTCTGTTTTCTCCCTCTCTTCTTCTCGATCTGTGGGACATGAGAACATGCTGCTCGGTTAGTGGCCTCATGGTGGTGGTGGAGGTCCTTCCCTGGTGAATATGTGTGCGCCAGCTAACGACGGATGATTACAGGCACCAGTGATGGGGGCGTGCAATACATTACTTAGCCCGCTGGAAGTAGGCTGAATGCTGTTCGGTGTGTCCTTCATTGTTGGGTTACATTGTTGGTGTTTAGTGGAGATGGGCTGTGATGTGCTGGATAAGGAGATAGACATTCATCCCAGGCGTTCCCCCTGTGGATACTCTACATGCTGCTCTGCTGCAGACGCCGATAGGGAGATGTACATAATGTGTCTCATTCCAGATTCTGTGTTAAGTATCGGGGGTCTGGAGGGGGGGAGCGGTCAAAATCTCCATTTAAAGGAGAGCAATTTCTGGTGGCCAGGATCTGAGGATGTGCCCCTGAGTGGGAGCCCTCCTGGTCCCTGGAGGTGGGCTGGGTCATTAGTTTTAGTTTTTTGAAGTGTTTGCCCTTTTGATGTTTCCAGCACTCTCTTTAGGCTGCCAGGCCCCAAGGATATTTAATATCGCTCCTGCAAATTTCCAGTTAGGAATAATTTGAGCTGAGCATCTGTCAAAGGAGCAACCGTTTAAATACATTCGTCGCGGTTAAAGAGGCAGAAAATGAGGCCAGATTAGCGGGAGGACCTTTTTCCGAGGGCTGGGTCTGGTCTGGCCTGACGTGGGGCACAGGGCCCCACCGAAAGGCTCCTGCAGCTTGCTCATTAACAGCTTCTAATGTAAGCAGCAGCAGAGGGCCTCCTCCACCAGGACCAGAGCTGCCCGCTGTTCCCGGCAGTGCGTCCTGGTGCTGCAGCAGGGAGGGGATCGAGTCAGGGTCTCAGCTCCTCGATATTTTATTTACAGATATTTTGGGAGAGGGAAAGAGGGGTGAGGGTGACTAGACTACCCTTGTCTGTTTCTTAGGTGTTGTGATAACAGGGGGGCTGCTGTATCCCATGTTTATGTACTACAAAGGTCCCCCTTGCTCCCCCTGTACTACAAAGGTCCCCCTTGCTCCCCCTTTCCCACTGGGAAAGTGCACACAGGGACCTTAACCAGGAAACACAATATCAGGTAATATCAATGTTCCTGTCAAGGACCAGCCATGTAAGAGCATGCCTTAGTCCTTCTGAAGCATCTGTCAGTGCTTATTGTGACTGACGGGGCCTGTCCATTTGGAAATCAATTTGGCTTGGGTTTTCTCCAGCAGGCTAAAACAAAGGTTTCGACCACACGCGACAGCAGGATGAGTTAGTCTGCTGAAGAGATAGATGGGTGTTAATCTTTCGTTGAGTTGGTTGTGGTTCTTGTTTTAGGTCTGTAGACAGTGATCACACAGTCCGGCTATCTTCTTTGCAGCCAGTGACCGCACGAATGATAATTGAACAGTGCAAATGTAGCCATGCATCCCCACACTAGAAACATGTCTAACACATCTCTAAGGGAGATAGCTGTCTAGATAGTTTCCTATGCTAATGCCCAACAGCTTTTGTGGTTTTAGACCTATGCATAAGAATTCCTTTACGCCAATGAACTGTGTGAAATAGATTGTCTACTTTTATTCAGAATGTCAGAGTGAAGGTGGGGGCAAACTTGTTAAAGTCGGTGAGGAATAACTCTACTTCTTTCTGACTCCGCCTCCTCGACTTTGTTGGGGCTGTGGTGTCTGCAGATGAAGACAGGTTGCGTGAGCAGAGTGCTCCAGACACCATCTTTGGGGGAAAATAAACAGCACATTTAGTTCCAGGTCCTCCTGAAACCGAATAAAACAGAGGAGCAGAGAGGCCTGTGAAGTGCACAAGCAAGAGGTTAGGGGAAGTCCACTGTGGAGGGGAGCTGGGGAATATTAGCAGGCAGGGACTCGTAATAAAGCCCCAGTTTGCGCAACCCTCCCCTCTTCCTTTCTCTCTCTCTCTCTCTCTCTCTCTCTCTCTCTCTCTCTCTCTCTCTCTCTCTCTCTCTCTCTCTCTCTCTCTCTCTCTCTCGTTCTCGTTCTCGTTCTCGTTCTCTTCTGCTTTTCCCATGTGCTGTAAATTAACTTTACCCCAGAACCCACAAACGCCCCCTTTTTCTCCCCCCTACAACTTTCTCTGTTCGTCTTTACCAAGGCATTGAAATATGTTTGACGGAGAGTTTCACAAGCATTTCAAGTTATGTCTCGGTCATTCTTTAAAGAATAAAGGCATTGGACATGACTCGCTTCTTTGAAATGTTTGGCGAAAAGTGACATTCAAAATCATTCAAAGCCTTAATTTCTCTATCCCCATATGGTTGCACTTATTTCTATGTTCTAGGTTGTGCACCCATCAAATACAGACCCACACAATTAACCCTAAGCAAGCTGATGATTAAAAAAGAAATCGACCCAGTCCTCAATGTTAATTGTCTATAAATGGTAAATTATCTTCTAAATAGGTGTGACATCTAAGGTGTGGTGAAATCACTAGAGAGTTATTAGCCTGATGTCTCTCTTTCATTTCGTTTTACATTGCCAGCACATTATTTACGCCACTCAGTCCTTTTAATGGCCTCTTTTGGGGAGTTTGGACTGATAGTATTTTCAGCTGTAGGTTGAGTACTTAGTTGTTGTCTTAGTTGTTTGTACATTTTTAGTTGAGAGCCCTTTGTTGGGTCTCAAGGACTGAGCGGTGTTTTGGGCTAAATAGCAGTCGGGGTCGCGGCTCTAGGCCTACGATATTTAGGTAATTGTGCGGCAGGAGGGAGTGGACGGTATGCTTGATGTCCGAGAGGCTGTGTCACCATTACGCACTGTGGAGTTCGATTGGATGTTAAGTAACCTGGTAATGGGCTGTTCTAAATCGGTGTAAAGTTGTAACTTTGCGGTGGCCACTCCCAATGCTGAGGGGGGAGACAGCGGGGAAGGGGAATTTGCTGTAAGTGTGGAACTGCTGTGGAATGGGCTGTCAGGGTTCATTAGGCCAGCCTGTCTCCATCTCAGGGGGGACTTGGCCACTGGTTTAAAACCAATTTCCATTACCTGGCTTCGTTTTTATTAACTTCCGTGCCATTACCACCCTCTCTCATCGTCTGACTGTTGCTCCATCCCACTGTCTTCCACCTCTAAGTGCTCCGATGGGATGGAGGTGGTGAAGTCCCGGTTATCATCTCCTCTGAGGCCTGCACTGCCCCCCCCCCCCCCGCCCTTCAGAGGAACCCAGCCTTTGGGAAACCTGCCTTGACCCCTTGAGCTCCAACACCAAAGACAGGAGTAGACACCAATCAGACTTCACTTTCCTCCCCGTGGATCAAATGGAAGACAGGACTTTGAGAAGACGGGAGATGCCGAGAATGGGTTAGACGTCTGCACCGGTTTTCTCACGTCCTCCATTAGCTGCCATCCCGCTCATATCCGCTGGAAGGGATGACTGAGTGAGAACCAGGGGGCATAGTACACGGTGGCTCTGAAATCCATCCTCACCGTGACCCTAGCCTTCAACGACTGTCTAAGTCAGTGGGGAACCCCCGTCGATAGAAAGATCCGTTTTTACAGCGCTAACAGCAGTGGAACAGAGGGGAAACTCTTCCTCTTTGACTTCGACACGGGAATACTCTGAGATGGAGGAGGAGGAGGGGTTGAAAGGCCAGGTGTGCGTCACCAAATTTAATTAGAAAGACTGGTTGCTTTGTCCTCGATAAAGTTGCTCCGGGCGTTCTTTAATTGCCCCCTCTCCCGATCTCCTTTAGCACCCCCTCCCCCCCACACACACTACCCTAATTTCTCAAAAGTTCATTCGTTTTTTTTCTTGCGGTGTCAGAATGTTGAGGGGACGTTTATAGTGCAATCTCCCTCATTCCATCTTGTTAACGCTCAGACTACTCATGCTTGCAAACACACACAAATCTCTTTCTAATCTCTCCCTTGCTAAATTTGACTTCCCTCATGTCAAATGTTGGGGTAGAAATTTCCCTGACTGACGTGACGTTAAACCTCTTGGTAGAGGCAAGAGATACTGCAGACTAGGATTGAGAAAACAATCCAATATGGTTACAGGAGCTCTGGCATATCAACTTGGATTGAAAATATGTTTTCTCAGTGATTAACTCCCAGTTGAAACCTGCAGAGTTCCCCGGCCTATTGGCAACAGGTATAAAACAGATGTTGTACGACGCCTCATCATCAGCATGAATTGGAGTTGTTTACCTCTGTGAGCCAGGGCCGAACCTTACCGAAAATCATCTCTGACGTGAACCTGGTTTGACCAGAGGCCCAGGACATTGGACCGCAGCCAGCCAGCCAGCCAGCCAGCCAATGTTTACGGTTTCAGAGACAGATTAGCAACTGTTCAGGGCCCATCACACAGAAGGATTCTTCAAAGAGAACCTGGAGAGGAGCCTTGACATCCGGATCGTGGTTGTCATGTTCTGAGATGTGGTGCTCAATATTGTGGGCTTTGCTACTGCAGAGAGCAACAAACCAGATCAAACGAAAGTCAGACTACCTGGATCACTCAAGTGCTGCTTGTTCATTAGTCGACAGGTTTGAATAAGCCAGTTAATATTAGAGATTTGGAGATCAATCATGAATTGATTAAACATTTAATGAAATCCAGGAGGGGGATTTGATTGTTTTGATAAATCGTAGTGTATATAATAAGCAATTAACTTCTTAAATTCTTGTGACTTATATCATGGTGTTGCCAAATAAGTTAATAAAGCAGAATTGCTTTTGAAAAGGAAGTAAATTGCTTTTTTTCATAAAAGGCTTTTATCCATCGGCATCGTTGAGCTTTATCAGCAACGTTTAGCCTAGCTACCAGCATTCAAAAAGAGAACGTTGAGATTAGCCCTAGCAATAATACTGCCCATCTCTCATTAAAACCGTAATCGTGCGTAAAATGAGATTGATGGAAATGTATTTAAAAGGTCAAGGAAAGGGAATTTTCTAGCCTGACATAGGATTTAATGGACGGGATTTTAATTTAGCCGCTCCTCACAACACCAGAAGGACAAAAATCCCCCTCAGGCAAATAATAGCCCCTACCTGCACCTCTCCTCTCTGGTGATGGAACCAAGATTGTTTTTACATAGCTTAGTCCAGTGAAAGTGCAATTATGGGTGATTTTCTTGAATATGGCAGTGATTAGGGCTAATAAAATGTATTAGCGTGTGTTTGTCATGAGCTGGTATAACCACCACTGAAGAACAGAGGCAGGAGATGTTCAAGCCCAAAGCCCCTCGATGAAAGCCAAGGTCAGTAGCCCCCACTGTCCTCTTTGGTGCTGGGTACATAATCAGGTGCATGGGAATGGCTGGATCTTGCACAGGGGAAACACTCTGTTGGCAGGATTACCTCAGCGTCTGTCCGTAGTCTCCTCGCTTATTATCCTTCTTTCTCAACAGGCCCCTCTAAGGCCAGGTGTTTTAAAGCTCAACTCCATTCCATTCCCAGCTTTTAGGTTGGATCTAAAGTATTTATTTTCATTAATCACAGAATATCACACTGAGCTCAATTTCTCCAATATGGAATAACAGGATTAGGTGTGTCAGTGGGTGAAATTAAGGGCACAGAAGCCACCTCAATTTAAAAACTATGCCAACATTGCACTGCACGTTTTTCTCAAACTGGTTGAGTTTCCAAGAGCTCTTGGCTGTTGTGGTGTATGCATATTTCAGCTTATGCTGTAACGCAATTATGAATGTATTCTGTCACAGTCAGTATTTAGAAGCATAAATAAAACCGAACGTTTATTTTTTATTTATGCTTTTCTGGTTCCTCCCTTGACTACATTGCAGATGTTTCAAAGGTAGATTATGTCCAAAAGTTGCAGTGTTTAAGCATGAATGTAGACATTTTATGTAGCCTTTAAATTGGTAAAAATAGATGTATATGTTTCAACGAAAACGCTGTATTTAAACGTATGTGGATGTGTTGGAGCTGTTTGGTTATTGGATTGTGCTCCATTTTTTTCTCAATACATATTTTCTTGATCGACTTTCTGCGGTCTGGGGTCTCCCCCCGCGTAGTTCTCCAAGGTGTGGAGGTGGCACCTGCTGTTTTAAAGGTTCATTTCAAACTTACACCAGAGGCTCACGGCTAAAGAACCCTGCCTTTGATTGATTGTTGAGACCATTGATCTAATTCTAAAGCCTTTGAATTTCTCCTCTGTGTCCTCGCGTTTTTCTGCAAGGAGTTGAATGAACCTAATTTCCCTGCACCTCATGCAGAGCCGGGCGCTCGGAGGTGAAGAAAACAAAGTGTATAAATAAATAAATAAACCCGAGAAACAGCTTGTTCTCAGCGGCGCGGGGATTTTTATAGACTGGATCAATTAAATTTGTCTTATTTGGAACGGTGGGGCTCCGTAACTCGATAAGAGGTAATGTGGTTGAAAATGCCTCTCGCTGTGCGGCCATTAGGCAGGAGAATGTTACCGTGGGAGTATTAACATGCAAGGATTACAGAGACACAAGTCTGGTCGGAACCAATTAGAATCAGGAGCCTTCTAGGCAGAGGAGACGCAAGCCTTCTCACAGCAAGAGGCCTGGGCCACCATGTCCTGCTGAGGGGGTCAGAGAAAAAGGGCAGCCATGGGCTGCGGCTGATGCTGCCTACTTGTATGGAGGAGAGAGGCCCTAGCCTTCACCTCGGCATGGAGGCTGCACAGCTCTCACTTCTCCTCACTTTTGGCCTTCATATGTTGTAATGGTTGTTTAGGGAAGCATTGCTGCTAGCTTTCTCTGAAGTCCTGCTGATCTTTTTTCAAACAGCGGCCCCGCTCGATGTTTGCGTACACTTCTGCATGAACACCACAGTACTGAGAGCATTCTTTTTGACCACAGAACATATTTGAACAGTATGCTATACTTTCCTACAGGGCTTCTTTGAACTTAAAAACAATGCCTCCATTTCATTTGATCTGTTTACTCATGTAACATTTTTCATGTGTTTTAAAAGAATTCTAAAGGGTCTTCACATTCAAATTACAAATAGTGTGCATGCATGTAGATTTATTTGTGCAATATTTTCAGAGTTCCGCCATGAGGCAACTGCAAATACTCTGACTCTTTATTGTAAGTCTTTGCCAGGCATGTATGTGTGCTTGAGCCTGAGTAGGTGTGTCTGCACGCCTATCAGTGGACTCAGACAGTGTCAGTTGCTATGTCTGAGAATGACTGAGACGCCGAGTGCCTGAGGACATAGTAACAGAGTCTCTAGTGCCACCAGCCCCCCTTGACACAATTACCCGCTCATGGCTAATTGGCATTTGAGGCGTCCCTGCTTGATCGAGCATGGCCACATTGGCATGAAGTGGCAGGCCAGCGCTCGCCAAGCTGTGACTTAGCTGGTGCCACGCTTTGTTACCCAGTGCTTCCGCTCCGAGCTGCTTACATAATCTGCTCATGTAAATTTGCTCCGGCTAATTAACATTTGTCATGCCTCCGTCTAATCTGATCGGACACGCGAAGCCTCCGCTCCCCGGTGCCTCTGTCTTCGCGTGGCTTGTGTGCCGTGTTCTCGTGGGCCTCGTCTGCGGTAAGTGTGACTGTGTACCCTGCCGGATGGGTGCACCCATCCCCTGATCGGCGCTCGTTTAGCTCCACAGGATCCTGGGCAAGGCGGTGTTGGGGAGGCAACGAACTTTCCGCATCCCAGCTAAATTAAAAAATTACGTTTGTCTGAGTTGCGTCCGGAGCCCAGTCGAGGCGGAGGCGTGGTTAGGCAGTGGCTCACGGACACTCATCCAGTTGACAGGCCCTGGCTCCGGAGACGAGCCTCTTTGATATCGGAGGTGACCGAGCTACAGACAAACAATCATACTTTCAATTAGAGTCCCTTTTCTTTTTTGCGCCTCTCAGCCGTGACAGCAGCACAGAGGCATCAGTCTCTCGGCAAGCCTCCTCTTAATAACCTCGTTGCACACAGCCAGTCGTCATCAGCCAGGCCCTCTCCCAACTTTGGTTCATAAATGACACGCGGACAGAATATTGATCGGCTAACCTTCAAAAGCGGCGTCATCTGAGGCGGAGCGCAGAATTATCAGCGGCTAATGAAGGTGGGGAGGAGGATGCTGGGTAAACTGGACAGGAGCAGGCGAGGGGGACGAGCAGGGAGGGGTCAGGCAATAAGTTTGAGAGCAGTGGCTTAACTGCTTTCACTGTCCTCCCGTTGGACTCCTCAACCGACTGCTTTGAGCAGGCAGCGTTCCATCTCCAACGGTCGTCTGACAGTTCTGTTTGCGGCATCCACCCCTTGGAAATATTTGGGTTAAGGACATTAGCTCCATGGCTGGGACCGGGTACTGGGCCTGGAGCTGGAGCCGGCATGAGCTGGGCTGATGTGTACCTAGCCAGCCAGGCGCTCACTCAAGCAGTGAGGACATCAGATCAGACTAGTCGTTTGTGACGATGTCGAGGTCAGCAAGCATCTCGCTTGCATTGCGGACCCCCACCAGCCCCCACCCCCTCAAATCCTACTCGCTCCCTTCCTCTGCCGCACTGCAGGGTAATCAGGGCAGTGACACTTTATGAGAGGGGAAGACAATGGGATATATACACAAGGCCAGGGCGGAGGAGTATCTCATTCGCCTGCTTAGTTAGGAGAATGCATTCACAAGCCAGGGAAGAGAACAGGAATTAAGTTTGAGTGCGTCCAATTTACCGTAATTGCCTGCGTTCATTTGCATCCGATTACTCATACTGACAGGCTCTTGAATTAAAGTTGAGTGTTATGCCTCGGCTACATTAACCATTACCGAGAAATGTCATGACTTTTAATTTGATATCTTGCCAAACTCCCTTGCAACAACAACCCCCCCTCCTTCACTTCACAACCTCATTGAATAAGATGCTCTCCTTTTTTTTGCGTATTTAATTTCTTGCCCTGCCAAATTTTGTTGTTAGACGAACGCGTATTGTGGTCGATTGTTTTAAGGAGCTCATTTGGAAAAGAATCGTAGCAGCCCATACAATAAGTCTGTGTATATCAAATGTGTGTGTGCTGTGTCCCTCACAAAGGAAGCAGAAGAGGAGTTGTCTGATCCAGCAGCGGAAATCAGTGCAGTTTTTTTAAATGGCCAGCTCGTGTGTGTGCGTGTGTGTGTGCGCGCGCGCGCGCGCGTGGTTCGCTCAATTCTCAGCAGCAACAGTTCAGGATTTGTGTTGGGACAGCGGGCCCAATGTGGGAGAGTGAGCCTGAAATTAGAGGCAAGAGTTTTAAAATATTGATGGCCCCTCTCTGTGTCCATCGCTAAACCATTAATTATTCATCCTACCTTGAAGGTAGCATGCGAGATGGCCTCCTTTTCATTCAGGCCCCTGCCTGCCCACTGCCCACATTCGCTCCTCTCTCCGGTGAGTTGAGATTCTACGCGGCTCTGCTGACATTTTGCTCGGCTTCAGCTTTGGTAATTCACACTTAGGCTTTTCTCGGGTTTGATTTTCTCTCCTCTGAATAAGTCAGCAGCCACCTTAGGTGTATGTATGGCTGGAGCCTACTTCTCAAATAGGCATGTATATGCACCCATACAGGGAGGTCGTATGGGCAATGGACCGGGTGTTTGATGTGTTGCATTGCGTGAGAGAGGCTGTGTAAGGTAGTCTCTGTCCAAACATGTCTGCAGCGTATGAACCTAGTCTATAACTAGATTCAGGCCTATTGAAATTGCCCACCGATTGATTGTTATTGATGTTGACGAACACCTGGATATTAAGTGTTACTGTAGTTTCCCGCTACTTTCCTGCTTTAGTCCAGCATCAACTCTGATGGCATTCTTTCTTTCTGTCATTTTTTCCCCCCAATGTACCAAGTGAAAAAATGGTAATGTAATATCTCTGTTTTTCTGACAATTCAAAACATATGATATTGTTCTTAATGCCTTGCAGCTCTCATAGATCTGTTCATATTTCACAGGGGCATACATTTTTGGAGGCTGCTTTGAAGGAGCTCTCTAGATCCCACTGCCGGAGTTTGGGCAATAATAAACATGAATCCCCCTAGGGAGGGGGTTAGAGCTCATGGATGCGGGTATGTGCAACATGGCAACCCAAGGACCAGTCCATTTTGGATTGGAGCAGGTGGGCACTGGGCTTCAAAGGTCTGCCAATAAGCTGTATGAAAAAAAAAAATGCTCTGAGGTGTGCCCAACATCTTGGAGCTTCCGTTCACAAAGACAGCGGCCTCACCATGAGGTCCAAGCCAGCTCAGCAACACTTTGATGTCACCGATCCCTTAACTTTTTTGCTTTTATTTGGCTACATTTTTATTTATAATGTGTATTCCAAACTTAAGCTCGTCTTTAAAGAATTGAAGGGCAATCCTGCCGAAATAACCTTGGAGTTGAGTTCTCGTGCTAAGGCATCAGTTGATTCAAAAGCTCAGCTGCAAAGTCTTCAATAACACAGAAGGAAAGGCAGTAGGTCAATCGCTAGATAAATTCTTGTGGAAAAAAAGAAAACTAGCGTAAGCATATGAAATTTAATAAATTATATATATGTTTTTATTTGCTGTGTAGAATAATAATATTTTTGAGACAGGAATCTTGAGCTGAGTGCTCAGGTAGCTTGTTTGAAATTATTTAAATGCATAGACAGACTGAGAAAAAAGATGAAAAACTGCACTCACTCTCCCTCTGAACTTAGCATGAATCTATGAAACCTGCTCTCTTCGGGAGTGTGTTAATCTTCATTCCTGAATTACAAAAAAAAAAAAAAGTGCATCGGTGCATCAGGTATCAATGCCATATCTTGAAGCTTGTTTGGTTGGAAAATAACATGAAAAGAGCCCCTGGAATATTCCCTGTACCCGTACAGAATAAAGGCATCTTGCTGTCGTGTTTCAAGGGTATTCTCCCTGGTGGGGAAAGTGTTGTTCTGGTAAACTAAAGTGAAGGGAGCTGTTCACAGAGATGAAAGGACACACAGGGTTATCAAAGGCTTCGTTTCAGACCCAATCTATTCAAGCTGCTATCTGGGATTTCCCATAATGCGGCAAACGGAACAGAGGAGGAGATGGGAGAGACATTTCGATCCCCTCTTCTTCGTCTTTGTGAGCGCGTGGGTCAACGAGTTTCACCAGAGAGCCATTTTGTTTGCTATGACCGTTGTTTGATCGTGTGCAGATGGTGTCCAACCGGCACGATTACGAAGACACCCCCCCCCCCCCCACACACACACACACACAGCCATGTGATCAGGAGTCAGCCACGGAGCCCAATATTTAGCCCTCAATGGGAAAGAGAAGCATCTCAACCGGGCTGGGGAAGTGTGAAGTGCCAGAGGGTCGGTGGGGTCTGGTATTTCCCCTGAGCTCCTGTGTTGCGTGAGCCACTCTGGAAAGTTGAGTCTCCCAGGGAGTTGGCTCCTCTCTCTCTCTCTCTCTCTCTCTCTCTCTCTCTCTCTCTACAGCATTAAGATGGATGTGTGCTGCGTCTCTCCACCTATTTGAATTGAAGCTGCAATTTTTTATCACCTACGCGGTGGAGATTCGGAGCAGACCTGAAAATATGAAAAGTACATTTGTGCTATATGCTGGTATATTCCCATCTGCCTGGAATGCTGGCAATATTGGAAAGCGCAGCAATTTTCGGCTGTATTTTCTGACCGTGCAGTTTCAATCCAGACCATCTGCGACCCATTAAATTATATGAAATCACCGGTATTTTCAGATACATGCAGGGTTGAAAACTGTTAATAAATCTTTGCCGGGGCATTACAGGGTGGAAGGAGCACTGGTTGTATAAATATGAGTGTTTGGTCAAGGTGATTTCAGCTTGTCTGTGGAAATTGCTCTGCTTACATAATCATGAGGATGGAATGGGTGGAATTAAGGGTGAATCAGGGAATGGAGGAAATAATTTGATGGTACTTTTACATCGCTATTCATCACACTTTGAAATGAATCCCCCATTACCTACATTTACAGTGAATGGATGTTCTCTGTATGTCCTACTTAGAGTTTACTACTTTCTTCTCTATATCCACTGGTCTGCTTGATCCTCACATTTTGTGGAATAGGTTCATTTCTTTATAAGGACCTGACTTACAATGCGCTTTTGAATGAAAATCTGAATGCACGCGAAACATTGGAGGAGTAAAGTAAAAAGCTCTACCTGAGAAGGAACAAAAAGGATGTTTGCTGGTTGCTTCTCTGCTTTTGCTCCTTCAGCCTGCAGAGGGAGATGTTGCCCTGGACAAAAGCCTTATCAAGCAGAACAAGCTCTGCTCTCTGCTTCTCTCTGGGATCTGCCTAATAGTTTGATTATGCAGGTTTAGAGCATTGCATTATGTGAATTTATAAATCGTTTCCATAGCTGCATTTTGTTGTGTTGGGTTTTCACAAACCTGATTATCGTCCCTGTTGACACGCATACAGACCCACAGTCATAATAGCACCATCACTAAAGTATTTGCAAATTTATGCCATTATATTTTAGATGTCAGGATTTTCAGACGTCCTCCTTTATTCCCCCCCCCCCCCCCCCAAATCACAACCATCTCAACAAACACATATTAATTGCAAAATGTGTGATTTACTAGGACTGCACAGAATTATTTTCTGGTAGGAATAGGAATGATTGAATAGATTGTATTTGGTATGAAAAATGTGCAGGTAAAAAGCTAGTCAGCAGAGTGGTTTGTGAAACCAGTCCATAAATATGAGAAATAGTTGAGGATGAGGAATGGCTTCCAGAGGTGGGAGATGAGATAGCGCTGGCGGCAGCGTCGTGCGCGGCCCCCCCTCCTGGCATCGGCCGTCAGTGGGAACCAAGTGGCCATTTTGTGGCGAGTGCGCTGGTGCAGTGGAGATGAGATGGTTAACACCCCTTCTGCAGTAGCGCCTCTCTCTCCTTCCCTCGCTGTCTGATTCTCCCTCTCTCCTCTCAACCCCCCCCACCCCCCCCCCGCCCGTTCACTCGCTCACTCGACTATGAAGACACTTCATCTTCCCTGACAGTCTGACCACCGCTGCCTGTTCTGATGCGTTCAGCATACCTTCATTGCATCATAAATAAATCAGAGAAAAAGAGAAAGGACTTTTTTTTTTTTCTTCTTCCGTACATATTCTTCCTGGCTGTCCCTCTGTTTCTTTATCTCGAGCTCCTCCGCTCCTGATATCCTGCTGTAAAAGGAGTTTGTGTAGTGCTGGCTGTGGGAGGAAAGGGAAATGGCGTGCGGCACGGTTTCCTGTGCGCTCCTCCTCAGCTCTCTTTTACTTCCCAGTACAGGATCATCACCTCCCAATCCCCATTTACACTTATCTCCAAAGAAAGAAATCATTTTTGCTCTTTAATAGTATTCTGGTTTGTGTTATGACATTATCTGGTGTAATTTTAATTTAAATGTCATGGAAGTGAGTGATTTTCCTAATGAATGTGCAGGGGATAAAAAAAAAAATACCAAGTGAAAGAAAGCAAACAAAGCCCTTGCATTTTTCAGCTTTTGTGTGTGTGTGTGTGGGGGGGGGGGGGTTGCAATGTGTCATGCATTGTTATTAGAGCTGGAACCAAAAGCCAATGCCTACGAACACACACACACACACACACACACACACACACACACAGTTGGGCTGCAGATTACAGAAAGACTGGGCGGGGTAGAGATGTGTGGAGAGAAAAAGGGGGGGGGGGGGGGGGCTGTTGTGGAGAAAGATTGTCAAGAACACCCTCCTCCTCCTCCTCTCACCCATTCCCTCTACCCCCCTTCCTGTAATCTCCACTCCTCCACGGGTAGTCTCAAACCTTGTGTTCGTCCACCACCAACCAATTACCTGGCAACCCTGCCCTTATCCCCGGCGCAGGCGTGATGCTGCTGCATGATGGGGTTTTTGTATATTGAATTCCATCTCCCGGTGAGATAAAGGGTGTAGGAACAGGGCTCTGCCGCTGCGCAAGATAAGTGTTTCTCACAAACCCTCTCCTCGCCCTGTCCTCTGACACTGATTGTGGGGAAAAGAGACATTGGCTGTGGCAGGGGGAGAAAGAGGCGAGGGGGATGGGGACGGTCGCGGAGTGATGGGACCAAAAAAATGTCATTACCATTTCCCCCCTTGTTTTTAATTTGCCATGTAGCAGGGTGCAGGGACATGTTTAATCAGCCTCTCCAGCTCTTTGATTGTTCTTGCTTTCTTATGCTGTTTGTGGATGCTGGAGTATTTGTGGCACTGTTACATACACGATGACTAAAATGAACGTGTCAGCTTAATGTCTTTGTTTGCCGTCTCTACCCATTATGTACGCGTGCCAGAGAACGTTAGGAAAACTTTTTGTTTCATTCTACAAATGTCCTGTTCCTGCCGGGGTTTTGCTGAGACGGCAGACCTTTGGCACGGCCCTCAGTCCTGTGTAAGATGAGCTGGTGTCCACGTTCCTGTCCCCTCTCCGTCCTATTTGTAAGCTGTCTGGAGAGGAGTCCCCTGGTCCCCATGGCCTGAGCCGGGCCCCGCCATCCGTCTCTGTCGGCCACACTGCAGGGAACCACACACTCATTGGTTGTCCCGCGGAAGGACTTAAGTGATGGACCACTGTTCATACATCAAACCTGCAAGGCGTTTGACAGCACCTTGAAAATAAGGACCGCAGCAATATCTATCCAAAGTGTAAGAGCCAACTTCAATATAAGAATAGGTTTTTAAAGCTCTGTTTATTATAATAATAATATTTTTGTTGTAAATATTGAATGTTGGTATAATAAGCCAGGAGGTATGGTAAAAAACCTGTACATGTTCAGTTAATGGTATTGTCTACTTTAATGATTGACGGCGCATGCTTAAATATAGGCAGACATAATGAAACAGAGAGTGAAGAAAGGTCGTTTTTGGAGCAAAAAGTATTTTCACCGTGAATGTAGTGATATACATGAATTTTGTGATTTACGTGAATTTAGTGAGTTTCTTTACTTTGGTAACCTTTCTTTGTGGAACAAAGATAACTTGTTATGGACGAGTCTGTTTTGAGTCTGCAGTCTGCTAATAAAAGGCCATGAATCCCATCATGTCTGGTATTGGATTTCTGGATTCTGGATTTGTGACTAACCTGATTTGCAGTTGCACAAACTAAGGCTAAAAACACAGCGTAAGAAACATAAGTCTCAGCTGCTCAGCAACCTAAGTGGCAGAGTGAAACGCAGAAGAAATTAGCCACTACACAAAGGTTTAAAATAAAGTGTTGCAAAGGGCCGCAGGGAAAGTTTTAGCACCAGTCCTCAGGACAGAGTTTGAACCGAGAGAAGTCTGCAGGTCACCCACCCATCTTTGGCCTTCCCGCTGTCTCTGAGGTTAATGAATGCTGCCTGGAGCCCAGAGACGACAAGATGTTTCCAGTTAGCCACATAGTGATACTCAGCTGCATGGACACTAATATGGTCCAATTGAATTTCTCCCCCTGTCCGAGGGGAGTCTGTCCAGCAGCGGGCCCTCCCTCACAGCTGTGAACCCTACTCCCTCCATCCCCCCACAGTTCAACTTGTACCGAGCCAAGCCTCACAGGTCAAGTGTGAAGGGTCAAGTTCAACCGTTCCATCAGTCGGATTTCGGTGTGTGTGATAGTGTTGTAGTACTGTGTTCATGATCATTGATATCCAAATCCATGGGTAAAAAACATTCAAACGTATTACATTCTTTTTTAAACATGGTTGTCAAGCTAAATATAAAATCAAGGTATTCACCCAACACCAACAACTGTGTGGCCTTTTAGGCACATGTTTTTGTGTTTAGATGTTAATTTATATATATATATATATATATATATATATATATATATATATATATATATATACAGTATGTTTCTGGGAGTGTATATCATACATGTAGTGCAGTAGGCTGCACCTGTGGATGTGCATTATGTGTATTCTTTTCTTTTGTTCCAACACTTTGGGTTGAGTGGGTTGCTTTTCAAAGTGTTTAAACAGACGCACACACACACACACACACGCACACACACACACACACACACACACACACACACACATACACACACACACACACACACACACACACACACACAAAAGAGGGCACTTCCATCCAGCGCAAGTCATTCCACACCTGGAACAGATAAAGGGCCTTTCATGTTTGTTGGGCTACACCGAGGTCAGTGAAGGCTAGTGTTGAGAGCCAGTTCTACAAGGCGAGAGCAGGGCTGGGAGAAGCAATGAATCGAGTGTGTACAGCCAGGTGCCTCCAAGTTAACAGAGTTTTATTAGTCGACCAACCTTGATTCTATCCTCCCAATATTTGTTCTTCATAATGTCTCTTGTTTGTAGGAAGGTTGAAGGATATGAAAATACACATTTCCGACAGCATCTAGGCATCAATCTATTTCTCTATAGTGTTTAGAGTAGAGACTACACCCTCATGTCAGGCTATGGTTCTCGTTTTGTTCCAGGTGTTTGTGACAGGCTCTCTTTAGTTGCAGCCTCCTCTGTTCTGTAATACCCTCTATCCTCGGGGCCTAACTCTCTCACTAACATGACAAAGGCTAAGGTAATCCATGTTACATAGCCCGGATCAAACAAACCCACACAACACACATACCACCTCAAACAGTAAAAAGTCGAATAAACTAGAGCAGCATTGTAGACTCACGTCGCCGCGGACACTATGTGGCAGCGCGGCGGATGTCAGTGAATCAAACCCCAGCCGATCCACTTAGACCACACAGTTGGAGGTATTGATAAATCCTCTTGCATGTGAAATCTGCTTTTACTCGCTTTTTAGCATGCCGCATGCACCGGATGATGAAGAGAATTGTAGGGGGTGGTTTGATTCCAGGAGGACAGTAACCCAACAGGGCCCTCGTTTGGTGTTCACCGCCCGACGATGGCACTCACATCCTTGGTCCGTTACCGTGCACGTCCTCTACCAGGTGAATGCTATTACTTTGCTGGGTGACTGTTGGACCAGTTTCACGGACTCTTACTCGGAGGCCATGTTCACTGGACTCTTCCTTTTGCCTTCCACATTCGCCTTTGCCAACACTGTGAGTTATTTTTTCAGACAGGTCTTGTTCTGCGGTCACTCTAGGGCGTAATGTCACAGTGATGGGGAGTACAGAATTTTTTTGGCCTTGGAAAAACCTTTATTTGGTGGAACACCACCTATATTTGGTGTTTGTGTGGGTGTGCTTCGATTGACTAATAAACACTCCCCACCTCCAGAGTCTTTATTGGCTGAAGTATGTGTGTGAGTGTGAGTGTGAGTGTGAGTGAGTGAGTGAGTGAGTGAGTGAGTGAGTGAGTGAGTGAGTGAGTGAGTGAGAGAGAGAGAGAGAGAGAGAGAGAGAGAGAGAGAGAGAGAGAGAGAGAGAGAGAGAGAGAGAGAGAGAGAGAGAGAGAGAGAGAGAGAGAGAGAGAGAGAGAGAGAGAGAGAACACAAGACGGATCTGTGACACCAGTGTCCCTGTTAAGTTTCCAGTGCAGGTGTAATTCCCTGTAAAAGGCCCTATAATTGACTGGCCTTGGGGAGCACACTGTCTCTGGGCGTGTGAATCAATAGGGCCCTGGTCCCGGTCTCTGTGCTCAGCCCCAGTCAGCCAGCAGTTAGGCTAATTCTGTAATGGCAGGGGATAGGGCCTGGATATCTGACGCTCTATCTGAAGCAGATAAATGTTTTACAACACCATCGTTTAACGTTTAACCCTTCCTTCCCTCACCGCATACTATCCCTACCCCCATCTCCTCTGAACACTCTACCCAGGGACCTCCCCCAGAGCAGAGGCCCAGACAGAGGGAGGGGGGGGGGGTACTGGGTTTCACCCACCCAGGAACCCCTTTGCCTTCCTGGATGTGCGTTCAGACTCTTAATGCTCTGTAACCTTGCAGTGGTAGCCTGAGGCATCTTGGTGTATAGCTGATGTTCAAACCCCCCAGTTGTTCCGAGAGGGAAGCCATGCGGAAAACATGCATCGAATCGTACAAGATACTGCATGTATAATGTAGCACATGACACACAATATAGGCCCATGAATAATGAAGTCGTAATGCAGAGCACCTCAGAGCATGCAGACAAGTAATGTCAGGAACCAGCGGTGTGGATTACCAACAGAAAATGAAGTAACCAGGAAGTGTAGGGATGGAGCAAGATCACTCTGCATGGATACCATGATAAATCTGCAGTGCTACAACATTAGACAGTTGGAAGAGGATCGCTTTGCATAGATACCCTGCTAAATCTACAGTTACAACATTAGACAGTTGGAGGAGGATCACTCTGCATGGATACCATGCTAAATCTACAGTGTTACAACATTACTCTTTTGCTTATGGCTGGACTACAGAAACCTGTAACAAATGAGCCCTGTATGAGACTAGAGGATATCCCTGCCAGGCCCACAGCACAGTCTGTGTGACGTCTCCTCTGCTTTAACGACGACGGGCAATTCATTCCGTGAGAACAGAAGGGAGAGATCTCATTGTGCCTGCCTGGATTGGCACCAACAGCAATCACTTGTTTCTGATTTATTAGATAGCCGAGGAAATTAATTTCGTTCCAAAATGCACGGTCGGAAATTAGATGGAGAAATTGTGTGAAAGAATCTGTGATTGTTTTCCCCCCTCCGTCCCTCCGGAGGTACTGATAACCGCTGATCTCTGCGACACCATTAATGAAAAACTTATTTCATTCAAGCCCAGAAAAAAAGCTGTCTCTCCAAAGCTGTAATTAACTTGACTATCTAGCCAATCCTTAATGTCATCGTAACTGCCCATTAACATTCTCCCAGAACGTCGGCCTTTTTCTCCAGCCCAAAGCTGGTCGCTGACCTCAGGAAGTGCCGCTCTGTCGTCCTCTTCCTGTTCCTGCGTCCGGGATCCCGCTCCCAACTCACTGCACTAAACTGTGAGCAGATTGCGGAGACAGGCTGACTGTCGACGGATCCATGCAATTTCCATCTGGCTGTCCCGAACACAATGCCAGCCATTTTACAATTTCTCTTAATGCTGCATTTTCCCTCAGAATGTGTCTCATAAAAAAAGCTAAATACACATTACACTTTTTTTATTTGTCACATCCATGTCTGATAGGCTAGTTTAAAGCAATATCTGTTGACAGGAACGTAGTGGTGATGCTGGGCCAATATCGTAATACTGTAAAAAATCATATCTTGACCGTGGGGATCCACACCCAAATAAAGGTTGTTTGAAATCAATCCACGAATATGGTCATGAATGCCCTGGGCAAGTCATCTTTGAAAAAGTCCATTCCTTTGAGTTGTGAAGGGGATGGCTGCCGTCAGGGTCAGGTCCTGTCTTCTGTTTAGCTGTTGCTGAGGTTTTGAATTTGACCTTGACGGCTCAGCACATATGTATATTCAATGATTCCTTTCTCTGGGAAATCGTTTTTTTCATGGGTTAAGTTTTTGTATTTGTCTTTGTGTATTTCCATAACCTTGATGACATTCTGTGTGTTCAATAGTTGCGTGCTTGGTTTCTGTGCTCATAGGGTGAAAGATACCCTGAGAGGAATGACAGTCTTTTACTGTGTATTTTCCCTGCTCAATCTGTTTTAGCCAGGAAGCCTTCCTACCTGCCAGCCAAACAAGCAGGCAGGCAGGCAGACAGGCGTTAGCAGGAACAGAAATGAAGTCCTACCCCCCAACATATCAGCCAGCCGATCAGAAATTCATACTGCCGCCCGTTTCCTCCAGTGCTCAGCGAGACTGTGTGATTGAATTTAAATAAGCAAATGGTACAACAAAGCTTTTTTCTGACATTCCACACCCCTTCGTGCCTCATTCACGCACCCTCACTCCTCCACAAACACACTGACATAGACAGCCATAAACACAGATTTAACAAACGCACACACACACACACACACACGCGCTAGCACCGAAACACACACGTTGAAGGAAATGTTTAGACACCCGCGCATGCAGTACCACACTACCAGGCTATAAATTCTCACACAGCTACACTCATCCCAACCCTATGGGATATTTGATTGTTTTCTGTTACTCTCTCCTACTTCTCCCTGCTTGCATTTTCTATCATCAAGGCTGTTCCACCATTTTCTCAGAGTAGAATGCAAATTGGTGGAAACACTGATCAGAACTTATTACAAAATGGAGCCTTGCTCTGAGAGAAAAAGAGTGCGTCAGTATGAGAGGGAATTGGGAGGGGCTGGGGGAGCCGGAGCCTGCAGGAGGGGAATGTCGCTCTGTGGCGGGGATGGGAAAATTAGATTTATTTTTTCATGGGGTCTAGAGAGGGAGGAGGGGGAGCTGTGGGGCTCAGTAATGGTGCCTTGCTGTATTTTTTTATATACAAAAGGAGGCAAATGGAAATGACTTGTGAATGTGTTTGCCCCATGCCGTTCCATTGTATTATTTTGGGTCTGTCTGTCTGTCTGTCTGTCTGTCTGTCTGTCTGTCTGTCTGTCTGTCTGTCTGTCTGTCTGTCTGTCTGTCTGTCTGTCTGTCTGTCTGCCTGTCTGTCTGCCTGTCTGCCTCCTCTCTCTACCTGCTGTCGCCCCTCCCTCCCCCGGGTTGGATGTCCCCCTTCTTGCCGGCTGAACCCCAAGGTTATGGCAGGCCTGGCCATCTAATCAGTCTAAGTTAAGCAAGGCGTGGGCGGTGGATTTGTTTTGCTCCTCATCCCCACTTCTTATTGCGTTGGTCCTCCAGAGGCAGTTACACCTCTCTGCCGCTGTCCACTCCGCGCCACGCACCCTCCTGATAAAAATGAACATGACCTTGGGAAACAATGGGTGAAATGCAGTGATTTTAGTTTTCATGAATTCACTCTTATTGCATTTTCCACCGTGGGTAACGGCTGCTCTCTTTCCCATGTCTGAAATAGGTAGGGATTTGAGGGTTTGAAATTGATTGAGGCAAAATTGACTCTGAGGCTACATATGTGTGCCATTATGGGTAATTGAGGCAGTTATGTCTCTTGTCCTTTTGACCTAAAGGGATAATTTTTTGCACCTTGTCACAAATAATAAAAAGGAAGCAGGTTCTTTTTTCAATTGCACCTCTGTGTTTGCTCTTTCAAAGTTTTTGTTTGTTAAACAATTTGCCCTGGCAATTATGTTTCATAAAGTGTTTTAAAGGAAATATCAGTTTCTCTACCAGGTGTCAGCCTTTCTACAGCCGCTGGTAGTATTCTTGCCAGGGGGGAAAGTAATGCTTGTAAGGGGAAATCATCTTGTATACTGTTTTCTGCAGCACATTTTATTGAATCAGACCAACTAATAGAAAAACTATATTTTGGTAATTTATTTTCTGTGACCAATTCTTATCCAATCCTTTACTCGGGATATAACAATCATCCTCTACATATGTTACAGAAATATGAATTACATCTTACATTACGTATTATATATTACACATTCGTAGTCATTTTACTTTTGCAGTTTAAAGGCGGAAGCAGTCACTAGCTGCGTGGTGAGCTTTAAGACCTTGTTGTCTACAGCCTCGTTGACGGGCCGCACCAGAACACAGCCATTACTGTCTGAGACCCTATCTACTGGATCGGGGTAGATAGAATGTGCATTGAACGCTGTTCAACCCCAGACAGAGGCAGTTCCTCTGTCTCTCTATTGAAAGCCTTGTTGTCCGCCCTCTCCCCTTCTGTCAGGCTGCAGTACTCCTGCCTGGACAGTAGATGGTGTGCCCTGTTCATGTTTCCCCGGCGACACTCGCTCAGCCTTGCCTGCTCACCCGTGACTTGCGACAGCGCTCTCGGGGAGGCCTCCCCAACCCTGGCCCCCTCCTCCAGCCCCTCCAGCTCCCGTCTCCTTCAACCGTCCCCCCCCCCCCCCCCCCCCCCCCCCCTCTCTCTCTCTCTCTCTCTCTCTCCCCATCCAGGGGGCAGAGTCACCAAGGTGGCAGTTCTAACAAGCTGCCGGGGACGGCGCCGCTCAAATGAGCCAAATCAAAGAGAAAAGGGGGAGTGGGCTAGGTAGCGCCATGAGTCCCCTGCAGAGAACAGCCATTCAGATGAATATGAAATGAATTCGTATGGTCTGACATGATAAGCCCAAGGATAACCCACTGCTCAGTCAGCGCATTTAGCCAGGCCCCATTCATTTTACATTTATACAAAAAGAAGCACAACAAAAACATCAAGGGCCAAAATAACAACAGTGTCAACGCCTGCCCAGCTGCCCTTGAGAGGTGATTGGCTTGGTTTTAGAGCCAAGTGCACTTATTTGGAAAGCCTTTTTTCTTTTAGTGCAACACTTCATTTGGAGGCTCATTGTCATCGGCAGGATGGGGCGCCTGTGTGGTTGTGCCCGCGGGCTGGTGTGGCGCGGCGTTGTCCGGCTTGTCCCACTGTCCCACTGCCTCTGCGTCGGCCACGGACCCGTTTCTGATGAGGGCCGGCCACATGATTTCGACTTTGCAACACCATCATCTTCTTATTTGGATTGGCCGTCTGGTGGCTGGGACATAAATAAGAGAGCCTTCCTGGCTCATTTTCCTTCGCCCTGTGAGGTTCCAGGCCCCCCCCCCCCCCCCTCCTGTATTCATTCCTCATTCTTCCTCCATCTCTCTCTGATTCCTCATCTCCTTTCACTGCTGCAGTCGCTATCCTTCTGCATCTCTCATCTCTCCAGGGCTGTCCCCTTGGGGGCCCTGCCGAGCTGGCGTCAGGTCACCCCACACACCCAAAAAAATATATGGAATCATGAAAATGAAAAAAAAGCCATATTCTGTCCCACCCTATCAGCCTGCTTTAGTCTGTCACCTCCTCAGCACACGCTCACATCAAACACACACACACACACACACACGCATACACGCACACACACACACACACACACACACACACACACACACGCACCAAACACAGTGGCAACACACTCCATTTTGCACACACACAGATGCGGGGGCTTTGTGCTTTTATAAACCCAGAAAACAAGGAAGTGCAGACCGCCACAGTTATCATTTACTGTCACAAGTGCTCCTGGCATGGAAGGAGAGCCATTGAAATTGCTCATCCAAGGGGAGGAAATGGGAAACATTGTGTATCATAATGTGGGTAGCACTGCTTCAGTTTTATGCCCCCATTCAGTTTGCATCTGCACAATCGTAGTGCCCTGAACCTAGACTTACCATGAGTCCACTACTTAAAAAGAAAAAGAACTCCTAGAAAAAATGGCAACATTTGAAATATTTTCTCTCTCTCCCTTACGCTCTCTCTCCCTCTCTCTCTCTCTCTCTCGTGCGTTTTGTGTTTTTCAGCCTCAGTGAGCTTAAAGAATTGCAGAGTGAACATAGCTTCACCCCAGGCCCTGAGCCTTTTTTCGGCAAGATGCTCTTTTGCTAGATGCCCGCCCGAGAAGAACCTGCATACTTATCTAAAGGTAATGGCACCTTCTTCTTCACCCCACACTGGCTTAGGGAGACAGCAGCACCTCCTTGTGCACCATCAACTCTGCCTCTCTCTGCCTGCATCCCCTTTCAAGCTACCACACAGTCTGAGGCACATCAACTGAACGCCTTACATGCTTCTAGACTTATAAGGTTGTCAAGATAGAAACGGGGTGTTTGTTTGTTTGTTGAACATATTTGATCTTTGACGACTTCTTTTTCATCTCAGCCTACGTATTTATTTAAGTATTTGTAAGCTCACATCCTTCTTTTTTTCTCTGCTGTTGTTGGTGTGTTTTTGTGCTTGAATTAAAGTGCATATTTGGCATGAAGAGAATCTATTTTATCTAGGCTAAAATGATTAAGAGTTTATTCTCCCTTATAATGTAAATACGGTATAAGTACAGAATAAGCCTGCCTTTTTCTACGATGACAAATGGCATAGTTTAGCCTTGGAATTTGTGTCCCTTACCCTGCCTTGCAATGCACCTCCTTGACCTGGAGAAGGCACTGCTGGGCCTGTGCATTCTAACATGCCTCTTCTGTGACCTCCTTGAGGGTTCGGAGGGTCTGTGCTGTAGTACAGGGACTGACCTTGACTAGCTCTTTGTCCTAGCTTAGGCCTGGCCAGGGGGACCACTGTGTCCTGGGCTAGGCTCTGCAGACCCATGTAGACTGATGTTGGCCTTGCCTGTTTCTCCACTCAGAGGTCTAATGTAGAACCATCCTTTTGGCCAGAATTATGATTTAGAAATAAGTCCCGACTTTCTCATAACAATTTTATTTGACAGAGCAATGTACTGTAAGCTCAAGTGGTCACTATCTGCAAGGTTGTTTTGAGAATAGCTGAGAGAAGGGACATTGTTGTGCATTGTGATCCTGTGCACTAAGTTGTCTCTCAATGCTTTTGTGTGGGTCTTTTTTTCTAGGTGTTCTTGCCTTGGATTTTCCAAGCAAGTAAAATAAAAGCCATCTATCCATAAGCCACTCAATAATGGAGTAAATGGACAAAAAGGTTTGGGGAAAATCTGGGGCATATTAGAATCCATCCTGCCCCTTGGTTAACCCTGTGCCAAATAAAAAGTGCTGCCTTCGCCACCCTCTCCCTGCTGAGCCCCTTGCCTCTGACTGAAGCAGCAACTCAGCTGGCCAGCATAGGTGATGTTTCACGTTGTTTCCAGGCTATTTCATATCTCAGGAAATAAACGCCTGATATGTACTCAAATACACAAACAATAATAAATATATACATGATTTATATTTTAACATCAAGCTTGGGTTTTCCTAAAATTTTCCACATGTTCTGAATAATTTATATTAAAATGTGTTGCATTTTAGTAGAATAAGAAATAATTGAAAAGACCACAGTACAATTGAATTGTCCGTCTGGAGATAGATATGTGCTTTTGGCTTTCCAAATCAAAAGATACAGTCTACATAAATCACTGATATAACCGGCAAATACAAGTGGGAAATAAATAAATGAAACAATATATAATAAATGTACACAACATTTAGTACTACACTGGACACAGCTGCACACCAAACAACCTTTTACTGTTTATAGTCAAATGTAGGACGTACTAATCTAATACATTCAGAAAATTCCTGAAGTAGACTTCATCAAATATTTAATTCGATTATAATCGCTAACAAACCTTGACTTTTTTCATATTTACTACAAAATTAACATTTATGAATTTTAGATGCAGGTTCTGGAAATTGCAATTAAAACACAATTAGAGTTGTACTCATCAATAAATATACTTTTCTTTTACTACAAGAACAATTAGTTTATTTTATATAGTTTTATTTTCTATTCACTGATTGCTCATTCAAGTATACATTTTATCCGTAATATTTTGTTAAATAAATATTATTGTTTTACCCCAACAAGGTAGACGAGCAAACATTTAAAATTAGAATAAAATACGTTTAATACATTTTCATAATTTTTAAATTGTATTTCTGAGAGAAAATATTTCTCTTACTGCATTTCGCAGTATATTTCGTCTTCCAGGGCGTCTGGAATGAATCAGTTGAGCCCACTGAGCTGAAAGTGGAAAAGGCTGTTACGGTTAGGCGTTGGCCAAACTGCCAAAGTCAAAGGCCGATTGGACTAAATCCCTGGCGTGTCTCTAGACCACAGCCAAGCGTGAGGGAATCATCACCTTGCTTTACCAGGCAATGCAAAGGGCGTCCAGAAGAATCGGCCCGACTCCTGAGGGGAAGTCCTGTGGCTTTATAAATAGACTAGCTCTTTCATGTAAAAAGGGGTTACATAAAGTGTTCATTTTTGTTTTTAAGTAGACAAAAATATACTTCTATTTAGTCCTAAAATATGTTGTGTGTCCTATGTGTTTCACAATTGTTAATTATATCTGGATATTTATTTATGGGAAATCCCATGAATTTACATGAGTAATTAAAACAATCTACATTATTCTTTTTGATTAACACCGTTAATCTGCTTGTATTTTCGAAAATAGCTTATGTATTTACCTTTTTTTTTCAACCATTTTGAACTTCATTAACCGGCAAAAAGTCTCTAGTTATTTAATGAAACTATTTGCAGGGGAGAAATAGTCTATTTTTGTATGTATAGTGTTTCCCATGTTAGTAAGGACCAGGAGAGGAGGACAGGGCGGTGGTGGCCGGCACCTTTATTTATTTTCCTTTCTCTCTCAATCTTCTGACCTATCTGTATTCTTCATCTTCCTCCTCTTCTTTGAATAATAATAAAAAAACGAGAGCATGGTCCGTCTTTTTTATCGTCCTCTCGCCCTACCATTTCATCAGCTGCTCTGATAACCATGAATCTTGTCACTCATGCTTTTCATCAACCCATGTCCATGGAGCGTGTGCAAGGGCCTGGAGATGGCCACTGAAGCGAACGCAATGGCCAAAGAGAGGCTTGCAGATCAGGACAGGAGAAACCGTAACAAACACACACACACAAACACATAAGCACACACTGCTTTCTGCTCGTTCCCTAATGCACCGTCTCATCCTGTGCCTCTGTAAGATCAAGAGGAGAGAAATGTAACATCACGGACAACAATGGCAGAAACAAAGTCTGGGAAAAAACACACTGGTTTATTTGTTTGTACTTTTCTGAATTACTTTAACAGTGAAAACTACGATGTTCAGATGGGAATTGAATGCACAGCCGAAAAGTGACACAGACATTGTGTACTCTGGACAAAAACACAAATCGGAATAGCATTGCATGCACCACCTTGGATAGCAGTTTCCTCCTGTAAAATGTTTTGTGAGATATGAAAGGAATTGGTAGGAGGGAAGCCGTGTTTGTTTTTTGTGCAGTGGCCACGAGAGTCTGGCTGTGTTTCCATCTGGTAGAGAAGGAGGCAGGAGGTGAAAGAGCTGACTGATGGCTGCCGCTCCTCCTCACCTCTGGGCTCTGCTGCCTGTCTGCTCAGGTCGGCTGGAGCTTCTGCGTTCGCCTGTCCTGTTTCTCTCGTTGTTGCAATTGTTCGACCTCCTGTTATTACTTTGCTCCCTCAACTTGAACTTGACACTGTTTTCCTTACTTACGGTCAAGTCCAGCATGATTGGCTTTGACAATAGGGATATCATCCCCCCTCCCTCCCCCCCTCCCATCTTCAGAGAAAGCCATTGGCCCTAAGACAGCTGTCATTTATCATTAGCTATGTCTGAATGACCACAAATAATTTGATTTCTCATTGCTGTTTGAAATGTTGTCGCTCATGTGTCTATTGGCAGGTAACTCAAGGCAGAATTTGCCCATCTTTAAGTTAAATACTTTTCCCCCTGATAATCGCATTATTCTCAAGGTGGTATTAATTGCAATTAAATTATTGTAATTAATGCTTAGTCTAGCTCATGATTAAGATAATTAGCTAAGTGTTTTTTTACTTTGACATCTTTCCAGTCGAACAGGAAGAAATCCCCTTGATTAGTTAATGATATTAATTATCATTAGCAATACACCAGGTATAATTGTTAAAATTCCCACCTGCAATTACCAGTCTCACAGTCTTAATCAAATTCACTGTAAATTAAGACACATATAGGTTTCATCTACATCAGATAGTTAATTATACTATAACATACAGCCACCTCACATTTACTGTGCGATGGAAAAAGTGAGTCCTTCTAATGAGAATCTTTATGAAGATATGCTAGACATCTCAAACACTTCAAAACAAATAAATAAATCAAAATCTCAAAGGGCTCTTAGATTTACAGTTGGGGTCTCTGAAATTATATTTTCATATGCTTTATCCGTATGCCTTATAATCAAATGTCACATGTTAGTGAATAATACAGGGAACCGGCAAGGGAAAGCAGCATTTCCTTTCATTTAAAAGTTATAAATCATACATGTCTGGATATAGACATATACATTTTCTCGTTTGAGTATAACTTTGTAGGACTGGACTACTAATTGTTCGCTGAGCATTGCTGAGACCTAATGTCTGTATTTCTGATGAAACTAGAGATGAATGTGGACCGGGCCATCGGATCTTGAATGAATCTTCCATGCATTGAATAAAATGGGACCAATCAGTGCATTTATGTCTCAGTCGAACTAAGCCATTTAAGTTTGATATGGGATGCGGTGGGCTGACCTAGCAATGTTCAGGGGCTCCTACGAGAGGGCTGGTGGCTCGTCTGTCTCTGTCTGTCTCCTAGTGTCTTTCCCTTCTCCACCCTCCATCTCCTTCTCTGCCTCAGTCTGCGTTCGGA
Source organism: Aplochiton taeniatus (assembly GCA_017639675.1). Classification (NCBI taxonomy): domain Eukaryota; kingdom Metazoa; phylum Chordata; class Actinopteri; order Galaxiiformes; family Galaxiidae; genus Aplochiton; species Aplochiton taeniatus. Next base: position 19,815,987 of record CM030173.1, read on the forward strand.
GGGGCGAGTCAGTTTTACTGTCACTACCTGTGAAATTGTATTCTGGGAAGATGGATCCTTTCTCTTCTATTCATGACACCCAGGGAAGCACAGTCACCTCCAACACCCGTTTAATATGGATGCTGGGGAGACAGACCCGAGCGTGCCCGCACGCACGCGCACACACGCACGCACACACGCACGCGCACACACGCACGCACGCACGCACACACACACACACAGCCATGCACAAAGCAACGATAAAAAACATACACACATGCAAACATGCACACACATAAAACAAAGACCATCACACACACACACACACACACACACACACACACACACACACACACACACACCTACCCATACAAACCCATCCCAGCTGTGCGCCTGCGCTCTGCCACTCACGTGCACTTTCACAGACGCCCCCCTGTTCCTTGCCCAAAAGACAATGTAGGGCTGGTGTTGGGCTCCTGCTGATGATGGAGAGTGGTAGTGACAGGGCTGCTCTCCATGGCTTGACGCATTACAACCCTGCGCTGCCATGTTGTGTAAATTCTCTGTCTCTCCTCATTGAGAACATGGCGGCGCCTTATCTCCCGTCCTCTACCGCTCTACTCTGCTTCACGGTTCTTTGTTACTGTGGTCCATGGTTACTAAATGCGGTCTGTCCGTAGTTTGGGATTTTATGACGGTGGCTGACCTCCAGTGTGTGTGTGTGTGTGTGTGTGTGTGTGTGTGTGTGTGTGTGTGTGTATGTAGGTGTGAGCTGTATCCAGTGTCTCCTGCCCAGTGTGTGTGTGTGTCTGGGACTGTATAGTCGTAGGTGCTGCTGCAGGAGGCGTGCATGTGCTCTGCAGGTGTAGGGGTTCCATCTTCGTCCTCCGGCTGCTCTGAGGGCAAGCCATGCACAGCAGGTGGGACTAACAGGAGCAGGGTGCGTGTGTGTGTGTGTGTGTGTGTGTGTGTGTGTGTGTGTGTGTGTGTGTGTGTGTATGTTGGTGTGTGATGTCGGCTGTGAGGGCGGCTGTGTGTATGTTTATTTAGTCTGGGAGGGGGGAGGGTGTGGTGCAGGGGGTCAAGGGGCTAGAGGAGACTCCTGGGAGAGAGGGGTTGGCTTCGGGAGCTGAAATCAACTCCATTAATAAAACACGGTGGCGCACGGGACTGGACTCGAGGAAACCTTTCTCCTCCTCTCCCTCCATCCCCCCTCTGTACTTCTCCGTAATATCAGGAAGAGATGGATCCCCACGAGTCCTTGAAGTGCCACGACAGTGTGTGATATGCGTTGTGTTTTCCTTCTTTGCCACTGGCGTCTCAGAAAGGCAGGACAAAGGAGCTGGCTGAATGGAGTGCCGTGAGCAGGGGCCTCGTCAGGCTAGCCCTCGGTAGGACGGCCGTCTCTGGCCCGTCATCTGCTCCCTAGCCCTAGAACAGCCTAGAAGACTGCGGCACGTACAGGGTGCAGGAGCTACCTCTGGAGAACGTGTACTTTTCTAGGGAGGGTATTACCCCCTTGGAGAGGCACTTTGAGCCGTCGAAATGTCTGCATTTGGTTGTCTGGGAGCTTTGTCTGGTTGTGTTCCGTTGTAGGACTAAACTTAGGAGCTGGGCGGCTGTTGCAGCCTCTCAACACCCTGTTCTTGAGTCGAGGGGGAGGAGAGGAATCACAGTGTCTCTGCTGAAAAAGGGGATTCGCTGCTGAGGTTCAGAATAGGACGGCTCCCGTGTAATCCTATGCTAAATTCAGCATCAGATCTTTTTTGGAGCGGTGTAAAACCAGTATGTTTTTCTTGTCTCTGCCTTTTTTCCCTCTCCCCTGCAAGCCTTAAAAGTGATGATAGCGCATGGCTTTTCAGCTATACTACACCCCACCCCCCCCAAGGCAAAAATGTACAAGGCTGCTAGGCGGCGTTACCTCTTCCTCTCCCAGAAACGGCTAACCCCCTCAAAGGATGCTGTATCTGGAGAGAGAATGCCTATGAGCACGAAAGGGGGGGAGAGGGTATGGAGGGAGGGAGGGAGGGAGGGAGGGAGGGAGGGAGGCAAGGGGAAAGTGGAGGAAGGAAGGGGAAAAGAGGAGGGAGCCAATGTTCAGGGTGTTTCATTCAAAGAAGAAAAAAAGGAGTCCATTCGGTCCCCCTGTTCTTTGTAGAACATTTAGCTTTGACCCTCCCTTGCTTTCTCTGCTCCCTCCCACCCTGACATACCGCCTAACACACACACACACACACACACACACACACACACACACACACACACACACACACACATACTGGCCAACACATCTGCGGGATATTGCACTAGCCAGCGTTTTATACCTCCTACAGTAGTAGGGTGCTTTTTTAATATAGCTTATATCTTCACTGTATTGGGTGTTTGTGTCCGCACTGTCGCAACAGGCAGACACTGAGGGAGGAGAGAGGAAAAGAGAGAGACAGAGGAGGAGAAAGAGAGAGAGAGAGAGAGAGAGAGAGAGAGAGAGAGAGAGAGAGAGAGAGAGAGAGAGAGAGAGAGAGAGAGAGAGAGAGAGAGAGAGTGAGAGAGAGTGTCAGTGAAATAGCAAAAGGGAGGGGGAGCGCTTTATATGTTGTGGCATGTTTATGATGCAGGGGGGAAAAATCTAGTCAGATTTTTTTGATTTTTTTTTAAATCTGACTTGAGATAGAATCTGAATATTTCCTGGTATTTCTGGTGAACCTAGTGTAAGAAGCTGCCTGATGCCAAAGCCCTAGAAACTGACAAGAGTTTTCTCTGCCTGTGCTGAGCAGACTGGAGGAGACCCAGGGTAAGTTGTGGGCTTTTCTTATTTCTTCCTCCTCTTCTTTCTCTCTCTCTCTCTCTCTCTCTCTCTCTCTCTCTCTCTCTCTCTCTCTCTCTCTCTGCGCCGCTGATTACGATGCTGCTGATTGATTGGTTAGAGGCTGTGGATTATCACGGGCCGCTCGTCACCAGGTGCCTGATGATGAGAGGAGGGTGAGACGCGAGGGAGAGGGGAAGGAGGGGGAGGGAGGGAGGGAGCGCTGGAAATTAGATGAGCTTGGCCAGTGCCTTGCGTTGGCAGATCTGCGTAACTTCTGATTTCTTCCCCTCGTTTACTCTTGCATCGAGCGCGTGTATATGTTAAACCTGCTAGAGTGCATTTGGGGGGCTGCCTGTGCGTCTTTGGGTGTTGTGTGTGTGTGTGTGTGTGTGTGTGTGTGTGTGTGTGTGTGTGTGTGTGTGTGTGTGTGTGTGTGTGGTCCGGGCACGAGTTGCCTAACAGCCGTTGGTTAGCCAAGCCGGCGCGTGCTGATGAGGCTTTGGGGAGGGGTCTGCTGATGAGGGAGGCCGCCAGCTGCCTGCGAGGCTTGGAGAGATGGGCCTTTTTGTGAATATGCAGATGAGGGGGGCCTGCACGGGGAGGGGCTGGGAGGGGGCTGCCACACGCCGTCCTGTTTACATGCTCTCTATAGGGAGCCTGATCCTCAACAGATTGCCGGCGTTCGGTGGGATCTCCGCGCGGCGTCAGAGGAGACGGAGACACGCAGAGAGGAGCGAGGGTGGGGAACCGAAAAGGGGGAAAGGATAGATGGAAAGATACAGTTAAAGAGGAGGGGAAGGAGAAAATGGTAGCGCAGCTTCGGGGCGTATTTTCACGCCGTTGACATGATGATTGCTGTTTCTTTGCCCCCCCCCCCCCCCTGCCTCCCTCCGCCCCCCCCCTCCCCTTTGCGTCTTTCTACTCCATTTGCATGTCAAAGCCATAGAGGCCACTGTGCAGATTAGCATGGGATGACATCATGATGTAATGAATTAAATGCACCCGTTTAAGCGCTGCACTCAGCGCACCGGAGGGAGACCTGCACACACAGAATGGAGGCAAGGAAGAGAGGGAGACCTGCACACACAGAATGGAGGCAAGGAAGAGAGGGAGACCTGCACACACAGAATGGAGGCAAGGAAGAGAGGGAGACCTGCACACACAGAATGGAGGCAAGGAAGAGAGGGAGACCTGCACACACAGAATGGAGGCAAGGAAGAGAGGGAGACCTGCACACACAGAATGGAGGCAAGGAAGAGAGGGAGACCTGCACACACAGAATGGAGGCAAGGAAGAGAGGGAGATCTAAACGAGGGCAGAGGATTTTGTCTCAAGTTCACTTTTTTTAAAGAGATCAGTTCCATGTAGTTTTGGTCCAAGTGACTAAATAGGCCATAGTTTTTCTTGTACACATACTGAAAGGACAGTAAGCACCAGCTATGTGAAAGGACTTGTTATATTTTAGAAAAAGTATGTTGGTAGTAGACCTGACTCAATATAAAAAAAAGGATGTATTGATCTGGATAATTTTTTTGTTGTTGTTGAAAAATGCTTCAAATTGACAATACAGGGTTTCAATACAAGCCATCATTTTAAAAGGGCATGCATTATCTTTTAAACGGGAATATCAAATTTTGGAAAAAAGCTATTGACACAATATTTGAATTCTACACCGTCTGGTTTTCTCTCCACATGATTTGTAAGAAACAGGGTTCTTTTTCTTCTTTAGTCTATAAACCTACGTTATGATTTTCCTGCTCCGGAAAGAAAATAGCACCGTAAAAACACAGTAGATGCTCTTCACTTGCCAAATTATTCAGTCAGTATAATGTCCTCCTTGAAGGTTAAAAAGGTTAAAATCAAGGAGAAACATTCTCACATAATCAGATGGAAAAATAACTTAGGTATGCCACATTTCAATTCCAGTAATAATATAAAATTATTAATATGGAAAGTTTTTAGGTATCATAGCCTTGTATTTGGAAAGATGTCTAGCTGCGCTAAGACCATCAGACAGAAATCGAATCCGCTGTAATTCTCTTCCTGCTCAGAGAGAGGGGTTAGAGGAACACACATTTGTAGTCCCTCTTTTCTCTTTCCGACCCCCCCTTCTTGCCTTTTTTCTTTTCAACATGTCCCCCTTCTTCCGAACAGACATAATACAAAACACAGAAAGTCAGTTTATGATACCGTGAGCGGATGAGACGGAAAACCGTTATTTTACACAGACCACACACACACACACACACACACACACACACACACACACACACATACATGCACACACACACACTTACACACCCCAGCTTACCTCCTGGAAGTAGAGGGCTTGTTGAGGAGATGGATAGGTCCCTCAACCCTCCAAACTCTGCTTTTTTCACACCACTCCACTTCCCTCTCTGGTTATTGATCTGATGTATAATACAGAGAATCTAGCCTGGTATATTCGCCCAATAGGCGTCTGTTCTATTGGGCCATGACATGGTTTTTTTTCTCAGACTGAGTATTGATACAATCGAGTCAATAAAGATTAGAGAAAGACATTGCAATAGTATTTTGTGTAGTTTGTGGCTGGTAATTTGCCACAGGAAAAATAATGGCACACCATCAATCCAATCAATCATTGTATTTTTTATATGTTGTTATTTCATTGGGTTTGATTACCTTATAACTTTTTACCAATATTTTCTGTAAAAAAAACAACAACACAAAGCTGTCATTGCGGAGTTGAAAATGAAATTGGTGGGGAATATGTTTTTTCCTTGACAATTCTGCGTGTTTGTTGGTGTGGCCCTGGAGCTGTGTCCAGGCTTGTGTGTCGGCGTGGAGTCAGCTGGGTGGTGCAGGGGGTAATGAGCATGCACTGTGACAGCTGGGATAAAGTGTATGGATGTGCTTGGTGCTAGTAATCAGCTGCAGGACCACAGGGTGTGAGAGGGGGGTGGCGGGTGCCTGTGATGTGAAGCTTTATGACTGCATAGTTCATGAGCGCATAAGCACACACACACACACACACACACACACACACACACACTTGCACTTGGACGTGAACATGGACCCACACAACACACCAACACACACAAACACACCCTGAAAGCCCAGGGAGGTCCGTAGGGATTGCATGCTTCACCTCACCCCTGCACTGCTGGACTGAGCTACACAGCTAGCCACTCAGAAACTAGGCTATCTGTAAATATATTCACTCGGGTAGCCATTTTAAAAAATTGCATCTTGCTCGTATTCCGTGGTCTGATAATAAGAAATTGATTTTGAATAGAGTCATGAAGATTAAATAACATTTTAACAAAATCTTTAGCACATCACAAAATAAATTAATATATTGTCACTGATATTTTGTGGTGATACATTGAGCCAAAGCATTTTCATAATTGGACCCAGGATTGGGTATTCTCTTGTTGTATTGCTGGGCACTGCAAAATATTGAGTGTGCGGTATATTAAACAAATGCTTTTCCAATATCACAGAAGAAAATGAATAATGTTGCATCATTTATTTCTCTTAGTGGTGCTATGGACCTGGCTTTAATTGCATTACTCAGACGTAAGGTTTGCATTGTTATAGACCACATCTCAATTTAGGCTTTGGGAGCCTGTGGCTACTCATCCTCACAAATAATTAATATAAAGTAGGCCTTATTGGCTAGTGAAATTGAACACACTAATAAATACATAACAGGAAAATAAATATTGATTGCACGGTGCATGAGGACAGTATGGCTTTGATTTGATTTCCACGGTTTGCGAGGCACGGTGTTTGTGTGTGCGTGTGCGTTTGTTTGTGTGTGCACGAGAGTGTCCGTCTCTAACAAAGTCTGAAACTTTATGTGGGAGCTTTGGACTGCCTCTTTGTACTCAAAGTCCAAACAATATTTTATCCCCAGGTCAGATTTAGAAGATGACAAAGCTGTGATGTCTGTGTTAGTAATCCTACGATGCTCCAGGCGTCCAGACCACAGGTATACCAGTGTGCCGGCCCAGTGGTTGCTGTGCCGGGTGCCTGGCGAAAGGCCGTGCACTTCACTAGCTGGGAGCCCTGTCACTCCCTGCTGCAGTTTCCCCCCTTGCCTCCTCCGCCTCCCCTATTGCCAATAAGCAGGATAGGCAGGAAAGAAGATTATTGGTATTGATCTACCCAGGGGGATCATTAGGCATCACTATCAATCCACAGCTCCTAGCGCACGGCAGTGGGCCCCGCACACACATTGCCAATTTGTCCCTATTAGAGATCCTGTGGGTGTTGGCTGTGATGGAGGCTGGCTACCCGGGGCCTGGCTGCTGGAGAGACTGGACCTGACTGACTGACCTGGAGCCTGGCCAGCCTGAAGGGCTAATCGGGACGTAGTCCTGGGTGTGGGATACTTTTCCTGAAGGGCTTGTCCGGACGTAGTCCTGGGTGTGGGATACTTCTCCTGACGGGATCTCTGTCCACGAGCATCAGGCTGCTGTCCCAAACTACGCATCAAGGATTTGTTTCGTTTTTTTTCCCGCAGAGATTGACAGAACTTTGGAAAGTCTGAAGAGGCCTCCAGGAGTGATAGGAGCCGCTTGAGCTACCAAAAGGACTGTGTATTTAGATTTTTGGAGACCCCCTTCCATACATCTCTGTCTTTCTTTGTGCCGTCCCTGCTTTGCCCCCTTCCATCCGGGTCTTATTTACCATGGGGTAATTGGCTCTGTAATAGAATACCTCAGCCGGGCTTATCCAGCCCGGCCCACTTATCGGTGTAAGCCGGCTGTTCTGGGGACTTATGCCTGTTGATCCGTCGTTGCTGACTGGCACCCTCTCTGCCAGAGCCAGGGCGGGCGAGAGGGGGGCGTCGTGCCGGCTGACAGCGCTCGGCGGGAACGACCACTTACCAGCCGTCGAGAGTGGGCCAGGTGCCACTCAGAGTGGGGATGTTTTGACATGGCATCAATGCACAGTGTCACTACCAGAGATTAAAGACTAACCTACTGGAATATGAAAAGAACCTCCCTACCCCCGACCGCTCCTCATTCCCCCCCCCCTCCAGTGTCAAATTCTATTCGAAGTTTTTACCGTCCCCCCCCAAAAAAACCTTTTTCCGTGTATAAAGACATGTACAACACTCCAATCAAATTCCAGTCATGTTCCATAGCCTTCTTTTCAAGCACAATTCTTTTAAATCCATATTGAAAAATCTATGATAATGGCTTCCTTGTCTGTACTCGGAGGATACTGACATCAAGCCTTTCTGTACTTCAACCCTGCTTATTCCCTCTGATGGGGATTCTGACACCTAGTTTATATTGAAAGTGCTTTTGAATAACGGACTGTGTGAATAGACACTGGCTTTACCTGACAGTGTTGCTGCATGTGCTCTGTTTGCCCTAAGCGCCATGTTCTCAGGAAGGGATTTGGTGCTTTGAAACGGAAGGAAAGGAGAGCAAGGACGCCTTTGAAATATGACGGGCTTTCCACCCAGTGAACCAGGCAGACAGACTGACTGGCCAAGTGGGGCCGGCATCAGCAGGTGCTCTATTCTCATGACCCTCAACCCCTTGGCCTCTGGCTGCAGCCTTGTCTGGCCCTAATGAACCAGACGGCCAGCCGTCGCTCACTGCTCCGTCAGTCTGGCCTCTCTCACACACACACACGCACACACACACACACACACCCCCCCCCACACACACACACACACACACACACACACTCAGAGTAAACACCTAGTGAGAATCACCGTCACCGCGAGGTCTATTAAGGGGTGAGGTGGGGGGCAGCCTTTTACAGGCCTTTAATAAATCATCCTAAACACTTCCACGATTCTGGGCAGCCAGCGTTAGTTACCCCCCTGTTATTTGGGCCTGGCCCTGTGTGGCCCAGGGACATAAGGAGTGAGGCACGCGGCGTCCGCCCGGCAGCACGTCGCCTGCCTTGAGTCAGGCTCAGACCTCAGGCTGGCCACTAGAAATCAAAGGGCTTGTGGGTAATGAGTACAATCTGAGCGGCGTGCTGGGGGTCTCTTTGAGCTGCAGTCACAGCTCAGTTTTCACACATCTTCACTCACCGAGGGCTATGGACAACCCCCCCCCCCCCAAACACCGGCCCACTGACCACACATATGGGGCCTGCTTCATTTGAACTCCCCAGGGAGAGCAGTGCTAGACTGGCCTTTGAGTCTCACCTCATCAAGCACTAGGCCGCAGAAAAAAGACATTGTGGGCATCATAAATCATTAGGAAGTGGAATACAGGGGTTGTGTATGGGCTTGTGTCACAATAATAAATAAGTGTTAGTTGGAAAAAAAATTGCAATTTTAATATGCTGCAATTTTTTTGTTCCTTATTATTTCTTTTAACAAACCGCCCAAAATTGATCTAAAACTAAAGGACAATGCTGCCATTGTGTCCTTTCCCCAGTATCAATTGTTCTAAAGATCAGCATCCAGTAGAGGGCAGTGTGGTCTGCCCAGGAGCATGGCCAGAGGCTGCACCTCATGGCTGGGGCGTTGATACCCTCTCTCTATCACACACACACACACACACACACAAACACACACACACACACACACACACACACACACACACACACACACACACACACACACACACACACACACACACACACACGGCACGCGGGAGGTGTTGTCTGTTGTGTTGTTGCCGTTTCTTCACGGTAGCGTGGAGAAGGGCTGTGATCCTAGTTGCGCCACGCCTGTCCACCTCCTATGTACTGCCGCCTCCACACTCAGTTCATCTCCTATTGTTACCTGGTCCCCGGCTGATACCGTCCCCGGCTCCCTCCACTCTTTATCCCGCCTTAGCATCCACCCGTCTACACAGAATTGGTATTCACCGCACCCTGGACAGTCGCACGGCTTTTTGAACCTCTGGTAATGCAGGAATGAATTTAAAATATGAGCTGAAGGACATCTGTTAAATGAAGAGGGGGACGTGGTTGTGTCTTGTGCTCCTGTCCTTTGTGCTTTTATGAGCCAACGGAGGCAGACAGTCTGGGAGTAATCAGATCAAAACGGGGATCGTTCATGATCCTTAAAAACACACACAGGAAAAAATAAACGCGCCGCTGCGAGCCGCCTGCGTTTCCACCGCCGTCGATGTTACCCAGAGGACCACTGGGCGGTGGATCTGCCTGCCACTTCTTCAGAGACATCATCTTAATACGCATGTTCTCCTGTGTGTTTTGTCATCTGAGAATGTAAGCCTGGCTCTGTCTCTCTGCGTGTGTGTGTGCGTGTGTGTGTGTGTATGTGTGTGTGTGTGTGTGTGTGTGTGTGTGTGTGTGTTTATGTGTTTGCGTGGGCTTTCTGGCAAGAATGAAAGGGGGGGGGGGGGGGGGTGTAAAAGAGGGGAGAGGAAGGTAGAGAGAGAGGGAGGAGAAAGAGGGGAGAGATGGATGAGGGCCGTTGTGGGGCTCTGGGTGTTTTAATTATCCGCTGCTCTGTCGTTGGGTCGGCGCTCACTATCTCTCCCTGGCTTTATCCCTGTCTCATGGTTTGAGCGAAACCTTTATCCCTAAGCCTTCCACTCCTTTGACCAAACAAAGAAAAAAGGGAGGGCAAAGAAGGGGTTTTACAACAGTAACTAGGCTGCGCTTACCATTAATATCCCTCAATCTCCCAGTTTTTTTATGTGGGCGAGAGCTGAGTAACCCCTGTAAAGTGACCCCGCTGCGTCTCTGCATGTGTGTGCGTGTGTGTGTGTGTGTGTGTGTGTGTGTGTGTGTAAATATGGTTATTACAGTAGGGTGTTACAGGAAGGCTCCCTGTGGACTGAAGCAGATCTGGGCCGTAGCATTAGGCCTCTCTAAAGGCAGAGCCAGACGATGGCAGCCTGGTAAATGAGACGGGCAAAGGAGAAGGCTTCCCCCCCCCCCCCAGTCTTTCGTCCGATTTTCCTTTTTTTTGGGGGGGTGCGTGTGTGAAAGGAGATCATTGAAATGCCAAGCGTTCCAGTAACACAGTGTCTCTGACAACAGTATTGTAAGAAGAATGGCTGGACGGGCTCTGTGGTCACATGGCCAGCTCAAGGAACCTCCCTGAAGCGGAAGCAGCTTCAGATTCCATTTTGAACATCAGAGATGATTTCCATGTTTTCAAAGGGTGAAATTTATCAAAATGGTCTCACGCAACCTAAATGGAGAAATACATGGGTTTACATTACCTTGAGTCCATTCTTTAAAAGTTAATAGTTATATATATTTTTTTATATAAACAATACAAAATAGCAATGCTGTTTATGCTGTATAAAAATCATAGATGTATTTTAAAAATCTAAACATAATGAAATTATTTTAAATTTGACACAGATAAAAAATGTCTTATTAAATAGTGCAGTACCTAAAAATATATATATTTTTGAAGCAAGTATAGTAAACATGTCTTGGAGCTGTTTAGTTACAGCGGTAATAATATTTTTTGGGGAAAAATGCTGTTCAGTATTTGTCAATCTCCTTATTCAAATTTACTCAGCTAAATGTAGGCAATTGAAGAGCAAATATCAAGGTAAAATAAATCTGTGTAGCGAAAGCCTCATTTTCTTGAGGAACGTGCACATTACTTTCACTTACGAGTAGATGCGCTTTATATATATTTAAAAAGGATAGTTGTGTGTTTGCCGAAGCCAGTGTGTGTGTGTTTGTGTGTGTATTTGTATGTAATTTCTGGTTCATACTGTATCTCCATGACAACAGGGTTTTGATGCGGGTTCCCTTCCTGACATTTCCCCATTTGGGGAGGAGAGGATTGTGAATTGCCTCGCCTCTCCTTCAGCCAGCGTGTCATCTAAAAAAAGGTGTTGGGGGAGAGTGGGGTAAGGAGGGAGGGTTGGAGGGAGAGCGAAAAAAGGGGGTGGGGCGATATGAGGAATCTAATGGGCGTCTGGTCTGATTGTCCTCAGCCATGGCAGTGGAGACAAAGCAGATGAATTGTGAAATGTATTCGAAGAGATTGGAGACAAGTGCATGTCAGCAGCCCCTCCATCTCTCCTGCTCTCCTCCCCCCTTTCTTCAGGATCCCTCCCTCTCCATCGCTCCCTCTCTTTTTGTCTGACACCCTGGAAAAAAGCAGGCGTGACAGCAGTGCTCTGTTTGAGCAAAACATGAAAAAAAATACAACATTTTTTATTTTATATCGGCTGGCCAGGGAGATCCATATTAATTGTATAGGACTAGAAGGACAAATCTTATCTTTAAAACACTTGAAGTCTATCGCTAAATATCACATCAAGGAAATGTTGGTTTATTGAAATGAAACAGGGTTTAAAATGGTGGTTTAATACAATTGGTTATGTTCAGGGAAGACATGGCTTAGTAAACAAATGCTACAAACAAAACAATAGATTCATTTGGATATTTCCCCCCCAAAATGTATATCCTTATTCAAAATAATATAATAGGATATACTTTTCTACCAGATTGCTTGGAGTTGAAGCAGTATATGGTAAAGTGATTAACAGCCATCTATGTCTGGTGTCTGTCTGGCCAGTGTGTGCCCCTGCCCCTGTCACTGACCCCTGTAGGAGAACAGGCAGTGAGAGGGACAGCCCAGAAAACCTAGATCTCCAACAGTATTTGTCTCTCCGTCCAGCCCCCCCCCCCCCCCCCTCATCCTCTCCCTAAGCTGTGAGGAGCAGTGGAAAGCCGGCTAGCAGAAGCAGAAGCAGCAAACATTCAAGCCACAGCCAGGACTAGGCTTTGTGTTGGAACAGTGCTGGGCGCTTGCACATGTAATGGCTGGCTGTCTCCATTGCTGGCGGGAGTGATTCAGTGCTAGTTTGGGGTGGTAATGCAAGCCAGGGCTGGGAGTGTGAGGTACCCGCATCTGCTCTACTGTGTTTTAGACAGCCGCTTTGCCTTTGAAATGTGGAAGAGGAAACATTGAGCACTCTTAAAGGCATTCCATTTCTTTCGCGAAACATTGTAGTTTACTCGTTGTTCAGCTGTTTTGTCAATCATCGGTGAGACCGCACCAGAAAAAAAAAAAAAAAAAAATCACTTTTCTAAATTTTTTTAGAATTTTTTTTACATATTATTATTATATTGAATTATTCAAATTTAGAAAAACAATATATATTACTATTTTAAGGGGGTAATCAGGGGGCATTTAGCCTGTGTCTATCCACAAAATATCCACAAAATAGTACCAAATTACTAACACACACACTAAAAAATATAAATCAGGTGGATTTTTATCACTATCAAGTGACCACCTTGACAGGGCAGGACTGTCAGCTTTTGTTTGGTGTTGACTGCATTTATAATTCCTCCTTACGTCAGTCTGTATTTTAATATGAATAATGGAGGAGGTATCAGAGGAGAGGAGGAAGAGGGATCCCACACGGCACGAGGCCGGGAGCGTCTCTCCACACACTCTCCTCCAGCATGCCCTCTGTGTGGAGCAGCGAGGGGGCACAGGTAGCTGGGAGTCTGGCTGAGCTAGCAAGAGAACCTCGGTCTTAGGTCCTGATCTGGCTAGGTCTGCCTTCCTGACTGGCTAGCTGGCTGGTTCTCCCTCTCTCTCGTCGGGTTTAATAACACTGTATAAATCAAAAGCCTCCTGTCAGCCACACAGCCTTCATTAAATTCAAATGGGGAAACTGGCCTCTTCGGATCCAATTTTAATAAAACCAGGTAATCAAATACGGGTTGGAAAAAAATAGGTCATCATTTCACAGCCTCAGAGATGTCCGGTGTTGTTGTGTACGCGTCGTGTTAACAGGGTTACAGACCCTTCTTCCTTCCCACAGGCAGTACACACTGCACACTGCATGCACACTATGCACACTCTAACCAGTAAACACAGCCAAGGTCCACTGCTCCATCAACACAGTACTTTTCATTCAGCGAGAGCACTATGACCTCTTCAAAATATAGACGTTCGACTCATTTAATTTAAGTTGACCAACTGGTACATATTATGTGAACCATCAAAAAAACGGTTTAATTGAATTATAATTAAGTTGACCAACTGGTACATAATATGTGGACTAATAAAACAATGGTTGCATTTAATTATACATTTTAGATTAAATAGATAAAGTTGAATTTATGAAGTAATTGTATGATAATATTGTTTATATAAATTACAATTCTAAATCTAATACATGAATAATAAACAAATAGAATAGAAAATATTTTTGGGATTGTAATCAGAGGATTAGCTTTAGAAAATTATAAATGACAGTTTTTATATCAATATTTCAGCTTGATAGTCTTGTTAGTATTATTCCTGGATGAAAACATTATATCTCTCACAACATTTAAGGCTGCTTGCGTTTTGGTTCTTTTGATCAAAATTCAGTTTTTTTGTATTTGGAATGAAATGTGGTTATGGACATAGCAGCAAACTGTTTAAGGCGGTTATGGTGCACGCACTCACACACCATCACACACACACACACACTCAAACACAAACAAAAATGCACACACTCACAGATACACACTCACAGACACACACACACATCCACATGGCCAGAGACATGTGATTAAAGGCAGGTTTGGGCGGCTGTGGAGCTGAGGTTAGTGCTGGGGGTGGACCCTGGCCATAGCTGAGGGATTCGGGGGCACGGGAGTGATGTGTAGCCGCCGTTTCATATTTTTTCCGCGGCTGATTTCGGGGGCAGATGCTGGTCTTCCCAGGCCGCGAAGCTTCCTGCCTGTCTGTGGGCTTGGTGTACAGAGGTCTGGCTGGAAGCCTGTCAGTAGTATATCACCCTAGTGCAGGCGCTAGGTTTGATATGTGACCAGTGTTGACCCATCAGTCCCTACCCAACCACAGCCATTAATATGTGGTCTTGGCCCTATGCTTCCTCAGTCTGGCTCGTAGCGTAGAGATAGCATATCTGCTCAATGGAATATGGGATTATGATATCCCAACACATTACTACAGTGTGGCTCAATATTAATCCAAAGGAAATTAACTCTATTATATTGCCCTCTATAATCTCAAAGCAATCTATCAGAATTACAGAACATAACAGATATTAACAGTATATTCATAACTATTATGTGTGGTCATTGTGTTAAATTAGAAAATATAATTTTGTATGTAGGCAAAATATGGTTATTCATTTTTAGTAACAGAATCGTGTTTTCCATTCTGGCATATTTCGTGTTGATGACATGGAGTGGAAAAAATGCTTATCATTCAGCCTGCAAGCAGAAGAGGGCACTCTCAGTCGCTGATGTATTTTTCCCATTCTCTCTCTCACCCTCGCTCTTTATCTTTCTGTCTCTTCCCATCTCAATTCTTTGAGAATAACTCTCCATGCATTTTTTGAAAGACCACAATACCCAACATAAATGTAACTTGTAATAAGTTTCAACATGTATAACAAACTATAAATATTTAAACAGAAGTTGTTGTTTTATTTTAAACCGATTACATGTATATTACATGAACATAAAACAAAAAAATTCATGTCATTTTTAGAATGCATTTAAAAGCTTGCTGTTAAATCAAATTAAATAAAACGATGCAAACCAAAGCCAAAGATGCCGTTCTAGGTGGGACGTTGCTGTCCTGCAGCCAGTGTGGATGTGTCACAGTGCTCAACCAGGGCCAGGGCCGCTCAACCTTTCACAGCCAAAATGTTACACGCTCCCCTCTCCCACCATCCGTGTGATGCAGCTTTGTATGCCTGATTATCAGGGAGCCTTAAGCTAGGCCGCAGAGAAGATCATGAGTAGGAGAGGTGAATAACAGACCCACTGCCAGGACCCCCTCCCCCCACCCACCCACCCACCCATCCCCCCGCCACCCCCCCGGTGCTGCCGGTATCACACCTTTCTACTTCCTCCTCGAAATGAAGATTTCTCTTCCTAAACACAGGGCTTCAGAATCCTCAGCGTTTTCGCTCTCTCAAAACCATGCCGTTATTATTTCTTCCCCGCTTTGTTCTCCCAAAAAGTTGTTCTCTTTTTTCTTTTTTTTGGGGGGGGGGGTCCGCTCCGAAGTACGGAAGCGAGAGCAGCCCAGTGATTGTTTGCCCTCCTGCCCAGCCCCATAATCAGAGCGGCCTAAACCCGAGCACTGTCTCTCTGCGGCCTGCCACCGTCTCCTCCACAGGCAGGTCAGGAGAGTTCCTGTTCCCCCCCGCTGGGCCTCCCTTCCTCCTCTGTTCCTCCTGCCTCTTTTTCCTGTTGCCATCCTGGGCTGGCCATGTTAGCGCAGCCTCCTGCTGTTTGGCT
Source organism: Aplochiton taeniatus (assembly GCA_017639675.1). NCBI lineage: Eukaryota > Metazoa > Chordata > Actinopteri > Galaxiiformes > Galaxiidae > Aplochiton > Aplochiton taeniatus. Next base: position 19,831,960 of record CM030173.1, read on the forward strand.
CTCCCCGGCCATAAATCTTCATATATGCTGGGAGGAAGGTGGAGGGTACAGACAACAATAAGCACAGCTCCTCTCCATCAAAGGGTTATCTCACCCCCGCAGGCGCTTTGACGGGCTACTCTTCAATCGGGGAGCACAGGCCGGGGTGCAGTGTTGCCGACAGGAGAGGGGTACGGTTTTTGAGACGGACGATGGGATAGGGCTACAGGTTTGGAGACAGGATGCATTTAGTGTCTTTTCTACAGTGAGGAATCGAATGTCACTGTTATATATGTCTGAACTGATTACGTTGTGATTATAATCAAATCTTACTTTGTATTTGTATATTTGTATATGCATATGACACATAAAGCCCAACCCAGCTGAAACTGAGTTTGTGACAAGGCCTGGATCTTTCTTTCAAGGACTTAGATATTTGTATATCGGGGCTGAGAGGCAGGCCCTTTTCTTCAGGGCTGCTTTTTAGCATGTCAGCGAGGACTGCTCTAATAAATTGCCAACCCCAAATCTTGCAACTTAAAAAGTGGGAATGAGAGTAAACCTTTTGTTTATGTCACCTATCATCTTGAAATATGTACTATTCGGTGCCTCTCAGCTCCCTGTCTCCCTGCAGCATGATAAAAGGTTTCAGGCTCGCTGTCTTAACCCCTTCCTGAATCTCCAGCTGTAGCTCCACATATGCCAGGAGCAGAGATCATAAAAACCTCTTCTTTCTGCTGAAAACCTGCCGGCTCCATTTCATCCGCCCTCAGGAAGTGTTCAAGTTGGGAAGGGTCTTTGGGGAATTCTTTGAGCATTTGACCAGGTGTTTGTGACACTTTCAATATTTTATTCCACTGTTTGTATCTGTAGTTGTGGGTTTGCCTGTGCAGCTGAAATGGCCAACAATACATGCATGTCTTTTGTAGTGTGTGTGTACATGTGTGTCTGAGTGTGTTTCTGAGTATGTGTGTTTGTTTTGTATGGGAGCTACACTGTTTGTAAGAGATAGCGACTGAGAGTGTGCTGTGTGCAGTGCATTGGTTTTAAAAACAGCAAAGAGGAAATTAAATTCATGGCCGAATGAGGAACGGGGGTATATATTGTTACCCACTGTGTGTTTTCCTGAGTGTGTGAGGGAATACAATTCATGTGCAAAGGTGTGGGGAATAAAGACAGCAACACTGGTACAGTATATGTTTCAGGATAGTGCCGGGATATGAAATGCCTGCGGTTGCCTTGCAGGACTGATACCTCTTAAACCCACCATCTCCGCCTCTTCCCTTTCAACCAGAAAACATGTCCCCTAGCTAAGGTGCTCATATGCTGCTTTTACATTCAGCATTTCAAGAGAAAACAAAACTGTGAGGAGTAGCAGCTAGATATTGGGATTTGTAAAGGGTGTAGTTTGTGCTTTCGGAGGTAAGGCGTCTCCATACTAGCGCCCGGTTCCTCATCTCCCTCCCTGCACTGTGGAGGCTAGCTGCAGGGAACAGGTATTTCTGCATCTCACCAATTCTCCACTGTAATATCAAGTCAAAACAATAACTTTTCAAATGCACTTCAGCCCAGGAACGATGCGACATACTGTTGTCTTTAATATAATGCAATAATATTTATGCTGGGGGAATGCGTATCAAAATGCAGAAGTTATTGAAAGTTGTTTTACATTGGTATTTAGACATGTTTTCAGTTGCCTCTTTGTAGGGGGAGGCTAAGTCAGGGATCTCCCATTTGTATTTCATTTAAGAAATGTTTCCTTTGTTGAACTTACAAATGTGCATTCCAATAGGCGAGTCTACTTCTCTCCTTCAGGAGAGGTTTGATTATATGAAATCTTTTGACTTTGAAATCCTCGCCCTGCACCCAGTGTGTCTCTAATCAGATGCATATGAAAAGCAGAGCTTGCATGATGATCTTGTGAAGTGGAAATAACAACATACATATCGAAATGTTGCACAGTGGATGAAACACTATCTGCAGGAAGGTAGTAAAGGACTTGATGAGTCACTTAATTGGCCATCGAGTGGGAAACATGGGAGGGAGCTTTGGCACTTTTTATGTGCATATTTATTTTTTAATGTTTCAGTTATTCTACATTTGCCTCAGTAATAATTCATACCTCTTTCAATTTTTCCCTCTTTTCTCCTCATTCTTTCTTATGCCCGCATAAGGTGGGTTTGTTTCTCAGTGATTCTCTTTGTTTTGGAAGGATACTGGGGAGTGTTTGCTCAGAGTCTGAGTAGGCCACTACTCTGCCAAGGCTAGTTTAAAGTCCTGTCAGTTTATTTTTATTTTTTTCTGGGGAGGAGATGAGGACTGGTTGGGGGGTTGGAGTTGGGGGTGGGGGTGGTTGCGGCTGGTGTGGGGGTTACGTCAGGAGGGGCGATCATAAATATTAGGAGCTGCAGGGAGACAAAGGTGCTAAAATGGAAAGGCTTGGCTGGACGAGGGGACCTGGCCATGTCATGTACCTCAGTCATTTTTCTTGTGCGCTTAGAACTCAGTCAGGGGTTTAATTGGAATTCAGACTTCAAAGAATCCCTTGGCCCGTCCAGCAACCCCCGCCCCCTCCTCCCGTTCCCCCACCCCAGCCATGCTATACCTCTCCTGGCTGGTTCCACTCAGGTTTGAAGCCCATATTCACACAGACCATGACCACTACAATATCACAGGGTGAATCACCACCATGCACAACCCAAACTGAAATCGACTTGGCTCTTATTTACTCACAATATTTGCGCATGGCATGCCTGAGCACACGTGCGAGCATGTACAGTACGTTTGTGTTTCAGTGTGAACAAGCGACCAATTCATGAAGTTTGCCCTATTCTTCTTATTTAAAAAACTTCTGTTCTATCATTAAATTCTCATGTTTTGAACAACTGTGTCCAACTGCTTTAAGCCTTCAGTACATTTTATTTTAAAACTGTTAGTGCATGGACAAATATGTGATGAATTTGCATGTGATGTATGTTATAAACAGTCTATAGCTGCTTTGCAAATTTGACACGTTGTACTTTGCTTTAGCTATAGGCCCTTCAACTAGGATTGTTAAGAATAATTACAAAATGAATTTAATACAAATAATGAATTACACAAACATCCACTAATTAACTAGTTCAGTTTTTTCTAATATTATTGCAGATTGCCAGGTCTATAACAAACCAATATGATGTAATTATTTCTCTTTAATTTCCCTAAATATGTTTTTTTTCTTTTCCTTAAAACATTCCCTCTTAACTACAAATGGACACGATATATATATGAGTTGTATTCAGTGGCAGCCATAGATTAGTTGTACTCAGTGACAGTCCATCTGGTCAGACAAATCATAACTAAACAAAGCCATTCCAAGCAAACTAATTCGGTTCTTAACAGACCATTCAACCACCGTGACTGACAGAACACAGAGAACATCTTGGTCGAGGGTCCGGCTCAGTCAGCATAGCCCCTACTGTTAGAAACACCATGTTCGCCGTGATAACTTAGGATGTCTCTACTGCAGTACACTGACAGTGTTCAGTGTCTAGCTGCTTTATAGTGAGAATGACCAACACACTGAAATGCTGATCAACACACACACTCTCATGTCCTAAATAACTCAGAGAGTGGAGTATCCTCCACATCTGTACATGCTATCACTTTCTTATTTAGCACATTTTAATTGCCGTCTTCAGGCAAATACAGAATGGCTCATTAAAATGTATTCCATGTTGTATGAACAATGTCATATGTTATTTGGCAGACCCATGTATTACTGTGGTCGGGTTGGTTCAGGCAGCACATTGCTCCACATTGTTGATATTGTTCCCTAATTGGGGGATTATGAATACGCAATGCATGCCACTGACGTGAAGTAAGAAAAACTAAAGTTTGGTATTAGGTGTGAGAAAGAAAGGTTAGAAAAACGGGTCTATACTTTAATTAATATAAGAGGAGGGTTGATATGTAATAATATATTCGTCAGTGTAATTAAGGCCTGCTCTGCCTACTCCCTTTGAGTTTTAGCAGGCCTTGTTAGCACAGTGAAGGAGACATTTTCTGAAACCATACCTGGAAGTTAATATGTCTGAAAGATATAATTATAGGCAGGGAAAAGAGGACCTATTTTCAGAACTCTAACAAATCACTTTTTTCCATTATGCACGGTAAAGGTGTTAATGAAGCCGTGTCTTTTTGATTTTTCCCGTATGAATTATGAAACAGCTGTATCATTTGAACTACAGTTAATAGGTGAACTTCAAATAGCCAATCTGTAGAAGAAAGGTATGGGTATCCAATTTAAATAGTTCTTTCTTACTTAGAAAGACCTCCTGTGATGTAATCAGTGGGAAAGCGTACGCTCACAGTTAAACCTGGCGGAGCAACGTTGCCTGTTTGAAACAAAGCCTCCGCCTAGCTCAGTAGGAGATGTGGCTGTGGGGTCGTCACTAAAACCAGGCAAAACCAGGAGCTAATAAAACCGATGTGCTGCTCAATCCTGCTACAATGGAGATGTTGTTGATTTTCTTATAAAATGTGGAGAAAAGAAAAGCTTTGAAATCGGTTGTATGGTATAATAATACTATATATATATTATACTCCTATAATAGGAATATAAAGGCTGAGCTGTAATGACAAAACTCAGAAAGATGTGCAGGCCGTTAAGGTTGTTTAGAGCAGATGGTCTCAGAACAGACTTCACCAGAGCAGGCTTTCAATCCATTGAGGAGGCCATTGCCTTGTACATTTGAGCAATCCATTAGACGTTTGGTGATGGAGGTCATTGTTTTGGGTTCTGAATATATTCGCCTACACGGGTATATCAGTGCAATTACGACCCACCATATCATAGCAGGCTACTCTTTAGATGCATGCTAGCTGATCGCTATGAGGTGGAGGCCTCACAAGTGGCTGCTGGTGGTGATGCTGGCGAGGATGATGACTGATTGCTGTTTGATAGAAAACTAAGACCCTCTCAATACTCCCCCCCCCCCCCATCTCATAGAAAACACAGGCAGTCTGGGAGTCTGAGGCACGAGGGGTAAGCATGACTAATAGAGCTGCATAGCCAGAATGGCTTCTAATGGAGGTGTTAATGACCACGTTGCTTAAAGGTTATATCTTCTGAGTGGTGTTTTCGCCCCCCCCATCCCCTCTCCTCTTTTGCCTAATACCCCTTCCCTCCTACCCTCTCTCTCTCTCTTTCTTTCTCTATCTCTCTACGTATATTGTTTTCTTATTATTCTGTCTCTCCCCGTAACGCAACCCCGAGAGGCAGCGTCCAACAGATCAAGGGATGACAGAATGATAGGAGAAAGAGAGAGATAGGGAGAGGGGGGAAAGGAGAGAAGTACAAAGGGAAGCGAGCTCCTAAATCAGACAGAGGTCTCCCTAGAGTTGCCCAGCGGGACACTGACTTAAAGGGACTGCAGAGGGGTCTCAGCGTGGCTGGCATCAAGCACTCTCTCCTCCACTCTAGCCCACTGGGAGCTGGGCGGAGGCTAGAGGGGCAGGGGGTAGAGGCAGCCTCTTCACAAACAAACACACCCACAGATACGGGCACGCACGCGCGCACACACACGCACACACACATGGGCCCTCATTTCCATTAGCTTTTATCAAATATGAAAATACAAGGACCCCTGCTCCCCACCGTTCAGCAAAAGACCGAATCACAATGGAAATAGCGGAGAGAAAAGGCAGATATTTCTGACTAGGCTGGGGGAAGGGTGCTGCTGGCTTTCATGATAATTACGTCTAAGCGTCCCGGTGTCACTGGGCACAGCGGTGGGTCTAATTTGGGAGCGGAGGTTGCACTTTGCGATTGGTGCTCTGGCGAAACCAGGCCGCACTATTGTCCCTGCCAGTGGAGACGGGGGACTGGATGGGGTACCCTTTGTAGAGGGGCTGGAAACGTGGCCGTGTCCTTCACACGGACATCCTCCTCCCAACCGCCACGGTGTGGGGGAATCCTCCAGAGCGACTTCATGAAGCGGGATGAAATATTCAGGGTGAGGGGCAACATTAAGAGTTTTAATTCAACTGAAATGGCGGCTCCACGCGGGCACCTGGGATGAAGATTAGAGATGGGGGGCTGACGCATGTCATCCGTCATAATGACGGTTGATGAGGGCTGTCGGTTCCTCTTTCATTGGAATTAATTACGTGAGAGGAGAGGGCATTTCTTAGAATCCCACTTATTCTAGAAAGTCTTTGTTCCTGGTAATTTCACCTTGAAAATACTCTTTACGGCCTACACTGTATATTATAAATCTATACAATATTCTCTAAGAAGGCATATCTGTAATAGCCTGTATTCAGATGGAAAAAGGTGTTAAAAATCTCCTGCAGAAAGCCGCTTGCAGAGTTTCGCTTTATATTTAGCTTTCTGTCAACATCACTGTAAGGCCAGCGAGCTGTTAGCCAATGATCTTTTCGACCAATAGATGCGATTTATTGCTACATCAGATAGTTGATCCTTCCTTTGTAGTGTGTGGAGTTTTTGATATGTGCATTGTTTTGGACAGTTGGCTTTTGACAGTAGAGGTCTGGAAGGGTGGTGCCTGGGAGAGAGACGCCAAGAGAGAGAGGAAGGAAGGAGTGGGAGTGATGTGGAGAGGGGAAACCGCAGTGTTGGGGCACTGTGATCTGTTCAAAAACGCCTGGGGTCTACTGAAAACACAGATCCGGACTGCAGTTAAACTCAAAACAACGCACACACACTCACACGCACGCATGCACGCACACACACGCTCACACGCTCATGCACACACACACACACACACACACACACACACACACACACACACACACACACACACGCGCGCACACACACACACACATTGGCGTTTATCTCCCACCATCATCTGGGCTGATAACAAACTACAGAGTGGAGAGGAGCAGAGAGGGGAGATGGGAGTAGAGCCGTAGGTCTCTCCCTACAAGCACAGAGCCACCCTGCCACAGCAACACACAGCGTCTTCACCTGCCTGCTGCCCCCAGAGCAAACAGCCTGGCCCCTACTTTATCACTGTGCTCCTCTAAAGCCCCAACTTTGGGCTGGGCTCATATAAATGCTGTCGTTTATAAATGTCAAGAAGAATATTCCACAGCACCGAATCTTTAAACTATAAATCTTGGACGATCTGATCGCACCTATGGTGGTATTTAAACAAAACCGACAGGTCCAGCAACCGACCGCACAGCGAAATTATATTTGTTTGGCCTTCTGTCAAATTTCCGCAAAGGGTAGGGTATTACCAACTTTGACAGGAAAGATTGAGTTCATTTTTTTTATGTAGTTTTCAAATAAATATCATGGGCATTTTGAGCAAAAGCAAAAAAAAGAAAAGAAAAAGAAAACTCGCCAAAAGTCTCTAGTTGTTCACAAACTAAATTATATATCTAAACCTCACATTTGTATAATGATTCAGTACTGCGAAACTAGCTCTTTTCTATTCAATTAAATGGGATGGTTGAAGACCACTGGTCCATTAACTTTGCTTTCATGTTCTTACGTACATTACATGTAATGTGAATTTTAATGAAATAGCGTCCACTGTTATTTTATTTAATAGACATGCTCCTTTGTTCCGTTCTTTCGTCCTGGGTACCACCGGAGGACCCTTGTGTGTGTGCTCTGCTTACACCCCCTTGACGGGGCTGTCCCGCTGGGTCTGGCAGTGGGACCGAGGGGCTCCTACGTGGTGTTCCTGTGATGCTGGGTGGTTAAGGGCTGTGTGCACCAGCAGGCCTCCTTGGAGAGGATTAGGCCCCCAGCCTGAGAGCCGTGGACTTGAGGGAGGGAGGGAGGGAGGTTCCCCCGGCGGCCTGCTGACAGACCTGTTCCTCTGGAGGGCTTCCCTGCTCCCCACTCCACTCTGCTGCTACACGCCACTGCACAGCAGGCCTTCGCCCCGTGAGCCCTGAAGGGTGCGGGGTTCAGAGGCTGGATGCTAGTATGGTCTTTACAACACAACTTTACAATTTACTAACAGCCGATTTATTGGGAACACAATGTATTTCAGCTACTTCATTCCCATCCCAGTGGTTCAACCCACCTGTGTGCTTGTGTCTGCTTTCAGTGTTTTACGGTAGGTCTGTGTCTATTTTCAGTGTGTTACCGTAGGTCTGTGTCTATTTTCAGTGTGTTACCGTAGATCTGTGTCTGTTCTCAGTGTTGCCATAGATCTGTGTCTATTTTCAATGTGTTACCTTAGGTCTGTTTTCAGTGTCTTACCGTAGGTCTGTGTCTGTTTTCAGTGTCTTACCGTAGGTCTGTGTCTGTCTTCAGTGTGTTACCGTAGATCTGTGTCTATTGTTCAGCGTGTTACCGTAGGTCTGTGTCTGTCTTCAGTGTGTTACCGTAGATCTGTGTCTATTGTTCAGCGTGTTACCGTAGGTCTGTGTCTGTCTTCAGTGTGTTACCGTAGATCTGTGTCTATTGTTCAGCGTGTTACCGTAGGTCTGTGTCTATTTTCAGCGTGTTACCGTAGGTCTGTGCCTGTCCTTCCGAGGAGCTCTGGGCATAACGTGTGTCCGTGACAGTCCCACGGTCGGCGTTTAAAAGGGGAAGTGTAGCGTGTGCGGTGAGTGCTGAGGTCGCACACACACACACACACACACACACACACACACACACACACACACACACACAAACATACACACAGAGGGACTGGAGGGAGTTGTGTGTGCCAGGCCTCCTACAGGGTGAAGACTTGCGTTCCATAAAAGCCTTAATTGGCGTGTTAAACATCAGACTGTAATCACGTGCGGTGAGCCTGGAGAGGTCTGTAAACACCCGGTTGGTGGTGCTTCTCTCCTCCCTCTGCCTCCTTTCTTTCCTCCCTCATTTTCCCTGGCTTTCTCCATATATCAGCCTCTCTCTTTCTGGCTTTCTTCCTTTTTCTTTCTTTCTATCTCCTGACTCAGGGCACAGGCCCGCACCAAAACAAAACCATGTGTCGGACCCAAAGGGCGGAATGTGGATTTCTTTTTTTGCGGTTAATAGTTAAGAGAGATTTCACAATGTGGGAATCATCCCACGTCTACGAAAAAGGAGACAAATAATTCTGCTGTGCCTAAATAGGTTTATGCAGCCCCACAGAGACGATGTTGTCTGGATTCAGTCTAGCTCCAGTGGATGAAATATTAACAGTAGGTACGGCAGCAGCTGTTCGGTCCTCTTCTCCTTTTTTTTTTCTTTAATCAATTCCGAACACACATCCTGGGGAGGGAGTTGTCATGGTCTCCTAGCTGACAGCCAATCCACACTGTATTGTTGTGAAAATGGAAAGTTAATTTGAGTGTGCTCGCCTCGCGTGAGGGACAAGGTCATTTGGAGGGCTTAGTGAAGGCGGCGGGGAGAGGCTGAGGGCGAGGGCTGTCGTCAGGCTGGCCGTCAGCCTCCACCATCCCCCTCTGGAGGGCCATTGGGGACCTGACTGAAGTTAGGGCCGGGGCTATGACGGGGGCTAGGACTGGGACTAGACGTGCTAGTGTAGCGAGGCAGATCTGTGCTCGTCCGCCATCTTGAGCCCAAGACGATTTGTTAAACACCCCACATGGATGGGACGTACCCTGTGCAGAATAATCTTTCTCTGCCATAATTAATAATACGAATTTACTGTGCGCCCTATGTTATGTCCAATCTGCGGCGTCACATGGGAGGCTAGTGCATTCCAGAGCGCGTGCTGTCTTTAATAGCTCTCCGAGATTGGTCCTTTTCTTATTTTGTTGTTGTTGCTGTTTCGTAGAAGGTGAGAGGGTATCCTCTTCCCCCATTACACACGGCCTCAGAATGCTGATGCCTGATGTAGATGCACATTGATAGTAGATGGTTATCACCGCAGCCGGCGGAGACCACTCCGCTCCCGCTCCCTCCCACAGGGCAGAGGTGCTTATTATGGCGCCTATAGGAGTGTGTCCCTTATGGCAGGCCCCCGTCTGCATAACGATGCTTGAACACTCCCTCTCGTCTGATCAAGACTTACGGCGAGAAGTTTGCCTCCTGACTTAATTTCCTTTGTGGAACGCGTTTGCCAGTGTAACGGCGTCCCGTACGGTGATGGAGTGTCTCCAAAGTGTGGATGAAGTACCCAAGGTACATTTGTTCAATGAGGCGTCAAGAGTCCAGCTTTTCCTCGCTTGCGGAATGAATTGTTTTAAATAAGCTGTGGAGTGCATGGCAAAGTGCCGGTGCCTTTCCCTCTCTCTCTCTCTCTCTCTCTCTCCCCCCGGCCTCTTTCCCCTGGCTGGGTTGAGTCTCCCGCTGGCCTGGTGCTGCTAACAGCACGGGTCTTCAGTCACCACCTGGGCTATGATGTCATGCTGCCATTCAAGTTCCATTGTCCCCTAAATGGCAACATTAGCTGTTCCTCCTCTCTGAAAAGACTCACTGACAGGAAATGCAAGAGCAGGTTTAGGCCTGTAGAAATTATACTTTTAAAAAGGAGGCAGTAATTCTCTCCACTAAGAATAAGCCAATGGAAATGCACTTAGCAGAAAGCCATGCTCTGTAACTAATTTAGTGACGCCTCCCTTTAAACCTCTCTCTTGTACTGTCCGTGACTTTTTGAGAGCTAATGTTTTCTGATTATTGAACCCCCCCCCCCACCACCACCCCCCGCCATACATTCTTTTTAGTGACACTAGTTATTTGTGAAATTCCCCAAGCTGCTTAGGATAAGTGACAAGGAGCAGTATATGTGGAAGCATGTGCTTCTTTGATACAAAGTGTTACTGAGAACAGTCACACACGGAAAATGAACCTGATGGCTTCCTGGGTGTGCTCAGTATTCTGACAGTAGATGGATGGCTAGATACAAAGCAGCCTGATATTCAGGCATCTCCACATTTTAAATGTCACTTTTTGAAATGAAAGAAAAAAGAAAAAAGAATATGGTCTTTGAATGTGTTTCTGATGTAGACATTAGTAGGGGGGGACTGAGTGAGCGGAGACCTGTGAATGGGGATGGGTGAAGGGGCAGGAGATGGAGGCAGTGAGGAAATGGAGAAAGGTCATGGTTAGAAATTATAAATAGATCTGGACCAGAGTTGATGAGCCCTAGACATTACCCCCTGAAATATGGCTGTGATTCTCTACGGAAAAATCACAGCATCACTCACCGGGGTTTTTAAGACTCATGTTCATTTACTTTGTGGCACCAGACTGTCAGGTGCACAACAGAGACTAGGACACCTTAGTGTTGATTATATGTGGAACCAATGTGGTACAACACCTACTATACCAAGCTACAGATGTTGGTCTGCATATGCTTTATCTCAGGCTGCCTATTGAAGTGTGCATAGGACCTGCCCTGTTTCACATATGGCCAAGTGGAGGCAGCATTCTCCACTCACTGCAACACCCTTATTTCAACAGCACTTTGAAAACTCACAACCACCAACTATAAATCTTAGTTGAGCAAATTCTTCGCATTCAACAAGCACATTTTATTGCAATTCAGAGCTTGGATATCATGAGGTGTGTTAATGTTAATTCATTTGTTTATGTCTGTATAAATATGCCCTAGATATCCAATGAGTGTTACTGATGTAAATCATTGCGTTGGCATAGTTGCAGTTTTAATTGATGCAATGTCTGCATTTAATTGGAATAACAGTTAACTGAGCAATGAGGAAAAAGAAGCCAATCGTATTAATTATCATCTTTTAATTTGGTTTTTATATAAAAAAAAAAAAAATATTCGTATTTTTTAATGAGTTGTCCATTTTTAATTGCTAATAATTCTCAATTTACTTGCATTTTATGCATCAGTTTGGTCAGTTGGCAAAAAATGCAGCCTTCCAGACGCACACACAGACACACACACACACACACACACACACACACACACACACACACACACACACACACACACACACACACACACACACACACACACTGCTATGTGGACATGCCATTGGTTAAGTACTTCCACAGAGTGAGTGAACTGAAGTACTGTATCGAATGTTACATTTGGAGCAAGAGTCGAAGTCTTACGCTAAGCAGTGCGGGGAAACAAGCCAAAGAAGTCACCAGCCATGAAATCTCTGTCGACCAACACGCTTTGAGTGAATTGCGGTAAAGAGGAACAAGTGTTTTCACTACACTGTGACCAGTCTTCCATACACACTGACCTTATGGGGAGAAAATCAATTGGCTCTTCAAAGTCACATGCATTGAGCTTGCAAGGCCTGCTCATGTTGAAACTCCATACCCTTAACATTTTACAATGCACAGTAGTAATTACAAAAGTCATATTCTATAAGTAGATTTAGCAGTCTCTGTGCAAATGACTTAATCATTCTTTGTTATCTGCCTTGCTTTCAGGTACGTTTATTTGCATTGTGGTATTTTTTATTATTTTGTGTGGTTTAAAAAATTCTCTAGATTATCACAGGCAATTGGTCTTCCTCCGTTGACACACTGCTATTTCATGAAGCAAAGGCTCAGATGTTTCTAGATTGCTGCAGTCTGTCAGCTGTGGGCTTTCTTTCAGTTTGGGGTGCTTACATTGTGCTGCTGGATGACAGGAATGATTGTCTCCTGCCCATCTAGACAACACACACACCCACCCACGCACACACACCCACACCCGGAGCCCCTATAGATATTATTGCGTCCTGTTTATTGTTTGTTTCGGGGGGGTGGCTGCCAGCAGAAGCCTGCTGCCACAGAGGCATCAGTGAGGGCCAGCAGCACTGTCTCCACTGTTGTCCTTCCTCCAAGCTGCAGTTGAACTTAATATTCCATGAAATAAGCCGGCCCATCAAGCCATTGAAATCGTGTCATGTTAATAGAAGAAGTAAAATTCTCCCCTTCCCTCTGCATGCCTCTCTCTTAACCCCATCTGCCTCTCTTTCTGTCCCCCACCCACGAACACATTTTGAAACCACACGGCGTTATATTATTTTTGCACCCATAAAAAAAATCTTTCTCCTTTCCTCCTTTGTTATTAGGCCTCCTCCTGAGTGGCTCTTTTCAGAGCGGGGCGACAGCAGCAATTCACTCCTAATAGGATGTTGGTTTTAGAGCAGGATGATTTGATGCACTCTTCCGCTCTCTTTGTTTTTTTAGCATTCCTTTCTTTCACATTTATCTTGCTTTTTAGATTTCTCTCATACTTTTTACTTTCTCTCTCTCTTTCTTTCTCTTTCTTTCCCTGTCTTTGTGTCACACACACACACACACACACGCACGCACGCATTCACACACACACACACACACACACACACACACACACACACACACACACACACACACACACACTCACACACACGTGCTCACGTGGATGTCAGGTGATGATGTGTATCATCTGCAGCTCTCCTAGACTGTGTCCCAGCAGCCTTGTGGGGCCTGCTCTGTGGTAGGGGAGCCTGTGTTACCTGTGTGCTCAGCACACCTCCACCCCCAACCCCTCTCCAGGGCCTGCCTCCTCACTACGGCCTCCCCCAGGACCTCACTACAACCTCCACGGCTGGCGCCATCGGAACACCTGAGGAGAGAAAAGGATTGTGAGGCTGAGGGGGGAGAAAGGGAGAGGGGGGCGAGCCTGGCAGACTGTCTCATAGACATGGCTGGGGAGTATTTCCAGACAGTCTGCTCCCTAAGTGAGGATTTTCCTCTTTTATTGAGTCCTCCTTTTGACTGAAAAGACGGAGGGTCTTTTACCGCCTTGTATGACTCCACACAACTGGGCTATGTAGTCAGCTGCTACTGTAGCTAGCACCTTCAGTACCAGGCAACGTAGGTAGACACACACACACACACTGAGAATCTGAGAATGTTTCCAAATGTTATTCACAGTGCATACCCGCTATGATTTGGCACATGCAATGCTTATCGCTGTTACTAATGGTTACTTTTGCATTTGTGTTTAAATATATATTCTACATGTGGATAAATGTGAGTGGATGTGTAAATTGAGTTGAAAGCGATGTCGGGGTCTTACTAGGGGGTTTACCTTCCTATCTTGGCCAAGCCCAGCTCGCCACTTCTCACCAAAGAAAAGGACAATTAGACCAAATGCTTGACTGATTAAATATCCCCAACAAATTGTGGTTTTACACAGATGGAGAAAATAACTGCAGCCGAGTTAAGAACAACGCATAAAGAAAATATAATCAGTGGTCTCAATATAGTGATTTCTGAAGGGGAAATGATGACTGTAGTGCCATTGAAGGCTAATTTTGAAATAATTACATGGGCTGTTCTCATGACAGTTGGGAATAATTTGGTAATTGCCTCCGTGTTCCATAATTTCGTCAAATGATTGTCATTATGTGTGTGTAATCATATTTCTGGCGGTCAAATGGCATTGAGGAATTTATCAGAGCAGCAATAGTTTGTATGTCCCCCTTTGTGCGTGCGTGTTGGAGAGTGTGTGTGTGTTTATGAGAGCAGTACAACCGACACAGGAAGTAGGCTTTTGAAACCAGAGACCCGTCCCCAGCAGAGGCCAGGCTGGTGCTCCTCAGCCCTGTTGATGTATGTCCCTGTCTACGGAGTCCTTTTTGAGGGCTGTCTCAGGAACCTGCCAAAGTCGCAGCAATGGGACACTCTTCATTTGGTCCTGGCCAACGGGCCAAAGGGATTGCTTTTTTTTTTTTACTCGAGAGAAAGAACTTCCTTTGCGATCCATGGACGGGTGTGTGGCACTGTCTTAGTGGATTGTCTCTTTGGCCAGGCTCTGGTGCTTCTGCTCCTGGCCTTGCTCTGCATTCCTGGCATTCTGAGCGGGCAGCCCACGCTACCAGGCTCAGTGGGAGGGTTCTTGTTGGGACGGCCACAGTCTCTCCAGTGTCCACCCCCACCTACAGTCTCTCCTGTGTCCGCCCCCACCTACAGTCTCTCCTGTGTCCACCTCCACCTACAGTCTCTCCTGTGTCCGCCCCCACCTACAGTCTCTCCTGTGTCCACCTCCACCTACAGTCTCTCCTGTGTCCGCCCCCACCTACAGTCTCTCCTGTGTCCACCTCCACCTACAGTCTCTCCTGTGTCCACCTCCACCTACAGTCTCTCCTGTGTCCGCCCCCACCTACAGTCTCTCCTGTGTCCGCCCCCACCTACAGTCTCTCCTGTGTCCGCCCCCACCTACAGTCTCTCCTGTGTCCGCCCCCACCTACAGTCTCTCCTGTGTCCCCCCCACCTACAGTCTCTCCTGTGTCCGCCCCCACCAACAGTCTCTCCTGTGTCCGCCCCCACCTACACACATGTAGATTGGGTTGGTATAGAAGACAG
The DNA here is from genome assembly GCA_017639675.1 of Aplochiton taeniatus. Lineage (NCBI taxonomy): Eukaryota > Metazoa > Chordata > Actinopteri > Galaxiiformes > Galaxiidae > Aplochiton > Aplochiton taeniatus. The sequence goes on from CM030173.1 coordinate 19,847,168, forward strand.
AGCATGGCTAGAGAGCTTACGGTAGGCCCACACATGTTTGCACTACCTCAAGCATTACGTGTCAACATGTGGCACAACGTTGTCACAGCTTTGGTATTGTGTTTTGATCACAGCACAAACTCATTGCCCCTTCCACGTGCTGAGCAGACAACATCTGAATCGAGTCTTTTTTATTTTATGTGGTTGTTTTTGTGGTTGTCCAAAACTAAAGGCTTGGCAAGGAGACATTAGTAACTCCCCAGTGAAAAGTGTGTGTGGATTTTAGCAGTCAGTGAAATGTCGACCGGAGTAAAGAGGGGGTTAGAGGGAGTATGCTGATTTATAGCCAGGCCACAGAGCCGAGCCCTGAAAGTGCAGTGGTGGTGCTTCAAATAGAGATTGCCGGTGGCCTCTGGTGTGATCAGCGACCCAAGGTGATGCTCCTTGTGATTTATACCCCGCCCACCCGCCCTGCTCCTGCTGCTCCTGCTGCTCCTGCCGAGGCGAGGCAGGCCACGGTCCTACAGGAGGCCGGCAAAGGGGAGCCTGCTCCGGGTCTGCCCAGGCCAGACAACGCAGGGTTCTGGCCCTGGAGCTCCCATCCACCCTGGGCTGGAGAGTAGACGCTCAGCCCAGCACCTCTACCCTGGCCGGGTCGGAGGTAGAGCCCAGGACCTCCACCTTGGACGGGTTGGAGGTGGAGGCCAGACCGCTAGACTTCTTACCTCCATCCCTATCCACTGTAACTCTATTGATAGTTGTAGTAAAGCTATTTAGTTTGTGGGCACAATGTATATCCAACTACCCTTGTGCATTGTTTTATTCCACTAAGCTCTACATATGGGGTCTTCCTCTGTCCTCATCATCCTCTCATATGCTCTTCCTCATTCACTTCCTCATACACAGAATGCTCCCACATAAATACCTTCATAAGGATGCACACACACTCACTCACACACTGTCTTTTACCATGCCGGTTCATATACAGTGTGTGTCTGTGTGGTGTGTGGTGTGTGGTGTGTGGTGTGTGTGTGTGTGTGTGTGTGTGTGTGTGTGTGTGTGTGTGTGTGTGTGTGTGTGTGTGTGTGTGTGTGTGTCTGTGTGTGTGTGTGTGTATGCTCTCTGTGCCCCACAGCTGTCTGAAGCTGAGGCTGGCTAATGAGGAAATGTCTTCTCAGTTGACTGGCCTCGATGCCAGAGGAAAACCTGCAGAATCAGCCCTACAGCTTCATCTGTCCTGTGTGCGTGTGTTTGGTGTGTGTCTGTAAGGGAAAGGATGTGTGTGTGTGTGCGTGTGTGTGAACGCTCTGCTCCACTCTTAACATATTTCACCGCATGGGACTGGCTCTGACATCCCCCATGCCCTGGGATCCTTCAGGAGCAGATTTACAGTGATTTTCAGTGCAATTATACCTGCCAGTTCTGACTGGTAGAGTTGCCCTCCTCGCCACTCATGTCTTCATGCTGCACGGCTGACCCAGTGCTAATGCTGACGGAGGCGGGTAGTGCCGGAGCCCCAGACCAGGGCTGGTAGGGGCTGGGGTTGCTGTCAGGGAAGCCAGCCAGGGAGCCTCGTCTCGGGCTACAGCCAGCCACAGTGGTGCCTAGCGGTCGGCTGCTACATGGCGCCCAGGATGCGATGCCATTCACAGCTAGTGGGAGGTGATAATGAGCTCCTGGGCTGTGTCTGTCACCAGTGGGCTCTGTCCTTGTTGTGTGCTCGCTGGCCCAATTGGAGGGTCCTTGTGCGGAGGTGCAAATCACAGTATTACCACCGGGGGGGTTGGTGACCGCCTCACCTCTTTCCTTCAGCCTATCTTCAAGTAGTCCCCCTCCTCACCCCTCTCTGTTCTGAAACAACGAAGGATATTACTAGGAATTGTCTAAACTATGGTTAGGTGTTTTAAATTCATTTTTAATTATATTTTATATGATTCTGATTCTGATTATATGATTCTCTCATAATAATCTATTAAATACATAAAATATTGATTTATCTTTGAGGCGCCCCCACTCAGACAGCATATCAATGATTCAATAGAATAGTGTTTTATAGTCTGCGTCTGTAGTATCCCCCCTGACCCTGACCCCCGGTGACCTCTGTCATTGACAATGAGCTTTAACCCCATAGATCAGTGTGTGCGTCACCACGCGGGGCTAGCCCCCACTCTGCTCCAGATCCTGGATCAGCTAATGAGAGATGCCCCCACCAACACACAATAGAACCCCCCCCGCCCCCTCCAAACCTCTGCTGGATGACTTTGGGTCTAACCGAGGAGAGGACGGTTGTAGATCCCTTACCAGAGCAACAGTACCCTCCCTGCCCCCAGTCTCACTCCGAACCAGGAGAACCCAGACTATTTCTGCGTGCCAGAAGCCCCATGTGGCCACAGCGACACGTCACCCTGGCTCCAAAGATATTTCACGTAGGCTCTGCTGCGCCACGCGAACCTTCAGGGTGGCATGGGGGTTTGGACAGGGTCTGGGTCCTTAGAGCAACTGCTGCTGGACCTCGGGGCGGAGCGTAAACTGATGACAGGCTGTTGTCTCTGTTGTCTCTGTTGTCTCTGTTGGCGGGGGTGGACGGGGCAGGTGCAGCCTCCACCAGGCACAGCTAGCGTAGATACGTGTAGCGTTGTGTGGAGGGAACTTTAATGACCGAGATTTACACACACACACACACACACACACACACACACACACACACACACACACATCTGACGATCCCACTAAGAGTTAGCAACAGAGATCAGATGATGATCGGGATGGAAGGAGCTAGAGGCCGCAGAGACGGGCAGAGTAGGTGTGCGCATGCTGACGTGGTGTGTGCTTGTGTGCGTGCGCTGTGGCGTGCGGGGCGCTCTAATCAACCAGGGAGGTTAGCGTTGCTACTGTCACTGTGTCCGTGGCCAGCGTAATCGTTTTAAGGGGCTCATCCCTCATCTCTCCATTAGCGTCAGCAGTCTCTGGCCGCACAGACAGAATCAGTCTAATTGATACGCAGGAGCATATTTGTCAACAGGAAATAGACCCAGCTGGCTTCCCCTCTCCCTGCTGGGGGGCGGTGTGTCGCTTGGTGGAGGGGCAGAGGCAGGCGGGGTGGGGAGTTGTATGGAGGGGGGGTCACGTGACCAATATAGCCCCGCTGATCTCATTTCACCTGAACCAAATCAGCTGCCTGCCACTCAACACGGTATTGAATTAGTAGAATTGAAAATGATTGGCACTCCGAGGTTCTGATGTGATTGTTGAGTGTAGGACTTGCGGTGAGGATGGCCTCATCTTTGGGGCGAGCAGAAGGTGATGGATAAGGTGTTAGTGATAATGGGGCTGTGGAGCCTGTGTTCATCACTTATCTGGTCCTGGGGTCAGGAAGTGACCAGATACCGACTCACGCAACTCTACTGGAGACCAGAGAAAGACACACACACTCACACAAACACACACACACACACACACACACACACACACATACGCACACACACACACACGGTGTGATGGGCAGATAGGTGCTAGCGTGGTCAGTTCCAGAGCCACCTCTGGGCCTGATAAATAATGGAAGCAGAGAGAAGCTTTCTCCTGCCGCTCTGCGCCATCAACTCCAAACAGCGGAGTTGACGACTCAGCTGTAAGGTGTCCATTATCTGGTGCGGCCAGCGTAGTCGAGCAGCCTCCGTCCTGCCGAGGGGGGCCGGCTGCGTGTTAAAGTGTGCCGCCTCGTCGTCCCCAGGCCCCTGTATGACAGCTCCCCTGCACCAGCCACCGACCCCGAAGATCCCCCCCCCCCAACCCACCCTAGCCCCCCCACCCCACCTACCCCCGTGCCCTTTCTAGTCACAGGCGAGGCGAAGGAGAAGACGAGCCGACGCCCTCATCCATATTCATAGGCTCCTCGGCTGAATGTCATGTGTACCTGTCAAGGTCGTGATTAGGATGAACTGTGATCAGGTATGTTATTGAACCCCCCACGCGCCCGCCCCCCCCCCCCCCCCCCCCCCCCCCCTCCCCCCTCCGCCTCTGTCACCCTCCCCAGGCTCTCAGGGAAAACAGCGTCAACAAAACCATTCAACAGTGGAGCGTTTGATTCCCCCGCTCTGCGTCACTACTCATCCTAATATCTGCTGGCGTTACAGCGGTAGCACATAATGAATTCTGATAAATTAAAGGTTTTATTGTTCCGCTGCCACGGCTGTCCTTGATCAGGATGCCAATTATGGGGGGTAATTTTCCCTCTCTCTCTCTTTTTTCCCCTCTGTAAGATCTCGACAAAGGGAAGTTTTGGCAGTGTGGGGGGTGGTGACACGTGGGTGACAGATTCTTTTTTAATTCTTCTCTTTCTTTTTTTTTTTTAACATCGCTTCAACATTGCGCTGGCACATTCTGTGCTCTCATTGTCTCCCAGCCCCTCTCTCCTGTTCTGGCTTTAAGAGAAGAAGAGAAGGAGGGGAAAAAAATCTGTTGACTCAATTGAATGTCACCCAGGAATCTTTAACCTGAATAGAAGCGTTTTGACTTTCCTTATAAGAAATGACAGATGAGGACACAGTCTGTCTTCATCTCCGTAGATGTACACAGACAAGTGTGCCTCTCCCTAACTAGTGCATGGCTAAAAATAAGTAAATAAAACAAACTAACATGCTGGGGGGCAGATGAAGGGAGGGAGTGGGGGGCCTCTAGCTTTTTCATAAACAATATATGAGGTGCTTTTTGCAAGTCAAATCCGTAAAGATTCACTGCCGGCTCGCCTTTCAGTGCCTTTTAAGGAGTGAGATTGCATGCGAAAGGAAATGGCAAGGAAACATTCGAGAGGGGACAGAGCAAAGAGAGGTGAAGGGGGGTAATAAACAGAAAACAACGCATTAAGGAGATAACGGTTGACATGAAGATTGAAGACCTTTGCCCCCACCCCCCATCCCCACCCCCCACGTCCACCCCCCTCCCTCGTCTCCACCCCCCTCCATGCTGTGAGCAGAGCCTTCTCCCCGAAGTAGCCCGGAGATGTTTGTTCGCGTAAACTCTCTTCCCGAGCGTACTTGGATGGCTGCGTTCCTGTGCGGCTCTCACGGAAACACCTAGAATCTGCCTAAAGCTCTGGCTCCTAGGCCACGCTGACCAGTAATTAAGGCTCTGCCGATTCCCCTTCCCGCTGTTGTTGCGCTCACTGTGGTCGGGGCTAAGATGCTTTATTTTTTTTGTTGACTGCTGGTTGTGCAGTGACCTGTGCGCGTCAAGCCCTCTCCTCTTTATTGGGTTGTCTTCTGTCCGCACTAATGGCCATAGGGGGCTGAGCCCAGGCTTCACCTGACCACCACTCACCAAGCCCGCTGTGCGGAGCCGACAGGCGGAACGGAAATCACATGAACTCACCCCCCAACCAAAAGCAGAGCACACAAATAGGGAGTGAACAGGAGGCCGTAGATTGGGCCTGATTTCCTCCTTTATCAGCGAGCGGTGTCAGTTTGACTCAGCTGTGTTTACGGGCGTTGTCATAAAAGGCGCCTGCCACCCACACCTTGTTGCCGAGGGCAGAAGGCACGGGGCCTGTCTGAACGTTGGTCACCGAGGCGATGACACGCTCTGACCTCTCCCCAGTCTGCATAACAAGCAGGCGGGAGACAGCCGATCATCGCCACCCTTAGCCAGGTCGCCTATTAGCGGGATATTGCTCTAATAAACAGTTCAAGCTTCGGGGTTAATGACCTGATGGTGGAGGGAGATGGGGTCCTTGGATTGGAGCGTGGTCTGTTTCTTACACCACTCCATGCTGAAAGCTCATCATCAATTATCATCGCTGCCCGAGCAATGTCTTATAGACACACTTTTACTGAAAATTACCTTGCCACTGTCACTTTAGATTCCTGTGAAAAGAGTATTCAGCTGCGGTTTGGGAGAGAGGGAGGGGGTTCTTATTTTATCCAGAGGAATGTGCTGGAGTTGTGGGTTTTATTGCGGTATGGTCCTGCTGCAGAAGCTGTCTCTTTGGTCCAAGGCCAGTCCACGGCTGCTCACTTTCAATTTCCCCGCCGTGATCAACGGGGAATCTAATTTTCCCTGCCGCTTTCTCACTTGAGGCCGTCGACGGACGCAGACCCCTTTAATTTGCCAACACTTAGAGGTAGCTTTGGGCCACGCACCACATGCATGTGGACATCGGAGTGGTTTGTCACGATTAAACAGGCCTTGGCTGTATGCCACTCCACACTTGGCTAGCCTCGAAACAAACCCTCATTCAGAAGCTCTCCTTTCACCTGTGTGTCCCGGGCACCTCGGCCAGGCCGCTCACCGGAGGCTACAATGTGCATGTCACATTCCCGACATGCAGGCAGGCAGGCGGGCTAAACAAAGCCCACACATGGCCTGGTCCTCGTAGGAGTCTAGGCCACAGCGGGCAGGCAGACAGGCCACTCACTGCCTGCCTTTAGGGGGACTGGGAAGGAATCGAAGTTGAATTCAAGCTAAATTAGCTATCACAGCCGTCATCTACTGGCATGCCATTTCTTTTTTTCTTTTTTCTTTTTTTTTTTACCGTTTTCTTACAGCTTGTGCTTGATTTGGTGGAGGTGGAGGGCTGCCTCCCTCCATCTCTGCTGTCTTTCATCTGCGTGTGCAACTTTGTGTCCAGGAGGCATCTAGATCCATTTCTTTTCTCTCCTTCATATTGCACCTCATCATCTACTCCCTCCACCTCCACCATGCATTGGAGAATAAATCGACCGTGTTCCAGTGGCCAACACTCCCTGCCTGTTCCCCGGCTCAACAGAGAAAGAGGAGGGGGGGGGGGGGGGTTAGTCTGGGCCAGTTTGTTGTTTTTTTATTTAATGCGTTTCCACTTCCATGTCATATTTTCTCTCTTTAATTGATGCCCGGGCCGAGGCTGGTGCCCAGTGCACCATTGAGAGAGGGATGCTTTCTCCAAACAGGCCCTTATCCTGCCCTAATAGGCCGGCCGCTCCTCTGAGGCCCTCAGCTGTGGCAGGCCACTGCTGCCTCACTGCACCTCCGCTTTTAACCGCTGCCGTGTAGCCCATTAGTTTTCTCTCCAGGCCTCACTATTCCCCATGCTCATCCCTTTGCCACCACCCCTCTCCCCCACACCAGCCCCATCCTCCCTGGCCCTGCAGCCTCCACATCCCCATCTTTCACCTTCCACACCCCTCCCTCCTCCTCGGCTTCCCCCACCTTTCATCAGCTATAATACAGAGGATGCTTTCCCAGTAAACATTTTTCATCTCCTTTTTTCTTGTATGAGTAAAAACCTGTGGTGCCCCTCCACAGTCCCGGGCCTGTCCGGGTAATTTGTGTGTTTTGGAGGCAGTGGAGACCCTGGCTCACCCATCACTCCCTGTAGCTGTCTTTGGGGCCTCGCAGCTGCCCCGCTGCCGAGGTAGGACTCTGTAAAAAGTTTGTTTGTGTCTTTTTTGCCTGTGTCTGGTTCTTTCTTTATGGAAGGGGTATATGCCGATTATTTGTTTTGCTGCTGTGTTGGAGGTGGAGCATGTGTTTGTGTGAGGCGCAGTGTGTCTGCCCGTGTCTGTCAAAGCCCTGGGAGCCCAGCAGTGTTCTAGGGCTGTGTTCAACCATGCCTGCCTCTAGCAGAGCGGTCTCCCCTGGAAAGCCAGCCTCCAGCAGACTCTCCCTGGAAGGCAGGTTCAACTAAAGCCCTTTGGGCACCGGACTCAAAAGGCCATGCCTGGAGCAGTGGCCGGCGCTCACATTGATAGTTCGGCAAAGCAGTTTGTTCTACCAAATTTAACAATGATATATCATTATCCCAACTTTGGGGGAAATCTATAAAATCAATATGGCCGCCGGCGGAGGGGGATTAGTATTACTAACATGCTGGGAGGGTGTGAAAGCACCCGAGTATGGATCCCAGGCGCGACGCGGATCAATGGCATTTGTGGACTCTAAGCTCAATAACAAGCCATCTGTAGAACTGGTAAGAAGAAGAAAGAAATAGATGTGAAAAGCAAATTTGTAGGGAGAGGAGATAATATCCTGTATGCCGCGAGCTGAACATGAGCTGTCGGAGCCGGTGGCGGGAAACAAGGGGAGCAGAGGGGAGGGCCAGGAATAGATTCCTCTGCTGCAATGATACAGATACAAATGAAGGCGTCGCCATTGATATCCTTACATCATTGGTATTGGCAGACAGGGGGGGAAGCATGTAAAATACATCGATTTCAAATGGCGAGAGGTACAGGCCTGCATCGAGTGAATGGGATTGATCTTGAAACGGTGTGTTTAAGAAAAAAAAAGAGAGAAAAAAAAGAAAGAACTTGAATCGATGCCTTTGGGGTTATTGGAAAACAATATATTTATGGCATGCGCTTTTTTTTTATCAAAGGAGTGATTCCCTTCAAAGTGTCGATATTCCTTGGCACCCCCTCGGAGGAGGGCTTTGGTGGCTGAGATGATAGGGGAAGGATGGACGGCTCGCTTTGCATGCCCACTGCACGGGAGGACAGGCAAGAGGTGAGGCAAAGACACGGTAATTGGATCTGTAAAAGTCAAATTTCCTGTTTGGTGCCGAAGTCCTGACAAGATGACAAAGGATGCTGTCTTTAAAGAATGGAGATGTTTGGCCATAGGGATAGCATTAATCGTGAGGGGAATGACAGGCCCAGGGAAAGTACATATTTCCTTCAACAGTGAACAAGAGGCTATGAAATGAGCGTGTCCAGTGTATTCTCCCACTGCTGTTTAGACCAACAGGCCTAACAGGCTTTTAAAATCCTCCTCTTTTTTTATACAAGCCATCACCTTTTTCTCCTTACATTTAGGTTGAATTGTGTTGATTTAGAGGGAAAGGTGGTGAGCACAGTGCCAAGATATGGCCGTCACAAAATGAGAGCTGCATGCTTGATTTGATTTGATTTTCAGGCACTATATCTAAAAGGTATTTTCATATTGAAAAGTCTTTTCATATTGTGTTTTCTTCAGACTCACTCAAGAAATTTGTGGTATTCAAAATTGAGCAAGCAATCTTTTCAGATGCGACAGGGAGTTCAATAAATCCTAACCTGGGTTATATTTCCCGTAAAAATTTCAAATGTGAAAGTAGTTGAATCATGTCGTGTGAGTGCTGCTGCTTTAATGGCGAGACAAAAGCAGTGGTGTAATATTATTTGAGTCAATGCAACATCATTTAATGCATTTTAAATTAGCTGAACAGAGAAAAAATGTAAACCGAAAAAAAAAAACATTATAATGTGATCATGCAAATGTCTCAAAAGACCTTGATGAGGCGGTTCCACTTTTTTGTACCAGACGCTAATAAGAGTTTTTGCAGTTAACTTTATTACAGGGCATATATTTATAGTTAAATAAATAAATACATCCATGTTTGTGTACCAGTACAAACGCTCACAAACACAACACTTACGTAACTGGAGGAGACACGCACACGCACACGCACACGCACACACACACACACACACACACACACACACACACACACACACACACACACACACACACACACAGTAACCCTTTTTTGGCTCTGATTTGGAAAGAAAATACATTTCCCTCATCTGTCAAGTCAGCCAGGACATTTATTCTTCTGTCACTGCATCTAATTGTTTCGGTGCTAGTTGCTGTTGGAGAGCAGATTCAACCAGACCAGCCCCTGTTCCACAGCGAACTGTGAGGAAACAGGGAACGGTAGCAAGGGAACTGTGGTCCAACAAGTCCACTTTCCTGAGAAGGCAGCAAGGCCATCTTTGCAGCTGGCTGAGGATGAAACCAGCAGAGCAACACAGCCCATTGGACTGGAGGACAATACAACAGTGAGAAAAAGACAGAGACTGATTGCTCTGGAAGAAGTGAGAGGCACAGCTTGGAGGGACAAAGTGAAAGCCAGATGAGATGTGATGGCAGAAGAGAGAGTGTGAAAAATAGGAGCAAAAAGCACACACATACACACACACACACACACACACACACACACACACACACACACACACACACACACACACACACACACACACACACACACACACACACACACACACACACACACACATACACACATACACAGAGTTTCTAATGAGTCCTAACCACTTTGAATGGGGACCAGTCTTTTCACCCCTGTTTTGACAGAGATGAGAGATAGAGGGAGAGAGACAAGCAAAAGGGACATAATTAAACAGCTTAATGAGTTTGTGGGTCTTTTGTAAGGACAGAGTTTTTTTTTTTAAAGGAAGCCTGGCGTTTTATGGGAGAAAATCTTCTCTTTCAGTGCTGTCAAAGAAGTTTCTGGCGGAGCAGTTATCACAGCATGTCAAATTGCTCCAACTCGAGAAATAATTTGGATTTTTTTCAGCTCACAGAGTGCTGCGAAACAAAAGGCACCCCCCTGGTCTAATTTGCCTTGGTAGGGTCCCTCTGGGTGGGGGGTCCGCATGGACAGAGGGCCCTGTCTCTTCGCCAGAGGATTAAGGGCTGGGGAAGGTGGGGGTGAGACAAGGGTGTTGGGGGGGTGAAAGAGCCTGCTTGCAATTTTACCCAAAATGCTGCAATTGTCCCCAAGATTGAACAGTTTGGTGCGGCGGCACTCATTTTCCCCCTCTTCATTATCTTCCTGTATTTACTTATCTTTGTCTCAAACGGGGAAAAAATCTAAGTGTTAAAAGGGGCCCTTTCATGTGGAGAGAGGTTTTTAACAGAGCACTCCACTCTGCAATGGTTGAGTTAAACTCAGCTACGGTTATGTTATGAAGACAGTATGAATAGCAAATGAGTACTTTTCTACTTTCATTGGTATTATACACCAAATTAGATCCTTGATTTCTTCAAATCACTTTTCCCTAGGGCCTCCATATAATGCCTTTTTTGGGATGAGATGTGCAATTTTGTGGTGTCAAATTAGCACCAAGAAAATTACACTGTTACTCAGAGAGATGGGGGAACAGTTACATACTGTTTTTTACACCCTGCGCCATAGGATTTGATGATTTTATATTTCTTCGAAAATAAATCCCCTCATAAATGATGCATCACTGGCTAGAGATCATCTGACAAGAGACAATAAAACAGTAGAGCAGTGGCAGATTTACATTCTAATAAATACAGACAAAGGAAGTTCATATGAAAAACACAGTTCTCCTCCCTGTTTGCAATGAAATAAAAAAACTAATTGACATTGTCCCCTTTAATGAGTGTCAAAGCTGAGGTATGCTCCTGTGCTCCATACAGCTTGTCTCTCCCTCTGGATCTATCAGGGATGTATATGCATAAACTTCTGGCAGATTCTGTCTGTCCTGACTGCCCGCATGACAACCAGTACCACACACTGTATCACCATGCCAGCCGTTACGATGTCTTATTGTGGCCCTGTCAAGGTGGAACGATGCAGCGTAGTCCGATATTGTCAATCCAGTCATGGTAGGTGGTGTTCCTGGCCAGCTGGACAGTGACAGCAGTACTGTTTGTCAGCTGTTGGCTGCAGAACTACTAATGGTCTGTGCACAAAGCTTTTTGTCAGCAGTGCACTGTACTACTTGACATGTTTTCATTCCTGTAATTTTGTCAGCGTTCTTACTCTCAACTGTCTTTACCATCTTCATACACCATGTATGCTGTTGTATGCATTTTCTTTTTTAACTGTGTCCTTGACCAATGGAATTACTGAGTGTGAAAGTTTCTCACAAAGAGTTAGTATAGACTAGAACACTATATTTTTGCATTCCAAAAGGCGCTCATTCAAGTTCTATGTGAAATACTCTGAAGAGGACTTTCCATGCTCATGGTCAACGTCCGTGGTTATTGTGTTTGCCCCAAAACATTCTTTGTGAAATTATGTCTGTCCATAATAATGGTCTCATTATTCTCAGGGGAGGATAGAAAGTGGTATTCTTCCTTATAGGTGTTTGTCGGGTTTGATTTCCATGAGGATAGTAGCAGTTCAGATGTAGGTAATGTGAATGCAGACATGAGCAATGAAGCCCTTCAACTAAGATGCATTGACTGCATTGGGCCAGAGGCCTTACATTCATTACAGTATCAGGGGACATACGGTTAGACAGGGGTTCAGGAAGACCGGTCCAGGTAGGAGTTGAACAACCAGAGTTGGCCTGTGTGATTGAGCACCTTCTCCAAAAAAGGCACTTTCTCTCAGCCCACTAAATGCCATTCATCCAACTCTGTCGGTGGGCCTGAATGATGAGGGGGAAAAAAAATCAAACAATTAGATATTCTCTCCCCTTCCATCTTAATTACTGATATTTCTGTGTAATAGGTGTCTGATTTTCTGGAGATAATTAGGTGGGATATTGAGGCAGGCCTCCAGAGGCCCAGGCCTGGCGGATGAAGGCCGGCGAGATGAGGGCCGAGACGCCATCTTTTCAAATTATTCTGGAGGGCAAATGCTCCCAAGCAGCTTATGCTGCTAAGGCCTGGTAATTAAATTCTAATTGAACCTGCTGAGTGTGGAGCGGCAAGGCCGGGGTCAGGCTGGGGGTGGGAGAGCACTGACAGGATTTACACTTAATGAAATAATAAAGCAACAGCAGCAGCATCACGGTGCAGGAGACAGGAGAGTCTGGGCTACCGCTGCTCCACACTCTGTTGATCTGTGTGTGTGTGTGTGTGTGTGTGTGTGTGTGTGTGTTTGTGTGTGTGTGTGTGTGTGGTGAAGCTGGGTAGAGTATTTGACTTGTCAGTGGTGGATGGCAGTCACATGCCGGTCAATAACAGACTGGCTTGTGCGTGAGAGGATTTTACAGAGTGGTTTCTGTGTTGGTTTATGTTCATGCTTAGTTTTTGGGCTGATGTTTGTGCCACTTTTTACCACTTTTTTCTTGTCTGGGCTTTTGTTGTGCTTTGCTAGTATCCCATAACACTCCTCACGCAGACTACTTATTTGTAGCTTAATTAGCTACTCTCTTGAAGGGAATTTTGTAAAAAAATCTCTGAGGGTACTCTTAAGTTAACTGGCTGTAACATAAACATTGAAAATACACATTTTCTTTTAAAGCAGGACCTCGCCGACAACGGCAGAGATAAATTGAGTGCATATGTGCAGTTTGAAAGAAAGACAAAGGTATTAAGATTGTTGTTGATTTTCTTTCTGCCTTTCAACCCATCTCAACATTCCTCATACAGTGGGTGCTAAAATGGCTGCCGTGGGAGTGAACAAAGCCAACATCCAACCAGTAACCGTGCACCCTACTCATTACACCCCTCCCCTCCAAAATCACCATCGTTTCTCGTCTGTGCCCGCTCTCCCCCCACCTCTGCCTGAATTTACCCCCCCCCCCCCCTCCATCTTCCCCATTCTTCCAGCTCTTTCCCCAGCCAGCATGACAGACAGGCCCAGTTAACAGTCCCTGTAAGCGGGGGAAAGAAAGGCGCGCAGCGAGGTAAAATGACTGGAGCGCACATGACAGGTGTAGTTAAAATAGAGGCGCAGAAAGGCTGGAGGACAGAGAGCCGGGGCCGCCACTGTAATAAGCAGGATGAGGGAGCTCAAGCATCGCCTTAGTTTTCCCTCTCTCTTCTCCACTAACCTCCATCCTCAGGCAAACAGGCAATAGAAGAGAAAGTTAACTTTTGGGTCTTCCTACGACGCTCGGCGTCTCGCGTCTTCCTCCCCGCCCATTCAGCATCACACGTTGTCCTGGCTAATATCTGGAGAGAAAAAAAGATTCCAATGTTTACGATCACTTGGGCCCGATCAAAAGTCTTTGTAAATCTGTTGTGATTTTATTTTGGTGTACAGTTGTCCTTTAGTGTTTCCACTTGAATTGCAAGCAGGACGGGGGAAGCCATTTTGTTTGGCCGGCCTGTCGGCCTAGTTTACATGGAGACAGGAGGGATTTGTCCTCCACTGCTGATCTGCATCTTTTTCTCCGTTCCTCTCATCCAATCTCTCTCTGTACCCTCTTTTTTATCTACGCCTCTCCATCACGTCCAGCCCTGGCCTCATGTTTAAAGTAATCAGATTTCCCCAGCAGCTCTTCTCTGGGCAGGGGGAGATGGAGGAGATGAGAGCAGAGAGCGAGCTGCGTGAGGAACAGCAGGGGGAGAGGGAGTACCATAGCTGGGCTGGGGACCTGCCTCATCCCCCGTGCATTGTAGGTCGGACACCCATTGCCATTTGGCTTCATTTTAGTGTGTTTGTTAGCTACCCGCTGAATCTGAACCAGCATTCTACGTGTAATATTTAGTCATACCAGAGGTCAAATGCAGACACACACACACACACACACACACACACACACACACACACACACACACACACACACACACACACACACACACACACACACATACACACACACACACACACACACACCCAGACACAATACCTTAGCCAAAGCAACCAAAGCAATGAGCAATCGCATTGCCTAATAAGTCTAGCAGGGGTTGTTTGTATTTGTGGCTGTCTAATTAACTCAAGATTCCTACCACACTGGTGTTAGTGAAACAAAACAGTTGATCAGTGATGCCCCCCCCCCCCCCCCCCCCCTTTCCTCATCCGCCTGCTCCTCCTGGAAGCTTGAATTCCTTAGCCTATCTGATGAGGATTAACAGGATTATCAATGGTGCTGTTGTAATTAGCAGTAATGGAGGGAGAGCACTCTGTGCCAGCCCCGCAATTATGGATGCAGATCATCAGGGATTAAACCTCATAATGTCATGATTGCTCCGAGGCAATGGAGAGCCATGCTTTTTTGAACTGCAGGAATTTGTGAAATCTCTGCATATTATGTCTGAGAACAATACTGCTTGTCTCCAATGACATTTCCAATAGGCACTTGGAACAGGTGGTAATTTCAGAATCAAAATCCACTGACACTGAATGTACTCCCCACTTTAGATGAAAGGCAAGAGTGAAGGAGCCCACTGACTTGACTGTCGTATGAAATTGAAGAGCTTTTGAATATCCAGGCCACAGGCAATATAGAGGCTGTGTGTGAATCCAGGCGACAGGGTGAAATCCAGTAAAAACATCCTAAAGATTAAGAACCACAAGGAATATCTGTTTCTGTTCTTGGGTTGGAGTGTCAGGGGTGATGTTGAGTTGGCTGGGTTCAACGGGGCACTTTGTTACACTAGCTCCGTGTTTTGATGTTAACGTTTTACATCACCTAGTATTCCTCGGTTTTATCTCCTATCTGCTTGCAGTACTATTGATCTGCTCGTATTCAAAGTATTAAAGTGAACACAGACCAAACAGGACAATTGATATCTGCCACTTCAAATTCTTCTTCATCTGTATGTCTATAGAGCACTCGTCACTGCTATCGTACTAGCCTGGTCTAAGATGCTTGGGTACATTCTGTTGAGGACTCTGGTTTTTACTACCCTGCTCTGGAGCAACTCCACTCTTTACCATTTCTGCTCTACCCCCTTGTCCTACATGGACCCGGTGTAGTTGTCTACCTGGCCCTGGCCCTGCTACCCTGCTGTCAACAGAGCCCCACTGCTCCAGCCTCTCGTCTTCCCACCTCCTCCTCCACTAGCAGACGCGTGGAGGAGCCGGGTGGTCTGGGGGCTCTCGTCCCGCCCGCCGGTCTCTTCACGCGAGTCGAACATCTGTCTTTATCAGCGGCGGTTAACTGGGCATGGGCAACCCGGGCCGTGTTATTCATGCAATATTTAGATGTGAGGGCTGGGGGTGCTCCCGTGGGACGCGCCGGGGCCGCCGCTACTACCGCTGGTCTCTGAAGCTGCAGATGAGATGATTGGCCCGGGCCTCGGTCTGTGGAGAGAGAGACAGAGAGAGAGAGAGAGAGAGAGAGAGAGAGAGAGAGGCAGAGAGAGAGAGAGAGGCAGAGAGAGAGAGAGAGAGAGAGAGAGAGAGAGAGAGAGAGAGAGGGAGAGAGGCAGAGAGAGAGAGAGAGAGGCAGAGAGAGAGAGAGAGAGAGAGCGAGAGAGAGAGAGAGACAGACAGACAGAGAGAGAGAGCGAGAGAGAGAGACAGAGAGAGAGAGCGAGAGAGCGAGAGAGAGAGAGAGAGAGAGAGAGAGAGAGAGAGAGAGAGAGAGAGAGAGAGAGAGAGGGAGAGAGAGAGAGAGAGAGAGAGAGAGAGAGAGATGTCCACCGGGGAGCTTCTTCTCTGATGATCCCTCTCGCTGCACTGTGGCCCGGGAGGCAGCCGTGCTCACAGGCCCGGCCCGCTGGCTACGTGGCGCCTCTGAGGGCTGATAGCACATTAGAGCCGGGCCGGCTAGCAGATGATGGTTTCAGTCAGTCAGGCTAGCGATAGGGATCTGCGGTGATGGAGGCTTTGACATATTATGCAGGTGCTGATATGGTGGTGTAATAAGGCAGGGGTGGTGGTGGTGGTGGGGGGGGGGGGGGGCTGTGGGGGGGGGGGTTAGGGGCTCACGCCTCTCTTGTCGTTCACACGATCTGCCGTAATCAAATGGTGCTACGCGGAGAGACGGGGGCTGTGCAGACGCCGGGCGTTTTACATCTGCAAATGCACACGCCGTCATACTGTATGTGTGCTTCATTTGTTGTTGGCTAATTTCCTCTGTATTTTCCCCCCTAGCCATGCACATTAAAAACAACATGTATTTGTATATGTTCCGTCAGATTAGCACTACGCTGAGACAGAGAGGAGACAGTGAAGTTGATGGGAATCCATCCGACAGAGGCGGGTGTGTTTGATGCAGAGGTTCAGGGTTTGTTGGAACACATCCCCTCTCGCCGGCTCGCCCATCCAGAGGATCGAATGAATAACATTACTTTGCTGTGATTGAACCTCAGCAGAAAACACATATTCACGCGTGCACACACACACACACCCAAACATTGCCATACACAAAAATAACATTGTTTCAAACACAGTTTCATTCCCGGAGATGTTTTGTTTGGATGTTTGGCTTGCTGTTTTCGGGGAGAGCGCATTTACATGCAGCGCTTGTGCATATTGCACTCTCTCTGCCTCTCCTATTGGTTGTGGCCCTGCCACCTCCTCTACCATATTGAGCGCTTGGCAGAGCGTCTGTCAAAGGCAACAGACGACTGCTGTCGTCCCTAAGCCGGTCTATGGCGCTGTAGCATTGCTCCCTCGCTCCACCAAATCAAAGGCGGAGAGGAAGGGAATTCAGAAGCCACCTCAGGCCTCTCTCTGTTTGCATACCGGCGGCCCTGCTGCTATGGCGGCCCCGTTCCCTCGCCTCTCTCCTCCGTCCCGAAGCCCGCACAGGGACGCAGCTCGGACAGAATGACACGATTGAGAGCCGCTCCGCAGGGGCCCTACGTCCTCCACGATCTTCTCACACACCGAGAGAAACGGAAGTGTGTGTGAACGGTGTGGGCTCTCCAACGAAAGCTCCTGTCGTCCCTAATGTGTTCGCCGATAGCTACCCACAGGATTCCGCGGAAATTTCTCCTCTGTCCTGCACCGAGCTGTTATTGATCAAGTCACTTGGAATATGAGGCCGATTTAAAATCAGTCCAGAGCTTGGTAAATTGCAGGGTGAGAGTTACCCGGCCACTGCTCACAGATCAGTTCTGCTTTCTAGCTTCAGCAGCAGGTTCACTATGTGGCGGGGTCTTCATGGCCTGACAGACCTGTGTCCTACGCCCCCCAGGTCCTCTCCACTGCTAAACACATGGCTAATATGAACATTACCTATTCCCAGCCAGTGTGCAAGGTATCCCCAAGCAAGCTATTATCTCGAGTAGACATAATGGTTGAGGTAATCTTTCTTTAATCGGTACCTATACTCTCCCAACAAGGAAGTGATACGCGATCGTATTAATGCTGTGATACGCCTTGCTTATACATGCAAACATAGTAATGATGCTGGTATCATAATAATGAATGGAAATAGAAACACAATAGTCTCATTTGCTGGCCGTGCCTTGTTTTTCTTCACACCTAAATGATCAGTTACTTTACTGAAACCAAACCCCCACACCCACACCTCCAATATAACCTATTTAGGTATAAAGCCAAGTGGCTTTAATAGCACGTTAAGTGGAATGGAATTTGTCTGTGAAATGTTTAAGGGAATTAAAATGGCCCCCGGTGCCACTGTAGAGGAAGCAGCAGGAGGTGGCAAATATTTCAAATAAGAATAATATCATCATGAAACAATTTGCATCAGTACTGGGCATCGACCCACACACAAACACTGGCATACACACATATTGCTTACACACACACACACACACACGCACGCACGCACGCACGCACGCACGCACGCACGCACGCACGCACGCACGCACGCACACACACACACACACACACACACACACACATTTACACAGTCACACACACACAGTCTCCCACGCCTTGAGATGACACAAAACAAATGCCCTGTCCCTCACGCCCAGCAGCTGATGTCTGATATTTCATCCTTGTCGTTTTATTAAAGATTTAAACAGTTTTGCATCTCCAACAAATACATATGGGCCAATTTCCCTGACACCCACTCTGATCTGATGGGCCAGATTTGGAGGTAGCAGCAGGGAAGAGAGCGGTGAGGGGGGGGGGGGTATGTGGGCCAGAGCGATGAGATTGTTATGGTATATTGTATTTCCACATGTGAATTTAATAAATGTAAAGAATGCATTATTTTATATTAGGAGTGCTAAAGGGGGGTTGGGGGGTTGGGGGGGCAGTGTTAGATGTGGCTGCATATGACTTCTGTCAGATGAATGGGGAGATGAGAATATAACGCTGCCTTGATGAAAGAAAACCCCCGTCCTGACAATATACCATTATGAGTCCTCTGACTATTAGCATCTGCGGCATGGCACCAGCTCCTCGCGACGTGATCGTTCCTTATTAGTATTAATAATAATGAGACTATGTGCCGCTTTAATATTTTCTGTATGTTCACTCTCGTATTAACTGCTTCTGTGCCGAGAATGAAAGGACGACTTCTAATGACATCCCCCTGCTTTTATTTCTCCGTCTTTCATCTTATTTTTACCCCCGTACAACTTTGTCTGAAGTCTCCTCGTGGCATTGTTTTATCTGCCGCCTGCCGCCTTATTTAATTGATCTCCCCTGTCTCTCTCCACTGCTGGCTCCTTTGTCTCAGTTGTGCTTCTGTGGTTCCTCAAAGTCGATCGATCGGCCCGGTGCCGGAGGTTCTCCCGGCCCGTCTGCCGTGCCCGCTCGCCTTCACCCTGGCCTTGTGACCCGGGCCCAGCTCCCTGCACCAAACGGGGGATGGCAGCGTCAATATCCATGTCACCGGCCTGACACTCCGACCTGCGTCGATAAACATTTTGTGGAAGGCAGGATTTATTTCTGGGCTGAATAATTTATAGTACATGATTGGAAACTCAATCCTGAGAGGGGGATCTGGTTGCTTGTTATGTTTGCCTTGGATCTTTACAATAAAACATGACCCAGTGTGATCAGAGGGAGTGCTGGGCGGAACCGGAGATCTGTCTGCCTGTGTTCCTGTCTGCCTGTCTCCCTTTGTGTCTCCCTTTTACCTGTCTGTCTGCCTGTGTCCCTGTCTGCCTGTAACCCTATGTGTCCCTGTGTGTGTGTCTCTCCCTGTGTCTGTCTGCCTGTCCTTGTGGCTGTCTGCCTGCCTGCCTGTGTTCCTGCCTACATCTTTACCTGCTTTGCGTGGATGTATGTGCGGGTATGCAAGGCACTGATCCAGGGCCTATTCAACTAAGCCCCCCTAAGAGAGCATTCTCAAGTGAACTGAGAGGCAGAGGGAGTCCAGGCCATCCTCTCTGGAGGGCTTTAACCCTTCTCTGAACCTCCCTCACTAAACAACTGTTGACCCTCGATGGAAATGAAGCCACACTATCTCTGTGGCGGAGACACTCAGTTAAACACAAACGCACTCTGTTTTGTATCTACACAGCATATATACATCATCCTGGTGAGTTGTTTCGCCTTGATAAACAAACTGTTGTACTGTACCACATAGCTCTTTTCACAAAGGCTGCATTTCTACAGCAAGGTACACAATGGACAGTCTGCCGAATAATAGAGAGATATTGCTCATAAAGCAATAGTACCATCACCCAGCAGTAAGGTCACCTTTAAGCCTTCATCTTTAATACATGTCTCCAAACATGTAGTTTTATTTTTATCAGGTCAGAACCATTTCATCTTGTGAACCAGCTAATCTGTCACCAAAGCAACACATGTTATGCATGTTTTTTCAACTCTTTTTCCCCCCTATGCTCTTTAATGCATTTATGCAAGCTTTCAGAAGATGTTATCTTGCTATAATTTTCAAAGCGATATGTTTAAAGTCTGAGTGCTTTCAGGTTACAATTATTACTGTTTTAACAAATCTGAGGGGCAGACAAAAGGCAAGAAAGCGGAGCTTTTCCTTCGCTGTAGCTCGTTGCTCTTTGTGTTCCCAGAAGCCCAGCGCAAAGAGCGAGTGAGCGATGCCGCATTGTGAACTTATGATCGTGGCTAGTTTGTGTACGGAGGGAAGATGGTGGTGGTGTCTGTGTGTGTGTGTGTGTGTGTGTTTGTGTGTGGTGGTGGGGGGGGGGGGGGGGGTGTTACTGTTCATTAGCACAGTCAGAGTGCCTGGAGGCATAAGCAGAGGAGGAGTGAGCAAAGGCGAGGAGGAGGGTGGGTGGGGGTTTATGGAAATTGACCAGTGTGCTGTAACTGTTCGTCTGGTGGAGGCCCTTTGAAGATAGCTGTTCGACACTGTGGCCCTCTTTGTTCTTGGTAATTGCCTAAATGATCTCGGAGGAGCGTCGGGCTGCTCTACAACTCCACTTATCCTGAGCCAGCCCCACTGACACTCAGCACCCACACAGCAGCGGGCCAAACAACACCCTAGCCTCCATTCTGTGCCGTCTCTTTATTAGCCCAGCACAGCAGGGGGTGTCATGGGAGGGTGGCAACTGTTTGTTGTTGGGATAAGGGTCGGCATGCTCTCTGAGCTGAGCCACGCGCTTAACCCCCCTCCTTGACAGTGTGCCCCCCCCCCACCCCCCCACCCCCACCCATCCATCCATTGATATGGAAATGAGCATGGGATCCATTTGCAAATCAGGGAGGAATAATTAGCGGGCGAGCACTTAGCAACAACAACAATAATACACGCCTCTGATCCGCGCGGAGCTGCCCTCTCTTTGTCGTTTAACACGCCGCTGCCAATCGGACAACCCCCCCCCCCCCCCCCCCGTGCCAGAGACACTGGTTGGTGGTGGTGGTGGTGGTGGTGGTGGGGGGGGGGGGGGTCCACAACAAGCACGGGGGTTGGCCCTGTTGGAGCCTCACCAAGGCAGCGGGCGGTGGAGCATGGAGGCCGAGCGCAGCCCAAGGCCCAGAACAGCGAGGAGAGAGCAGGGAGCCCGGCCTGGGTCGGGGAGCTCACTGTTGGGCAGGGCGGGCCGGGGCAACAGGGTAAATCTGAGAGGAAGGCAAGTGGCTAGCCAGAGACCTGAGACAGAGAGCACCTCGGCCCCTGGCTATAGACATGGCCAAGCTTAACTGGAGAAGGGAGGGTTCAAGTGTTCAGGGTGAGATACAGTTAGAAGTTAGAGAAGAGAGAAGGGTGTGTATGGGAGTGAGACATATAGGGAGAGAGACAGGGAGAAACAAATAGTGAATAAAGAGGGATGGATAAGAAAAGACACACACCCAAACAAACAGCACAGCCTCTTCTTCAGGACTATGACTCAGTATCATTAGAGTGGCAAGCCTAGCCGGAGGTCATTAGGGCCCATCTACATACAGGGCTGCGGCTCAAAGGCCCTTCAAAGTGGCGGGTGTCATGCTAGTGTTCTGGGGGCAGGCGTAATAAAGACCCCCCCCCCCCTCGACCCCCCACCCTCCATCCTTACCCTACCGTCTCGGGACAGACCCGGTGGCAGGGTATCAGGTAGACCAAGATCCCATATAAAAGCGGCCCCTATGAATTATAAATCATAGGCCACTGGAGCCAAAGCCTGTGGGATGCAGAGGGGCTATGTTCCCGGAACAAAGGACAGGGGGAGGGGGGAGGGTGGTCGGCGTCTGTTGGTGTCGTGACATACAGTAAAGGGTGAAGAGGGGGACAGATGTTCGGTGTTGTTGTTGTCCTCCATGCTGCTAGTGATACACCTCCTCCGTGCATCTCCGTGCTCTGCCTGTACATCCCGTGAGGAGATCAGCCAAATCTCCTCCTGACCATGGACTCCTGCTCCCCCTCCACCAGACTCTCTGCTCTTAGCTGTGCCAGCCTGGCACTGTATTTTCTCCTGTGGGCCCGAGGTGTGAATGTGTGTAAGGCCACGTGAGCAGGCCGGGTTCTGACCCAGCAGGAGCTCTCCTCTCCCTCTCATTGGTCAGCAGCTTGTGGGCCGAGTCCAGTCAGAGGCCATTGAATGGAAATATTGTTCTTTGGGGGGGGTGGGGGGGGTGGGTGGGGTGGGTGGTGGGGGGGGGGGGGGGCATGCTGATGAAAGGTTGATTGATATGGTGTCAGGCGCTCTGTGATGGATTAAATTGTGTGTGCAGACGGCTGTGGCCCCGGCCAGTCATGGCTGTTGCTGCCTTTTCCGCCAGCCACTGCCGCGGCGGCTTTAAGAAAATTTGATTTTCGCAGCTCAGAAACACACGGCAGCCCCTTTCTCTCCGCTGCCTGACTTCCATTTAGTTTGAGAGTGCACAAGTGATTCTTTATTGGATGAAATCTGCGGCGGATTGGATAAAGTGTTAGAGCGCTGAGCCATCTATCACTATCACCGGCCCAGCTCCAGTTTGGTCTTAAAAGAAAAGAATGAAAGCAAAAAAAACTGCAGGAAGGGAGCGGAAGAAGAGGAAAAACAGACAGCCATAGGATGTTGGAGATTTGAAAATTAACTGTGGCGAGAGAGAGAGAGAGAGAGAGAGAGAGAGAGAGAGAGAGAGAGAGAGAGAGAGAGAGAGGATCTCTCCTCTGGGCAGCTAAGCCTGTTTCCTCTGTGGGAGAATGGCGAAGCTTCCTTTATCTCCACGGAACCCTCCTGGACTCACAAGTATCTCTCTCCTGCTTGGTCATTCCCTTAAAGTCCAGCGTTAAACCCTCCCACACACACCTAGCCGCCCCCCTTCGTGGCTCTGGTTTTGTCGAAAGCATGGACCAAAGTGTCCAGGCAGGGGGTTGTCTCTGCCTCCAGCCCCGCACCCAACAGCCTGGAGCCATCTCCCCTCTCCCAGAGAGATGAACAGGGTGGCTGACCACCGCACAGCCCGCCGTCCCACTCCACTAAACAACGGAATTAACCAGGCCTGTTTGTTTGCTCACATCTGACCATCTTGCATCCATCCATTTTTAAAGAGCCGACGCTTCTTCTGTCCCACCCCTCACCATTAGTGCCATGCTCTAAAGAGCAAATGGCCGTGGATTTAGCTCTAGGCATCGCAGGCGCTCCGAGCCCATCTCCAAAAAAGGAGGAGGAAGGAAAAAGGGGGGGGGGGGACTTGAGTAAAAGAAAAGGAGCATAAGACTGACGAGGGGGGATTTATTTAAAAGCGCAAACTCCTATGTATTTCACTTAGTCATCCATAATTCATTTGGAAATGAGCCTCAGACGATGTAAATGTGTTCAGAGAGGCGCCCTCTTTTCCAAGCCTTTACCCGTAAAATCTCTCTATGGCTGGAGTGTCCTGAGGCAGTTTGGACCCGCCAGGACCCCCCCAACCCCCCTCCTCTCTTAATAAATCATGACGGAGCGGAGCGGCACTTAACGGGCCGGTCAGAGACCTCTAATGAGCACTGGGGAGCACGACTCAGAACCCCCCCCCCCCCCCCTCGCCCCCCTTGCCCCCCTTCTCTTTGAAATATTTTATTAAGGACACTTAAACACGCAACCTCCACTCAGGATGTGTCACCACATTGCTGAGGCCTAAGAGGTGAATCCTTGTCATAGATAGCAAGTCCCGGGCCCTATCTGCTTGTGAAGGGGAGCAGCGCATATTTGAATCGGTAGAGTGACGGCCATTTGTCTGTTCCTGGTCCGGCTGGTACCGGGGGCCAAAGCTGATGGGACCGTTGCCTTTCGTCTCCCTGGTTGTGTAAGGCTCCTCAGGGACCCGGCAGCATGACCTCCTGCTAGGTTTCTGATGGCCCTCCAGTGGAGAGGACGCACTTTCAGGTCAAGCTCCCTGACAGCAGTCCTCCAGACTGTTAAGAAGGGATGTCTACTTCTTCCTGTCTTTACACGTCATTTTCGAATAAACTTTAACTTTGTCAGGAATCACCAGAATGTTTTATCTAGATGAAAGGTAATTATAATTGATTCGTTCATTTGAAGTCGAAGGCGTTCAACCACTTCGGTCACCACACAAAGAAAACAACCGCTTTTGTGAAAACCCCATTGTAACTTTTTATTAGTCACGTCTAAGAAGGACCGCTGTACTTTAATAAGAATATCTACTTTTGCTCAGATGTCAATTTTTCTTTGCCGTATTAATGCAGTTTAAAGTAAAGCGTAGAACGCTGGGGGAAAAGAAAGATGGAGAGAAAAGGAGAGATCTTATCGCAGGTTAAGTCCAGTCCTCTTTGATACTGCCAGACTGTCATTAAAGTGTTGCTCAGGCCCTCAGTCATAAACCCACTATTCCAAACCACCTGACCCAGGATAACAGCAGGTACATTGTTAATGCATCATTTTTTTAATAAGTTGGAAAATTGCTTAGACCTGGGAACAAAGGCAGAGGGAGAGAAGGAGCACTGACAGTAATAATAAAAGGTAAGAAAGTCTTTCTCTTCCATTCCTTTTAAGTTCCCAACATCCAAGACTGAAGCAAACGAGCAAGAAAAAAAAAAATCATTACGCGCTTGTTTCATCTGACTCTTTCTTCCCCAGCCCAGAAACACTAGGCTGATTAAAGATGAGTCAAAATCTCAACCCGACCCAGCTACTCCTTCTCCTTCCCCTTCTCTTCAACTTTTATTTTAAATGGAAAATCTGCCCCGAGCTCGTTTACTCAGGAACAGAGGGGTATAAATGTTTTAGAATTTAACCAAAAAAGAAAAAGACGGGAAAGAAAAGGGAAGAGAGACGGAGGAAAAGACAGGTAATCGGAGAAAGATTTTAATCTTAATAATTGATAAAGCAGTCCCTCAATCCCCGTTTTTCTCCTGGCAGCTGACTGGTGTTTGATGAAGATACAGGCTTCTCTATCTGCCTGGCGCGGGCTAGGTAAATGCCGCAGTCACAGAGCCGTACAGATTGCCCGGCGATAAGTCCAATATGAGGCACTAACCGGGGGGACTGGGAAACCACATTACCCAGGCGGAGGGGAGAGAGGAGAGCAGTTGGGGTTGGGCTGGGCCAGAAACAAGGTTAGAATGGCAAGAGAGGCCCCGGGGACACCAGGCGAGGAATCAAGCCAGATTCTACACTGATTGTACACACAGGGTCACAGGGCTGGAGATGGGCTGGGCCCCGACTATATCAGGCTTTTAATGAGGAATCGTGTGAGTTGGTGTGCGTGCGTTGGTCTGCCTTCATGTGAAAGAGTCTGTGGTTTTCCGTCAAATGTGGCCGGTGTGTTCTGTTCAGCGTACCCCCCCAAAAAACGGACTAAGTGTTGAACAGCCAAAGTAAACAACGCTGGCTGGTTACGGTGACGAACAAATCCCCCCGCACAGCCCTGACGCTGTGTTGGTTCTGGACTCAGGGAAGCCCAATTGATTACTGTAATTGGCTGGAGTATTATCGTCATTATTCTGCTGATCTGTCGCTTCCCCTTTGGTGCCATGTCTCATTTTTCAATCAGCCGTGTCTCCCAGCACAGGAGAGGTCCTGCATATTCACAGGCGTCCTGCTAAATGTCAAACGCAAGCACATCAACTCTGCTGGCTTTTATTTGGTCAAAAATGGATGCTTCTGTCTGAGTTGCTTAGCCGAAATCAACGACGGCATGTGAAAGAACAAAGAAAAAAAAAAACGGTGCAGCTTGAGGAATGAGATGGGAGGAGGAGGCCGAGGCTGAGGCACCCGGCCCTCTGATCTCTTTTACATTCCTGGCCCAGCATGCTCAGCGGCCCGGTCACTCGACCTGCAGACGTCTCAGGGTGCCTCAGCTGGGCTCAAAGAGGGTCTCCGCTCCGCGTCCGCTCCTCCCCTCTGACAGCTCATTCCGCCCGGGCGATGGCTGCCCAACCTCCTCGGTCGTGACGCACCCTGTTGACACGGTGTTTGAGGAAGCGTTCCGTGATAATGCCCCCGCTATTGATCAGCTGGCTGCCGGGACAGAGATCTGTATTCAATCCAGACGGATGGTCAATGTCGGTGGGAGAGCGCGGGCCCGAGCTGGTGTCGTCTGCTGTTTAGTGCTGCTCGCTAAAGGAAGGTGGGGGTTAGGGTTCACCAGAGGTGAGGGGCCCTCCCTCCCATCTGTAGCCCTCGGAGTCAAGTTCAGGGAGGGAGGTCTGGCGGTCTGGACGCCACGTCCATCTGGAGCAATCTGCATACAGAGGCCAGCTGACTGGGAGGCCCCGGCCAGCCAGAGCAGGGACAGGATGGGGCACGGGCACTAGCCTGATTTATGAAATGGGATTTCTCTAAGCAGGAGAGAGCTGAACGGCCATCCCTTTTCATACGTGGGTCATGCAATCTAAGTGGATTTCAAAATCAACTTCAGTGTGAAAAACGGCCTAAATGGTCCGTGTTTATTTGCCTTATGGACTTTATGGAATTCATAATATGCATGATCCGAGGAAAATCAATAACAATTATATCAGGGAAAATATGGCAGAGTCAAATTAAATGCTCGAAATGGTCAGAGAGGAAAGTGGCGAGGAGTCAAAATGAGACTCATTTTCTCAAATCAGTCCATCAGAATAGGAAGTGATATTCCACAATCTGCCCTCTGTGTGTAGATGATGGTGTGTAGTAGTTTATTATGGCAGCGTGTGTGTGTGTGTGTGTGTGTGTGTGTATGTGTGTGTGTGTGTGTGTGTGATTAGAGTGGCCCCCCTGAAGGTGCAGAGGCCAGGCGCTCGGCGGCTGCTCTCATATGCATCTCTTTTATGGTCTATTGTCTGTGACCGTGGCCCTCGTTGTGCTCGCCGCTAGACTTTTGACCCTGTTTTATTTGGCCGTCCGATTCCAGCTGCCCCTCAATCTAGCACACATTAGAATTGAGAGCAGATGCTCACGGAGCTGTGAGTGAATTGTAATGGGGGCTTTAGAGATACCAAATCATTTTCATAGTGACTCAGAGCGATATGAAAAAAAAGCAACATGGGACAATGGAGAGAGATGACCGTTATTTTGTTGAAATTATTTATTGACTCCCCAGCTGCAAGAAAAAAGGAAAAAAAGTCTGAACATTTGCAGTCAACTGTAATTTTACCCCAAACTGAATAGCAGACTGACTGGTCACTTCAAGCTTTTGTGTGTGTGTGTTGGTGTGTGAGTGTGTGTGACCCTAGGCTAGACAAAGCGTCCTGCTCCGTGAGAGTCCCCCCTGTCCCTGCAGAGGCCAGGCAGAGTGTGCCTATGTGTGTGTGCGCGTGTGTGTGTGTGCGATATATCTCACTCGGATTAGTCATGGTGTCAGAGAAGCAGTGGATCTGACTCTCTCTCTCCCTCTCTCTCTCTCTCCCTCTCTCTCTTCCTGTTCCCTCTCGCTCCTCTCCATCCCTCCTTCCCCGTGGCTGTGTAGGAGAGTGGGGTCAGGACTGAGCCTCAGCCCAGACTCTGCGTCCTGCTGGAGGATATCTAATGGGAACCAAGCTGGACTTCTGATCCTGGACCAGGTACCTCTCTGCTTCTTGACTATGGGTTGTCTCTGCCTTGCTCTGTGCTAACATGTCAACTGACTGAGCAGGGGGGACTGATCTGCTGACCAGCTCTCACTCACACTCTCTCGCTCTCTTTCTCTCACTCTTGCTTTCCCTCCCTCTCTTTGCCAAGCAGAATGCACGTGCCCACGTGCACACACACACAAGATTGCTTGCACACCCACACACACACGCTTGCGCGCGCGCACACACACACACACACACACACACACACCCACCCACACACACACACAAGTTTGCACGCACAAATGCTCAAACTAGCTTTCATGCTGTAGATACTGTACTTTTGGAAGTAGTGTTCATCTCTCGTGCTAAGGTTAAAGAGGTTGTAATGTTGCCCTTGATGTGCTTGTGTGTTCCCTGGTTTCCAGGTGTTCACTGTGCTCCGAGGTGGCAAATGTCACATGGTTTGAAGTGGAAGAGTTGCCGGTGTTTGCTCTGGGCTGTACTATGAGCTTTTGCACCTCTGCTTAACTCTGATCGACTTGCTCCAAGGTTGCCGGATGCTTTTTTCTTTGCTGTGATTTTGGTGCATTTGAAGCTTCATTCGCTGCCGAGATAAAAACCTCAATATGTGGATAACTACAATGGTGTTTGAAGCAGGTAAAAGTACTGTACAACCCATAGACGTTTCAGAAGTGTTTCCCCTGCTGCGTTTACTGTCCCACCGTTTGCTCATGTTGAAGAACATTTAAAGACAATTTTACCACTTGGAAAAGTGTTGTGGCCACACATGCTTTTACTGTTATATTTTAGTTTTGGTATGAAATAAATGCATGGTGGCTGTCTTTTTCAGACATTTGTAAGTTGTGACCTGCATTTAATCTGTCAACATTATTTTGCACTACTCTGGGTTTGGGATTCATTTGTTAGTAATAATATTGGTAAGTAGCTATGATTCCAATATACAGATCATACATATGTGATATTCAACTTACTGTAGTTAGGCACCTTCTCCCAGCTGCATGCAAGCTTCAATTACCAGAGGGACTGCAATGCGATTTTTCTGCTTCTTCAATTGCGCTTTTCTCTGGTATTGGATTGACAGTTTGGACCGACTTTCAGATCCGGGCTGTTGACATGCAGGCACTCTGCAATTTTTGGGGGTAAAAAGGAAAAGAAGTTTCCTGTAAATGTCACTAGCATTTTTAGATAGGAGAACTGCTTCAAAGGCTGTAGCCCAAGAATGTCTTTGAGGAGCCAGTTGGGGAGGCTTTAGGGGGGCGCATAATTGCGAAAGTGCAAGAAGGTGTTTGCTTTTGAAATCTCTGGTGATTGCTTTTTTATATGTGATCTATGTGTGTGCATGTAGGCACACGTGTGTATATGTTTGGGCCATCATTAGGGTGCAGTATGGTATAGTAATCTAACTAGATTAACATTACTAGGCCTTTTAAGACGTGTAGGTGGGTGCACTAGTAAGGATGTGTGCTAAACTTAATTCACTTGTACACAGCCCCAGGCCCAAGAGGTTAATGGCTAACAAATTAACCCCCTGCGGCATTATCTTACAAATCGCCTGCAACATATGATAACCTATAATCAATATCACCAATTATGTGCGGAGGCGGAGAGCCGTGGCCATGACCTGTCCCCCGTGGTGGGACCGTGTCCGGAAACAGGATCCCTCTCTTCCTGCATGCAGAGTGGCCCTAATGAGGCCATTACAAGGAGTTTGTTTTAAAGAAGACAGGCACCTGGGACCACCTAGCCTCCTCAGGGCCGCTGTCTGCCCCGTCCGTCTGTCTGTCCCCGTCCATACGTATGGCTCCCTCTAACCTCTCACACATGCACACAATGCTGTCATCAAGGAGACTCTAACAGGTAGCCCCTTATTGCTTCTGGTTTTGTTTGAAGTTTATCATGGGACAGAAAACATTTTTGTCTTTGTTTACCACAATATGGTTCAGTTGTAATCTGTGTGTAACATTTTTATTTAATATTCATACAGTTTTGATAGGTTGATTTTAATTTTTTTTGCTGCTGCAGTAGATATAATATGGTTACAGCCTATTAACATATTCTTTCACACTTTAGGTTAGCCATCCCAAACGTCATACATTTAGATACACATAGAGTACTTTCAAACCCACACTCATGGTATATGGTGAATGGTCGGGACTTTGGCTTTTGGTTTTTTCCTGCATGGAAATTGGCAAGTGACACACAGTGGCTCACACAGGTGAAGGACAAAAAAGTAGTCAATGAATAATTTGAGGTCCCTTACTGAAAAGTCATATATAATTTCACAGAGGTTTAGATAATCAGCATTGGATACTTTTTCCAGTCTGTGATGCCAAATGGATTTGGACAAGTCATATATTCTAGCTTCCATATCTACATCACTTGCACCATTCAACAGAGAGGTATGTCTGTTACAAAATGGACATTCCTCTTGATTTGATCTAGAATTGTATGGATTTCATTAAAACATACAATGTATTGTACTGTGTTATTTCTAATAATTAATGGCACATAATTAATTTAACAATAGCAGTGAAGATGTTGCATAGAACCTTTAACTATGTATAACTGTCGTTTAAATGGCAGTTGCACATACATCTAATTGGCAGGGGCAAAGCAAATTTCTAAAATGATTCAAATGTTACAAAATATTGAATTCTATTGCAATTTTAGAATATATTTTTTCTTTCTTATAAAATTAGTTAAAATGAGTTTTCAGGATTTTAAGCAATCAACACATGGATGCAATTAAATGTATTAGGCATGTTCTCAGTAACTTGTTTTGCCATGGTCCATGTTTTTTATAGTATATATACAGTATATATATTTTCTATATGGCATAATTGAATCAGATTAAATTAAATGTAGTATTTATTATATTAATCGACACTACATATTTCTGCCCCGGGTTAACATATGCATTTGGCGATGGCCCCTAGGTTTAAAAGTGCTCATAACTTTGTGGTTTATGGGATGATAATGTAACTATATGTAACACTCTTTGCACTGTCTGGTTATAATTTAATTAATCGAAATAGATTAGATTAGATTTGCTCTCCTTTTTCTTAAAAATGATTGCCACAATTTATGCTGCTGTTCGTTATTTGTTTTATTTTTTGGACGATGCAGCCTTTTTACCTTAATTCTAAGCATTGCTGCGGTCTTCAAAAATGTTGCAAGAGGTTGTAATTTCACATCTCTGGCCTGAAAATATTAGATTAAATCAAAGTTTTTGCAATAATAGTAAAAACAAACTAAAAGACAGACAGACATAGGCCTACGTGGAGTTGTGTTGTGTTTTGAGGAATTCTGCTGTGCCCTGCGCTGCGTCACGGTGACCGACAAAAGAGACCTTGAACTTCACCATGGTTGGTTAGGAGTTTGAATTCGAGAGGCCTGTTCTCTTAACTGGTGCAGTGCAAGTTGACAGTCAGCAAATTATCACCTTCCTAAAGTGACAAATAATAACACTTGTAATCTACTTGGTCTACTTTAAGTGGAGTCCACTAATATACTAGGCCTACCTAGACCTAAGATTTTCTTTTACCTTTTTACTTCAATATCTTCACCATCGCTGTAGCCTAAAATTAGTTGTTCTATCAGATACAGGGTTCATGTTTTATTGATATTATGTCATGTTACCCGAGTTTCCGTGTCACCTTCAAGAGATAACCTGCGTAATATCCTAACGTTACCATCATAAATAGAAACACGTATTTATTATTTATTTTGCCTTACCCATAATGACATTGTGGTCTGGTCTTGGCTGTACTTAGTAGCCTATATGCTTGTTGCTCTCCTCTTCCATTTCAAAGATATTTTGTTTCATAAATGTTAATTGATTAATGAGCGAACATTTTTTGTTACCGGATACCTTTGCATCCTGCATAGATATTATTATCCTGTTTCTGTAGAACAATGTGCTTTAGACAGCATACCATCTTGCTGCAAGACAGCTAACTCCAAAATCCTTGTTTGTTTAGTCTGACTGGTGGTGTTTTAACGTGGGATTTGTGGAATGAAGATGCTAGACAAAATATATGGCAGAGCATTTTGAACTAAATAATTATTCAGCCTATATAAAACCAAACATCAAATATGAATAGCAACAAATATAGGCCTTACATATATTAAAGGTGGCCTATATACCATGCAAAGCTAATGTCAACAAAAAACACCAAACAATGAAATGTTAACCGTGAAGTCGCTCTCCATGCAGCATAGCTGAATAGAATAGACGATATAGGTAGGCTAATAATATTCCCATTTTCCTAGTGCAGGAATGTTTTTCGTGATGTCTGCTTATGTAAAAATAGGAACTAACCGTACAGCATGATGTTTCAATATCAGTGAGGTGTCCTATAGGCAAGGCAAAGAAAGGCCCATATTCTGAAGGCTCCTTGTGAGGCCTGTTGCTTAGTATTTAATTGTATAAACCTTTGGTGAATAAATAGCAATATTTTTTGTTAGTTATTATTTTGCATTTTTCTTTCATATTTTTGTTTTGACCAAAGTATACGTTTTTAATTGTAATTAAATATTTTAGACTTTTCGGGCAAATATTGTGTGCATTGCATAATTGTTGTGTTCGTTGTATGCCTAATCGCCCAATTAAAACGTAATGAATACTAAATAGACGGAAGGCATGTGTCATGTTGGATCACTTGCCAAATTCCTCAACAGTTGGCCTACGGGGCAATTAATGCAGGCTATTACCCAGCGATAAACCCTAATTGCCCCTAATTAGTTCAAGGGGGTGGGATAATTATTACAGCATAATTGAAACCCTTTTGAAAAGGAGGTGGTTGTGTATTCAAAGCAGAAGGTCCTTACAAGCAGCTTTGATGGGTAAACACCATTCACATTCAAATGAGACTAACTTTGGCACAGAAACAAGCACGCGTCCGCCTCCCGGCCTGTCTGCCTCCCATTAAAGCGATTCCCTTTTGTTACCCAGTGATGTATTAACCTGACACGTGCTAAACACTTATTTGGTTAATTTTCTGGATGGCACAATGCCAATCAGCACGGGCGAACATAATCCCAGTAGACTAGGCTAAATACTAAATATTAAATCAGGGGGACATAATCTTGAGTTATAGACATGATTTCAACCCTTTAAATGTACTGCATAATTTGCTTTGTTTTGTAATTGTTTCAACAGGGGGCTTTAGTTATGGTCACGTTTGGTATGAACATTGAGGTATTATACCCTATTTTTTCCACTTATCGTACCTTATCTTGACTAAGCAATGTTTTTTTAGTTTTTTTTATTTAAAA
Organism: Aplochiton taeniatus; assembly: GCA_017639675.1. Lineage (NCBI taxonomy): Eukaryota > Metazoa > Chordata > Actinopteri > Galaxiiformes > Galaxiidae > Aplochiton > Aplochiton taeniatus. The sequence goes on from CM030173.1 coordinate 19,880,083, forward strand.
AAATAAATTTTAATTCCGTCCAAAACCCCTATAGGGAACCAGTAAAACAAGAATACATTTCAGGTATAAACAGCAACAATTACTATAACATCTGAGATATGAATTTCTTTAGCGATAAGCTGCAATAGACCAGCGCATTGCACCTGTCTTGAACGTGCTAGAGATTGGCACCCCTCTTGCGCTGTCTGCATTGGGGGGCAGCTCTGCTGGCCATGATTGGTGATGCGTGTTATATTTTAACACCCCCCTCCTCTTCCCCCTCCGCCGCCAATGCCTTTCCTGCGGCATTTGTCTTTGTTGTGCATTACAGTGAAAATGTGACCTAAATACGCGTTTTTTCGTATTTGGTCCTTCCGAATAGACTCTTAAGATTCGCCTGTAATTTTGCAGATATTGTATTTTTTCCAACATATAGGTTACTTTGATTAGTACAGATTAATATGATAAGGACATGGCAATGAAATGTTCTCTACCTGACTAAGCAGATGGTCTGTGATACTATATGAGGCTAATGCAATATTAATGCATGCAGGGTTTGTTTGATATCAGAAAGGATGTCTCTCCAAAAGTGTCCCCCATAGGGACCCTCTAGAGTGAGGCACACATAATGCTAATGATCACACTTTTCAGGCCATCTCTGAAAAATATCAGTGTGCTTTTCATCTGACAAAAATGTTAAAAGCAGACTTCATTTAGCATATTTTTTTTCTTCACATTCGGTATGATTCTAGTCTCATTCCCAACATAAAAAAAAATCCTTTGTGAAGCAGACTACAATGTTAAATAACAGTAGAATTACCAGGGTAATAAAATGGTACATAATGGTAAATGGTCAGTAGATAATGCATGAATAAAGTATTTCGATCAGGTCAATTGAGATGTATTTAAAAGGACAAGGATGTCAATTGAATGTATTGATTCTGTGGCTGTGAAGGTGTAAGTAAAAGGGAGAGCCGATGTGTGTGAGCTGCTGTCTGGGTCCTCTTGAGCACCGTCGAGGTGTGGATAATGAGGCATAATGCAGACACAGACCGGGCCTCCCTCAAAATAATCCCAAATTACAGGCCAAACCCACAGAGGTCTCTCTTGGGGGCCACAAGGCCAAGTCCATGACCTCTGACCCCCTTGGGTCTGCGTCTGGTGCAGAGCGGAGCCCAGCCCGTCCCGACACTCCTGATGCCATCTGAGGGAAGGGTAGGAAGACTCTGGGACCGGCTTGTTGTCTGGCTGTCTCTGCCGCTTGCTGTCCTGGGCCCTGATTTCCTCCCGACTTGGTTTTAGTCTACACTTCATCTATTATTTAGCCAACTTATTAAAAGTTATTTCAGAGCCGTCAGGTCCTGAGAATGGAGGCCTCCTGAGTGTCCACACAGACTGGATGTGAGGCTGCAGGAAAAATCCAAATGGACACAGTGGAACTGCTAAAACACGCAGGTCAAAAACAAACAGAAACTCCTGCTTGCATTATTCAAGGCGGCATTTGCTATAGGAAAAATAAGAGCTCTTCAATATTGCACAAACACGGATGAATGTTTAATTATACCCAGCCACTGCTATATGTAAGATAAATAAAAGTACAGCATTGACTCAAAGTTGTACTGGTAAACATTTAAATTACTATATAAATTGATATATATATATATATTTATATATGTCATTTACTAATAATAATTTATAATTTATAATTTACACTATTATGGTTTATTTGATCCCAAAATTATCCAGAAATTAAATGAATATTTTGTATGCGTATACAGACTTTTTGGGGGGCTAAATTGTGATATGTTTATTTTCTTACTCAGCCTTAAAATAGTCCCCTTCTACAATCACAGAATTCAAAGATTATTCATTTTTATTTAAACACGGTTGACTGACTGATACTGAGTCTCTCTTATGTTAAATAAAACATAACAAATAATTGATACAGATAAAACATTTGTTCTCACATTAAAGGAATGCATTTTTTCTATGGATATGTGATGTTATCAATTGCACAACAGTGTGCGAATGTTTGCCTCCAATATTTGATTCATTGAATTATTACAATACATATATAATATATAGTAATGGAATTTCGGTCTTGCAAGTGTTAATGAATATTTCAATGGAAAAGAAAGAGAGAAAATATTCAAACCTAGTGGCTTAGCCACTATGCTACAAGCCCGTCTTAACCTATGCCTTGACACACCTTTTGGCATGGACTTGCTTGGCTTTGAATATTCATATATTTTTTTGGAAGAAGTGTGACATAACCTTTTCCCCCTAATCTGATGTGTGCACACGCACTTCCCAGCTGTGTCCGGAGAGAGAGGGCTGGGCTCCGGTGGTGGGGGTCGGGTGGGGGGTGTAGGGTGCAAACGCGGGGCCGAGGCGGAAAGGTCAGGGGAGGCAGTAGACAGGCGGGCCGGCCGGCTGCTGAGGCTTTGAACCTAACAGATGGTGAAGGTTAGGTGACGTCCCCTCGCCTGGCCTTTCCCCAGTAATTGAGGATAATTTGAGCACCAAAGAGAGCAGGCCTGTCCACTGTCAGGCCGGGAGAAGAGAGGCGAGGTTAATATGAAAATGATTTTGCATTACGGCTGGCTTTGTGGTGCTGCGGGCGCGAGCTCTCTGCCTCTCTCGGGCTGGCCCTGGTCCTAATCCTGGCCTGAGGCAGCGGGGAGGAGGAGTGTCACCCTGGGTCCATGCGCCACGCCACGCACATGAATACATCTCCCAGACCGGCCCTATGCCCCCCATTAACCAGCATTCTGCCAGCACACATTACACACTCACACTCAGGAGCCCGCCTGGCTTTGGGGGCATTTTGGGGAGGCTTGGTGAGTGAACTGACATCACCCCCGTCCAGACGAACAAAAGAGGTGCACAAAGGCCATGTGCTATCGGTAGGATTTCTCCACCTCTCTGCCTGCAGCTACTACAGCAGAATGTGTTCGAGCGAGACACAGAGATGTTTCAACCTCAGCCCCGTTCTCTCGCTTTGGCCCTCATTTAACATACACTTGGATTTGGGTTCAATCACGGTTTTCTATCTAAACTTTCCACAGTGTTTCCATTTAAGCATACTTTCACCTGTCATGTCTTGCCTATGCTGTCAAAATACTGTCAACAACAGAAAACGGCAGATTTGTAAAAATGAGGAAAGGAGCCTGACTGCAGTTCCCAACAGCTCAGGCCTGTCAGCCGCAACAGTGGGACCAATTCCGGGCCGGAAAGTTGCCTCTTCGGTGTGATGAAGTCATTTACAACTATTGATCAGCTAGTCAGAGCGGCCATGTTAACCTGAAGAGCCTTGGAGGGGCTTTCTGGGAAAGTGGCTGTGCTCCGGGGAAATTGTCAGTTGATCTGAGACACAGCAGAGAGAGGGCTGGACCTTTGGAGCACCAGACCCTTTAATGGTGGAGATAGTGCCTTGTCTCGATACAAAGGCAACTGGCCACAAAGTCAGCTTTTTCAAGGGCCAGGTGGATTCTATCCGTGAACTGTAATCTCCACAGTCCAGGTATTCTGTTGGTTCTCAATTCTGTATTTTTGTTCTGGCAATCACTGCATTTTATAGTGGTTATTTGTCGACTCTACTACACTTGAACTTTTTTTTGTTAAAGTTATTGCTGTGATTGAAAACAGTGGGTCACATGCATGCTCTGAGTAAGTGTTTGTGTGTCTGGGGGCAGAGGAGCTGGTCGGCTGTGTGGGCCTGTTACAGGCTGGCCTGCGGGCTTCCCCTGGGGTGGTTCAGATGAAGGGCTCTTTGCTGGGGTCCGTCCCCACTGCTCTGCCCTGGGCTTGTTCCTCTTGTTCCCCAAGAGTGCCAGGCTTTAACACAACTGACCTCCCCTCTGAAACACGGCCTGCCCCTGGGCAGAGGGAGCGACACTCCTGGCCCTGGAGGATAGTCCTTCTTACTGCAGGGGTCCCCACTTTCATCCACACTCAGCTCACTCTGCTCACCTCCCACTTCTACTCTCTCCCTCTTTCTTCCTCTCTGTTTCTCCCTCACCTTGTCTTCTTGTAGCGGAGGCCTCTCTGTGGACGCACCTAGTACTTAGCAAACTATTTGAGGTAGAGGCAAAGCCTGAAGATTAATGGGGCTTTATTGTCTCTGCTCACACTCCAGCTTTCCCTCAACAGAATAATAGTCCTGGGGTGAAAGGGTTACATTAGCTAGGGCAGGAAGAGATTTGACTCTCCCCCTCTCTCTCTTTCTTCCTCCAGTACGGCCATGGTGACTGGTCACTGGGGTCCATTTTGCTCTCTGAGGGGCGAGAGAGCATTAGGACGGCAGAAAGATCCTTGCAACAATGGAAGAACTAAACATATGATACCCACCTACAACTTTCAGCATACCAATAAATGCGTAAGAGAGGTTTTTGTCCTGTACATAAAATACACTATTAAAAGTTGTTTCTCCTTTTGTGTTTGTCACAAAGCATTTCTGGAAGAGTCCATTTCTTTTGGTTTACATTCTTACGTAGGGAAGTCCTCCGCCCACCTAAAGCCCTATCTCGCGTGTGTTTTCTTACACTCTATAGAGAAGTTGGTGACCTGGCTAAGGCCTGAGGTGCAGCAGGTCTCCGTCTATAATCATCCTCCTATTATTTCACTTTTTGTCTTCAAATGAAAAAAAAAGCGGCATTCATCATTCAGTTGACCGACGGGATCACGGCACAAAGTATGCCTTTGAAAAGTAGAAACCAAAAAAATTGCTTTTAAATAAGATCAATTGTAAACAAAGCCAGGCCAACCCTTTGAAAGGCCTTGCCAAGAGATTTACCCCGCCCTGTGGCAAATCATATTTCTTGAACTGGGTTTAAATTTCAAGTGTCTTGGGTTTATAAAAACCTGGAACAAAAGAAAATGGGTCTCTGAACAGCAAATATTAACTGCTGCTAGGGCAAGATGTCAAGATTGCACTTTTGTTGTCTCCAATCCAGGACCAGGGATGGTGTCTGGCAAATCCCAGCATAAAGCTAGATCCATATTTACTTGAATTTAGCAGGATCACAACCAAAACATATCTGCATTCTTTGTTTATTTGAACAAAGGGACAGAGATTGTATCTGTAGATTTATTTGATCACAGGATCTTTTATGAAATGTATATTTACTTTTCATATTTATATTCTACCTTCCCTAAAATAAAAAAATATGTACTTAGTTTCTAGCTGCTTGGTATTTATTTTGTTTTGTGGGAAAATTGAATATAAAAGGAAAATACATTTTTATGTGAAAGGTGTATTATTGTATTGTACATGATTATAGTTTGGCAATTTCCTCTATTAAAACCCATTTTGTTATAGCTGTACATTTGTGGTTAATATACAGGAAGATAAAAGGAGATTGTTATTGTTACTTAGTGAGTATTTTGGGATAATTATGATTATGGTAGCAATAACTATGTACCATTTGTCAGTAATAACAGTGAAAGGAAGGACAGTAATGACCCGCTCCCTTGATCAGCCTCATAGGAAGCTAAGATGAAAGCATGTGAGACTGGGGAATAGGTTTCTTGGTGTGACCTCCCCTACCTCCTTAATATCGTACACCCACCCATCTCCTTTACCCTGGCCTACCATTCCTACTGGTTCCAACAGGGTAATAACCCCACCTCTGCACACGAGCACACACACATACACACACACACACACACACACACACACACACACACACACACACACACACACACTCACACACACACACACACACACTCACACACACACACACACACACACACTTCAATACTTTTTTTTTTGCTTTGCCGGGAGACTATTTTCACTTTTGTTTGTATATTCTTTGGGGGGTGGGGGTAGGGGGGACATCAGAGGGAGATTGGTAAGTAATCATGAAAGAAAACTCCTGCAGCAGCTCGGCTCCCTCTTTTAATTGGACAGAGCTTTTAAGTGAGGCACGCTAGTGTCTAGATTGAGGCAGGAGCCGCCCGGCTGTAATTTGGTTTCCCTTTGTAGTGAGCCCCTGTCAAAGCCAAATAAAGCCAGGCCTGCTCTCCGGCCGGCCAGGCAATCTTTTCCCTTGCAAACTGATGCACCACGCCCCGAGTGGCTGCCTTCTCTGTCATCTGATGTTCCACTCGACTTTAAAACAGGAGCAGGAAGGGGGAGAGGTAAGGAGAGGAGGAAGGGGAGAGGAGGGGAGCAAAGCTCTGGCTGCCCCACTATCATTTTATTTGGATTTTTTCTCATCCTATTCTTTAATCCCTCTGATGAAGTCTGGACAGGCAGAGGCATGCTCTTGCAGACGGCAATTTCACTGCACCATATGCGTCTCACACATCGGCTAGCAGGGAGGAGAGTAGCCTGCCAGGCAGGAGCACGGTCAGGAGAAAGGAGTGGGGGAGAAGAAAAAAAAGACGACGTGAAATCAGAAAGAGGGGGAGCAGAGGTGGGGAGGGGGACGGGGGGACGGGGGGGTCTGCGGTTGGGGTGCACTGATACACTCTGATTGTGCTTCCCCCGGCCCCGCCTGCAGCCCCCCGCCTACCTTCAGCCCCTGTATCTATCACGCTGGCAGCACAGCGCTACGGGAGCACACTCAAATACACTCCGGCCACAGACGAGGCTCTGCTCAGTCTGGGACATTAAGACACTATGCAGGTAAACAAATGAGCCAGGTACTTACACAAAATGGTGGCGAGCCGCTGGCTGGCTGGTTTCCTCCTCCCAGAGCCAAGGACGTGGTGCTGACACCGTGGTCATGTGATCAGGGAGAGCGGGCTACGCTGTAGCTGCCTCCACGTCTCCACGTCTCCACGTCTCCCCCCTCCCTAACTCCCCTCAGCGCTTGGCTGCAGGAGATGGGCTTCACACTTAGACTGTTGGAATACAAAACACAGGGACAGATGAATGCATGTTATTTATGAAAATACCTCGACAGACTTCACCATATTGTATTTTAAGTTTATATTTATAAAATATGAAATCAAATCATTTGTAAAAAATTATATTTTTTTATAGACATTGTGTACATACTTTGAATGCACACTGCATTTAAACAGTGCCGCCTCAAATGAATACATGGCAGACCTGCTTTAAAATGGTGTAATGGCATGGTTCATAATTAATATGTCTATTTGAAAAAGAAGAGCACATCTTAGCTAGCAAAAGGGAAAGGACGGGAAAGAGTGTGGGGGGGGGGGGGATAATTACATTTGGGTCAATAGACCTTGCTCAGTTACATACAAGGGGAGATCCATAACCCTGCTCGCACTTTATCTGCCCGCGGTTCCTGTACGCTGGGTGCTGACCAAGCAGCTTGCTCCTTAAACCTCACGCTGGCTTCCCATATACATAATATATCCATCCCATATCCCCCAGACCTGTTTACTCCCCAGTGAAATATGTGGAGACCTCCTGAGCAACACTCTTCATTTGTCCTCTTCACAGCGAGTGAGACTGAGGGGAAGAGAGAGAGAGACTGAGGGGAAGAAGAGAGAGAGATAGAGAGAGAGAGAGAGAGAGAGAGAGAGAGAGAGAGAGAGAGAGAGAGAGAGAGAGAGAAGGGTGGGTGGGGTGGGGGGGGGGGGTGGGGGGGTGGGGGTGGGGGGGGGGGGCTTGAGAGGGAGAAGGTTACATTTAAGGCCGTGATTGGGGAGTATGTAATTAAGGTTGCGTCGGGCGGTGTTCTATATCAGGTGAGAATTGAAGGGGAATGAGGGAGACGGTGTCCATTAGGGAGCTTACCTGAGAGGCAGGGAGAGCAGGGGAGCATGGAGGAGATGTCTGAAACGCACAGCCCTGTCCTCTTCAAATACTCCCCAGGACAGGCTGGCTGACATGGGCATGCCGCTGTAGCATGGGATGCATTCGAAACTAGTTCAAACTACGCAAATTCCAACACAGTTACCACGTATAACAGTTTTGATGGATGAAAGGTATAAAATGAATGATTAAGGCTCACATAGTCGTATTCACAGAACATTTTTAGTTCCTCTATTCAATCATACAGAGAGAAAATAACCCTGCTAGTCTATGGAATAAAAAAAAAACACAGTACGATGCTCATACTTGTGAGCCGGGTAGTCAGAAAGACACTGACGTGAAGGTCGACCGGTCGTTCAGGCTGGCCCACAGACAGAAGATTAGCTTTGAATGTCTTTTAAATGACAGTAATGAGACGTGCTGGGTGATGGATTGCCCTCCAAGTACAGTGTGTCCACGTATGCAGCACTGCGCCCAGCAGGGTGAGAGCAGCAGCTCACGCCCAGACGGACAGCCAGGGTGAAATGTAGCATGCACGGGAGGGCAGCGCCCACATAGCCCACATAGCTGTGCTGCCTGCCCCTCAGCAGCATAGCAGTGAGCCTAGCTAGCGCACAGGCCGAGGGGCTCCGGCTGGTCTGGATAATGCACTGGGTTTGCTGCAGGGGAAACGGAGACGTTCCTGAGCTATTGATCCCGCTATTGACATCGTTTGACGGTTCCTTTAAAGCCTAACGTTAGGCTAGGGAGACATGCGAGTGGACGTGAATAGGGGTGATCTCTCTGTCATCAGACCCCAGTGTGTGTTTGTCGGCAAGTGTGCCTGTGTGTGTGTGTGTGTGTGTGTGTGTGTGTGTGTGTGTGTGTGTGTGTGTGTGTGTGTGTGTGTGTGTGTGTTTGTCCGTGTTTGTGTGTTTGTTTGACGTGCATCTGCTAGTTTGCATGTATGTGTCAGTTTATTAGACTGCTTTAAAGTAAATAAATCCTGGTTTAAAACTACAGGCCAATATACTCAGTTTCACCCTCCAGACTCTGAAGTAATTTAGCCTTGATCATTTGAGTCTTTAAATACCACTGAATATGAATGACTTTACTTTTTATGCTCCCGTGCTATTGCTTTATTTAGACAATTTGAAGACATTTTTTGTTGTATTTAATAGTCTTGACATAACTGATTTAGCTTCAACAGCCTTTACAAGTATGCACAGTGAGTGGTGTGGTGGTGTGTCCAGTTCACTCAGCATATGACCGGTCCAGGGAGTTTGCCCTTGACTTTGAGCTGTTCCCAGGCTCTCTGGGGCAGCGAGGGGCTCCGTCGGGACAGCTGTGTGTGACGCAGGGACAGCAGATGTTCCCCTGTCTTGGTTTAGGCCAGTCTGGGGACCTCTCTGCCCAGACCCCTGACCCCTGACCTTGGGAGTTGGTTAGAATGCGCTCACAGCGAAGGCCAAGGGTGAACAGCACATGCTCTATGCAGTGCTGGCCAGTCCTGACGTGAGAAAAGAGAGGGTTGTGATTATTCCCAGTCCGTCAACAACCTGTTTTCCCATATTACTCTGGGCCATTATAGTGCATTAATGATCTGAGGAAATACTATTAGCTGTATGAAAAGAAAGTGCAGAGTCAAAGCAACTTGGCAAAAATATTTTTGGACATTTAAAATTTTTCAGGACTAATTTATAAACAAAATTTGCAGAATGATTGATAATATCAATTGCAAATAATAAATAAAACATTTAAAGATGAATAGATATGACAACAAAAACATAAAATCTTGCATTTCCCATATCACAGATTCTGCAAAAGAATATATATATTATTTGCCCTATATACAGTATGCATATATATATATATATGTATATATATATATATATATGTATATATATATATATATATATATATATGTATATATATATATATATGTATATATATATATATATATATATATATACGTACACATGCTGACTGTATATGTTTTGTCAATGTTATCCTATCTAATAAAAAAATGTATGCATATGTGTAGTACATAAATTATAATTTCTAAACAAAAATTGTTTGCTCAATAATATGCATCTTTGTCTTATAAATACTTCAATGTTGCACAATAAAACTGTCTTTGTCATTAGGGATGTTATTTTAAGGACACGAAGTACTTAATGATATTGAATTTGCTAATACAAAAAAATATATATATAGTAATAAAAAATTACATAAAAAAATGTAGCTAAATAAAAATATTGCACATTTTAAATGAAATCAAAGAAAAGGAAAGGATGCAATATTTTTGGTAATCAAACCATATTAAATCAAGAGACTTAAATCAACTAATGCTCACAGTATAGGCCATCAACACAACCTGTATAACCCTAATATCTAATATCTAATCCTTTTAACTCCAGCCCTGGGTGAGTGTGAAAATGTTTTTCTTGTGCTCTGGATGTCTATATATTAGTGATAGAGGCAAGGCTGCGATGTCCGTCCTAGGTGTTGCTGTGTTGGCTGTGATGGACATGGTGTTCCTGAAACAGTGGGCGTTGAGGATTGCTGCTCTCATAAACCCCTCTCAGCAGGGCAGCAGGTGCTCCCTCCATATCCCAACAATCACACATCCAGAAACTAATCTCCCAACGCTCGTAGACTCAAAGGTTATAGGACTGGAAGGTAGCGTGTGTTGTGCATTTTTAGATAATGGTCTTTTTCTACTATTGTTATTCTCTGTCCGAGTGTGTTGCATTACCCATCTTCATTGCTACTGAACGTTGATCAAAATAACGATTTAGATTAAAAGGTATTTTAGTCTTCATAACTTTATGAACCCTAAGTGTAAATAGCCCATGTGGAGTCATGCAGGGTTTGCGGTGGAGCTCCACTGAAGCGCGGCCATGTTGGCGTCTCAGTGTCAGACAATGACCAGCAGTGACACCACTCTGTCCTTGTGACGGGGCTCCTCTCCCTGGCCTAGGACTGGAGCATGGTGGAGGGGTCTGTTGGAACCCGCTGCCAGCTGACCACCTCGAGGCCCTGGGGCATTCTGGGGGGAAGCCAACTTGCCGCTGACCACTTCAATCAAATTCCATCATCCAAATCCTTCACAATTCCTGTAATGACGGGCCGCCTTGGTAATGTGACAGGTACCTGCCGGCATCTGGCTTATTGGAAAAGAAAGGTTTTGCAAAAAGTTGGAATTATGTGCCAGTGGAATAATTTTTGTCAGGAGAGGCACACTCCTGGTTACGTGAGGTGTGCCGAAGAGACGGACTGAGGTTTCAGAATATAGATTTCTGATTTATTTGGAAAGTAAACTTTCCTGAAGTTTGTAGCGTGAAGGTTTAAATACATGTAGTTGAGAACTGTCCGCTAGTGTAGTAAGTGTAGTTCTCAGAATGGGCGGGTAGTTCTCAGAACAGGCGGGATCTTCAGGCTCTGTGTATGCATCCATACTTCTGCTATTTTTGTATCCGATGTTGTTATGTTGTCATGATGTAGGCATGTTATTTCCTATTTGTAATTAAAAGGTTCTCTGTTATTACTCTTCTTATGTGGGATAAATGTAACGATGTGTGTTGCAGTTATCCCTCGTAAAGAGGTTTCCTAAAATTATTTGAGAAAATCTATATAATCAGTGGACAGTTAAAAGCCCCCGCATAGTATCACACCAGGGTGCCATCAACAACCAGTCTTTTAACATTGCATCCTTTATTATTATTTTTAGTCATGTATTGTTTTCAAGACCTTTCTCATCATACATGTCGTGTTCGGCCTTTTTGGTATACTAAACATTTCATTTAGTAAACAAATATTACTCTACAAAATGATGAAAAGATCTAAGGCTCTATTTAACCTTCTTATTTCTTTCTACCATCCACTAGCAAGACTATATTGCTATTTGTAATTTAGTTTGGATGCTTACTTTTCTTTTGAAGATTTTATTTAACAGTATAAATACAACAACAATAACAACAGTATATATTATGAAATGCACTAAGTGTGTGTGAGATTATGAGGGCTGTGTTTCCTACCGCTCTGTGTCTTTGTATTAGCCTCTGCTCTGCTGTACCACTCTGGTTGATTTGACCCCCCAGCCACATTGTCAGGTAATGGGAAGCATCTTATTTGTGTTTTGTGTCTGCGGTGCAGTGACTACTGCTTTGCCTTTGAAAGTTTCCCCAGGATCAAAGGCAGCCATGCATTAATAAAGGGTGTTTTGTGTGAGCATGATTAGCTGTAATGTGCCTGTCTGGTAATTCACCACTGAGTAAGGGGGGGCAAGCGTCAGATGTAGGCTGAAGATGGAGAGGGTGCAGACAGTGTTGTATTTCAATATTGCTGCCTTTTAAGGGCGCTGGGGCTAGATTTGTATTGATCGGAATTTGATAATGATTCTATTAGGTCTATTAAATTTGTATATAGTCAAGCTTTGGTTACACACCGAAGCCCCAAAAAATGGCCAAAGAAAACAAATTAGTGTGTAAGGGTGGATTGTGTTGCATGTAATCTAAGACGAGCCCATTGGTTAGGATCATCAGGAAGTGTCAGTGAAGTTACTGAGGAGAAGACAAGAGGTCTTGGTGAAGCAGGATGTGTGTGCGTGCGTGTGCGTGTGTGTGTGTGTGTGTGTGTGTGTGTGTGTGTGTGTGTGTGTGTGTGTGTGTGTGTGTGTGTGTGTGTGTGTGTGTGGGTGTGTGTGTGTGTTTGGTCTGCTTTTTGTGCCCCTATGAATACAGTGTGTTCTGTTGCTGTTTATTGTATTGTTAGTTATAGCTGTTCAGGCCTATATTTAACAGGAGGGCCTCTTCACTCCCTCACTGTTTGTCTCCTTGAGTGAACTGTTTCATAATCTAGATGTCAACAATTCACCTGTTTAATGTCCAGTCATGGAGTAGGATCACATCTCTGTTTTGGACACACACAGGACAGGGTTTGTGTGTTCCAAACTGGGCACCACTGAGCGACCGCCATTTGCACCTCCCCTGCCATGGCGGCTGGTCAGTAGGCACGGGTCACAGGCTCACTGGGATGAACAGGCTGACCACTTGTAGGCCGCTCATTGACAGCGGCCAGTGGACCGGCCAATACGTGTCTCCTTCTCCCGTGGCCAGAGGGGTCATTACCAGGGCTCAGGGACACGGAGGCACATGGGGAGCTCAGAGACTACCCATCCCCCCCAGACTGGACAGGTCAATGGGCCCTCCAGACACTCCCTGCCCCCTCCCCCTCATTTCACCCTCTCCTCCTCCTTCCTTTTCCCATATACACAATCTCCCTTTGCCTTTCTCTCTCTCTCTCTCTCTCTCTCTCTCTCTCTCTCTCTCTCTCTCTCTCTCTCTCTCTCTCTCTCTCTCTCTCTTAGTTTTTTATATCACTGACATAGATTTTCTGTCCTTACAGCAGGACTAGATGGTGCTCCCCAGTCCCTCTTCAGGTGTAGCCAGCAGTCTGTCTGGGTGTGCGTTTCTATCAGTGGATGCACGGTCAGCCGGGTTATCAAACCGGCTCACCTCCCTGCCCCGCGGCTCCTGTCGTTAAGCGGGAGACGCGGGAGGAAGCACACAGCGTTCTCATTTCATTTGTCAGCGAGAGGCCAGATAAATCTTTAGGAAAACGCTCATTTGGAGACGTATGCATTCGCAAGCCACCCCCCTCCCCTCCCCCTGAAAAGTAATGGGGAATGTATACTTAGAGAAATTAACATAAGACATTTTACACAGTCTAAGGAAAAATATTATCCATGCATAATTGATTGGCGCCGTGATTGCCTGAGTTTACTGTCATTTTTCCGCGGCACGAGAGCAGCGCTCCTCGGGGCTGTTGGGCCTAATAGACTTTGGGATATTTCATTTGGGGCTGCCCAGGAGCTGCACCCATGTTACTGGGCTCTCCTTATTCTCTCTCCTCCCTCGTATGGCTCCCAGCCATAAAAATGACTCTCATTTAACATGCAGTACCGGGACTGTGCCCGGGCTAATTGCTTGTCATATTGATAAACTCTATGAAGTTGCTGAAATGTGTTGGTCTCGTGTCCGAGTTGGGGTCACAGGTGAGGGATTTCTGTCGTGGACCTTCTCCCTTTTCCCATTGGGTGTTGAACATCTACAGTCTCCATATGTGCGTCTACGCACACTTACAGTCTGCTATGAACTACGGCCCTTTACCATGACCACAGCCTCTCACGTCCGAGTGGATTACGACAATATCATGTTTCCAAAGCTTTGTGTTAGTGCTACATAGTATCCATCTTGTGTTGTGCTAGTTTGTGTGATACAACGTTTATCCTCCTTACCAGTATTTTTTTTCCTCACTTCTAGGAAATTACATTCCACGCTCCAAAACGTCCCTTTCCAGCTAAATACAGTGTTTCAATAGACAACCTGCTACCTAGATGTTTGGAGTCTCGTAGCCGCTGCGTCTCTCCCTGCGGCAGGTGACTCAGTCGGTGTGGTCGTGGTGCACTCCTGTAGGATGGCGACGTCAGTGTGCTGTGGCTGGCCTTCACCCCAGCAGGGTGGGTAGGGTGACCGGAGGGCGGCCAAGCCAGCGGCCCCAGCGTCATTATCCCCCCGTAACCATCCGCATCAGCGGCCACCTCCGGCCCGGCCTGTAGGGGCTCCAGCCCCGCCACGCCGACCACTCGGCCGAGACGGGAGCCAATGAACTCGGAAACACGCCGTTCGTCTTCCAGATGGAGTGATCTAGCGATTTAGCGCGGGGCTCTTTTCCCCCTAGAGCCGGCCCACTCATAACCCACTGCTCCCCGTTTTGCCCAATAAGCATTTATATCCTTTAACCTGATGTTTGGGTATTATGAAAATAGAAATCACGTAGTCGAGATGCATTTCTGGAACATTTCTGTGCATAACCGACCGGTAGAGGAAATAGAGAAAAATGACATTTGGGGGGGAAGTAAGTGAGGAAAAATGAGTATGTCTGACTGGACCCTGGTGCTCCGGGGGGATTTCAAATGTTACTGGTGGGGGGAGGCTGCTCTTCTTTCCTGCTGAGCACCACCAAAGAGAGGAAGGGGGCCACAGCAGTTATTTTTTATTCCCCCCTTCTTTTTTATGATCTTCCATAGAGGGGGGTTGTTTTTTTTCCAGGCTGGATCCCAGTCTGGTAATTTTCTCATCACTCAGACGCAGCCACCTGTCTCTTCCCGAGATTCCCTTCCTTTGTCTCTTCAATAATAAGGCTGCATGCACATGCTGAATGGGAAGGGGAAAATGACCACGGAAGGTGTGAAAGAGGGGAGCAAGGAATGGGGGGAAAAGAGAGGGGGGCGGAGGTAAAAAAAAACAAAAAAACTGAAGAGGAAGCAAAGTAATGGTGGGAGAGGGGGAGCAAAGAAGAGGGGAATTAAAAGAGGAGAGGGGGGGAAAAGAAGAGGGGAATTAAAAGAGGAGAGGGGGGGGGGGGGAAGAAGAGGGGAATTAAAAGAGGAGAGGTGACTTTTTTCTTCCTCTCCCCGGCTCGTGCCTGGCCATCAGCGCAGTAGCCATGTGTGAGAGCGGCAGCCATTTTCTCGCCCCTCATTACCCTGTTTTCTATTCAGCTTTGTGGGGAAGCGCTGGTCACCGCTCAACCCTGCAGCCATGGCAGGCGTCAGCTGGAACTTCTGTGTGTGTGTGTGGGGGGGGGGGGGGGGGGGGGGGATTAGACAGACAGACCCCTAGGTCGGAGGCCAGAGCTCAAGTTCATCGCCGCAGACAATGGAAACCTCTTCAGGAAGCAATTGGCCTGACTACCCGTCATATTGGCCTCTGTGGACAGAGGCTTGGCCTGCCTCATCATGCGCTGGCCAGCTCCTCTCTGCCAAACTCTAGCCCATTGGCGAGTGCCACTCTGCCAGCCTCCAGCCCACTGGCAGCCCTGTATCTCAAATGTCCTCCCACAGTCAGCCTGACACCGCCTGCCCGTTCCCCACCACACTGTTGATTACAGCCCCTCAGCATCCTCACCAGCCACACCAGCAGAGTGTGAGTGTGTGCCTCCACCAGGCATGCGCAGTGCCGCCCCCCCCCCCCCCCCCCCCCCCTTCCAAGGCCTGGACAGCTGCTCCCATAGTGGAGCAGCCATTGTGAGGGTCCAACCTCACCCACTGGTGGTGTGAAATGAAACGGCCTGGTCCTGCTCCCGATGATCAGTAGCGTCTTGTCGACCTGAAACCTACATCTGCCCTCAACACCACACAAGGTCATGGCACCAAGGTGATTGCGAAAATTACAGTTATAAACGATAAGACAAAAATCTGCAAATCAAAGAAGAAATTGTTTATAGTTCTCACAGCTCCAACAGTTGCAGAGTTTTCTTGTCATGTTCGATAAAGAACTCTTATGAAAGTGTTTGGTGCGTTTCATATTCACAGTAAAGGATGCAAAGTTACATATTCAAAGCATAATGATGAAACATATTATTCATCACCAGACAGTTCTCAGAGGTTAGAAGAGAATTCTTCAAAAAAAGGAGAAGAAATGAGGTGATAGAATTAATGAAAAGGCAATTTTTGCCAGCACAAATGATCTTTTGAAATTAATAGTTAATATTTCAGTATTGCTATATATTTTTAATGCACTCTTTGCATTTTTGCAAATATAATGTATCCTTCCACATTCATTTCACTCCACAGCCTTGATGAGTACTTCAAATGTGAATTAAAGCACTCCATTTTTAAGAGGGAAATGAGTAATAATTCAGAAAAATTAATAATGCATAATAATGCTATTCAGGAAAATTGAAAGTTGAAAAACAGAAGAAGAGAGAGGAGGGTAGAGTGATTCCACTGGTGAATTGTTTAATGGCTCCAGTGTCTGTGGGACTACATGTCTGAGACATCCTGTGTACTGAAGGGCCACTGAAATGCAACCGAGGGCCTGCAGACAGGCCGGAGGTCAGAGATCGGTTGACCAGACCCCTTTTGGAGCCTCCTCGGCTGAACTGAGGTATGGCAGGACTAAAATGGCCGGTGGCACCTAATTGAAGCCGAACGCTAACACTCATGTACTTAACCCACTTAGAAGTCACCGCTAACACGGGACGACCATTAATATTAATTATCGTTCCGTGTTAATTTTACCCAATCTCCATCACTTTGCACTTATAGCACGGTAGAGCTGTCAGGGTAGTGGGGTGTTGCAGAGGAACATAGACTTCCTAACGGGGAGAGGGTCAGGCCGAGGGAGGGAGGGGGGGGAGAGAAGGAGGGAGGGAGGGGTGGCTCTATACCTTATTGCTCTCTTTCTCTCTATTCTCTTTCCTTTTCTCATAGTCTCTCTCCATCTCCGTCTCATTCACTTTGTTCCGATCTAAGATGGTTTTGCGAAAGGAAATGATTTTTTTTTTTTTTTTTTGCTTTTTCATTTTACCAGGGCTTTTAAAAATAATATTAGAAATCTTCATGATTATGATAGTATTAAAATGATTGAGATGGGCTGGTAATGTCAATGGAGTCATTTAGCGGCTCTGCTTTAAGCCCTAATGGTGGTGCTGGAATGGCCTTGGCTGGGCCGTGGGCCCCATCATTTCCTTTCACAGGTAGATGGCCATCCTGCCTGGGCAGTTAGCCGGCTCCACTGGGCATGCAGGCCATTTTTTAAAGCCTGACGGGGATAGAATTGCAGGACAGTTTGAGACCGTGAAGAACAGTTTATGTCTCAGAACCGAGTATGGACATTGGATATCCACTTTTGGTACTTTGTATTACCAACTTATTCCTGAATGTTTTGAGGCCTGACATTATATACAGAAAAGGTTATTTTCTCTGCAATTTTGTACTGCAGAGATGTAGCAGTAGGTGCATGCTGAAGCCTAGCCTCCCAGTTTATTTAGCTATTTTTCCCGCTTCTGTTTGAAGAGTTTCTTTTTTTAAGTTGAACTTGAACTTGACTGTGTGTGTGTGTGTGTGTGTGTGTGTGTGTTGTGTGTGTGAGTTTGTGTGTGTGTGGGTGTGTGTGTGTGTGTGTGTGTGTGTGTGTGTGTGTGTGTGCAGCCAGTGCAGTCCAGCCGATGTGGTCAGTGGGAGGGACAGAAGTCTCTCAGCCTTCGTTTCCTGTTCTCGTAGTGCTGACGGGGTCTTGAGGGACCGATGCGTGGTCTCGACTCTTGGCTGGCCGCTGTCCCCTGGGGGCCCCTGGTGTAGGGGCCCTGCTGGTCAGTGTGGCAGCTCCAGCTTACACAGTCATTTCCAGCCTACCCCCTCCCCTCCCCAGTCTCTCCTTACTCACTCACCCTGCATTGGTTGTAGTCAGTTATATGGTTTGGTGGCAGTCAAATCGCTGGGCTTGAACCTCTGCCACTTTGGGGTACAGTGAAGAATTGATAGGCTGTGCTACTTTTATATTGATAGGCTCCTTGCAGTCAGCATTAATACATACGCAAGACTAATTATACTGTGTGCAAGATGTGCGTACAGTTGTTTTCTGAGGTTTTTATTAAATTATTTTGTACTGGGAATATTTTGTTTTAAACATTTTCAAAAGATCTCCCCAAGATCAAACGGACTTAATTTATGATTTAGGAAGTACAGCTGTTCAATTTCGTTTCATGATTCAGATTTTTCCAATAATTTAAATTATCTTAATTACAAAGAAATAGGACAGTGTTCCTTAAAGTAAACATATCTTTTTATTTTTATTGTAGACTATCTACATTAAGCTACCTAAAACAATTATGTCTTTTTTCTATTCATGTCTATCTATCTCTCACTAACTTACAAATACACGCACACACACACACACACACACACACACACACACACACACACACACACACACACACACACACACACACACACACACACACAAACTCAAACTCCTAGGTGAACACAAGCGTGCACATGTGCTCGTCTTGCAATAAATGGAAGTCATTTTGATGAAAAATGAGGGGCAGTCTGTTTGGGGACAGCTTGTAGAAGCCGGCAGTGATGTCATTAAGCGACACACTGACTGATAAGGCCATCCCAGTTATTGAATAAATAAATAAATTAAAATAATATCTTACATATTCTTTTCACCCCCTTCCGTTCCCCAGACCCCACCTACCACTTTCCCCGAATCCTGACCGCTTGGCAATCCCACCCCCCACAACCCCCCCCCACACACACACACACACACACACACAACCCCCTGCACCCCCCTAACCCCCGAGCTCCTACCCCACCTCCCCCAAATACACATCTCGCTGCACCCCTTCGCTGCTGATGCAGGCAGCGCCTCTCCCCCACTCCCCACGCTTCCTCCACCAGCATATAAAACTGAATTTGAATGCAGCTTTACGATAAATAATACATTTTGACTAATACACACTGGACAGAAGTCAGTCTGGAGCCCTCCATCACTGCTACTTCCAGAGGGGGGAGAGAATCCAAGGAAAGGAAGTCTTCCCTCCAGAACACAGAGCGGTGACGGCTCGATAATGATAGGCTGAAACAAGCAGCACGAGAGGGAGAGCGCGCCAGAGAGAACGAGAGCGAGAGTAAGGGGAGCAAGAGAGAAGAGAGAGAGACAGAGAGAGAGAGAGAGAGAGAGAGAGAGAGAGAGAGAGAGAGAGAGAGAGAGAGAGAGAGAGAGAGAGAGAGAGAGAGAGAGAGAGAGAGAGAGAGAGAGAGAGAGAGAGACAGGGAGAGCGAGTGGCAAGCATATTATAACTCATCCATGTGGATCCCCCTAGTAGATTGGGAGCAATCCCTTGTTGAAATTGTCTTCTAAACACTTAGAAAGCGGCAGCAGACAGAGCGGAGCAGCCAGCCAGACCAGCCTTACTGTGTGTTTGCGTGTTGGTGTGTGTGTGTGTGTCTTCTCCCACTGCCTGCTATTGTAGCCAAGGTAGAGAGACCTCTGAGAGGCTGCATGCATGTGTGTTTGTGTGCCGGTGTGTCTGTCTGCCTCGCCAGCCAGCCAGCGAGGAAGCGTATGTGTGTGTGTGTGTGTGTGTGTGTGTGTGTGTGGGGGTCTGTAAGTGAACGTCTGTGTGTTGGAGAGGGAGAGGGGGGTATTATGCACTGTGGATGCTGCCTCGTGCTGTAAGCAGGATGACTTGCCTGCCCAGGTAGAGGGAGCGTGCGCCAGCCGGCTTCTAAATAAGCAGCCCATTTGAGCGTCCCCCTTCAGGACAGCAGGCTAGGCTGCAGAGTGTGAAATCAGACTAATACAGTAGTGGAGAGAGAGAGGCAGGCTGGCAGGCTGGAGCAGGAAGCTGCAGCTCCATGACTTGCTACTACTACTACTACTACTAGCAGACTGTAGCTGTAGAAGAGCTGAAGAAACAGGGAGGATTGGACCTCTGAGGGGAAGGAGAGCATAAAGACAGAAAGGTCAGTAAAATCCTCCTTTTTCTTTTTCTTTTTTTTTGGAGGGGGGGGGGGGGGGGTCTTTAGATACATATTTTTTCTTCTTTTCTTTTCTTCTTTTCTCTCTGTCTACTTTGAGTAGAGTCAGTGTGAGGCTGAGGCTGAGGCTGAGGCTGTGACTGCTGCGTTTAGCTGGAGAAAAGTATTGATTCTTGACCAAGTTTGTGGGAAGCGTGCTCTCTTTGATCCTGCCAGGTGGGAGCAGGTGGGGGGCTGGGGGATGCTGGAGGAGGCCAGTGCACACCTCTTGTGTACCCGTGCGTGTACGTAGGTGCACAGTGCATTTACGTGCGGCGGTGTGTGAGTCAGGCGACTGTTTTAAGTTTGTGTTTTTCCGTGCGCCGATAAATTGACTGGGTCAGGTCAGCTGTGTGTGTGAGTCTGTGTGCACGTGAGCACGTCTGTGTTGATATGTCTTTGTGCAGAGTCACGTGTGCAGCGTGGTTGAGTGTGTATATTTAGAGGGTGTAAGGTGAGGGGGGCAGGAACCCCCCCTCAGGTCACTATTCCACAGGGCCAGATAACAGGACAAGGGAGGAAAAGGGGGCCACGGCGAGAGAGAAAAAAAAAGAAATTGCGCTTTGCCGCCATTTCGTTGTCTGTTATTGTGCATGGAATGGAGTCATGGAGCGGCGCTGATAGACAGACAGCGTGAACACATGACTTCAAAACAAGGCCAACACCGACTGTGTCATGTGGTGACATATACTACACTGAGGGGGTCATTGCACCTGCTACCCGCGCTAGCACACACAGGTGTAGAAAGCACACGTACCTGCTTGGTACTAACGCACACCAAGATGGAGTCCGCCATTTTCACCAACACGCAGGTATATATCACATACTGGGTATTTTGGGTGTGTTTGTTTTTTACTCTATGTATTTTACATTTACATTTCTTTATTTTTTATTTCATTTGGATAGATTTTTTATGTTATTTTATTTTCCTTTTTCTTTTGCTAACTTTCCTTTAATTTAACACAATAACGTGTTTTGAGCGAACATAATACTATGAACAAGGCTCAGAGTGGCATTCTGCGAGGGAAAGGGGAAAGAGGCTGGACCCTGGGTGTGTGTCAGCACTTAGACACGTTTAGCCACACACGCAAAAGGAAACAGGAAAAGCTAGGACTACCAAATTGTCAGCAACACTAAAGACATCAACACAAACATTTTAGCCATCCATCATCGCTGTCTGCCCATTTCTGTGGCAACAATGATTTATTCCAGGGCTGAAATCTATTTGAGTCTGAATGGGGAAATAAGCTCCAGTCCAGCAGGAGCACTACAGCTTCTCTCTGCATCTTTTTGTCTTTCTGTCAACACACAGATACACACACACACACACACACACACACGCACGCACGAGCGCTCACACACACACACACACACACACACACACACACACACACACACACACACTCACACACAAGTGTAGAGCAGGGCAGCAGTGTATGTTTATTCACAGCCAAGTTTTAACTGACATTTGAATAAAAAGAGTTTTAAAAATCCATTTAAATAACACTATAAACGATTTAAACACAGTAACATTTACAAATGTATTAGAATATAAATGTTTGTAACATAAATTGTGTAACTCCGTTTCAAATATAAATAAAATGAATAATATTGATAATTATTTTAAATATAAAGTAAATCGTTAAAGAAAGCGCCATACGTATGCTGAGGCACTAGCTAGTATAAAACATGTTTTGGTGAACAAGGCACTAACAGGACAAGACCATATCCAATAATATCAAAATATGGCTGCACAAACTGGCATACGAATGCTTTGATCTGTCCCTTGTGATGTTGTCTGTGTCTGTGTGTGTTTTGTGGATGGAGGGGGTTGGGGTGTTGGGGGTCTGTGATTGGAAGAGAGAGAGAGAAAAGCTTTTTGTGATGCAGGCTTACTTTTTTTTGGGGTCCGTATCTTTCTCTTTTACCTCTCTCTCAATCTCGCTCTCTCCTCTCTGTCTTCAATTGCTGATTTCTTTTTCTCCTTTGGCGTCTCTGTCATATTTTAAATCTCAGATGATAACTCAGGTCCCATACTGTGCAGGTAGATTTATCAGAGTCAACACACACCACCCCAGTAGTTACCCCCACCACTTTGCCTCCCCAACAAACACACACACACACACACACACACACACACACACACACACACACACACACACACACACACACACACACACACACACACACACACACACACACGACCCCTATTCCCCAAGCACCTGCCCCAGCCAAAGTCGCCACCCTTCTTCCTTCATGCTAGCACGGGCTGTAATATATTGGCGGAAGGGGGCGTGTGTGTCATTGGTAGGGAGTAGGATTCTGTGATTTATGCAGATGTGTGGTCAGGAGCTGCGGACTCTGAATGTGTTTGTCTGTCTGGCACACTGCTATCTGGGCCTTTGATCTGAGCTGGCCTGCATCCGTCTGGAGACCAGGAGGAGCAGAGGAAGAGGCAGAGCCGTCTGGTCTGGACCAGACAAGTTGTGTAGGCAGGTTAAATGTGTTCATTTGACAGCATATATGCATGTATTATATTTTATTAAGACGTAATTCAAATTCGTTATTGCACTTGTGTTTTGGATTCAGTTTGACCCAGGAGTTGCTGCCAACGGGCATCTTCGTCCTCTCCTCTGTCCAAGGCTTTTGATTGGGTAGATCTCAGGGCTGTGGGCTCCACAGAGGCCTGTGTCTGTGGTGGGCCATTGTGACTCGTAGCCAGCTTTTGAACTGGGGCTGAGGCCCCCGGGCTCACCCATGATAACGTGCCAAACTGGGCTGTGCTCCCTAAATCCTGGATTAATGGCCGCTTTAAGGGCTTACCATGGGCAGCCATTCAGACGTGCATGGGATTGACTGGGCTACCTTGGTCGCCTGTTATCGCCTGCCGCGGTGGACACGGTGCGCTGCCAGTGGGGGAACAGAGTGTGTGACTTTTGCAGCCTGGCCAGCCTGCATCAGGCCATCCCACACCCTGGTGCACAGGCCATGCTCCGATAGGAACCTGGAGGACTCTAGTGGACTGCTGCTTTATGCTAAGCAGGGCCAGCTTTGGCAGAGAGTAGATTAGGACGTGTCTATGAGGTTTATACATGTTATGAGTACTATACTTTATAATTATGATTACTTAGCTTCCCTGACGTAAGGAATGCTTTGGACATTTGCATAGTATACAAATATTCCATATTTTGTCACATTTAGTCTACAATATTATAGGTAAAAAACAAAGAATGATTGAGGCTGTGTTAATTAAACTTTACAATATGTTGATGTTATGCATACTATTTTAATAATTTTGTAATCACTCGTTTTACATCATATTTAATATTTTATTTTGCAATGTAATAACCAAATAAGATTCAATATCACAGTTATTTCAGCAAATAAATATTTGTCTTATCTAATTAAATCCAATTAATTAAAATAAAACTAAAAAAGCTGTTTAAAACTTCTATTAAATTGATGTTCATGTTGGAACAATTATGACATTTCTGGTCATTTATCGTCCACCATTACTCAGTCAACTAAGCAATTGATTTAATTTCAATGAAGCAGCAGTTAACTGAATAACCAAACAGTAGAACACACAACTGCAAATGATTTGTTATTCAACATCACTTCAATGTACTGTATTTAAGGTCAGGGCTAGGTGTACACATTTAAACAAAGTGTCTCCACACACACACTCACGCACGCACGCAGGCACGCACGCACGCACGCACGCACGCACGCACGCACACACACACACACACACACACACACACACACACGCACACACACACTCAAACGCAAACAATGCCATGTTATATGACTGTGATTTTCCTGTCTTGATAGCTTTGGGGTAACTAGTATGCCAGCTGCCTTTGAAAGACACGCAGTGCAGGAAACTATTCATCTATCTAAGCTTTAAAATGATCTGTCTGATGAAATTTGCAGCATTATAATGCATATCTAGCCCTTTCTTTACTAACACCACAATGTCACAACGTCTATTTTGATTGAAAAAAAAAGAGATGTATAACTGTTTACTGAAGGAGCATATTCTGTTTTACTGCGTTTGAGGGGATTGTTGTGATTGTGATTGCTGGCTTCTCGTGCCACCTGCCTCCATCACTGCAGGCAGCTCCATTGGCTTTGGAGGGTGACTGACAGCGGCTCTCCTCCTATGAGACGTCAAGCCCAGTGCTGTCAGTTTGTTGGTAGTGCCTCGGATTGGATGCTGCCCCCCAGTGTATCTGTTTATAGACATCAGCATGTCAACAGTGATGTTGAAACATCTGCATCTCTGGCTTCATACAGATTCCTTTATATTTGTTTCTTAGAGAAAGCACATGTGCAACGGAGTCTTATATACATGACAAATGCTGACATTTTTGATTCTTTATCAAAATCTCTGCGCTATGAGCAACCACAGTGGAGACCACATATTGCAGCGGCTCCAAACGTTCTCAAATCACATCAGCAGATGGAACAAGTCGACATCTCGGAGGGATTAATTTAATTACACAAATGCTCCTGATTTCTGCATTTCCGCTTGTCATCCTTGTTGCCTTATTTGTTATTGTTGTTGCGCTTTCCCCTTTCTGATCTTTTTGCATGTTTGCCTGAATGTCTCTTGCCTTATTAGTCAAATTTGTAATATCCTTGAGAAGGAACTAAGACATAATCACGGGGGCCTGACTAGCCAGCCGGCCTCGCATCTGGAGTAAATATGGACGGTCATTCCACATCTTATTACTGCGCTCATGTGGATAATCTCTTTATGGCCTTCTCATGTCTGACGGAGGAGCCCTAACACTCCCATGTGTGAGCCGGAGGGAGCCAGGGCTTTCACACACGCCACGTTCACCCCGTGTGTCACCGTCCGCGTCCATGGGGACAACTCTAATTGTTGACCCAATTGTGTATTTATTCTCAACAAGAGGGGGACACGGAGGCGTGTATAATTTATTTTGGCCCGAGTGTCCAAAACAAACGTATTTTTTTTGCAAGCTTTTGTATCATGCTCCAGCCTTGCATAGTTTTGACGTCTGTCCTTGTTCATTTTCTCAAAAACGTAGTTTACTGTAAGACATTCATAATTTTGTGGGACAGAAATAAATCTGCTGCATTTGTTTTTTTGTTGTTGATTTTTTCGTGGTCCATACCTAATGTTCTCCAAAAGTAGAATTTCTCATTGCGATGGAGGGGTGCATAGCAGAGCTGTGTGTTTCTCATTGTGATGGAGGGGTGCAGAGCAGTGTGTTTTTCGGGTGATGTGTGTACGAATAATGGTGCCTGGGCTTTGGCGCTGTGTTGATTCCATCTTGGCTGTCCTGCAATCAGCCAGAGGAGGAGGAGGACGAGGAGGAGGGGCACCCTTTTCTGCCTCTAACCCCCCTCAACACCACTGGAATATAATCCACTGTCTCCTGACCTTCAAATCATGCAGCGCTGCAGTCATTTCAATTGGCCCGGCCGCCATTAGCACAAAATGTCCTCCAGCCACTCCGCTCCGGTACATAGACAATTTCCTCTCTCCCAGCATGGCCTTCCCTCCTCCGCTTCCTTTCTTTCTTCCATCCCCTTCTCTCATCTATGGCCCCCTGAAGCCTGGCCTGGGTGAATGAATGAAAAGAAGGAACCGCCTCCTCCTCCTCCTGGGCCAGCAGATATGCTGCTGGTCAAGAGAGAGAAAATAAAATCACATGTGTTTGTGTGTTGCACTGTTCCATTTTGAAGGTTACAGTGATTTAAGCTGTGGTTATTATTATGCAGTGTGGTGTCGGCCATGTTGAAATGGCAATACGTCAGTCCTACTGACATATTCTGTTTTATAACACACTCTCTCTCTCTCACACACACACACACACACACACACACACACACACACACACACACACACACACACACACACACACACACACCTATACTACTGTTTATGACAGTCATCTTGGGAAAATACCGGCAGTTTGTCTACTATGTATTTTGATATTCACTTTTTGCATGTTAATTTTTGGTTTTGCATCAGTGAACCTGCAATTGCCCACATGTGTCTGTGTTGTGCCTTAGCTTTCCATCTGGACCGGATCCAGACTATTTCAGTAGCAGAGTGGATCAGAAACTGGGAAGCAGCTGGGGCGCTCCCACTCGTACTAAACGGACACAAGCAGGAGGCTGGATTGTTTGAGCTTGTGTGAAATCGGAGGCTCCAAGGCTCAGCGTGTGTTATGTTGCCTGCTTGTAGATAGATAGATCAATTATTGAGAGAGAACATATTTGATATGATCTGAATATTAAAGATATATCAGGGGGCAAACAACATTCGTGTCTGTCCTCAGATCTGCGCTGAGAAATGTGTGTCATGTGCATGCTAATCTCCCGGGAGATGCTTTATTCAGAAGGGTCAAAGAGGTCCAGGAATGTTTGGCAAGATTCACGCAACATCTTCTTTTCTGTATTATTTCTTGTTGTTCATTTATAAGGAAACATTTGCATAGCAAAGAAGATTGCAGAAGAACTTTTCAAAATAACGTCTGTCTTTTCTGTGTTGTGCAAGATCAATATGACTTCGTACTCGTAACTCCTGGTTCGTAGGTGTACGACCTCGAAGCTATCCTAAAGTAGATTATGGCTCCAGATGTTCATTGTCTCTCTATAATCCTGCTGGTTTCACCCCAAAACAAGATGCTTATTCGAGCCAAGGGACAACGTATTCCTCTGTAAAGAAGGAGAGCTACAGGACATAGTGCTCCAGTGAAACAAGATGTTTCTCTCTATAGGAGACTCAAAGGAAGACATAGGGCAGCCTCTGTGAGAATATGGAGCATCTCATCCTAGGGCTGGCAGACACTACCAGGGAATAGGTTGACCTGTCGTGGCTGGCGTCTCGCTAGCTGCGGTCCAGCATTGATTTTCCAAAATGGTACTGTTGCGCGATATGAGGAGATATTTGTCATGTAGATGGCCCCTGCTCTCCCTCACAGGTCTATCTTCCCTACTGGTTGTTCTTACATATACTACATATATATTTATGAATTATGAATGAATTTATGAATGACCCCACTGGGATATATACACGACGCCATAGCCTCAAGGTAAAATTGAAATGGGGTAGATGTCTGCTATTATTGCCCAATATACTTAACAGCCATCACATTTTCTGCCATTGTCGAGAAAGAGAGAAAGAAAATCTAAACCGAGATAAGGTTTCAAATCAACAAACAAAACCACTCTAAGCAATGGACTTATTGTGATTGCATTCAGTTGATTAGGCCAAGAAATGAATACCATTTAGGACGGTGGCGTGTCAAACACTGTTTGTCCTAGCTGGGCTGGTGCATGGGCAGTGGGTCAGCATCAATTAAATGGCCTGATGTGTGTATCCTGAGAGGCTGGCCTTTGTTCTCCTCTAATAAAGGCCGTCTGTGGCAGCAGAATGTTTCATTTCCTCTGGGAGATTGCCCTGGGTAATGCCCAGTGCTTATCATACTGCTGGAGAGGCATCCTGCTTGATACCCAGATGAACCGGGGGCCTGCGCCTCCAAACAGCTGGGGATACGTGTAGTTTGGGATCAGGGAAATGTGCTGGACGGGCCCAGGCTTCTTCAGAGTCTGGGGCTCTGCTTTTTTGTCTTGGCGTGGAGGTCTCTGCCGGGGCTTCAGAGGGCAGGGACACATAGGGGAGGAGCGGCTAATCCCGTTCTAGTTGCCTTTATCCTTTTTCTATTATGATTTTACTGCCTCCGTAACGTTTTTATATTATGCGACGGTTGGGAACTGGTTGTGCTTTTTATAAGACTGGTGAAGTTATTGTATGTCTGTTTGTCTGTTTTGGGGGAGATATAGTGGGGGGGGGGGGGGGGGGGGGGTTTTGGGGGGGGGGAAATGGGTCCTTTGAGGGAGCCAAGCTGTTCCTGTCCATTCGTTGTGTCCGGCCCCCCAGTTTAATTAATCGGAGTCACACTCAAATCCGTTATTGCAGCAGACCGCTGTCACTCGTTAATCATGTGACCTTCTGTGGTGCAGTTAATGACCTTGGAGGAGTAGATCAGCTGGAGATGGCTGGAGCCGGTGAATTAAATTGTTTCTGGAAGTGGTCCGTGGTCCCGCCAGGCAATTTATACGGGCCGCCCCCGCCAGGGTTCTCTCCAGTGCCACCTCGGCCCGTGTGGTCGGGGGTCTGGCCAATCCGGTGGCAGGAGTGTTGCCGGGGACACAGGAGGGGAATCAGCAGGGAAGAGAGGAGCTATCTGCAACTTAGATTCACTCCATTTGGACCTCCTTTGCCAATTTCCTGTGTGAACACTGCCTCTTTCCCCCTTCTTATGGGTGTCCCCCTCATACTCCTTTGTCCATCTTTCCATTCCTGTCAATTTAGGCTTTCGTGTCTCATTTTCAAGGAACCTTTTGAGGCAGCGGGCGTTGGAATGTCGCAAATGAAGAAAGGTTTAGTCTTAAAATGATATTCTCATCACCTGACGGTAGAATTTCTTTTTTTTTGACCTTTGCTCCACTTATTTTCTCGCGTTCCCAGCAAGATTCTCATGGTTTCATTTGTTGAATTAACAAGTAAAAAAAAAAATGTTATGCACTTTTTGAGATTTATTTTAGAAAACCAAATCCTTTAATCGGTATATATTTAGTCATGGCTGTAATAATCCTTCTTCTATAGGTGTGCAAAGTTTAACTCAAATTGTGTCACAGCTGCCACTGCCTTATTCGCAATTGCAGCATTAAAATGTTGGCTTTCTTCTCTGTGACATTAAAATGGAGGGATTTTGTTTATCCGTGCCTTTGTTTATTTAACATTTTGCTCAGCGGGGGGAGTTTCGGATAGCTTGTTTTCAAGACAGTCCCTGCAGACAGCGAGCAAACACACCACAGTGTCATCAAACAGAACAATCCTCAACTTTCCCCCTCGACAGCACAGGGAAACGGAGCAGAGAAAGAAGCCCCATAATGGAATATGATTGAAAATGATTGTCATAATTTTTGGAGTCTGTAACAATATGCAAGCGGGGTTTTCGGGGGGCTTTATATATTTATTTTCTGACTGATGCGCTCGTAAGTGTACCCCCTTCACAGAGAAAAAAAGCGCATTGATGGATAAAAACATTTCGTTTTCATGTGGCAAACTTTTTGGAGTGTTGTGTCATTAATGAATTCACTGGTGTGCAAAGGGATTCTAGATTTACTCTCTAAGAGATGGCATCAACCGGCGGTTAGGCATATGCACGCAACAAAATAACTCAAAACTGAAATATATAGAGAGAAATAAAACATTCTTTGTGCATTGCGGAGCGAGTTCACCCCTGTATGAAATTACTTCTGAATTGAGCTCCTTCCACTAGCAGGCGTCTCCTATTCTCTTTGGATAATGTGAGCCAACTAAACAGGCTGTTAGGTGATAGTATAGGCTGCTAGGGAATGTTATGCACTCGACTTTTATTTCCACTTTTCATGGCCCCCATTCCTATGCACCTGTTTTTCTTTCTGGAAAGCAAGAGAGAAAATAACGTATTGTCTGTTATTTATGGTGGGAAGTATATCTATTCCTGTTGACAATGAATTTCCCCTAATAAGTGTATTTATTTCATACCAAGGTCAAGTAGACGGTGTGTGTGTGTGTGTATTTTGTCCAGCTCAATGTCAGCTCACAGATGGCCAGTGTTGGTAGGAGGAGGTGGGGGGATGGGGGGGTGGGGGGGGGGCTAGGGATGGAGCCTCACTACCCTGCCTCTCATTAAAACACAAACACACACATACACACTGAAACACACTATACCATTATTTGTGCTTCCATTCCTATCTATCACCCCTCTCTCTTCTCTCATTCCCCTCCTGCCCCTGTCTCTCCTTCCACCATCTTACCCTCTCTACCAAGTACAGACTTGATTAATATTTTCCGCTGTTTCGTAACCATGGCAATGAGGTTACTGCGTATGATACTTAATTGAATCTTTTCAGTGCTTTTGTGTGCATCTCCTGCGTCCGGACAATAAAAATCTTTGGCGGATGACTCCAGCCCCTATCCTTCGCTTCACTCGCCTTCATCTTTTTTTCTCTTCATTTTGTCCCTTATGAATTTATTCATTTCCCCCCTCCCCTCGTCTCCCTCCCTCTCCCCTTCCATCCCCTTCCCTTCCCTGCTTTCTCTCCCTCCCTCTCTTTATCTCCCTTTCCCTCTCTCTCTCTTCCTTGTCCACTCTCGGTATGTTTTTTTTTTTTTTTTGCGGTCTTTGTTTTTTTCCTGTGTCTCGTCCTCTATTGTAGATCAGTGGTTAGCTTGCATTTTGCCTGCTATTGTTTACCCTGGTCACAGCAGCATTCTGTCCGGCCTGGAATGAAAGGACAAGAATCCAGTGCTTTTTGATGCAGTAATTAAGCGAGTTACCACTGCCCTGGTCGTTGTCCTCCTTCTCTCTCTCTCTCTCTCTCTCTCTCTCTCTCTCTCTCTCTCTCTCTCTCTCTCTCTCTCTAACTATATATTTCATGTGTCTCTCTACCCTGCATTGAGTCTCTTTCTCCTTTCTTCTTGCCCATCGCAACCCCCGTGGCATTTGCATACTCAAATCAGTCTCAGGCGCAATCGTTAAATAGATTTCCAATGACT
The DNA here is from genome assembly GCA_017639675.1 of Aplochiton taeniatus. Classification (NCBI taxonomy): domain Eukaryota; kingdom Metazoa; phylum Chordata; class Actinopteri; order Galaxiiformes; family Galaxiidae; genus Aplochiton; species Aplochiton taeniatus. Next base: position 19,910,746 of record CM030173.1, read on the forward strand.
CTGATGATTCAAGTGGTGAAACAAAGAGGCAGGCAGCCCGGGGAGCCATTGATACACAAAGTGAGCCGCTGACACTG
>CM030173.1:19915822-19990822 GCA_017639675.1 Aplochiton taeniatus
GTTTTCATTGCCACAGAGTAATTATCACACAGCTTTCTTTTATGAGAGAATTTCAAGATGTGTTAATGCTGGAAACAGATGTTCTAGCAATCCCTCCTAATTATCTATCTACACGATGTGGATTTACTAAGCACCAATGAAGGGATGCTTTATTTTTTTTGTTCATTAATCCACTCAAGTGGAGTTTTATGGCACTGAGGTGGTAGACTTGTAAACGAATGGACCCAGACACTCTAATACGGGAGTCAAATAGAGTGCTTTTTATACACACACACACACACACACACACACACACACGCACTAGGTCTTTTGTGGGATCTGTGGATGGGATCAAGACATCCTTTGCCGAGTCCTTTCATTTCCAGTCTGTTCTTGTGTGTGATCTCTTCCTTAGTTGACGGGGCCATGTAGATCCCAGTGTGTCCATTGCTGCTTATCATAGAGCCCAGCGCTGGCCTTCTCCATCGAAGCCCTCTAGCTGGCCTGGCCTTGAACTGGCCGGGGTCACCAGGGTTTAGAGGGCAAGGGTCAGACAGGGTGGGGCCAACCCAGCCTGAGCCGCCCAGATTAGGACGGAGGTCGATCCCACGTCAGGGGCTGTCGGGAGGGGCCAGACCCCAGATGATGCGCTTAACAAGGGCTGGCGTGTGTGTTGTAAGCCACACGTCGACCAATGACCTTTGCCCTTCTGTGCACGTGTGAGTGTGTGTGTGTGTGTGCGTGAGAGCCCAGTCCCTAATTCCCCACTGAATGAGTGGACAATAGAGATGGGGTATTGATCAGGTCACTGTTCTGACGGCGTAGGGTCAAAAGCTGGACATTGAGCCAGACGGCGCCATGTCCGCTCTCTACAGGTAATGCCCCCTCCCCACCACCTGTAGCCGTGTGTAAGGCCAGGTACGGGTCAAACTCCCCTTGCCCTCTGGCCCAAGCACTCACATACCTTATCATTTACATCTTCCTCAGGCTGCAGCGTAACAGTGTGTTCAGCATAATACAAAATAACACGTCGGAGCATGCACTACTGGCTCTGGAAATGGCGGCTTTTCCCCCTCTAAGAAAAGCACAAACTGTTAAAGGCAAAGCTTACGGTAAAGAGCTGGGGGTAAGGTACACCTTCTCCCTGGAACTGCGTGTCTGTGGTTTCGTGTAGCGGCCCACTTCCCCGGTCCTCCCCTACCCCGACCCCACCTCTGAGCCTCCCTACTGGGCCGCTGCTTGTGTTTGGCTGGCCTCCGCCTGAGAGGACCAGCCAGCTCGCACATCTGGAGAGGGGGACGAGCACTGGGAAAGACGGAGATAAAGAGCTTCCTTACCTGCTGCTGCTTTCTTCCCCACTTTTCTTAACTTCTCTTGTTCGCCATTCCTTCCATCTCTCTGCTCTTATCTCTCTATCCTCTTCTCTCTTCTCTTCTCTTTCCTCTTCTCTTTCCCTCCCTCTCTCTTTCTCTTCCTATCTTTCTCCAAATCTCTCTTGGTCTAGTTAAACTCTGCTGGAGTGGCCAGTAGAACAACATCTGGAGCAGCAGTTTTCCTTCCCGCTGTGTTTTCTAAGGCCAGATCCCGGCCCCCGATAATCCCTCTCCCTCCTCATTAAAGGGAGCTGAATAAACACAGGCCTCTTCCAGTTGTTCCTGCCAATTTCCTCACCGGGCGTCAGGAGACCCGAGCGGGGGCCTGTGGATCAAAGCAGGCCGGGGGCCCCGGGAGGGCCCAGGGTGCCGCGCCTCGGCCCGGGTCGGACCCATTACCTCTCTCCCTGGGAGCCCCTGGGTCACAGGCTGTCAGCTCCACGGCAGGCCCGCCGCCACTAAAGTCCAACCAGACAGCAGGGAGCACGGAGCCAGAGCTGGACGGGAACGAGGGAGGCCCGGCCCAGGGCAGGCTGGGGGGACATTGCTGACACGGCTCGGCTTCGAGTGCTCCGTTCCGCTGATGCACCGCGCACACCCCGGCAATGGTAGTTATGAGGAAACGGCCTCGGCGTTGGGAACCACGTGCACTACTTTTTTTTTTTTCGTCTGAAAAAACGAGGAGACAAGCCAGCATTGTGTTTTTATTTCCTCAAGTCAGACCGTGGGCCACGGTGTTCGGGGACAGAACGCAGTCACAGCGAGAGTTTAGGCGAACGCCGCCTCTAATGCGTTGACCCTGGAGTGACATTAATTTTCTAATTCCCTGCACTTCCTGGCAATCAACTTAGATGGGCGGTGGTTTGCTGGAAAAGTTTGCTGTGGAGGCAATTAAAGGCTGAAAATAAAGCACCAACAACAGCAGCAGCAGCAGCAGCAGGATCAACACAAACAGCCCAGCACCTTGCCCTGCGGTATAATTGCTTACTCAATAACTCAGAGAGGTGACAAAATTGATCAAATTGCATCCCTTGTGTATTAAAGCAAAGAAACAAAACAACAGCCCATGTTAAATGGTCAATGTAATCAATTTACCTGGCCATTGGTGCTTCACAATGGGACCAAAGAACATGTGTGTGTGTCTGTGTGCGTGTGTGTGTGTGTGTGTGTGTGTGTGTGTGTGTGTGTGTGTGTGTGTGTGTGTGTGTGTGTGTGTGCGCGTGTGTGTGTGTCGGTGTCTGTGTGTGTGTGTGTGTGCTTCAAATAGACCCCAGAGTGTGGTTGGGTCTTAGCGTCCAAGATCCTCCCCTCTGTCCTTATAAATGGCGTCTGTGCTAGAATGTGTGTGTGTGTGTGTGCGTGTGTGTTCAGTCTTGTGGCCGCCATCAGGCTCCCATCAGCCCCTCCATTAGATACTGAGCTGTGGGTCAGCGATGCTGGAGCCGACCTGCCCTGAATACTGATGAGGAGGGCAGGGCAGGGGATGGACAAGATACACACACACACACACACACACACACACACACACACACACACACACACACACACACACACACACACCACAGGTAAACACATTTTAGCATCCACACAAAAACTGCTGCTTAATGATTTGTTCCCCTCAAGGGAGAGAGAATACTGCATGTGGCCACCTGAAAGTCTGGCGAGAAATACACCATTTTTGTGTGAGGCTCTCCTAATGGCTGACAAATCTACGTGCAGGGTTGTCAGCAGGTGTGTGATGGACAGAGCCACAGTGTGACGGCACGCAGCACTTCATCAGCCACGGCCACATCATAGCTTACACACGCTGAACTAACGTCACCCACGGCCGTGTAAACACGCCGGCGGCACAGCACAAAGGCAAACATGGCCCCGCTCTTCTTCTCCCCGTCCCCTCCCTCCGTTCCCGCCCTCCCCCACCCGCCCTCCCCCACCCACCCTCCCCCACCCGCCCTCCGCAGGCACACGTGTTCGTGACAGGAAATATGCAGGCGGTCATTACACGGAGAAGAGCAAACACACCGCCGCCAGCCGCCTTCGCCGAAACAATGTTGCCACATGTGCTAAGCAAGGGACTGGGATAGCACAGATACGCACTTACTCACACACACACACACTCACACACACCCACACATTCAAAGATGATGATCAAATGGACGCTGTGCCCGAAAATCAACTGACATGATTTATTTTGAGAGCGGATTTCTGTCTGAGTATGACCCCGAAGCAAATCCATATCCTCTACCGTCAGGTTTACTTCTAAACTCCCCTACTCCCTTAAACCAAAATCGTTCCTTTTATTTGTGTTTTATATTTTCTTTTGCATTTTAGTCCTTTATAATTGTACATCCTACTGAAACCTTTTGTTGAAATGATCCTTCAGAATGCATTAGGGGGAGTAGGATAGAAAAAGGGCTGGAGATATGAGTTGGCATGGAGACGAGCAAAGGGAGAAGCGTGGCGTATGGCGGGGGAGAGAGAGGGGGGCCAGGTTGAGTTCAAGGCCAGCGAGAGGTGCAGCGACCTGGGGGTCAAGCAGGAGCGCTGGTAGACAGCGGGCTGGGGGAGGGGTCTGGAGAACAGGCTGTGTTGGAAGCTGCGCAATGGGACCCAGGGGACAGCCAGGTCAGGAGGCCTCCCTCCCACCCCCACACATTACTGTGCCATTTAAAGCCACCCAGCATCTATTTCCTCCAATAAAAACTAATAACCTTTTCTGTCGGAAATCGCGGGCAGTCTGGAGTGGCAGAGCCAGGAGAGGAGAGGAGAGGCCTGGCTGGATGGCTGTAATTGCAGTGCAGGACTCCCCTCTTTGAGTTTATATTTTTTATTTTTTTGGGTGGTGGTGTTTTTGGATTTGTGTTTTTTTCAGAGCCTCCTCGGTCCTGGGTGCTTTAGCGGCTGATTGCCTCTGCCGCTTGGCCCACACTCAGCAATCAGACGGGGGCTTGGTGGAGGGGGCAAACCGCCAACTCAAGGACCTTTTATAATTGTGTGGGATTTGGGGAGGGGGTGGGGGGGTGGGTGGTAGTTGGACTTTACATTTGGAGTTGTTGGGGGGTGGTAGCTGTGCTGGTGCTGGAGGGCCAGAGTTGGAGGGCCCCCGTGCACCACAGTCAATCACCTCATTCTGAGGCAGTGCCCAGTGGAGGTTCGCCCGGCCACCGTCCGTTTGTTGTTTGGGAGAGGCTGTGACAGCTCTTTGGAGGCCCAGTGGTAGGGCTGTTCCAGTCCCAGAATAAGGGGCTTCTGCAGAACTCAAGATGGAGCTTGCCGTTTCAGCACACAGAGCTCCGTATTGCTCTCAGTGCGTATTCTCAGATTTACTCCTCCACTAAATCATATAAAGAGGCTGCCCTAGCACCGCCGTAAAACAAACAAATTGCTTGTTTTGATCTGTATCTTTATTTGCTACAGCCAGCTCATGAAAGATTTAATTTGAGGATTTTTAAGGACGATGTTTACTATGCAAACGGTCAAGTGCACAAGGCTTTTGCTATTTTCTAGCAGCTGTCTGTTAGGCATATGTAGTAGCACATTTTCTTGACATTCATCTGGCACTGTTCACATTGACATTAAACAAGTCAGCTCTCTCAGGTCATTTTCTCCTGTTTAATCGCCTTTAAAGATGGTTTGATAAAGCTTTCATTCACGGTAATTAATCTATAATAGCATGTTTCACTGGTGAGACAGGCAGATAATTCATATATTTTTTCCACAAAAAGCTTTTAAACTGACAAAATAGTAATTGTCATAGGACCAATCATATCAGATATGTGCAAATGAATTTATTATTAATACGATTCACCAGTTTCTCTAATGATAATTAGACACTCCCCATTCCATTAAATAATGATAAATTAACTACAATTTTAAATTTATATCTTCCCGTGGGCATCTTTGCTATTTCTATTGGACTACCCCCATCCCTATTGGTTGCATTTACCATCCAACGTTTATCCCACCATGGCTTTTGTCTATCTTCCCCATTGTCCTCCATTTTGACTCTTGGATTAACTCGACTAACAGTCCATACCCTGCTGCCAGCCCTGCCAGCTAGATCAATAGGAAACCCTGCTGCAATTAACCATTCACAAAATGTTTACCATTGATTTCCATTGAACACTTACAAATGGTTTCGAAGGAAGGGCCATTAGGTTCCTATGAAGAGAGGCGGGCTGAAGGTTGGGCATTGGGGAGTTAAACAGCGGCGAGGCTAGCGGGAACAGGAATGGCAGGGGTCTGATAAATTGGCCAGTTTTTAATTGGAGGAGAACAGAGGCAGGGCGTGCTTGGGGAGGCCCAGCCGGGGGCTAATTGAGGACGGCTAGCGACCCCCCTGAGAGGTCACTGTCACACTGCCCCCTCCCCAACCAACAGGACCCAACCAAGGCACCGGGCTACAGCCAGAGATGGAGGGTTGGGATGAATTAGGACAGAGGCCCTGGCGCCGTGGCACGGGACACCAAAGATGGCGCACCCATTGTTCCTTTCTGTGTTGCCTGGAGGAAAGTAGACGACCAACCGCAGTCCTTTTTGTCCCTGCTGGAGGTGCTTCTGTACCTGACAGTGAGCACCAGCCCTGTGCACCGGTCCCTGTCAGACCTCTACTGTAGTTGCTGTTCTAACAGTGCCCTGTGCTGCTCCCGCTCCTCTCTGGAGCCAGGGCCCCGGTCTCCGGCTGAGCGCTGCACTGTGCCCATTAAAGACTAGCTTGGGCTAATGAATAGGGGCCTGTCACAGGCCTTGCAGGGCCTTTGTGTCAGACTCACCCATCAAGAGCGGCCATTGTTTGCACTTTGTAATTTAATCTGGAGGAACCCAATCTCCCTTCCTCTTCTGTCTGACCGTAGACAGACATCGGCGTTACGCAAAACAGAAGCGGACCCAGAGAAACGTCAGCAGCGTGCACACTGGGACATTGTTGAAGGTAGAACCCGGGGGAGACGGGCCAGAGTGTCGTGGCCTAGTGTCAAGTAGGTGGAGGCCAGAGACAGCCACGTGCCTCGCCATTACAGGTCCTTTGGCTTGTTATTAAATGCCTCTCCAGTGGGTTCCAGAAGCACTCCTGATTTACCGTTATCCAATTCACTGCACTAACTGTGCCTTTGTAGTCTGTTGCCGTATTGATTCGATTGATTAGCCCCATTAAGGTGTTTCTATTTTGGTGATGGTCTGCTTGGACAGCCGGGTCGGTGGTTGGTCCGTGGCTCAGTGTCCGTCGGTGTGCCTGCGTGTGCGTGCATGTGTGTGAGGGCTCCTTTCAGGCGGGGCAGGGCAGGTCGGTTGGTACTCCCTGGTATTGGCTAAATGTGGTCGCTAGACGTCTCAGTTTAGTTGCTGTCACTTACCAGCCAATGGACTTGACTTAAAACTTAGGGAAATCCAATTGGTGTGTAATACCCCATAATGGGCTGATCAATACTAATTATGGGGCCTCCATGTCTGACCAAAGAGACCACAGTGTGTGCACATGCACACTGTCGTGGGTGTGAGTAACACAGGAAGAAATGCAGCCCAGGGATCCATTTTAACCCGTCTACGGGGCCCAGTTACACCTATCCTCTGAGTCCGGTCTGGCTCCACTTGGCTTTGTTGGCTCGATGGTGAGGAGATGAGATCTTAAAGTCAGGGAACGGAGTGGTCAGCTCTGCCCAAGCTGTTTCCCCGCTGTCTGGATGCAGGTTGCTGGGGGACAGCATCACTGCCACCACCCAAATTACCTCCCCCCGCACCCTACCACAACATTCACTCTCACTGACCCACACACACACAGACACAGACACAGACACAGACACAGACACACACACACACACACACACACACACACACACACACACACACACACACACACACACACACACACACACACACACACACACACACACACACACAGACAGACCTTGGTGGAAGGGGGGCTGGATGGAGCCTGAGCTTTTTCTCCCTAAGATAATAAGGCATCTGCAAAGATAAAATGGCCCCTGAGCTTGCAGCCATTCACATCTTAAATTGGTCTAAGTGCAGACCGGACGGCTGTTTTAATGAGGCCTGTGCTGATTTTAATTGATCGGCCAGAGCTGGTAATTGTGGATGTCAGGGGCCTGGGCTAAAGTGTCGAAGCGCTGAGATAGTTACACTGAAAGTAATCTGGCCAAGTGTCACAACCACAGCCCTGTCATTTCAACAACTGGGGCAGAGGCTGTGTGTGTGTGTGGATGTGTGGATGTGTGTGTGCGTGTGTGTGTGTGTGTGTGTGTGTGTGTGTGTGTGTCTGTGTGTGTGTGTGTGTGTGTTGATGGGTGGGGGTCTGTGTGTGCGTGTGCTGAGCAGAGACTCTGAGGATGGGGAGGTGTGTTAGATGAATCTGTCTCTTGTTTAGCCTGCTGGTGTCTTAAAGAGAGAGGCCAGGCCAAGGGCAAGTGTGGCCTGACAAATTAACCTTTTCCGCTAGCCTTTCCTCAGTGCTCTCTTTATATGTGTGTGTGTGTTTGTGTGTGTGTGTGTGTGTGTGTGTGTGTGTGTATGTGTGTGTGTGTCTGCCTCTGTGTGGCTCCAGCGTATTGCTGCATGTTTGTGTGCGCTTGTGTGCACACTTCCTTAATTGCATTAAGAGGATGACGCACTTTCTTACTCTGTTTAAGCTCACTTTAATTGCCTCTGAATGGTGTGCTAGTGCGGCTAGGCCCGGTGGCGCAGTGTGGACATCAATGAACCATCTTTCATATGGCGCTCCGGGGGAAAGGCTGGGCTCTGGTTCATAAAGGAATTTCACGCACAAAGCAACCAAAATGCCATTCCGTGGAGCCTCCATGCTAGCCATCCGGGCCCGATGGCATTCCCTTCATTAAGGGGTCAGCCAAGGAGACCGAGCATGACCGAGATAGTTAGTCTAAGGAGACAACAGTTAGGAGAGAGTCTGACAAAAAAAAAAAAGCGGGCAAAAGAAAGAGATGGGTAAGCAGCGCCACCAAACAAAAGGAGAGGTGGGAAAGATGGATAAAGGGAAAGAGAGGGGGAGGAGGCCGCGAGGCGCACAAAGGCGCAAGGAAAGAGAGAGCGGAGTAGACGCGGAAAGAGAGACTAACTGCCACATAAAGCTCCCAGACAGGCAGCCATTCGAGCCTCGGTGAATCCCCCTCCCGCCCCCCCCCAGGTCAGGGTGAGGGCACCGGTGAGGGCTCGGCGACGTGAAGGAGCGGAGGAGAACCCGCGGAGCCTGCTGGGCTGGCGTCCCGCCGCGAAATCACAGACGCCGCCCGCCCGTCTGAGCGAATCGTAAGAGAGACGAGTGACAAACGCGTCTGAATGCATACGGGGCCGCGGCGTCTTACTGAAGGAGGGAGAGGGCTTTCTTGTTGTTGGAGGCACTCTGTTACGGAAACGGTGCGTTCTCCGCGACAGCGCCTAGTCATTTGCCCACAACAGCGTTAATGGTTGAGACACTGTAGCACGATTGGGAATGACAATCTCGCCGTCCCCTTTAACGGGAAGCTCTTCTTGTGCTGATCATAACAATGGCCCCCCAGTCCATAAGACACTTTAGTTAGACTTTATAAATATTCATTTTTATCAAATCTTACTTCACGTCTTACTTATGGCTGATGTATATTGGCAATAATAGTCTAAGTAGCTCTTAAAACTCGATATTAGTTTAGGATCCTTTCTCTAGATTGAGGAGATATAGTACATGCATTTTTCATGCGCTCAAATGTATACGTGCATGCCGTGAACGTCATACATTAGGGTAACAGCATTGTTGCGATACATTATATCAGGAGAATCCATGCCTTGGGTATGTGGCACAGCAGCTCAAAGGCTCTCTTCCCCCTCTGTGCCCCCCCCCTTTCCTACATGCTGTCTTGCTCCTTGTATTCGTTTTTTTAGCTCTGCTGTTTTCCCCTTCTTCTTGCTCTGCCATATTTCTCTACCCCACCCCCGCCATCTTGGACAGTCTCGCTCTCTCCTTTCCTCTCTTTCCCTCCCTCCCCTCTCTCTTTTTTTTTCTCTCTCTTTCCCTCTCTCTCCTCATCATTTTAATAGTGGACCTCAGAGCGGTTGCCATGTCGACCAGCCAGCATATTACTATGGCAACGGGTCTGTGCGAGGCGAGGCTGCTGATTAGGGAGAGATGTCTAGTATAGCCTAGCCTGGCCAGCCCAGAGTGGGTGGGAGGGAGGAGGGAGGTACAGAGATGGGGAGAGGGGGTGTTGGGGTGCTAAAGGGGGTTGTGTACTGTAGTGTCTGGACATGATGTCTGTATGGATGTACATTGTTCAACTGCATGCGTAGAAGCTTCCCCTCAACTGTCTGAGTATTTTCTCTGTCTCAGAAGCTAGCAATCCAGACCCCACCAACCCTATTACCCACAGTCTGAAGGGATGCTGTAGATCTGGTAGCTGATCGATGTCCCTGACCTTAACGGCACATTGTTTTTTAGCGGTAGCAGTTGTGCTTTTACTGTAAGCTCTTTGTGCAGGGAGAACAGTTGGAACAATGCAAAGGCTCATGAGGACCCTAATAGTAGGCGGAGGTGCCGCTCTATGTTTGGGGTGGCGGTGGCCTGGGGTGAGGCTAGGGGAATATACAGTCACTTAGGCACACCGACTGACATACAGACAAGCAGACAGACAGACGGACAGACAGACTGACAGACAGAAATAGCTTTTAAAGAGCTGCCCTCCACCTCCACCACCACCACCACCACCACCACCCTTTCTCCAAGAACACTAATGAATGCTGCAGATGACGCCTCAGACCTCCCAGATCCATCAGTGAAACTAATTACAAGATACAATTAAAGAGAGAGAGGTGGGGGTTGGGGGAGGGGTGGGGGATGGAGAGACAGAGAGAGAGAGAGAGAGAGAGAGAGAGAGAGAGAGAGAGAGAGAGAGAGAGAGAGAGAGAGAGAGAGAGAGAGAGAGAGAGAGAGAGAGAGTGAGTGTGTCCCTTCACTGCTGACCTGTCCAGGTCGTCAGCTCGCTCAGGACAGTGATTACAGCTTATTTATTATTCATCCATGGGCTAAATAAGAGCCTGGCATTTCAACAACGACAATAAGGACACATCCGGCAGACTCCAGGCTTACTAATTGCCCTGCGCCGAGATTAAACGAGAGGGAAAAGGCAGTTTTTTTAACGTATTCATATGATCCAGGGGCGGGAGGAGAGCGGCAGCTTCGGAAGCCTGTCTGAGGGGCAGCGGCGTCCAGGGAATCTCCTCCATCAGTCGGGACCCTCGTCAGAACACGGAGCCAGACTGGCGCTGGCGCTTGACCGTTGGGCACAGACTGCATGACTCCATCTGTGTTCTGACCCTCCCTCCCTCCCTCTCTCTCTCTCTCTCTCTCTCTCTCTCTCTCTCTCTCTCTCTCTCTCTCTCTCTCTCTCTCTCTCTCTCTCTCTCTCTCTCTCTCTCTCTCTCTCTCTCTCTCTCTCTCTCTCTCTCTCCCTCTCTCTCTGTTTTCTCTTCCTGGAGTGGGGCAGGCTGATGTTGCTTTGCTTGCGGGTCTTGTCTTTGACCACATCACAGCCCTCCGTAGAGACGAGGAGTCCACAAAGTGGGGTGCTGGGCCGGTCATGGGCTGCTGCACATCTTTGTCTCGTCCGGCCAGCCTCTCCGCCCGCGCGCATCCCTTTATTTCTCTCCTTCCTTTCTCGTCCCCCCTCATCCCTTCATCCCTCCTTCCCCCGTGCTGAACTCTGAGGCACCTCATTAAGAGCAGAAGCCGCCTCACTGGCGGCTGGCGGAGGTGAGCAATATCACATAATCATGAAGTGCAGATGGCATTACACTCATCAGAAATTATAGATGAGTTGTGGCTCCGTCCGAGGCGGGCCCTCCTCGCTGGGTGACGGAGCCGGCGTTGGGTTTCTGGTGGAGGGGGGTCACCGGCGGGGCTCCCATGCCTCCCTCGCTCATTACTCCTCAGCCGCTTCCTCCCCGAGGCCACGCGGAGGGATTTCTACCCCCGCGTTTTATCATAAGGTCTCTGCTAATAAATCCGTAGACATGTCTGCGCATTAGGCGGTCTACCGGCCCCTCGCGCTCACACGCCGTTGCTCCGGCAACCGCTGCCACCTGACCATGGCTTCCTCACAGTGGAGCGGAAGGGATCAAAGATGGCGTCAGCTGTGACAGGCAGGTTGGGTTCTTGCCTTGGTACAGGCTGCCGTTTAACAGAAGGTGGTTGTAGACGTGGATGCCTACTCATCTGTTTCTTCCTTTCCACCCTAATAACGGTTTTCAAATGAGTCACGATGTCCAATCAAAACAGATGAGCCCAAGGAAAAATATCGAAATCAAGTTTGCGCTCAGATCTTAAGCAGTCGACCAGCTGATTGGTCAGGCACACCTCCTATTCCCGCCAATTAGCACCGATTGGCAGCGAGTTGGACACCTGATCAAACACAACGTGTGGCCGCTGTTTGTTGTCCACTGCTGTTTTCCCTGCGAGACAGTCAGAGGACGACTCTTTGATCACATGGTCCTGCCGCTCAGCAGCGTAGAACCCTGTCTGCTTGTTTGAGGGAGAATGCTCGACCCGACCTCATCAAGAACAGAGAGAGAGAGAGAGAGAGAGAGAGAGAGAGAGAGAGAGAGAGAGAGAGAGAGAGAGAGAGAGAGAGAGAGAGAGAGAGAGAGAGAGAGAGAGAGAGAGAGAGAGAGAGAGAGAGAGAGAGAGAGAGAGAGAAACATAAGAGCATCCGACAAAGACAAAGACTAGAGAAATAGCAATCAATGACCTGCATTTGATGCCATCCGTTTGTAGCCTCGGTGCTTCACGGAGCCACTCGGCCAAGGACTCCGGCTGTGTCGCTGTGCGGTAAACAGGTACAATTAGAACCCCGCTATAGGTGTGTGTCCCTCCCACCGCCCTGCCGCCTGCCCCATGCCGACGCACTAATGCGTCCCGCGTCCTTGGATCTCTGAGGGGGCCGCCTAATGTGCGGCGATTAGATGAGTTGCGCAATGGACAGGCAGCTGAAGCAGACAGCGCAAATGAATAGTCAATATTTGAAGGTTCTCGCAGGGCCCCGGGAAGACATATATAGGGGACGGTGTCTCTAGGTCAGGAAGTGTTGTAAGACGGAGGTGCTGTGTGTGTGTGTGTGTGTCTGTGTGTGTGTGGGTGGCTGGGTGGCTGGGTGGCTGGGTGGATGACTGAGTGTGTATTGTGTGGCTATATCTCCAGTTTTAAGTGTGCACATGGATACACAGGCAGCGACAGAAGGGGACAAACACCCACCCACCCACACACACACGCGCACACATACTCTTTTGCTCCAACGGAGATGCGAGGCATGGTTCTTGACCTTGCAGATCTGAGAGGAGGGGATGGCAGCCCAGTGACCCGTGCAGGTTGAAGGATTTGAAGTCAGAGGACTGGAAAGACCCCCTTCTCTCACCCACTTCACCCCCTCCCCCTCCCCGTTCTCCTGGTCCCCCGGCCCCCTGCAGACCCCTCACAGCGCCCCAGCCCGCCAAGGCTGCAGGGGTTCCACACTCCTGATCAGCTCTCGTATGTAACGCCCGTCCTGGTGTGCCGTGATGGATAGTGGTCCTCTGCAGGCCCGGCCGTGCTATTAGGGCCAAGGGTGGAGCCAGGGGGTTCAGGAAACCTATGGATGTGGAGCGGGGGGCCTTTCTAGTAAGGCTGGGGGAGGTTGGCCGCTAGTAGGGATGGAGGAGGGTCCGTGCAGCCTCTCTGGAGCAGACAACACTAGCGGGCTCTCATTGTCCCCCGCCCTCCAGAAGGAACTATAAAACAGGAGCTTTAGAAGGAGGAACAGTGTTATCCTCTGACATTCAGAGGGGATATTGTTCCAGCGTGATATACACACCCGTGGCTGTTCCTCCCTGCCTCCATCTCACACATATCGGGGAGGAGGAGGGGGGGGGGGGGGGGGGGGCATATACACACACACCACGCCATACTTACATGGTCACAACACTGACACAAGCGCACACACACCAGCACGGAGCTTACTCTTATGCTCCCTGACACACACACACACACACACGTAGAGCGCACAGAGCACTCACCTCGGGGCTGTGGGCCAGTGCTTGAGCGATGTCTCCCCAGGGGGGTGATATTTTATAGTTTGTGTCCATCAGTGGCGTGGCCCGGGGCGCTGGGGTTGACAGTAAGTGCTCTCAACACCGGTGACACTGATTCATCTGAGCCATGACACAGATGAGAGGGGAGGGGTGGTGGGGCACCCAGTGGAGACACACAGAGACCAGCCCTCAGCTACTCAACGCAGCCCGGGCCACAATGTAGCGAGTCCCGAGCCTGTCCACCGCCATTTTGTCCTTCATGCGCTGAGGCACTGTGAGATGGTAATGGAGGGAGGGGTGGAAGCCACTGTGTTGAAAGAGTTGGAGCTGGACCGAGCTTGGCTGAGCTGGGCCTAACAGACCTGTATTGAGCTGGACTGAGCTGGACAGAGCTGGACTGAGCTAGACTGAGCTGGACTGAGCTGGACTAAGCTGGACTGAGTGGCTTGGCTTGAGAGGGGTGCCCCCCCCCCCAATCTAATGTGGCATTTCAATCCCCCTCTCCGCGCCCCTCCCTCTGGGCTGCCTCGTCTACATATATATAAGCAGCCTGTCGGTGAACCCCAACCTTCAGGATGCGCATACTAAGCAATCAATGTGTCACCTCTCTCTGGCAATCTCGCCGGTGTTTTTTTTTTCTTCCTTTTCTTCACATCGGCAACCACTCTCATTTTTTCTTGTCTGCAGAAGGTAATTTGGTGTATTGTGATTCAGTCCAAAAGCCCGGTGACGAGGTGTCTGATAGGCCAACCAATACCCCCCCAGCCCCGCCCTCCGTCCCTCCCCAATAGCCCCCCTGCCTTTCCAATGCAGACAGAAAAAAAACGCACACCCATCCACACTTCGTTTCCCCTCTCCCCTTCACCCGGCCAGCCTAGCTGTGCATCCGAGGCGGCCTGTTAAATTAGATAAGCGGGGCTGGGGCGCAGCGGTCCTGATTAATAAAAGATGGCCAGCTCCCAGGGGAGGAGCCCTTCTGAGGGGGCCCAGCCCAGCCCGGCCCAGCCCGGCCCCACCACAGACAATGGCGTTTGCACTCACACAATGGCACAATGGACAGGAAATGGAAAGAATGGACCAATCATGGAAATATAACATTTAAAGCAGACCTGTCCTAGTGCCCCTCTGTAGGCGTATGCCTGCATGCATCATAATAGATAATAACTCATTTTTGGATGGTGTGAAGAAAACTAAAAATATTAATATATTCTATTTAGGCAGTGCATCCGTCTGTTGACATATGTTGAATGGAGCTGGTGAGTTCCTGCTGTTTTATGATGTTTGTAAGTCCATCAAAGCTACTACATAAACATCAGCTGCTTACTTCAGTTATGCATGGAAGCACACGACAGGAAGTTGCCTGTGAAAAAAGCATATGTGAAGCTCACTCTTCATATTAGCTCAGTTCTTTTTGACCCAATGTATAATAGGAATATGGAATTCAAAGTTATTACCTCATATTCTCGGGAATATTCCATAATGAATATGGGTGTCTGTTTCATAATGGCATTTCTGAATTCGTCTGTGTTTTGTGTGTGTGTGTGTGTGTGTGTGTGTGTGCGTGTGTGTGTGTGTGTGTGTGTGTGTGTGTGTGTGTGTGTGTGTGTGTGTGTGTAGCAGTGGGTCTGTATTGTTCAGGTTACCAAACACAGCATTACTCCCCCCCCATCCACCATCAGCCTCCTTCACGTGTAATGGTGGTGTTACTGGGAGAATTTTCGACTCCTCTCCCCTCATGTTTACAAGACAGACGACACAGACCTCGTTGCCTATGGATACCTCTCAAAGCAAAGAATGATAATCATTCTAGTTTTTTCTTTCTTTTGAAAAGGTTCTCCTTTTTTGGGTATTCAGATAATTCAGTCTACAGAATGGTCACACACTGTCACACAAATTAAGGGCCAAAATAACATATAACAAGGTAATGGTTACACTAACACACTCTTACACACACACAGACACTCACACACACACAAATCCAGTGTTCTCTCTTTGCTCCCTAGTTCTGTTGGTGTCTGGTTGCCGTAGCGTTTATCGTTAAATAACCTTCAAGCCCCCCTGTCGCAGGCCAACAATAGCGGAGGGTTTTTAATTTTCTCCAAGATAATGGCAGCCATATTGAGAAGACAAAGGTCAAGGGTTGGCCGCGCAGCCTCTGATTGGTCGCTACATCCCACTGCCCCTGGATATAACATGGAAGCTGATGAATCATGGCCCCCCTCTGGGCTGTGTTGGAGGAGGTAGTTACTGTTCTCCAAGGATGCCAGAGCCTCTGTCAAACAAGATCATAAACACCCCCAATGTCTTCCCTGATTTCTTACATCATCACATTTTCCGTCCGATCAGAACCGCGATTCGTGCATGCGATTTCTTTGAGATGTTTTGTGTTCATTCATTTAGATCTCCTTGCAGCCCCTGCAGCCAGCAGGGATTGCCGAGCCTCATTTATCAATACGTATATGGAAGTGAACCCGCCTGTGACCTTCATTTACCCACACATGGGGCAGAGACACAGTTCCACTCTCCCATCCCTGCTTCCTTTTCTGAGTCGGCTGGATTCCAAACAAAAGAAATGTGTGGGGGGTAGAAAGCTGTCTATTTAAGGTGGTGTTGCCTTACGCATGTCAGAGTAAATAAGCCGTAACACACCATGTGTGGATTCTCCCAGATTCACAAGCCATTTTTAATATGAGCATTCCCCCCCCAAAAAGGTGTTTGACATTTCTCACACGTTCAGATCAGGTGTTTTATAATAAAACTTTCATAAAGGATTACACCCAAACGTAGAGCTCTCGCTTGGAAACATTCACATTTTTTTCTTCATCCTAGCTGTTGGAAGATACAGTGTTAAGCCCTTTAGCAAGAAACGGTCCACTTGTATCCCTACTTATGTGCCTGGCACATCATACTTTCGGTTTGTGGCCAGTCTAACTCCATTTCCCAGAGAGTATTGCAGCTGGTGGGTGTGGCCTGAGCGGAGAGCGGCGGTTGGCCTCTGAGGTCGTTGTAGTGTTCATGTGACAGGCCAGCGGAGCCCCCTGGGCCGTATGACAGAGCGAGCTGCCAGCCCGAGGTGTGTGTCAGGGGTGTTTTTCCACAAAGCATTCTATAAAAGTCTAACTGGGCTGTGCTTGCCCTTTCCTCCTGCTTGGCGCAGCGTTCAGCCAACAGGCCCCTAAAGATCTCTTAAAAAGTGCTGATCCAAAGAACCGGGTCCTGCTAGTGCTCCCGTAATCCTTTACTGCCCTCCCTCCCTCCCTCGGAGCCTTCTCTTCCTCCTCCTCGTCACATTCCCTCACTCTCTGCTGACTCATGGTCGGCTGGTTGATTGACAGCAGGATGGGCCAGTCAGGGTGACGCTATGGTGGGGCTTGTTTTGGCCTGGAGGTAATTACCGGGCAATTAGAGCGCGACAAAATAAATCTTGCTTCTTGCTAATTGTGAGGCAGTGAAAACAATAGCATAGGCGGGCGCCCAGGGGGCTCTGGGGTCTGGCGCCTGGGGCAACGTGGAGGGGGATGGGTGAGTGGGGGATGGGGGTGGGTTGGGGTGGTCCTGGCACCGGGCCAGGGGGAAGACACTGTCGCCATCACTCACCCTTCCCCCTCAGCATTCACCGTGAGAATGTAGCACAGCGCCTGGCACTGACACACGCCACCTCCAACAACCTCCAACATCACACACACACACACACACACACGCACACACACACACACACACACACACACACACACACACACACACACATAGAAACTCCCTGCGGCCCTCACACCACAGAACACGCTTCGCACACAACGGGCACAGACAGCAGCAATCTGTCACCAGACGCCATCATACATTGCTGCATTAATAAACATGAATTAGTAATGGCACAATTAGATGAAGTTGGCTCCAGCATTTACTGGTACAATAACACTCTCCTCTCCTCTCCTCTCCTCTCCTCTCCTCTCCTCTCCTCTCCTCTCCTCTCCTCTCCTCTCCTCTCCTCTCCTCTCCTCTCCTCTCCTCTCCTCTCCTCTCCTCTCCTCTCCTGTGCTGTGCTGTGCTGTGCTGTGCTGTGCTGTGCTACCCTCCGGCCCTCTACTGGGGCTCTGTCTGTCAGGTACGGTGGGGGGACCACTGGATGTCCTCCACTACCAAGAGCCAGAGGTTTCCCTCCGTTCAGGCTCCGGCAGCTGGCTGCATCCAACAACATAGCACCCTCATCCGCCGTCAGCAGACCTGCACTCCCTCCTCCGTAGGCAGGTGGAAGACAACAAGAGTTTAGATACTAATGCTACTGTGTCTCTGTGTTTGTGTGTGTGTGTGTCTGTGTCTATGTCTCCTCAGGTTCCATTCTGCTGTGTGTGTGTGTGTGACTGCGTGTGGAGGAGGCCGTTTGAACAGCCAGCACTGCCTGCCAGAACTCCTGTGAGCTGAAGGTAGGTGGAGAACCCCCAGTGGTCCCAGCAGTAGCAGCAGCAGAATGGTGAATGGTGCTGCACACTGTCTGCAGCCCTGCCTCACCACACACAACAGACATGACAACCGGCAGAGGAGGGGAGAAGGCTTGTGCTGCTTGAAGGTTGTTTGTCATACATCATCTGACTGAAATGTTGTCTCCGCCAACTATTCTTCATGGAAAACAAACAAAAAAGCCGACGTGAATATTGCATTTCGTCTCTCGCTAGCGGTTGCACAGACACATAAATGCAAAAAAATACAAACACACCGAAACACAAACACATAAGCAACCGATGCTTTGTCGCCCGCCATCCATATGAATCTTTTTAGAGCCTGTAATTTTTATTTTGGTACAAAAAAGATAATATAGGAGTATGAAGAAGTCAAAGAATATGTCTATGGAGGAAAAATAACCTTGACTGTTTATATTGCAGTCACCATAGAGAGAGTTTGAGTATTTGCGCGTAAGTGTGTGTGAGGGTGTGCATTTGTTTGAAGGTGATTTTTCCTTCAATATTTGACTTTAAAGAATCAATTCCTTACAACTCTTTATATACAATTATTAAATACACACAGAGGGACACACACACGCTCACTTAGAACCAAACACAGACACATCTTCAGGCAACTCCATGCTCAACGAAGCTTGTGTTACTCCCAACACACACAACACAACACAACACACACAGACGCACAAAAACATATCAAAACACGCACACGCCCACACACCAAAACACAAACGTGTGCATACATTTCAAACACACTCACATACATATTTATGCATGTTTAATTCAATAAGAGATTTCCAGTGCACAAACAACAGAGGCAGACACAGAAAGGTTGTCACAGACGTGTTCCCTCTTTATTTCCTCTGTCACAGGGCCTCCCCCTGGGAGACACAGTGTTTTTGTTGCCTTTTGTTCCAACAACACAGCCTAATTGGTAGATTAGATCTGGTTGGCTGACCTGTTAATTGAATACTAATTGAGATCTGATGTCTGTAATGAAGATTACTCTCTGACGTTAGCCCCGCATTGAGCCCTTCTTGTTTAGGCCGGTAGAAATCAAACGCAATTATTAACTAGCAGATACCAAAAAAAATACTAAATAAAACAAAGGCAGGAGATTGTTTTAAAGAATTCAAATACTGGAGAGGATCCATTGATCGAGATAAACCATGAATTAATCATGAGGTCTTGTGGAGCTGGTTGGGAAATGGGATTGAAGCGCGCTCAAGTTCAAAGTTACCGCTGCTTTTTTTGGGTAGCTTTTAACTGATTGTGGTATAGATCGTTGTTGATCGCTGCCTCATTATCTCAGGGCTGCTAACAGCCTTCATCATCGCCCCGCTGAATTGAAATCCTCAGGGAGTTAAGGCCTCTTAACCGCCTGTCCCTCTCCTCCTCCCGGTCTCTGGAGCTGCTGCACCCCCCTTGCTTAGCCGGAATGACAACGCTCTCTACCTTAGTGATGCCAACACACTCGGCGCACAAAGCCTAGTGATCCAGACGGCCACTATTGTACTCCGACGTTGTTGTGGTTCGGCCGACTAACAGGCTCCTATGGCCGTTCAGTCTCATTTACACGCTGGTGAAATGTTCAGTAGGGTATAGGATACACACACCTGTCTGTGAGGGAAGTGATACCGAACAGATAAGTATTTGTCTATCATCCCATTGAGCTAGGGACTGTGTTTGCTACATTGCGTTGAGTTGAGCAGTGTGCTCCACAGCGGTGCAGGGAGAGACAGAACCATACGTTCACATGTAGTTTAGGTTCTGACTCCTTACAGATGTGTGATGCTGAGGAGGATAGCCTGTAGGCCTTATCTGATCCCAGACCATGGCCGTTCTACGAGGGCTCTGCTCCTCAGACCCCAGTTCAGTCGGTAGGTTTTCAATAGACCACATGAGCATTAGAATCC
The DNA here is from genome assembly GCA_017639675.1 of Aplochiton taeniatus. Taxonomy (NCBI): domain Eukaryota; kingdom Metazoa; phylum Chordata; class Actinopteri; order Galaxiiformes; family Galaxiidae; genus Aplochiton; species Aplochiton taeniatus. The sequence continues at coordinate 19,935,599 of CM030173.1, forward strand.
AGTCTTGCATGCGAAGGACTACATTTGAAAAACAATCAATAGAAACTCCATTTCCCTTGAGCATCAGGGAGTGTCCGGCGCACCTAGGTCCACTGTGTTACACTGTACATCCATTGTTGTTGTCGACGGCAGCAAACGCTACCATATACAATTGACCAAACAGGGTTAATTTTGGTTTGTGAAGGCTCTGGAGCGTATCTTCATCTCTATCGTATCCCGTTTCACAGCCAGTGTGTGGTCAAGTGGTCCGAGCAGCCTGGGTTGCCATTCCCACCAGTAGAGTTTGTGATTCCCAGTGAAGAATCCCAGTCTCTGCCCTTTCGTTGCACCGCTATATCCAACAGGAGTAGCGGTCCGTGGGGTCGGTGGGCCGTCGGTTCACCCTCTCCTGGCGAGGTGAACCGGTCGCAGTGGTCCGGGCAGACGGCCACAGGCCTCCTCTGTCACGTGTCGTTGACGCGGTGAATACCGCATACATTCAGACGCTCTGCTGGCCGCTGCTTCAGCTCCCACGCGATAGTTATTTATTTAGTTTTTTTTTAATGGGAGAAAGAAATTAAAATGAATCAGCGACAAAGAAAACCATATAATTGCTTTCTCGTTGCGACATTACTCACGTAAATCCCATTGTTGCTTTGCCGCCTCGCGCGGTCACTCACACACTCCCTTACGTGCATACGCAAACACAAAACACACACACACACACACAAACACACACACGCCCAAACACGCGCACAAACGCACCTAAGTCAGACAAGGCCAAAGCATTGCAGCCAAGAGCACCCACATGTGTGGGAATTTCCTCTCTCTCGTTTACACACACACACACACACACACACACACCCACACACACACACACACACCCACACACACACTTGCTCTCTCACCATCTCTCCATTTGTCACTTACCCCGTATGCTTAAAGCCCGTCTCGTTAGTCGCCCCCTCCCTTCCTTCCCTTAACGAGAAAGCAATTACGCCGCTTCTCCTCTCCCCGATCCCCACGGCCTATCCACCCCGACTGGCGCCCTCCGAATCCCGCCTCCCCTTCCTACCTCCAGCTTCTCCGTCTGGCCAGCTCTCCGAGATCCCCTTCTCTCCCTTCCACCTCTCCTCCCTCTCACTGTGGCTGCACACTCTCCCTCTCTCTTTCTCTTTCTTCCTCCTCTCCGCAGCCTCTCGCTCCTCCCATCTGTGAGCTCCAGGCTGCTCTGGGGTTTAGAAGGATCACTCTCACAATGGTTGATCAATACGGCTATTGATCCGCTGGCAAAATGTTTATAAAATCATCCTGGGCAGCTGCGGAACAGCGGAGAGGGAGAGTCGGCGGCTAGGGGGGCCGACGAGGGGCGGGGGTGGGGGGGGTAGGGGGGGGGGGGGGGGCGTGCCATTCGGCCAGTGGGAGAGCCGGCGTGGCCCTGATTGGCTGTGCATCTGCCCGCCTTGCCAAGGAGATGGCGGGCACAGACAGAGCTGCGTTCAGCATGTGTAATTGTTTTTCCCGGCGCTCCCACGGCGGTCCCCGGCTCACACAGCGCCAGGTCCAGGCTCGGCATCGCGCTACGCGGCGCTCTAACCTTTTCCCTGCTCCTCCACGCTGGCTGCCAGCCAACTCAGTGACAACACACACACACACACCCCCCCCCCCCCCCCCCCCGCCCGCTCCTCCCTCCGTTCCCAGGGGCGGGCTCATTCATTTACATAAATTAGCGAGCCGCAGGCGGTGCCAGCCTCTTAACGATGCGCCTGTCGTCTCACTCCCTCCGTCCCTGCCCTCGCTCGGCTGGGGAACGCTCCCACACCGCCGCTGGTGCCCGCCTCCTCGCCCACGTGGCCCGCCTCCCCGAACAGTGCTGGCCTGCCCCTCACGAATCCCCCTCCCAACAGGAAAAGACACACACACACACACACACACACACACACACCACCGTTCGCGTTCTCTCCTCCAGTTCCTCGGCATGAGAGCAGACGAGGGCTCCCACAGGCAGCGAGTCAGGCATGCAGACAGGAGAGCAGCCATCGTCAGGGAGCCCAGTGTGAGTCCCTTTTGCAGGGCCACCAGGGATCCAGGGCTTTCCCCAGGCTCTCCTCCCCAGGCTTTGCCTGTCTCCCTCTGCCCCGCCTCCTTCTTCCCTGGCGGCTCCAGGGTGAATATCACAGGAGACCAGCCCTGTCTCTGCACGGAGGCCCTGTCTCTGGTACCCTCTGCAGCGTGCGCATGAACACCACCCCGCTGAAGAAACATGAAGCGCCTGTTGAAACGAATGGCCGCAGCCCAAGCACCTCCAATGCGTTTTTCGAGTGGTGAACCGTGACATGGGGGGTGTTTCCCGTACATTCAGGGGATAATTGCAGGGTGCCGAACAGAGTGCAGGGATAACTTTCTCCAGAGCGCAACTCTGGTGAACCCCGACTAACATCTGTGTGCCATAAGGCCCAGGCGGCGCAGCCTTATTGACCCAGAGTCAACCTCTGTCCTCTGGGCACTGCGGCTGTGGGGATCCCCCCCCCCTTCTCTCCCTTCTCTGGCTCCAGACCCGGGAGCCCGGCAGACCCAGACCACACTGTCGGATGTGGGTCCGGGTTGCCGGGTAGGATGGGCTGTGAAAGAGGTTTGCGGTGGATCCGTAATTAGTGTTGTGTTTTTAATGAACTGCTCGTGCTCCTCCTTCTCAGACGCTTTGCCAGAGGGGAGGTCTACAGCTGGAAGGCACCGCTGAACCCTCGACACCCAAGAATAGGATCCTCATACAACACACACACACACACACACACACACACACACACACACACGCACACACAGTCAAATAACCCTCAATCTATAATGAACTAATTAATGAATGAATTATTATTGTCAGTCAGTAGATCATCAACTCGAGAAGTGCATGGTAATGGGTCCAACACATCTATGTTGCTACTCTACCGTGTTGCTGTATGGCTGTGTGGTGGTGTGGGGGCTGCAGCGCTAATCAAAGAGGCTCTTTGAGACTCCTGACCTTCACAGGCTCCTCCACATCCGTCTCAGCACAGCACTCCAACCAAGAAAGAACATTCAATGCTAGACTAAGTACAGAAAATGCTATGGTACTCTAAAATATCTGAACATTGTGTGTCACGCTTAAAAAAAGCAGAAGGTTTTATTCCATTTCTATTGTACCCCCCCCCCCCCCCTCCCTCCACTGGTTTTATTTTCCCATTCTCTTGTCTCCTTAAAATGCAATTCTGACCTCCTCCCTCTGTTCCGCCCCTCCTTCTTAATCCCCCCTCTGTTTTCCCTTACTGTACTCTTCCCCCTCCTCTCTCTCTTTCTCCTTTCTCTTTTCCTCTCCTTTTCTGTCTCTCTCTCTCCCTCTCTCCCTCTCTGTGTTTTTCATTTCTCCGGAACGTAGGGACTCTGTGTGCTCATGCTTCACACGGAAATCAATTTCAGCTCAGGCAGCGTAACCAAACAAAGCACTGCGCTCAATTTCAGCGGCATGAGAGTAGATGCAACCTATCTTGCTCATCTCCTACACCCCCCCGCCCCCCAACCCCAAACTAGTCCGCTCTCCCCCCTCTCTCCCTCCCCGCCCTCCTACCTCCTTCATTGGGAGACATTTTGTTCTCACCCTGCCGCCATTATGTCAATCAGGAGCAGACATGTGCTGATGTGTGAAGGCAGCTGCTAAATGAATCATGTCAGGCAATGATCATTAGAGCCAGTTCCCTTGGGCTAATGTATATCTCTGTCTGTGGTGCATGGAGGCTCTGTCTCATATCCACATCTCTGTATGCATAATGCACACAGGTTTTGTCCTTGTTTTATGGATTTTGGCTTATGTAAAAACGTGTTTGACCTCGTGATGTGTGTGTGTGTGTGTGTGTGTGTGTGTGTGTATGTGTGTGTGTGTGTGTGTGTGTGTATGTGTGTGTGTGAGTGTGTGTTTTCAATTGTTTTGAAAAGCCTTCAGAAAAATGGGTGTGTCCAGGGACGGAATGTCGTGGAGGGCTGTAGGCTCCGGCCAGCGGTAGGCCACGTTGGCTGATTGGAGCAGGGCGAGCAGCCGTCTCTCCCCTGCTCACCAGCCCTCTTTGTGGGGCTGGGCCCAGGGCTTCAGTTAATACATCCTCCGGATCGGCCTCATTCCTCGCTCAGCTTTTTATTGATTTCAGCCAGACACTGAGGCAGGCGGAGAGAAAGGGCCTTTTCAGGAAGAAGTTAAACGGTCAAGTAGCAGGCGAAGGGTGGCTTTCACCACTTTATTGACGAGGTGGAAAAATGTCACTATTATGGAGGCTCCTTTGAGGAGATAGAGAGCTGATTGGATGAGTGGCCCCAGGGTCAGGTGAGAGTGCCGTGCCTCTGTAGCCAAACAAGAGGCGTTAAAAAAGCCCAGAGGAGTTGGTTTGAGCTGGGAGGCCTCAGCACCAGTGTGCCGGAACCTCCACAGAGGGGGTGCCGGAGGAGAGCTGGGCGCTGAGGGGCGGGTTACCACACGGTACTCTCAAACCATACCGATTCTCTCCTTACAATACCTCTGGCAGCGAAACAAGAGGTCCTGCTCAGGTCAAGGCCTGGTTGGTTATGTAACAGCGTGTTTCACATTGCCTTGTTTTGCGTAGCCTGCGAGGAGCCTTTTGACTAGAGTTACATGTCAGCAAACCTATTCTATAATCAATCCAGGCTATACAGCTATGGCAATATTAGGAAATATAGACCGACAAATATGACTTTATGCATCCCAGGGGGAAATGTCTGTGCCACAGTACCTGCAGTATGTATACAAACAACAGACACAGAAACACTTAATATGGGTATCCATGTAAAAGGGGTTGTTTAAATGGCAACGTGAAAGGTTTGTATAAGGAAGTATAGATTAAAATAAAATAAAAATAAAACATACAATGAATGGAATAACGGTCATAATCTAATATTTGGTGATATCCAGGCATATCCAAACCCATTTGCAGTAAGTAAAATAAGTTAAATAACTGTCTGCCGGTGTGTCTGTCAAGAAGGCTAAGAGACGATTGAATAAGAACCACACTGTCTCTGCATGTTTGTGTTGAACTCTTTGTCCACCTTCGACCTACTGTAGGCTACAGGATCATAGCCCAAGCTGAATATGGCGTAGCTCTCCTCTGTAGTCACACTTACCACAGGGCAGGAAACAAATGAGATGGCTGGAGAATGGCAACAGAATGGCAAAAGCATGGAGAGGGACAGGACCAAAGTATGGCCGCGCTGAGGATTGGAGGATTCCCCGGGCCTCCCGACAGTGACGGGGAGGGGGGGGGTTATGTGTTCAGCCATAAGTCACTGAGGCCTGGCACGGCTGACGTCAAGCCGTCTAATTAGCCATGCGCATCATAGCCGGGATGGCCCCGCCCCAGGGGCAGCACAAGACACAGGAACTCGGCAAAGGTCAGCATTCCTCAGCACAGACAGAGGAGGGCTTAATCCGAGGTGAAATGGTTTCTTTTCCCAAATTGATTCCAGTTTGGATCAGACAAGCGGTGTCTTGTGTTTTAATTGAGCCACTTAGAGACTCCAGCGAGGGGAAGGGCAGAGGAGGCTTTGAGGAGGCTTCATAGAACAAAGGGGCATGAATAAACTGTCGATGTTCGCCTCGCATCAGGGCCGGGGCCTTCAGAGCAAAGGGGAATGGAGGGTTCACATGCTCATCAAAGCTCCTCAAGATTTGCCTCCGCAAAATAGTCACAGAGGAGCACGTGTAAATAACAAACAAAGAAATGCACACACGGCAATACACACACACCGACACTTGCTCAATGGGGGACCTTGACATTTCTTGCGAGGGGATTAATGCGAACTCGCCACAAAAGTTTGTCCCCTCCACATTTGTGAAACATCAAACAACACTTGCATGATCTTGATAGAAACAGTTTGAAATAAATATTTTCTCTGCTCAGTCACAAAGTAAACCCAGTCCCATTAAGAGAAGACCCCTGAGGCGCTGTGTCTTTTTACACCCCCTAAAAAAGACTCTCTTTCACAACACGCTTGTCACAACCATGTATACATGGAAGGAAAATGTCTGAGAACTCCCACTCACGCATATAAAAAAACAAAACAGACACACACACACACACACACACACACACACACACACACTCCCTTATTCACAATGCATAATATATGTAATGAAATAATGTATCCAGTGGGGATGGTGCTGGTGGCTGGGGGATGGAGAGAGTGCACTGAATCTCAATGTGGTTCCCCCCAGACCCCCCTGTTTAGCTGGTGTGGTGGTGGTGCTGGTGGTGGGTAAACCAAATGAGTGGGAGTGAGAGAGGGTGGGGGGGGGGCTTCATATCCCTCCATCACGACCACGCCACAGAGCTCGCCATCGGGCATCAGAGTCATTACTGCGCTATGTGAGGCCTCCCCCCCGCTCCACCCTGGTCCAGCATCCTGTGTCCGGGCTGGAGTCTGGTTGGCGAGGCTTTACCCCTCTGGTCCTCAGAGCACCAGGCTCCTCGCTCCTAATTGGCCCACGTCGACTCCTTTCATAAAAAATTTAAGGCAAACGGGGCCTGGTAAAACGCTGAATTTACGGCGCTTAGCTATGGAGATGCGTTTTCACTGAGCTGTAATGATGGGGACGCTGCCCCCTCCTCCCCGGGAGAAGCAGCCAGGTCGGGGGGGACGGAGCCGGCAGCCCTGCCCGCCCAGACTGGGCGAGGAGACCGCGTGGCCACGCTCTCTCTCTCCGCCGCAGCCAGTAGTGGAGAGTTTAACCCCAGATGACACCGCAGCTTCTCCGGGAAATCTCCCGGGAAAATCAATGGAGTAGCAGGCTGTGTGTTTTCTCCCCTCACTGCTCCTCACCTTGTCTGACTCTGCCGAGCAGGTCTTCTCTGCTCCGCTGTGGCGGCAGGCGGAGACGGTGTGTGCCCGTCCAGCCTTTGATGTTTAAAACATGGCCATTCATAATGTTTTCAACATCCAGATTAATTGCGTTGCTGCTGCTCTGCCCCGCTCACTTCATCCCCAGCTGAAAACCTGAATAAATCAAGGCTAATTACCTTTGTCTTGAATTTTTTTGGGGGGGGGGACTGTGATCAAATTTGAATGTAGTCAAAGACTATTTCCTCAGAGGCAACTTGTACTTGGAATATGTGAGGTGTGTGTGTGTGTGTGTGTGTGTGTGTGTGTGTGTGTGTGTGTGTGTGTGTGTGTGTGTGTGTGTGTGTGTGTGTGTGTGTGTGCACGTGTTTCAATCCAGAGTTGTGGGTGTGCCAATCATCAGTTTATCAGGATATTTATTAATAATAATGTTGCTAGGTGTGTCTGAGCTTTTCACTTGATTTGAACTTGTCTGCCTTCTTCCCTCCCTCCCTGCGGATCAGACAGCTGCTTTAACCTTGGCATTGACAGCGGGATGCCTAATGCAACACAATTTAAATCTCTGCTGTCATAATTACCAACTCCACCAACCTCCTATTAATGATATACAATGCATAAAATGTGACCCCCGAAGGAGCCAAATATCGTCCAGAGACTCATGCTTTTGAAAATGAAAAAAACATTGAATATTAAAGCTGTCTATGAGTTTTACAAGTCGGTTTATAGCAGGATGTGGAGACTTTTGACTCATTTTGGAGCAGACACTGGAGAAGTATTTTTGTGACTCCCAGATGTTATGTTATCTAGAATTCCCAGCTGTGTTCAGAGAGGTGAAATGAGCTGGAAAGGATTTGTCCAAGCTCTGTTTTCCTCATCAAACTCAGGGAAATGTAATTAGGGCCCTTTAAGGGTTTCCCGTCGCTCAGCAACCCTGAATCAACAATAAAAAAAGAAACAGAAAAAAAAAACACTCTTGTCCCCACCTCTTTCATCTTGCCACACCTTCTTTGGGTCAGTCCCCTCCCCATTGGTGGGCCCAGCCCCGCCCAGTCTCCAGGGGCCCTGCGATGTGAAGACAGGGTGAGGAATGTGTGAAGCATCCTAGGAAACATGAGATGCTATTTTCCCACAAGCATGAAACAACAGTGGCCGGGGCTGTGGAATCCTTCTGACGCAGACGGCCAGTGGGCCAGGAGCGCGAAGCACTGACAGTGGGAGGGAGGGGAGGGAGGGAGGTTCGGACAGGAGCTGGGACCAGGGCTCAGGTCAGCCTGTTGTTAAGGCTGTAGTCTTAGGGGCTTAAGAGTATAAACTTTGTCGGGGCGGGTGTGTGCTCTGAGTAGGACTAGAGGTGACGTGCATGAAAGGGGTGTGGGGTGTGGAGAGGAGAGGAGGAGAGATTTAGACCCAGCGGTGGGCGGAGAAAAAGCCACCGGAGGGGGAGCCACTGGATGTTCACCGGGCTCTCTTCTTTTTGCCCTCCACACTTCTTCTTGTCTCATTCTTCTTCTTTGCTGGCATCGACGGAGGCAGCCTATTAATTGTTTGTTGCCCAAGTTCTCATTAAAAAAAAGCAGAGTGCAGCAGGTCCTTACAGAGAGGGAGCGAGCGCTGAAACAAGGCTGAGATGAGGGGGGCCGCTGAGAGGCCCCCAGAGGCCCCACAGACCCCTGATGATTACCCCTCTGCTGTTGCCTCTGTAATTCCTCATACATTAAGACGCAGGCTTGAAAGGAATTCCCAAACACAAAAACAGAGCAAACTTCAATGAGTCCGTCTCTGTGTGTCTCTCGCGCTCCTTTTTCCTGATCTAATTACCGCTGCCTCCGTAATCGCTGTTATATTCATCACAGTGCTCTGTATTTATAGGCTCTGTTTTCATCATAGTAATAATGCCACTCCGGAATTCCCGTGCAGAGATGGGGAGAAGGAGGGAACTCAGAGGGAGCAGGAGTATGGAAGTGCTGGCTCTTTCCTTCTCTTTCAGACATCCATTGATTTGGAAGCAGGGGCACGGCCAAAGCGTCAGGTCCGCTGCCCGTCTGTGAAGGCCCTCCGCCTGCGCCCCCCGCCTGCCCTCCCCTGCCTGCCTTCCGGGATATGGTGGTGCTGGAAGCTCTGCTTCGGCCTGACTTTCCTACCGCCCTACACCTCCAATCTACCGCAGACACAACCTGTTTTCATCGTCCTTTGAATGTATTCCCTTCTGCCGGTATTCGTTGCTCGTCGCGTTTCATTTCGGAGAAACGATCGTTCGTCTCACATTTTCTATCGATGCTGCTATCTATCTTCTCTGTCTTTTTCTCTAGAGGTAGACTCTTTAAGGGGGCCCTCTCTGCTCTCCCCCCGTGGCGCTGCTCCCAGTGTATTTGGGTATATATTTAACACCCCCGTGTGAGGCCTGGTGAGAGCGCCTGGGGAATGGAAAGGAAAACAAGCGTGCCCTCTCTCCTGGCCCTTTGGAGCTGGCCTGCTATAAATACCTCCGGGTGGCGCGCCAGTCTCAGAGCCTGTGGCATGGGAACCTCTGTCTCTCCCCCGGCCCAGCCTCGGCCCGCCAGCGTCCAGTCTGGGAAGGCTGTGTGAGCCCTGGGGTGGGAGGGCAGGACGGGGCTGGGACGAGGCTGGGTTAGGATGGAGGTGGAGGTCTTTTTTTCTCCTGTAATTGAGCGTGTGTTCTCTGCATCTCTCCAAGGAGCATCCCTGGTGTTTCATCCCCGGCTGCCTCCGCTCCCCGACTCCTCTCCCTTTTCAAAAGACGTCATGTATACTGCATTTAAGCTGTTTTGCCTTATGAAGATTGTATGAATATGTGCTTTTCAAAGTGTTCCAAAAAAAGGAGAGGAGAAGAAATCCCCTTTTCTTCACTCCGGTGAAGCGTTTGTTTTGTTACTCCCCCAAAAATTGATTTAGACTTTTCAAAGGTTTGTTCTTCACAGTGCTGTCTCCCTGTGTCGGTGCTCGACAGGCTCGGCTCATATTTTCAGAGTTGGAGGTAATAGTTTTAAACTGACAGACTAAACATCTCTCTCCTCGGCTGTTCCACTTCTACAGAGTAAATAGTTTTACTCTCACATACAGCCCCATGCGCGCGCGCACACACACACACACACACACACACACACACACACACACTCACAAACGCACCAAAATACACACACTGTGGGTGACTGGCTTAGTCTAATGATTCTTCCTTCACGGTTTGCAGGGGGTGTAGAGAGCTTGCCATGTTGTGAGTTTAAGAAATGTGGCTATAGGGCCTCTTAGGCTGTTTGTGGAAGCTCTCGGCTTCTGTTTTTTTTTTTTCCTTCTTTTTTGAGAGAGAGAGAGAACATTGAGGTTACACTTCATACACATAGAGTAAAGGCTGACAATCCTGCACAACAACCTCTTGCCACACACCACAATCTGTCCATGGGGAAGGTATCAGCTTTTAGCAGGCCTGTAGTATCATGTATGCTCATATGCCCGGACAGATAAATATAAAGATTACTTCCACAAATATACATGTTATCTTTTAGTGCGGCGTATGTATGTTTAAGTTGTCTAGAGTGGAAAGCATCATATTTGGTTTTATGTCCCCTCGATGCGTTGCTACATCATCTCAGGCCCTCTTTGCCCCCTCACACCTCTTGGTTTTTCCTGTCCCCCTTTTTTCCCCTCCTTCTCCCTCTCCTAGTCTGCCTTCCTCTCTCCTCCTACAAGGCACACTTGTTATTTCTTCATACAAGGTCCCGTAATTAGGTTTGACATAAGCGCAGGGATTAAATATGCGGTTTCGGAGGGGGAGAAAAGGAGCTCTGTTACAATCTCAAGGCCAGCTGTAAAATGGAACCAGATTGCTACACTTGGACCTGGAAAGTTTGGCAAAGGTGCCGAGACTGGAGCTCTGTGCTCAAACAGCCAGGCTTTCTGAGTCCTGCTACAGCCAGGGAACAGCCAACAGCCTGGAGCCCAGCCTGCCAATAGACTACTATTACAAATCAGCAGCCAAAAGACTCACACTAGCTCCAGCCAAATGATAAGTCATCGCTGAGCTAAATGATCACTAATTTCTTGGCCAAATGATAAAGCATCCCTTTGGCTTATATACTATATACATATACTGTGTATACTACCAAAAGTTTAAACTACCGTCTAAAGCGATGTCTAAGCATTGGCCAAAGTCAAACACATAAAAGATGGCCTCGAGGGATTGACAAACTTTTTTGACGAAAGCCTTCCATGAAAAATCCAGAGTGTAGTCCCAAATAATACCCACCCAAGTGACTGTTCTTGAAGGTTAGACAAACACCAAAATCAACTCCTCCACATTCGCTAATGACAGTGACAGACCACTGTGTGTGTGTGTGTGTGTGTGTGTGTGTGTGTGTGTGTGTGTGTGTGTGTGTGGCTGGGCCTCTGATAGATACTAGGGTAAGCAAATTCACATGCTATCACTCAATCACTGACACCAAATATAGCAGCCTGGGGTTAAGATCAGCCCCCAATGCACTGAGCCTGCCTATGGGATTTTCTTCTGTTGTGAACTCTTGAGAGGTCTCACATGGAACTTTACATTCTTAAATAACTCTGGCAAAACGCTCTAATCTTAATGAGTCTGAACAGCGAATCTCTCATCTGCAGCAAAAAGGATTAGGAATGCAGAAAAAAAGGCCAGTCGTTCCACTTTGATGAATTGTGTTTAGAAAATCCCTGGGCCTGAAGTTCTCCCCATGAACAAAGCGTTAGCAGGGAACGGATGCTTTTAAACAACACAACTTATCGGGGAGAAACAGAACATGCGTTTAAGTGAAAATACAAAGGCTAAGCTGGTTCGTCTCCTCAGCAAATGATAAAAGTGGCTAACTCTTTTCACAATCCACTTAGCCAGTTTGGGAAATCACACTCAAAGTAGCTTTGCACAAATTATGTGCATTGTGTCCTCAGTGCTTCATCATCGCTATGTTATTTTTATTTTTCTGCTTGGTTCACAGTGCTATTGTGAAAACGTAAATAAATGCATTTATAATTATCTGCCTCTTGCTCAGGGCATTATATAGAGTTGTCACTGGCGATAGTTAATCAATGGGGATAGATAAAAGCACCCAGGAATTGGTTCCAAACTCCACTGCTTCCAGGCCATTCTGCGTGTGGATCATCCTCCTGCTAAAACATAGGCCAGACTTCACTCCCCTCGCTGGGAAATATACACAAGTAAGCCATTACGAGGAAGTGTCGTATCGTATTTGATTAAAGACCCTTGACCATATGCTAATGTGCTTCAAATCTAAGCACTTCTGCATTTGCTCCATTAATTACTGTACACAGCGGTGCAATGTCCCTGAGCAGCCCCGGTGAGTGCTAGAGGTTAGTGGAGGAAGCCCCTGGCTACTTCACTCTGCTTCCACTACAGAAAGCTCCGGTGCACTGGGACCTGCTCCTGTCTCCCCCCCTCCTCCCCCTCCTCGTTCCCCTTCCCCTTCTACTCCTCCTCCTCCTCCTCCAAGCCCAGGCCTCCCCTCCTCCCCCAACACCCCCAGGCCGTCAGAGGAACGCCACACAGGCTGCTTTTCAACCGATTTGTTTTACCTTTCCTTCCAAAGCCCCCGTCTCTCCCTTTGTTTCCCCCGAATGGAGGTGGCCGGCTAGATAGATGGCTGATCCAGAGCCCACACAGCTGCACGGCCATGTTAATGAGAACACACCCTTGTGCCAGGTTATCTCCCGCTTCAGAACAGATGAGCCTATCAGTCAGGTGTTATGGCATCTTTTTTTCTCTCTCTCTCTCTCTCTCTCTCTCCCTCTCTCTCTCTCTCTCTCTCTCTCTCTCTCTCTCTCTCTCTCTCTCTCTCTCTTTCCCTCTTCTTCATCTCCTTAGGACGAGGGTGCCCGTGGTGAACGGGCGTCCCGTGTCAGTGTGTGATCAATATTCCCCTGTACTTGACCCCTATTGATTGATGGCTGGGACGCATACCCGCCCGCTACTCCGGGAGTCTAAACATCTGGCCAGCGGAGTCGTCCTCTGAACGACAGATAACATCGGGGCTGATCTGTTGCTATCACAGGAAACAAGGCTCCCTATCTGGCGTCCCAGCCCCACCCCTCCGTCTGCCGCCCTTCTCTCTGGGTCCCGCTCCTGAGCGCATCCCTCCCCTATTGATTTCCCATGAAGCCCCTCCAGACTGGGAGTGTCCGGCCACCCAGTCACACCGACACCCAGGGATTCATTACCAGAGGGCGGCCGCCCTCATCTGACTTGATCAGGGGCGCATGACAAGCAACCTGTTTTCCCCCCGCATCCTTCTGGTTGTGGTGGTCGTCCTCTCCGCCTTCCTTCCCTCCACTCTCCTCCTCCCCTTCCTCCTCCTCTGCTCCACCTCCCCGCCTCTCACCGGCCCCCGCCTCCTCCTCTCAGCTCCCTGCCAGTGTTCACGTTGCACTCTGCCTCCAGGTCACACGTGTCGGTCGGCATCACAGCCACAGCACTCGGCGTTCCCGTCTGCTTTCACAATACCATGACGAAACACACTTCGTACCTCGGCCCGGGTGTGCGTGTGTGTGTGCGTGTGCGTGTGCGTGTGCGTGTGCGTGTGTGTGTGTGTGTGTGTGCGGGTGTGTGTGTGTTTCCCCGTCCCTTTATGAGCTGGCAGGAATTTGCTGATTGCTGTCATGGCTGTTATGCAGTTTGAGGTTCATCATAACGAGGGGTCAATATGTAAATGGTGCTCTCTAAGTTAGGCTGTATTAAAATAGCATTGCGCAATTCACATCTGTCCGTTCAATTATGGCCTGGAGGACTACTTTCCCATGCTATTACAGTGGAGGGGAAAATGAGCTATAGATGTGTGGGTGGAGGTAATGCTGTGTGCCTGTGCTTGGGGTTGTTTCGTGAACGTGTGCGTGTCTGTTCCAGTGAGTAGCCTCCCTACCCCCCGCCAGCGTTCGCGGGCAGGGAGAGAAGCTCTGGCGGCGTTTGGAGTTTGAAGGAACCCGGCCCCCGGGTTTGAGCCCGGTGCTCCGCCATCAGCGCTCCCCTCTGAAGTACAACGAGCCCCGAGGAAGGGGCTTCACAGCTGTTTGCAAACTATGGCGACAGGAAAAGGTCAACAAAGTAATACCGCGCGTTTCTCCCAAAAACACATTCTCATCTGGCTCTGTGTTCCGCGGCGAGACGACGGACCTCCTCGCTGGTTCTAGTGCGTTTAAATTACTGTTCCTGCCTGCAGAATAATGGTTCGACCATAACCCCATTGTAGTCTTTGATAAAGTCTGGAAAATGCACGGTATAAGCTTGGGACGGGGCGCGGTTTAAGGGCACAATTGCCGTGGAAATCTACCATGGCAAACGTTTTTTTAGGAGAGGGAGGAAGGGAAAGTGATGAGGAGTGGGAGTTGTAGGGAGGGGGGCAAACAACCAGTGTGATGGAGGATCTAGCTGTTAGGATGGAGTAGGGGGGTCTGTGTGTTGGAGAGCCGTGTGTGTGTGTACGTGTGTGTTATCTCTGGGTGCAGGGGGCTTTGTTTGTGGGGCAGAGACGTATAGATTTCCTCTCCATGTCAGCGCCTTTATTTAGGGCTCAGCGCGGAGGGGACAATAGCTCAACTAATCCAGCCCTGATTCAGGATTAATATTCACGCCTGCAAATATTAATTCCAGCCACAAGCAGGGAACCGCAGAAACTGTCAAAACACTCAAACAAAATAAAGAAAACAAAACAAACAAAAAAAATCATCCCTGACCAAAAAAGTCCCGTTCCGAGTCTGTTTTCTTTGAGTGCATGGTTTTTCACCAAAGCTCTACAGACTCGTCCCAGCGTTCCCTACCATGCCTATATTAATCTTCATAATGATTTCTTTATGGAAGGGTGAGAGCAGGGGGTAGCTGAAGAGAGCCGCATGTTGTTTTTGGCTATTCTCCCTGCTAAGCCCCCGGTTTCAGATCTGGATTTGAATATTTACAATAGAATATAATGGAGGTTATGAAAATAATTCCCAGCAGAGCGGGCCTGTAAGTTATAGGGGTAAACACTGCCTCCCCACTTCAAAGGGGGCCTGAGATGTTGGCCCCTAATCTGATGCACAGAGAGCTGGCTAGCTGCTGGGCAGGGCAGGGAAATGGGAGAGGGAGATCCAGGGTACCCTTTGGCTCTACCAGGGTGTGGAAAAGTAGAAGGCCCTGCACTGTCTCTCTCAGAGCAGTGTGGAGGCTAGCTGGCCCCACTGGAGACATATCGGAGCACACACACACACACACACACACACACACACACACACACTGGAGACGTATCGGAGCACACACACACACACACACACACACACACACACACACACACACACACACACATACACACATACACTGGAGACGTATCGAAGTAGTATTGGAGTGGAACACGGCCTAGTAGCCAAGGTGACGCTGCTCTAATAGAGGGTTTGATACGCACTAAGAAATCAAAAGTGGGGTTGCACCTTACACAAACACACACACACACACACACACACACACACACACACACACACACACACACACACACACACACACACACTCATGCAGACAAACACACACACACACACACACACACACGCACACACACATGACCTGACGGTCAGTGGGTCTCTGGTAAAGACCTGGTTTGGTTTGTTCAAACATGTCCTCTGTTGGCATATAGGACAATTGATGTTCTTACCACAAAGAAGCACAATGCTACAAAAAGGAATCATCTGAATAGGCTGTGGTGTGGTTTTAGTCGCTATTCTTGTAACTGATTGCAATTTATGACTGTCGTTCAGTTTCCACGTCCTATACAGTACACACACACATACACACACACACACACACACACACACACACACACACACACACACACACACACACACACACACAATGCTCCTATTGGAAGCCACTATTAACCAGCCTGACAACACATGCAGGCACTAATCCTACAGTAGGGGGTAGGAGCCTCTTGTGTGTGGGCCTGAAAGGCCATTGTGGTCTTCAAAAGAGAGCCTCACAGAGGCGCTGTCCATTGATAAGGTCTAATGTGATGAGGGCTGGCCGAACTTCATCTTTTATACATGGAAAAACATTATATGAAAGGTCAGCTTATCTTAATCCTCCAATCGGCAGCATGCAGGCCTGTGGCTCTCCGTTTCATGAACTTCAACTGCTAATCTGGCAGTTCATTCTGAAGATGACTGGTTAGCATTATCTCCTCTACTATGAGGCCAATCAGGAGGTGCTTTTTAACGTGCCGTGAAGGATGCGGCTTCCCCTGCGTTCTAATCAGCTCCAATCATATCACGGCATCAGCTGGACAGTGGAGGCCATGCTGAGCAGCTTTATCATGGCCAGTGATTAATCACGAGGGACTGTCTTATCCCCTCGACGACACGACACATGAAATGGTGACTCTCGCACGGGCGTCTTACCCATGGTCACAAAATGGCAGCTTACAATGTAGATTATGAGCCTTGCGCTGTCAGTGTTGCCTCAGAAGCGCGGAGCTATGGAGGAGTCTCTAATTGTGTCAGTCCTCCCTCATTTGCCTTACTTTGAGCCTTTGTTTGTTCACTTCCTGGTCGCAAAGGAGCTGTTCCATTCTATTAATGGCAACAAAAAAGTTCTTCTTGACATGTAAAGAGAGAGAAACAAAGAGTCCTGGAGTCTAAACAAATTGAGGACAGATTACGCACACAGTTGTGAGGCGGAAGTCTCCACCGAGTTCTGTAAATTAATGCAGGTCACCGAGGTGAACGTCTCCGAACTTAGATCGGGTAATTTGTTGTTTAGAAATCCTTTGTTCTCCCCTGAAAGTGTGTCAAATGTAGACAGATGGTGAAATATTTATTCCTTGACTGTGGTTTGTATTAGAGTGTTATTGTTTGTCTCTTTTTGTATTCTGCCCCTAATTTGCCAGTGGTACAGTTTTCTGTGGAAGTCTAACAAACGCACATCAACTTTAACAATGGTAGACCTCGTGCTGTACCCTTTAATTAGAAGGAAATTGTAAACAGACCCATGCCTTTTTTAAAGGATTATCCATACTTTATGATGGAGCGTTTGAAGTCAGGAGGCGTTCTGATTCAGCAGTGTACGCATGGGGCTCTTATAGGACATTGTTGTTTTCAATTATTTTCAGTCATACTTTCGTCGGGATGAAGCAATGGATCATTTATTATTTAAAGGCGCAATCCTGGCTGTTTATCTGGGTTCTTAAAACCGGGTTATCTTTTCCGCGTCGTCGTTTTTCTTTTTTTTTTTGATTAAAAGGAACAAAGCGTAATAAAGCGTGTCTCCAAATGGCGGCCCGCCTCTCTGTGGCGCTGCAGCTCAGCTGCCTTTCTTGTCATTTCACGTGAACGGTGCAAAGCGTCAGCCAGAAGACGACATCTGACGAGTGCCAGCGCTGTGTGTTCACGAAAAGCCGCACACCAACACACACACACACACACACACACACACACACACACACTCGCGTGTACGCAGACAAACATGTTCACACTGCCTTCCTGCTCCTCCACACACACACATGCAGAGCGCGGGCGCACACTCGCGCGCGGCATCACGTGCCTTCGCAGATACACACTTGTCTGTTCAAAGACACGCACACCAACACACAAACACACGTGCACACACACACGCACACACACACACACATACCACCATAGGGTATCGGTTGTAGGCAGAGACTGACAGCTACTTGACTGTGCAAATGGATTAACCCGATGGGACCCGGGGAGTAACTAATAGTGATTTGTCCACATATTGATCAGTGCCTGGTCCCTTTAACTTGACTGGCTAGGGAGTGAGGGACAGAGAGGCTAGCAGTTAGTGGGACTGGGAGCAGATGTGGAGGGCTTTGGTTTCTGGCAAGAGGCCCACTGTCTGTCTAGGGAACAGGCAGATGAAGCATCATTTTAGACGCTGACACGTTCAGTGATGTTTATTATTTATTTGATCCACCATCAGTTTATTTGTGGTCTGGTTGTATGTGAACAACAGGACCAGGTTGAGCATGGTCTGCTTCTAGGGACTAAACGTCTTGCTTTCCTCTGTCTGGCCAGAGCCCTAACTCCTCTCCACTGCTCCAGGGCCCTTCCCACGGTCACTGTTGTCCACACTCCCCCCCGACTATTACTCCATTACTTCCAATACTTAACTTTCTACTGAGGGCTTTGCCCTTGAGACCGGGGTATTGGGAGATTAGTCTGGCCTTAGCTGAAGTGGACCCTAGAGCCAATCGATCCGTGCTGTGAGCAGTCTGCTAGGGGTCAGTCGACCCCGCTGTACGCCACACACCCACCCACACACACACACACACTACCCCTCCACTCAGCTCCACCACTGATAGATTCCGGCTGCTTGACCCTGGGCCACCGCGGAGAAGATAAGGTCAGCATGGCCGGAGTGGCCTAGGAGCCGGAGAGGCCAGTGTCCGGTCACGCGGGCGGGGCCATAATGAAGTGGTCAGTATTGCCTTTCTGTCACTCAGCAATTACCCTCCCAGAGATATGGAGCCACAGATAGGTGGTGAACGTGTAGGGAGGTGGGTGGCCACAGAATTACATTGAGCCGGCAGGGGATCTGTAAAGTGACATGTAAACTACTCTAATATGGACTGCAAGTGACCGGGAGGGAGATGGATGGAGGCGGAGAGGCCAAGTTCACTGGCACCAGTTCCTCGGCCTCCACAGAAGAGATACCAACAGCAACAGGGTTGGCTTGGAAAATGCAGGCCATCTTGTACTATTTCGCCAGATCTGCTGGTGGATTAAGTTGAATTAATTGATTTAGAACAAATCTATTTCACAACTCTTTCAAATTTTCACGAAATGGAGCGTCATATTTGTGTACCCCATCTTCTTTTCCGTTCATTTCTCCTGTACTTAAATGTCGACTGTCCGGTCTAATGCTTGTGTCAGCAGATTTCCCACTCATTTCTCACATTTGGATTAAATTGTGTCCAAGAATAATCGAACGGCTGCATCTGAAATACACAAAAATCGTACATTTACTGCCAATTGACTCGGATCACACGTTCACATTTGAAGTGAACTGTTTGCTGTCAGGCTTTGCACCTCGTCTAAAGACAGCCTGCCATACAACACAGGTAGACCAACACAGACTGACCTCCTCCAGCCCCGTGGAACCACAGGCCCCTGGGTCCAGGTCATGGCGTTTCTCCCACGGCCTGTCACCCTCCTCTCCACGGAGCAGGTCAGGGGGAATCCCCCCCTCAGCCGGCCAGCTGCCGCCACCCGAGACCCCTCGGCATTCCTCCGTCCGCTAACTATTTAGTTGTCAGCGATTTGGTTAAGTGGAATTGACTTTTATCTGCGGTGTGCTGTGGGGTTGCCACCGGCGATACAGATCCCCTCCTTTAGCCGGCTCCTGTCTTGTGTCAGCCCACTGTCACATCCAGGCCCATTGCTATTGGCAGCTGAGCCAGGCATAATCAATAGCCCGGGTCAGGGATGGCCCGCGGCCCTGTTGTGCTCCGGGGTGGACTATTGATCCGACACACACACTCCCACAGGTCGCCCCAATCGCACCAGGAAGTCCTGGCCACAGAGAGAAGGAGAAAAGGTTCGAAAGTGAGGGATAAGGGACAACGCTTCAGTGTGTGTGTGTGTGTGTGTGTGTGTGTGTGTCTGCCTTTTATATTCCGAGCGCATACAATGGTCCTTTTCAACGTGTTGTACCAACCTTAGTCCTTGGAGACCGATAAATGAATTATTAATTAGAGCAATGGATCTGTTAGTAGATTTTCTAAAACATGAAATTTTATATGATGGAAAAGGTTAAGCTCTCATTCATTCTTTATCAAACACCTTTTGGGGTTAGAATGAGGTTGGCTCTAAGAACTAGTGATGAGTGACACTCTACAGTGTGAATCCAATCCAAACGCCATGGCACCATACAATCTAGAGCAGGGCCCGGCTTCATTGACTCTTAACTCCCACTTGTGAGGGCCATATGTTAGGGGATCCCCTCAGTACACAGGCCCCTAGTCTCTCTCTCCATCTCTCTCTCTCCCTGTCACTTTCCCTCTCACTCTCTTTTTGGTGGGTGGAGCATCTGTTGCCACCGCCCACTCTCGCCTTCTGTCCAATGAGCTGGGGGCCGGTTGTTTTTGTTGCACTTTAAAACGCTGCTCCCCGGAGTTCCTCATCAACAACATAACAAGAGCTCATGGGAACAATTAAGCATGGGCTCTAAGTCAGGTTGAACCACAGAGGTAAAAATAATCATCCAAATGTTGCCACACAGAGGGGGGCTCCAGGGGGACCGTTCACTTATCCCAGACTGTTTGCCTCTCTGTCCTGTGTTCCCCTTAACTGAAACTCTGTCACTTTCAGGAGCCTTGCAGACAAGCACGTTTACCCAGCCCCATGCTCTAACCAGGCCCGGGTGGAATTCAAATGTCTCTTGTACATTACCCCCCCCCCCACCACCACCACTCCCCTCCCACCATTGACAGTTGAATAAATATGTATTGTCTAAGTGACTTTGTTGTTGGATATGAGAGATGTTCTGCAGAACACGCAATTATCTGCTTTATTACAGGAATATGTCTTGTTCTGGTTACAGGGAAATTAAGTTTCTCCGGAAATCTTTTTCATTTCTTATTTTAAAAGCCCACCGTGGTATGGAAGGAGAAATTACTCAGAGCCATCCGTTTATTACTTAATGCAATCTGGAAATCATAAGATGCTGTCATGAAATAATGCAAATAATTATACATTAATTTGGTTTTCTCTGAAAATAGCTTATTAATTTCAAAGGCTTGATAGAAGCCATATTGTTCTGGTTTTTGCTCACTGAAAGACATTTATTATGTGTTCTGATTTCAAGAGAGATAGTACAAAAACAAATTAGTCAAGACAGAAAAACAGTGTAGAAGCTGTGATCTTTTTTTCGTGTGTGTATATACTGTGTGTATATATATATATATACATATACTGTACATATCTAAAATATATATGACTCGTTGCTGATGTTTCTTAATCCTGTTTCTCATGAAACCTCTTTTTTCTTCTGTTCTTCCAGGTGGCGGTGTCATCCTGAACGGCTGTCTTCGTCTCTTGTGACTTGGGAGTCCCTAAATCCCAACCCATAGCTTTGGAAAATCCTGGAAATACCTGGACTTCTAGGAGTACTTCACCAAACCACCCAAGGTGCCCAGACACCCAAACCTATAGCTTTACATTTGCCTTGTCTTGTTATTACTGAGTATACAAAGAAAGAGACAAAGCCTTAGCAATAGTCCTCGGCCGTCCTCCACCACTTCACCCAGCCTGCTGTGACCGAGAGGTCGTGACCTTTCCTGCCTGCCGGCATCAAACAGACATTTGAAACGAGGGCACAGTCAGAGAGGCTTCCGTGCAGCGTCGACTCCAACCCTAAACCCCA
Organism: Aplochiton taeniatus; assembly: GCA_017639675.1. Taxonomy (NCBI): domain Eukaryota; kingdom Metazoa; phylum Chordata; class Actinopteri; order Galaxiiformes; family Galaxiidae; genus Aplochiton; species Aplochiton taeniatus. Next base: position 19,956,840 of record CM030173.1, read on the forward strand.
TCAGGTAAGGCTGTGATGTCCAACCCCCCCATGCCTCTGCTGGTCCAAGCCCAAACCCTTTAACTCCTTCAGGGCTTTGAAGCCGGGCAGACCCCACCCCGAACCGTCCCCCCACTGAGCCAGCGTGCGGGAGAGGCTGCCTGATAAACGGCCCGCTTTCATGCTCTCTCCCTCCTGTTTGTTCTCCTGGGATTCGGGCTCCCTGACTTTGGGGAGATGGTTTGGTTGATAGGTGTTCACCTTCGGCTCTTTACTGACCCCCTGGCAGGCCACGCGAGCTTCAGCATGAGCACATGTGCCTGGGAAATATGTAGCTGCTCGGCTGGGGGAGCACACCACACACACACACACACACACACACACACACACACACACACACACACACACACACACACACACACACACACACACAGACATGCACGTACACAATACTCACACACCCACACACACATATATATATATATATATATAGATATATATAGATATATATAGATATACATAAATAGCTAAATAGGGCACTGGCCAGTGCGCGGTATGGGTCCTCTGTTTTGCATGTATGCATGTGTGTGTGTGTGTGTTCACGTACGTGCTGGTGAACGTTGTTGGTTTTTGTACACACGTTCCCAAAATGGGCTTTGCTGGCAGTGTATCTATATATTGTACGCTTGGTCTGTTGAGAATTTGGAAATGCGTGTTAGTGCTGCAAGGCACTGGAGTTCAGGGGTCATTATTTCCATACAGAGTGGCTGTGGGATGTGTCTAGGCCTCAGTCAGCCAGTGGTATAGCTATCTCAACACACGAGAGGTAAATATATACATTGAGGTTTTATTAGGCTTGGAGGCCATACTCCTGTAACCTCAGCCTGATGGAAAGTAACTTCTTGATTCATAATCTACTTATTGCCTAACAAGTTGGCATAGTATTTCAGTTATATATTTCATAAAAGCTATTTTGCAATACAACACTTTTATGACATGGTCCATAATGCACAGAGCAACAATTTTCAGTCAGTCATAAATACTAAATCCCATATTACCTGGATTATGTTAAGTCACTCTGTGTGATTAGGAAATCTGCATGATTTAGGAGCCCATTTTGAATGTTTGCATTCATTGACTCTCTTTTGTTATTCCTTGGAAGGAGAGAGCTCATGGGGGCTGTGTCGAGGCAGTGGCACAGACATCCACTACCTGTAAAATAGGCGAAGGAGAGGATTTTTTTCTGCCACAAAAGATAAAACAGCAAACCTAGTAGCTCTTTAACTGCTCAGAATGAGGTTATTGGGTGCTGGGTAAATAATCCTGATTGAAAGTAAATGGTGTTTATAGAATTAAGCAAATAAAGAGAAAACATGGCAGACAAAGCAGCAGGATGCTGGAGGGGAGCACTATCTGTGAGGCTCCAAAGAGCTGCGGGCCTTTGTTTGAAAAGTTCAAAGTCATTTTCGAAAAAAAATTAGGTCACCACAAATTATAAGCAGTGAGCCATCATTTATGAAAGTATTAGCAAGTAAAAAATAAATAAATAAATAAAAAAGGAAACCTAACAGACGTTTTTTTTTGTGTGCTTTCTTATGCATTTTTTAGAAGGTTGTTTTGTGTCTTTGCGTGTGTGTGCGTGTGTGTGTGTGTGTGTGTGTGTGTGTGTGTGTGCGTGTGTGTGTGTGTGTGTGTGCGTGTGTGTGTGTTTGTACATGAGGAAAAATAAAACACTTCAAAGCATTACGAGAAACAATCCATCTTTGTAAAGCTAATTAGAGACGTGATCTGAAATGTATTTTTCCCAGAAGCCCGTTGCGTGGCCCGAAGGGTCACCTGGCTTACAATAGGGCAAAGATAATGCAGCAGGAGTGAGGGGCGGAGAGGGCTCCAGTCAGGGGGGAGAGCTGCCCTCCTCCTTGCCCCCCTCCCTCGCTCGTTTCTCCCCTCCTCTCCTCGCTGCTCCCCCTCCGTGGTCTGTGCGTCTGCTGATGGAGCCGTGCTCCTAGCCCTGGGCTCCGGGGCTTCAACACCCGGCCCTGTTCTGCATGTGGGCCACACCGCGCTACGCAGCAGTCAGGGTCGCTCCCTTTGTGCCGGCCCTCTTTGGCCTCCCGGTAAAAAAAAGACATGCATGATTTCATACATGAAAGATATATGTAATTGGACAGCAGGGCCCATACAACCCATTTACAATTCCAAACAGAATATATTCAAAGCAATTCCCCCTATCTTTATCAAACTTTTTGGGAGGAAATTCATTTACACGTACAGTATAAATAAAATATGATATATATATATATATATATATATATATATATATATATATAGATAGATAGATAGATAGATAGATAGATAGATAGATAGATAGATAGATAGATAGATAGATAGATAGATAGATAGATAGATAGATAGATAGATAGATAGATAGATAGATAGATAGATAGATAGATAGATAGATGTTTGGCACTGTTTTAGTTGCATTAATTCTATTACATGTGGAGGTTGAAAGAGCAGACGCAGTGCCAGTGTATCTCCATGTTCCACTTTATCCCACTGTGGCTTCTGGCTTCAGGGGCAATACAGGAGCCGTGGCTAGCACTCCCCCACCCATACAGGGCCCACGCCAGATTATTGTTCTAATGCAGAAAATAAATAAACCATCAAAATCTGCATTTGTGTTGTTGCTTCGTTCAAATCCCATTTGCTTTCAGATTCATTTGCGGCCTCTAACAGCACGATCTTGACAATCCAAGTTGAAGTTATCACCCAGTGAGTTTGTGTCTATCAGTAATCTAGTGCACATGTTTTCCTGCCTGGAGCTATGGAGGGAATGTCACATTGCAGCCTGTCACTTGACCACTGGGAGGGTATGACCTTTTACAGAGCAAATATTATTTTCCTCCTTGTTGGTATCTATTTGTTGCTCTGATCTGCATCAAACCGAGCTGTTTAAGTGTTTTAAATTAAATTGATCATCCTCAAAGGTCACGAGGACACACGCAGGTCTTGCTGAGCTCGCCAGCCCCTGACCGAATTAGAGGACCGGACCATTTGTCATAACGTGCCCTCGGTCTGTCTCCGCAGGCACAAAGAGCTTCTGTTAGCCAGCCTGGGGGAGAGGCCAGAGTCCACCCCCTCCTGGGGTGTTAATATCGTGCCAAGGTTAACACCTTGGTCGCTAATTTCCTTAACAAGCTCACACCTAGCCATGGAATGGCCCCACTAATCACCTCGTTTTATTGGCTCCTGGGAGCCCAATGGCCGGCCCAGCCCCCACCTCTTCCAGGGTCTTTTGGGGGCCTCATGCTGACAACAGACACTTAGGGTTACCTCTCTTCGAACAGGGATTGGATCGCCTGCCATGAAGCGTGGGTTGGTGTGGTGGGGAGAGCTGCACTGGGGTTAAGCATCCCATAATTCAGCCACAGCCGCTGTGGTCACCTGCAATTACTCCCGGTTCACATCAAGATTGGGCTGGCGGGGCTGGGGGACCAGGTCACACCTCTGGATGTTTTCAGGCCTGTGTAGACCCACAGGGATCCATCTGCGTTTCAACCGGCTCACATTGAATCTTTTCAACTGGAGTTTTAGGAGTGACTGCCTCGTGCAAGGCTGTGTGGCGCGAGCTGTGTCACGGCCGCTGGTCAAGCTCATGTGACGTAATGTTTGTATAATCTCACCTCTTCTGCTCCTCTACCTCCCCTACGGAGCATCAAACTGTCTGTCTCTGTCTCTATTTTTAAGCCAAAATAGACCCTTCTTAATAAAAAAGGAAGGAGTTCCATGTGGTTTGGTAAGATTGAAAGAAAATTAAAATAAATTAAACCACGGTAGAGGGAAACATTCATGCCATGGGAGTCAAATCTAAATTGTGAACATAAGTTTAACTTTTACCATCAGTCAATTTGGCTGGTAACTCAAAATCCCACACAGCATTTGTGTTCTGTGCAACTGCTACTTTTAGTGAATTAAACTACATTTAATAAAAACTTTATATTACATCACAGTCATTGTTTTTCATAAATAGTAATTAGTAGTCACACAAGACGTCACACATGACGTCATATCCAGACTGTCTTTAACTGATTAATATGGCTATTTGCTTTTTAAAGTTATCTTTTAGGATGGGAGCTTTTTGGGAGGAAAGGTGGGTGATGTTTTGCGTGTTGCACATACCACGTTTCTGACAGCTCTATATACTATCTTATTGGGGTTGCTCGATTAAATTTGCCCATGGGTTTTCTTATCTCAAATCCTGCGATGTTTAGAGAACACTGCTTTGGTTTATATTAGGTATAATAATTTTAAGATTATAAATTACACAAATATGTGGTTGAAATATTTTCACAGCATTGTGTATCCTGGCACATACGCCAACCGTGCAGTCTAAGAGAGAAGCATCCAGAAGCTTTGTCGCAAGGGATTTGATTTGGATGTTGACCCTTGGCGATAGTCCTAGATCTGCCCTTCTCGATCCGGTTCCACCTGTCATCTCTCATCGCTTTCGATTTGAAGGCCTTTCTGATATTCTGGAAAGAAAATACGCTATATTTAGATCTGAAGTTTAAAAGTATGAATCGTAACATTCCACATTTTTTGTGCTTCAAATGTATCATTTGGTTCTTCAATGATATAATTTGAGTTCTTACATTTCATATAAAAGCTGGAGTGTTGCTGTGTTGCTCGGAGTAATAATATGGCTCTGATTTGCTATCCCTCTATTTTTTACCCCCCTTGGCTGTATCCCCCCCTCTCCAAACGCGAAAAGCCCATGTGTCACCGCTGTGTCTGTCACCAAGAGAGCCTATGACAGCAACTCTCAGGATTTGTCCATTATTCACTATGTCCCCATAGACCTGAAAATATATGCGCTGATGGAGGCCTTGTTTGCGCCTGGTTTATAACCGGACGATAGACGTCAGTGTGCGCATTTACTCTGCTCTTCGCATTGCATGTTATTGTTCTAACTTTAGTCATCTGCAAAGGCTTTACTTTTTTTTTGTATTGTTATACTATGTTTTATGTTATATTGTTGTACATTTATTTAATTAAAAGCACGTGATAAAAGCTTTTGTATAGGAGTCAAATCTTCACGCCCAATCACTACCGATTTACAATTTGAAAGGAAAAATTGCATTCTTTGTTTATTACTGTTATAAATAGTAATATAATTTATAAATAATAATAATATTTTATCCAACCGTAAAGAGATTAAATGTATGAAGCCAGACAGTGTGATAGTAGATAATTCTGCTCCAGATGGACTGAGGCTTGCTCCAGGCAAGTTCAGATACATTTTTGTCTCTCTTTTTTTTGCGCGCGCGGGTTAGGGGGAGACATCAGCACTGCTTTACTGAACAGAAGATTGGCACGTTGCCTCCGTCCTCAACACTGTCTTGATAACACTTAGGTTTAATAATCTGGGTAAAGCAGTGCAAAAAGTAGAATTTAGTAGATTGAGGTGTGCGTCAGTGAGTGAGTGTGTGTGTGTGTGTGTGTGTGTGTGTGTGTGTGTGTGCGCGCGTGCACGTGTGGTTTTGTTTGTGTATGCGTGTATTTCTGTGTGTTTGTGTCTCTTTGTGTGTATGCCGGTTTGTGTACGAGCAGGAGTGCCTGATTGAAATGTACTACTTGATCACGATTCTTTATTTTTATTTTTTTATAAAACAAAATATGTATATTTCAATTTCCAAATTGCATACAATTTGTACCAAGGAGCCAACATGGTATGGACGGTAGCAAATTACTGAATTCAAATTAAAAAAAGAAAAATACATTTCTGAATAATGCATAAGAGCATTAGTAGGGGTCTAGAAGATACAATAAATAGAATAGATAACCCGACCAGATTGATATTCCTCGTACGTCTTATGCAAATTTGCCACGACTGTCCAGAAGGACTCTGGTAATATTTACTCTCCCACGTCACAAAATCTAAATCATGGTCACCATCATCCTAAAAAACGCAGGCCCTTGCCACTTCAATCAGTATTCATAGAATTTATGTCAGTGTGCATAGATACTGCACTTTTTGCACAATGTTAGAGGTCTGCTTCTTAGTTACCAAGGAGAGAGAGCATTGTCTAATTTCAAACATCATTTTTCGTTTGCACAAAGTATGCAGATTCAAGTTATAGGCAGATTTTATAACGATATGTTATTGTTTGTTATTATTTCAGTTAAATTCCTAACAATTAGGGTAATTGCTTCATTTATATATGTTCATATTTAATATAATATAATTTAAATCGCGACTTATACAAACAAACAATAAAAGCACACAAGACACTGTAATAATAATTATAATATTATTATATATATTTATATTTTAATTACATGAATAACCTACAGGACAAGTCGACATATTATCATAATGCTTCAAAAGCAAAAGCTGAACTAAGAGGGCATAACACAGCTGAGAACAGTATATTAAAAATATGCACTATATGTCTGGCAACAATAATCAAATCACACAAAAACACGAAAAGCAACAATAACAGGTCAGGGTTTGGTCACCTAGAGGCTAGAATGGAAACAGCACAGACAGCTTTACTTTTATCATATTTTCTGGATTTGGTCAATGCGTATCTTAGCAAAGTTGACAATGGTTTGCTGTGATAATTAAGTCAATGACTGTTAAAAAAACACAAATGCACGCTATTATATCACAGGTGAATTCGATAGTTAAAACAGTGTTCAGAGATTATAAAGGAAGACGGCGAACTAACAGATAAACATTAATAATGCAGCAAACAAAAAGCAGGGAAATAGACATATTGAGTTACTTCAGGGTTAACAGTTCAATACAAAATATAATCTACTTCAACTCATAATTCTTATATAAAACTTTGGTAGCAGTGTAGTACCTTTATAAGGACCGCATGTTTAAGTGATTATTAAAATATGATATATTATTCCGGAGTGTATAACACCCCCTATTAATTACTGGATGGGTCATATTTCTTTTATTCTAAAAAGCGACATATCCGACTTTAAAAATGTGATTAATGACTTAACTATATTAGTTAATTAAAAACTAGTCTTATTACTTTATAATTTCATGCACAACACTTTATTTAAAATGTATTTCTCCAAGGGCTATTTCAAAATGTTTCTTAAATACCATAGTTTGGGAATATTCTGGATATAATGTGGGGATTGGATTTAATTTATGCAATAATTTAGTTACTGATGCATGCTTAAAATGTCGATCTTGGCTTGCAGATTCGCAGATTTACCTTATAGGTTCGATTCGCAAGCCAAAATATGCGGTAGGTTGATATTGTATAGGTGATAACTAAGACAAGATCCATCTACGTCGGCTAAATATTTATCTTAGTGTTCACACTTTTCCCTCTTGTACTTGCGTCAACGTTTCTGTCGGACAGTACAGAGGGCCAGTGTGTACTGATTTGCATGTTTACTATATGTAAATATCTAATGGAATGCTTCTTGTCTGATGGCATGGGCTTGGCACCACTCTGGCTCACATGTGGGCACCGGCGGTGACACTTTGAACGCGGGGGGCGCATGAATTAACTGAGGCAGGTTCATATGTGCTCCTTGATCCCCGTGGTCAGACTGAACATAAGAGGGCGCTCCCATTGCACCTGGTAGCTTGCACTGCCCCATCCACCCCAGGAACAACAGTGGGCCGGACAACAGCAAAGGCTTCAGACTGCGTTGTTATCCATTGCTGTATGGCAAAATACTGTATCCGCTGGGCTATATGTGAACTCTACAGTATAACACTGTAATAGCTATTTACGGTGAATGTATTGTAAACTGTATTGCATTGTGGGAACGTTTTTATGAATTACTGTAAAATACCGTAATTTGTGTAGTTTTTCTAAACTACCGTGAAAAACTTAGAGTACCTTGGCTTACATTTATATTAGGGAAAGAAAAAGCACCAAACCTGTGAGATAAAAAATCTATAGTATTTGAACAATGACATGTTATATGATTTAGGAAATCAACGCTACTACACATCCAATTATTTAGATCCCTTTGGACAAATTCATGATAATTTCGAAATCCATTTGAACTCTTTCACTAGAAAAACCCATGACTGAGAAGTTTCGAAGGATGTTGAAAAAAATAAATATAAGAATGGAAATATATAGGAATAGAAGTTACAGCAAAATGAAAGTTACTATGAAGCAAAGTACTTTACAAAAAATGTCTATATAATTATTCATTACAGTAAAAGAAATCTCTTCTGACAAGCAGTAGCCTATAATGACACAGTTAAAATCTCTACAGAATCGCAGAAAAAACAATACTGTACCTTTTTATTTGTAGTTTAAAAAAAAAACGGTTCCATACCGCAATTTCAATTACACTACATGTTTTGGAACCGTGGAAGTTACAGTACCATATTATTTTCATTGTGAAATCTATGTGGATAATGTTCAACAATATAATTAGGTACTTTTTTGTTACTCTTTCAAAACAGTACATTCATTCACAATCAGCATTCACAATCACGGTATAATTTTGTTACTGTGATTTTGAATTACTGTAAGGTTACCGTGAATGCTTATCACGGTATTTCTTAGTATTTCACGGTACCTTATTAGCAACAGTGTTGCGGTATTACACCGTAAAATAACTGTTAGGGATACATATAGGCTGTAGGCTATCCATATAACTTTTTTAACAGCTCATAACGCATTTGACATTCAACCAGGCTTTTCATAATTAAAATATGTTCAAGATATTATTAACGTTGGTTTACTTTGAGTTGCCCATTTAGAAGTTAAAGTTTAGCACCGTCCACTATGGTCTTCTGCAATGTTGAAATGAAAAATTGGAATTCAACGTTTAGCCGTTTTCGAATAACTTTTCTCTTTTGTCTACTTACAAATCCAGTGAACATGGACTGGATACACCTCACTATGTTAATATAATAGCATACATCCCTAATTATTTGGGAATACAAAGTGCGTTATCATTTCGCATATCATGTACATATCATGCTTCTTTAAATGCTTTCACCCCTTGTCATTTCTTCTACGTTCCCCTTTGTGTTTTGCTATCCCGGGATGACACGTGTGATGCTTTAAGTTAAGAGGCCATATCAAACTCACGCGCTCACATGCACGTACACGCACAGAGACACGTGCACACACACGCACACACACACACACACACACACACACACACACACACACACACACACACACACACACACACTCGTGCACACATGCATATATCCATTCAATGGGTAAATAGAACTACTAGAACAATTCGGTGTTAGGCCTAAACAAGAAGCAGCATATCATAAGGCCTGGACATGATTTTCATTATCTATGAAATGCATATTTATATTATTGGTTAACTGATTGACCAACTTTCTCAAGTGTACAACAGAATGGAGTGAGTAGCTTCAGTCTTTTCTTTGTCATGACTGTCATGCAGGTTAGGTTGAATTTGCGATGCCACTCATCGACATTGCCTATTGAGGTTGGCACGTGGACAGTTTTTCTTCCCGGAGAGACGCAATTGAATGCGCGTTATACAAAGGCTCGCAGAGTCTGTCATGTTTTTCTTTCAGGGAAGGGTTGGCCTACATCTGATGAGCTTTCTTTAATCGCGATTATACAGGTTCATTGTTGTATTAAGGCGCGTATTATTTATTATTTATGAATGTAAGTGTTGAATTATATTTGCTGGACAAGTCAGCCTATATCCATCGCGTTCTTTATTATCTTACTGCCCCTCTATCTCCTCACACACTCTATGTTTTACCCATTCATTTTTACTGTCTCCCCTTCCCGAGAGAGTAGACACATCGCAAATCCTAGAGATCCTTTCTATCTGCCTCTCACACCACAAAATATGAGCATCTGTGTTCGACTCGGGGCATAATATCCTCCTTAGCCTATTCGTGGTTTTGGTGCAGGTGACATGATGTTTAGCCCACTGCCGGCAGATTTTGTTGTTGCAAGAATAAAGATGCTCTTAATATATCAAAGGAAAACTAAAAGTGCAAATAACGTGTCACAAATCTATGAACCTAATGGCACTGATATCAATATAAGAAATTCCCATGTAAGGAAAAAGACACAGATGATACACACAAACATATGCACGCAAGCACACACAGACACACACACACAGACACACACACACACACACACACACACACACACACACACACACACACACACACACACACACACACACACACACACACAACTTTTAATATATATATTTTTACAGTAGATGTTGCTCGGATCCAAGTTGTACCTAATTTCATAACACAAATTCATTGGTATGTTGGTTTTGTCACAGTCCATCTCTAGAAACACTTAAGGCTGCATAGGTTTGCTTCGTATTGCCCTACTCAACTCTTAACGTATAGCTTAGGGCCCTAGATGCATATCATATCATGCAACTTAAAATTCAAAGAAGATGATCAGGGTTCCAGTCCTTTTGATGAATATTACAAAAGAGCATTTAAGTGTTGGTGATAGTATTTCAAAAATATTCCCGTATTCCCGTAATTTACCAAAAGATCAAATGCTGCTGGTCTGTTTTGTATGACAACTTTTTGTATTTAATGGCCACGTTTTTTATTCGCAATTAATTTTTGTAAATGATCAGTTTCATGTGGCTTTAATAAACATTATGTAATCAATAAAAGCACTAAGCGGGTTAGTTGTATTTATATGGACTATGGCCCTTCGGAGATGTTAGCACAGAAAAGTGGGCATACTGAGAGTAAGGGATTGTCCATTTCTATGGAGAATCAACAATAGCATTATCATGACAAAGAGCCCTGGGAGGCTCAAAGGTTGATTTCTGACATGCAATATTTCAACTTGGAGGAAACGGAACGTTATTTGTGACCATCCAGGCCTATTTGATGCAACAATGTTTTTTGGGGAAACTAAAGGGGATACAGAAAACCTGCAGAGAACCTCACCGATCTATACTACAGTTGTTAGTATTGATCAAATGTCACCTCTTTGAACACAGGCGAAGTTCAAAGTTTCTCCATTTATCATACATAATCTTAAAATAAAAGGATAGGCAATATCTTATAGAAATATCAACAAGCTTTTTTACAATTATTTAGGCCTATATTTAAATACAAACACAATTTGCTCACATCTGGATATCAAGCCAGCATAGTGCAACATAGGCTATGCGATGACATTTCGGGTTAGCATTCTTTTATAAAATGTGTTTAAATGAATCAACAATAACACTAATTTGAGCTTTGAGAATATCAATTGTGTATTTTCTTAGAGAAGATGTCATTATAATTGTGTTAAGTGTTCTCCATTCTTCCTTGGCAGTCGTCAAGTGTATTTAGCTTATTTTTCATGTTAGCAGATTTCTGTAGTTTATTAACCACACATATCCTAAAGCATCCCTAAAATAACAACAAAATTAGGCTACCTGGACTGGTTCTTTTGGATTGGCACGATAGAAGTAAGCTACGACATGAGTTTCCAAACTTGTAGGCCTACACATTTTTTTTAAATCTTGCACGCATTGAAAGACTATCCTAAAATGTGTTTCTTTTTATGCTGAAATATTCTTATCAAATAGGGTATAATTTGTAGGCTGCACTGTTTTGTTTTACACTGAATGCCCTTCTGCAATCCCCTACGGTCTCTCTTCTCCTATCTTCGTTTCAATGTAGCCCACTATCCTGGGACAGACTGCATATTATCTAGCTAAATCTCTCTTTTAGATTAAATGATTGCACATTCTTCTATTCTTTCAAAAATCTCACATTTCAAATTTGCATCCAAAATAGGTTTTTCCGCCCTGAATGCAAGGTATTTGTATAAGTTAAAAACGTATGTCCTAATGAAGCTTTCCGCAGAGTAAGGCTACTTTCAAATTTAACTTGGATAAAAAGATGAGCGCGACATGCCTGATTATTGTGATGCAATTATTTGTCAAATACATATATGGTTTCTAAAAGTTTTGAGAGAAAAAGAGAGCAGCCTATAGTCTTCTAGACACGTAAGGTTTTTTGCAAACCCAAGTACTGTCGCTAAGCTTATATCATCTCGAGGTATATATGTGCATAGGTATTGCATAGTAGGACGTTGTCTAGAATATGCTTTAAAAAGCGATAAATGTTCTAAAGAAACATGCTAGTTTGACCTCTTCATATAGTTCTGTTTTTTTCCCTCGCTCGTGACATTACACTAATATTAAACAAATAAAATAGGCGGATTATACAATTGCCAACAGATAGCCTAATACTCGATAGCCTAATACGGTCTTAAGTATTTCAGAAAAACTGTAGCCTGAACTAATTCAAGCGAACACGTCATTTTGTTATTTAGTTCTGCTTTAGTTGTCATTGTTAATATTGATTTATAAACATTCGTATGCACTGTACAAATGTAAAGCTTTACTACTGTAACATAGCCTTTACTTTATTTCAAAAGTATCTCAAACTCTGGTGCCGTTCAGCTACCTACTGTCTGTGTCCAGCCACTTCATAATAGCAGATGGCATGAGTGTTAAAACACAGAAAAAACAACCGTGGTTTGCGTTATATTACCGTTAACATATTATATATTTGTATAATAAATATGTCCAAACGTCTCATAAGACAATAGAATGGACTTTTGCGGGAACATTGGCTGCCTCGGGTCTATGTCTTCGTATCCTATGTTAACTTTCGCTGTCTTCTTTCTAATCAAACTCTTACTTTCCGCTGTACTTAATTCCATATTTTCAATTCCTGATCATTACTTTCCTCTTTTTCTTATTCCATCTATCTATCTATCCCTCCCTCCCTCCTCTTTCTCCCTCCCTCCCTCTCTCACTCCCGAGCTCTTTCCTTTGCTGAATCTTATTGATCCAGAAGGTGGCTAATTAGCCCTTCCCTTCGTGCCTGTGTAATGAAGCACATGCGCACTGAATTAATCACAGCCATTTTTTGCAGGAAACTAATTAGCAGGAATAAAGATCCAAAGAGTTTTTTCTTTTCAATCATCAGATCTCACTTTCACCTCTTCCTCGCTCCCTCTAACACAAGACTCATCGCCTGCTTTGCATCCAAATTATTTTTATATTGCCTTTACAACTAATACTTCGTTTTTTACACTCCGCAACAACAAAGATCTTTCTTTTGCCATCCTAAGCGCAAACTGACCAAAAGGGACTGCCTTGATGGGATCTTTAGCCAAATCGTCTCAATACTGGATTAAAAAGCGAGGATCACAAAGCGGCACCGAGAAATTGTAAGTTTCAACTTTGCGTTTGTCTCTTTTCCACTGTTTCAACGATTCTATTCTTTTCACTTTCGTAGTATAGCCTTATCCGAAGCTATCCCTCTTATTCCTCTCAGCCTGTTCGTAGCCTAACGGAGCTTTACTATTTTCATATTTTGAGAAATGACAGTCGATCACAAGTTCTTTTCATGCAAGGAGTTTGATTTATTCTCAATTTTATTCGTATCATTACCTGTGTTTACATCTGCGATCGTCCTCGTTCTCAAGACTGGAAGAAAATAAATGGTCAAGATAGCGATCCTCTTCAAGCAGTAGACCATACAAACATGGATTTAAAACAGTTTCGTGCAGTTCGTTGTTATCAGGAAAGGTTAGAAAGGGCTTATTGGTGTCAAGAAACATGTTTTAGGAACAATTGCGATAGGAAAGGGCTGTATTGAGGAGTCGAAGGGTAGCGGGAGCCGCTCGTGAGCGCAGCCTTGAAGGGAGCACGTAGTCCAGCCTTTGGGTCCGTGTGAGTCCGGCGAAACGGGGAACACCGCCCGCTCTATTATTTTGACAGATAGGGTACTTGGTCGTTCCTGTGTTTTCACCAACATCGTGGGCATATAAAATCCTTTATGATAAGCACACTTTCCTCTCCAAGTAGTCTGTGAAATGTGTAGTCTATTTCCCTCCGCCCCGATTTACGTCTCAGTTCCTCTACTTTTCTCTCTCTCCCCACTTTGTCCATCTTTTCCCCTTATTTTTTATTCCTGCTTTTGCTTTTTGCCTTTTGCTTCTTTGAAGCGATGTTAAAGTCGATTCTTGCTGATTCCCTGACGGAGCCACATGCAGATCGATCGGCATGTGTGTGTGTGTGTGTTTTGAGAGTGGTGTGTGAAAACAGAGCCCCGGGTCTCCTTCATGACAAGAGCGGATCAGTAAGACCTCGGATACCGCAAATCCCGTCACCGAAACATAATTTCAGCTGGTTTAAAAGAAAATAACAGTAGTAATGTACGACCATAGCTTTTCCTGAGTTTTTCTTCGACATTAGAATTTAATACTGTTTTCGACCAATGTTTATCATTTGTATACAATTACGCTCGAGTCTCTGGTCAATGTAAAAATCATATATTACTGTAACCTTACTCAATCCTCTATTCCTGCATCACCTATGGCTTAACTTAAAGTGTTTCAGATCAAATTCCTCACTGAGTCGGGAAAAAAATAATTTTGAGCCCATGCTACAAAACTAGACAATAGTCATTTTTGGTTTATTTGCCTGCATCGTACTGTCGGAAGAGACGCCTAATGATAAACAGCGAAAAAAAATTAAATATTTCTATTGGTCCCTCCAACAGACGTTAAGATACACAGGAAAATGCGTAAATTCAATGTTATCTTGACGTTTAGTTAGCAGGAAAATGCCCTAGTATCCCCCAAAACTGTAGAAAACACATGAGCAAAATAGAGCAAAAGTCGGAGGCAGTGTAAAGGAGTGAGCCAGGCAGACGAGATTTCGCGACAGAGACGGAAAAAAACGTTTGTATGCTGAGGCAAGGATGTGCTAGGTTGGGGTATAAAGAGAGGGGGAGGTTGAGAGGTTTGGGGTCAGACAGCAAGGGACAGGGGACCAGGGGTCATCGAGTGAGTGGAAGAGAGATAAAAAAGAAAGAAAGGAAAACCCCTCTCAAATAGTGGAGGGAAAGCAGGCACATAGTGGGACTGGGGGGGGGGGGGGAGAGTGCACTGTTAGGGGGTAAGTTATGTTGTGGGGTCGCAAAGCAAGCATTGATATTGTGGAGTCAGCAAGTGGTAAGATAAAAAAATATGTCTCTGGTTTTGCAGAGGAACAGAAACAACAGGACTAAATGTAAAGCATGTTGTATGCATAGAGTAAAAAAAGAAATAGTCATACAGGGTAAGACATAGAGAGTTGGGTCAAAGGCAGGAGGGTTTGGATTAGAGGGAGGTTAGGATAGAGGTAGGATGGAGGGGTCAAATAGCCATGGGCCATGAAGAAGGAATCAGTGAAGAGGTCAGGAAAACATCCCTAGATTATACACATTCTCAACTAGAGTGGGCAGTAGCTACCACTCACATTGATAACTCAGTCAGGGTTGTGTCTGACACAAAGCATTCATTGAATAGTTGCAAAGTAATGGCTAACTCTGGGATTGCTATCTAAAGATTGTTTAATTGACATATATATACATATATATATATTTTTTTATATTATATATTACATATAGTGCTGATGTTGAAGCCTACTAGGACCCCCCCCCCCCCCTCTCTCTCTCTCTCTCTCTCTCTCTCTCTCTCTCTCTCTCTCTCTCTCTCTCTCTCTCTCTCTCTCTCTCTCATTCTCTGTCTCTTCTCGCGCTCTCGCTCGCCCTCTCTCCCTGTCCTCCATTAAAAACAAAGACAGTGGAAAGGCTCAGTGTCATCTCACTTGCTCAGGGAAGACTGCTGGATGTGATGTAAGCGTTGGTAGAAAGAGGATGTGCTGATTTTCAACAGCGAGTCAGAGATTCAATGCTACACATTAGCTGAAGTGATTCTTTTCGCCATTATCCATTGCATATCTGTCTCTGGCACTTGTATACATTGTTGTAAACATTACCAATTTACCAGCACAGGTATAGCATTTCTCATGATAGCTGTCCTTAGTGTTATATTTAAATGATTATATTTAGGATTGTGTTTTTTTAAGCTTAAGTGTGGAAACACTATGTGTATTATGGACTCAGTAGCCACCAGAGTCACCATTAAAACTGGTCCCAGATAATCTTTTTAAATAGAAAACAAATTCTATTTTTATTTCATTTGAAATAGCCTCTATTTTATTTTTGTTGGTGATCCGGTTTTGTGGTTGGGTTGAGAGGAGATGTGTAGTTGCTATACATTTGCATGTTTTTAGTAAATTGTACCAACATATTTTATGTCCTTTTTGAAATGTATAATTCACCATATCACTAGGAAGAGAGAGAGAGAGAGAGAGCGAGAGAGAGGGCATATTAAACATTTACATAATAATATATTTTGTATTTGCATCCATTTTGAATGACGTTATTCCAACATTTACTTTTGTGTAATAAATATGTAATATATTTATTGTAATGTGTGTGTATGTGTATATGTATGTGTATATGTATATATATATATATATATATATATATATATATATATATATATATATATATATACACGTGTGTGTGTGTGTGTGTGTGTGTGTGTGTGTGTGTGTATTACATTAGATAGAGATTATATAGCTTATTAGCATGCTCTTAAATGTACACTTAGGAGTGACACACATTTTCTTTAGAATTGTCCACTTCTTAAAGTCGTTTCATTCTAGTTATTACATTTTAAAGAACATATTTTATTTAGAAATTGTGGCATTCTTTTTTGAAAAGGCAGATAGATCTGAATCCTCATGGTTTTATAATCAACAGTGAAAATGTTCCATATTGTTGGACATGCAGCTGTGCTGTTCCAGTGGTGGTTGGTGGCATGTTCCTCAGTCCAGAGAGCGTCAGTGTGACCGGGTCCTGGCTGCCTTTATGACTGAAGGACCATGTGAATAGCGGGGAGGTGGTAATGGCTGACAGAGGGTTCTGGGGTAACACAGAGCTGAGGGAGACAGCGCCCCTGGCTGTCTATCCCCTCCTGCTCCTCTACGGTCTCCCTTCCCCTCTTGTTCCCCTCCCTCCCTCATCTCCTCCCTCCCTCCCTCCCTCCCTCCCTCCCTCATCTCCTCCCTCCCTCCCTCCCTCCCTCCCTCATCTCCTCCCTCCCTCCCTCCCTCATCTCCTCCCTCCCTCCCTTCCTTCATCCCTCCCTCCCTCCCTCCCTTCCTTCATCCCTCCCTCCATCCATCCCTGGGGGCATGGCACCACAGGGGAAGCCCACTGTCCCAGGTCAAAGAGAGCCATTTTTAGGCTAACTGTGGACCGTGAAGGCGCAGGCAGTGCATGGACTAGCCCCGCACGTTTCCCGCTGCATGCTGGTCAGTTTGCCAATGGACACGTAATGTCAAATATCCACCCGACCAGGTTTTATCAGAAAAGGATTGCCACTTTTCATTTTTTTATGTATCAATTCATATTAAATGACACCGTTTGTATTTATTTATAATAATAATAATGATAATAATAGCAAGACTAAATATATGAATAATACAAAATCATTTTTATTGCTATTATTGCTATATCAAAAATAATTAGAATTTCTAACAATTTCACCATTACATTTTTGATCTAGTTGTTTGTCTTAATTGATAAAGCATACTTAAACTAGAGAAATAATTATAAGAAAAATAATATCCACAGGAAGTGTGTGTTGTGGGTGCTGTGAAGCAGAGGTATCGGTGTGAGTGTGTCGGTGTGGACGAGGCGCTGGTATCATGTGGGGAGGTTTGCCGCTGCTAGCAGTGAGCAGAGGAGACACCGACAGTGTGAAGAGAGCCTGCCTGCCTGCCTCCACCATTTGCTGAGGGGCTGCAGTGTGGAAATGAGGCTAGCAGCCACAGTGGCTCTTATTACCCATGATGGTTTTGAATATGTACGCCTGTGTCTGCCACTGTGTGTGTGTTTGTGTGTGTGTGTGTGTGTGTGTGTGTGTGTGTGTCTGTGTGGACGTGCAGCCAGGACCAGTTCCACCAGTTGTCCTGCTGCAGCCAGGCCATTGACGTACGTGTCTGCCATGTCATTAGGAGAGGAGAAGGGAGGTGGGGGTAGGGGAGTGGCTAGTGGAGATGCCACTGATACTCAGGTGTGGATATATTTTGTGGTGTGTGTGTGTGTGTGTGTGTGTGTGTGTGTGTGTGTGTGTGTGTGTGTGTGTGTGTGTGTGTGTACCTGGTCTATAATCCCAGAAGCCCCTAATCGGCACAAGGGCTGCTCTCTGCCAGCAGTAAACCAATTTCTGTACCCTCCCCTTGTCCTCTTTTTTCCCTCTCTTGTTCTCTTTGTCATTCCTTTGTGTCTTAAGCGTGTAGTTGGCAGGAATTTCTGTGGTTTTCTGTTTCACAAAATGTTATCGTGTTAACAATCTCTGAACCGTTGTGGAGTGTTTGATAGATTTAGGATCAAGAATGTGTGTGTGTGTGTGCTTCAAATCAGGGTGTAACGTAAATGTGTTCATTCTTTAATATAGCTTCTTTTTTATTTAATTAATATGTTCTGTAAACATCCCAGTGGTGTTAGGTATTTATTTGGCACCATACACTGGAAAAATATGAAAAGGCATGTATGTTTCGGTTTGTATTATGTCTGAGTCCGAGGAAGAGGAGAGACTGTCTGCTACACCTGAGTAGTATATAAATAAACAGTGGGTTTAGGGACAGAGTAGAAATGTACCATGCTTCAATACTCTATTTCATATTATGCCTCATAAAGTCCAGTATTTATGTTTCCTTCAGTCCTTTGATTTGATAATACAATTAGGCCACAGACAGGAGAACGTAAACACGTCTGCATGTATGTTAATATTATGCTACGGTGACACAATATACTATTTCAATAACTATTTGTAGTTACAAAATTAGCATGTCAATGTCAAGGTGAAAGGAGTCCTAAGTGAGTTTTAGAGCAGTGAGATAGAGAGAGTGCCCATGTTCTGTTTGTCTGTTTACTGGGGAGCTGTCTTCACCCCTGACCAGTGGGAGGTATGCAGGTGCATGACGATGCTAGAGTGTGTCTGCAGCAAAGCAAAGGGAGCTGTGTGTGTGTGTGTGTGTGTGTGTGTGTATGTGTGTGTGTGTGTGTGTGTGTGTTTGTGGGTGTGTGTGATAGCGGCGACTGTGACTCCAGCGACCGCGCTCTACCTAGGCAGCGTACGTACACACGGCTGAAACACATTGCAGGACAGGGGCCGATTGAAGTGGGCCAGCGCTGCACCCCGGTCCACCACCCCTTCCTCCTAGCCGAGACCCTGGAGGCCAGCATTCCACCCCGCACGCTGGTGCTTATCATCACAAAGGACAGAATGCATAAAACATGGAGGACACACAGACAGAGGCGGCCGGGGTTGCCTCCCTCCCTCTCTCTCTCTCTCTCTCCCTCCCTCCCTCTCTCTCTCTCTCTCTCTCTCTCTCTCTCTCTCTCTCTCTCTCTCTCTCTCTCTCTCTCTCTCTCTCTCTCTCTCTTCAATGCACCGGCCCCCTTTGGCCTGTGACTCGACGACACACTCACCCTCTTTTCATCCGCCCCTCTTTCTTTCTCTTCCTCTTTGTCCTCTCCTTCCTATTCCTCTGTTTGCCCGTGCTCTATGGAGCAAAGGCTCTGTCCTCATATTGTATCTGTTTGCTACGCTTGTGTCTATCAGTAATGTGCGTTTATCAGCGCCGCTGCTATGTGCATTATGTAACTGAAACGATGATATAAAAAATGCAAGCAGCGAGACTCCTTGTAAAAAAAAAAAAAAAAAAAAATGAACGAATCAGATGTGTGTGTATCTACCAGCTTTGCATGGAGGCCATACAATAGTCAATGTATGATAACCTTGTCTGCAATATTATCATATTTTTATCCAAAATCCAAAATAATAATAACACAGACTCACCAATTTATACCTTTTTATGTTATTAATTTTCATTTTTAACCGCTACACTTGATTGGAGTACATTTCCGAATTGTTCACACCGTGTAGACAGCTTGTATGAAAATAGTCTTGCTCTGATATGTAATAGCAACCAGAGTGTTTTTTTGTGATAGATTTAATAAATGAACTTGTGTGTTGTGACCAACGTCAGTATTCAGTCGCATCAATCCTCATACGCCTCACCTCCAGGGCTTGCCTTGCCATCATGCGTGCACATTGAGTGCAGCTACACGTGTGTGTGTATGTATGTGTGTGTGTGTGTGTGTGTTAGCCTGCTAGCGTGCTAGCGTCTGTCAGCTGCAGCGATGGCCCCCCGTTTGTTAGTCAGTAGGCCGGATCTGTGTAGGAGCCGAGCCAGGCAGGGAGACTGACGTAGACTGGCAGGTTAGGAAGTCCTTAGGCCTGTGACTGCCCCCTACCTCCCGAGTTATTTACACTGGACAAATAGGCTTTTAAAATATTATGTCTATTCGAAGAAAACAAATGTTAGGCTAAGATAGTGTTATACTTAAGTAGGTTAAACAATATTTGTAAATATAAAAAATGCGGTACATTTGGTTGCACATGAATGTATAATATGTCAACTATCTCAGATTTTTTTTTTGACTATGTGTCTGATTGGGTGAGAGTGTGTGTGTGTGTGTGTGTGTGTGTGTGTGTGTGTGTGTGTGTGTCTGTTCTGTTGTCTATATGTGACTGATTGGATGTCTGTGTGTGTGGCGGTGGGCTGGGCTGCAGGAATGCAGAGTGTGAGGAGCAGGAGGATGTGCTGCACCCCAGCAGGCCTATGCCACTTCCTGTCTGTATACCTCCCCAGGATTTGACCCAGTAGAAAAGGGACGAGTGAGGGATTGGAGGAGGCCCCCTCGCTCTCTCAGTTGATTATTTCTTTCAGTGCCACAAAAAAGGAGACATAAAGAAAAAATAAATTATGAAAAAACAAATAAATTATTCACTTGCAATTGTGTGGCTGCCTTTCCAGAGAGATTGAAAGAGACAATGATGGATAGATGGACAGAGCCCCCTCTCTCCTCTGTTGTGAGGCCCACCTTTCCCCTCGCTGCTACACCGATTGTGACCGGCTCAGTGTTCGGCTAGCTCTGCCTGGCGCTCAGGAAAAGCAGACTACCCCCGAGTCATTCATATCAGGACAGTCTCACGGGCAAGGGGGAGGGGGGGGGGGGGGCATGTGCCGTTTGTGTGCGTCACCCGATGTGCCTGTGGGTGTGTGTGTGTGACCGCCATGTTGTATATTATTTTCGACCTATTCATCCCTCCTGGTGTGGTGGCCTGACTGCCTGTCTGTGTTCCGTAGTCCCCTGGGCTCCAGACCAGCGCTCCCCCAGCGGTGATGGCAGTGCAGGGGTTAAGGCACAGGGATAGCCCCCCTTTGTCTCAGCGGCCCTCTTTGCCATTGTTGCGGTGGAATTGAGCTCGGTGCACCTCACTTGACCACAGCAAAGCAATAAAATGGCCTCTAAGTGCTGCAGCCTCCCTATCCCCTTCTGATGGCAGCCCTCCACTGGTCTTCGGCCGCGCTCAGTCTTACACCCACACACACACACACACACACACACACACACACACACACACACACACACACACACACACACACACACATGAAAGATGCACGCATGTGCACAAACACAAACACACACACATAATATCCATGTGTATTATTTTTAAACCTTTGTTTAGTCTATAGCTGATCATGTAAGCTATTTTGTTTTGTCTTATGTGAGATTAGGCAAACACATTTTGTATATATTTTAGCTGGATGCTCACTGAAGCATGAAATTGATGTATATTTTTCACATTTTCATTGCATGTATTTTATTGTTCAATTAATTTGCATGCTAAAACTCATCATACAGAAAATAAATATGAATGTCTTTTTGTTGGAAGAAGCCTGCAACATCTAATTATGCTCTGTGAATAAGAAAGCATCAGCATTTACAATTGAATTGTTTATATTGTTTATGGCCATATACTCAGCACTTGTTTGTGCTTTCTATCAACAACAATCTTAGGCCCACAAACAACACAATTGCATTGCCATTGAATTTATGTCTTTGCTATTTTGCTTGTGTGTGTGTGTGTGTGTGTGTGCGTGTGTGTGTGTGTGTATGTGTGTGTCTGTCTGTCTGTCTGTGTGTGTGTGTGTGTGTGTGTGTGTGTGTTTTACCAGTAAATGCCAAGGCCAATGTCTGCCCCAGTCTCCCTGAACATGTTTTCAGTTATCAGATGTAAGCGAGTGCAGCCATTTTGGTGCCTTTTCACTACCACTGATATAAATGCGGAGAGAATGGTTCCATTTTACTTTCACAACAAACCAAAATATGTATGATCTATTGCAATAATATTACAGTATGTATTTCATTTTTTATAATTATAATAATTATCGGAATTTTTGTTGCAGTAATGATTTTTGGAAAATTTAGTAATAAAGAAATGTTCTTGTTATTACATTGAAATACTTTCCTGTTGTTTGTGGAATTGTACATGATAGAACAGATTATTGTTTATATGACGGGATCATATTTTACAGACATTATAATTAAGGAGTACAGTCTCCTCGTCTCTATCTCGTCAAATGTCTACACTAGACATGTCAGGGAGGTTTCTGATTGGCTGGAGGGGTTTTTAATTGGCATTGTCCCCGTCGGAACCTGTCTGTCTGTGCCAGGTGTCCTACACACAGCATTAAACGTAACACTGGGCTTGAATTAAATCAACACTTCCGCAAAAGCCACATTATTACTCCACCGCATTGAGCTGAAGGGCGAACGTCTGCCCTGCTCAGCCTCCCTCCCTTCTCCCCCCCCCCCCCCCTTTCCATCCATCGCCTTTTTCCGCCCTCTCTCCCACTGTACCTAAAACAAATGCTCCGGCTTATTTCCCCCATGTTAAATGAACAAGCACGCGGCCCTGGGAGCTTCATAATAAATTGATTGGGAAGAGGCCGACTCCCACACGGCAACAGCGAGCGCTGAGTATGTGTGTCTGTGTCTGGCCTGAGATGGAGGAGACTAAGTGTCAGATACACAAATACACACAGACACACACCAACGGCCCATATGAATCGGTCTTACGCCGGGCCCCCCTTCCTATCCCTAGATAGCCACGCTACGGTCGCTGTATTGTGGCTGGTGTCTGGTGACTGCCACAGCATCCCCTGGCCTTTGCATAATCAACACACACACACGCGCGCACGCCCAGAGCCCTCCATGACGGTTGGGTTTTCATTTGGGGCTTCAGTACCCCCGGCACGGGGATGTGGTGGGCCGGTGGAGGGGTGGGACGTGCTGAGGGGGGCAGCGTGAGGCTGAGCGAGGGCAACTCCCGGGGGAGCGACACCGAAGGGTAGATGGCCGTGACAGAGCGGTGACCTCGGCTTTGTGACGTCACACGGACACGTCTGGTCGCCATGGCATTCATGTGGGCCTGCTGTTTAATAAATGAATGTAGAAGGCCAAGGCTAGTTTTATGTGGCTGGGGCTCGCATGAATACTGAAGCTCCCTCCCAGTTCAAACAGACACGGACTACAATGGGCCATTTGTATGGCTGTTTAGAATACAAACGCTGCCTTCTGTCGTCCCCCGGCAGCTAATCCCGCTGTGGATGAACGACTGAAGTGTGAACGTATCACTCAATCTTTATCACGCCTGGTTAAGAAATGGCGTCAGGTTTTCTTATTTTTTCTTCCTCTGTCTTTATAACGAATTGTGCCCCTGTAACAACAGGACGAAGAAGCCTTTTTTTTTATGTGTGAAGCAGGTGTAATCAAATAGAAAGTTAGCCTGGCTTTGTGAACATTCAGGAGGTCAGCCGGAGGTGAATATGGGCTGGGCACCCGCAGCCACTAGGCCAGGTGTGACAGTCTTTTTTGAAAGGACATCCTTAAAATCTCTCTCTCTATATATATATATATAGTTTGGTCTGAGTCTTTATTTTTTTTCTCTTTAATTCTCTTTGTCTCTCATCCAGTTTATTTGTGTCTGCAGGGCGTTTTGTTTAACCAGGTTTCCCTTTGGAGTAGTTTGTAATCGCCTGCGGTCGGTGGAAATGTAAAAAATTGCCAGATAGCTTAGGTTTGCTAATTTGCTTAGCATCTTTCCCCTAATGTGGGTTTTCAGCAGCTCAGGCAAGGTGTGTCTCTGTGTGTGTATGTGTGTGTGTGTGTTGTACCGGTGGGAGGATTGTGGTGGTAAGGTTAGCTGCTCTCGTTGTGAGTTGTTGTTGTGTGTACGAGCCAGGTGTTCTCTCGTGCTGGGTCATGCCCTGACGTGGAACAACAGGCACACACAGCAGGTGAGCGTTGCCGCTAGCTGTTAGCTTAGCTTAGCTTAGCTGCTGCTTTCCCCTCCTCCTGGGAGTGGGGCTGATCTCTGGGAAAGAGAAAGCCACTGTGGTGGTGCTCCAGGCCAGGGACAGACACAGGAAGGGCTCCACTGTATGGTGGCGGTGATTATTTTTTCCCCTCTGCAAATTATCAGGCCTGGCTCTCATAGCAACAGCTGAAAGGCTAGTGAGGAGGTGACACAGCTTTTGTTTACACTGGAGGATGGGGGCAGGGAGGAGGGATGTGTGTGTGTGTGTGTGTGTGTGGGGGGGGCGGATTGGGGGTGGACGTACGGACACCCGTCTCATCACTTCCTTCCGCTCTGCAGTTGTTATTTTTTTCATGAATCACCATTGTCATAACAACCGTGCGGACAGAAAAGGAAGTGTGAGAATGGGGTGAAAAAAGAGCCCTGGTTTCAGCAGAGCGTCTGCTGCAGACTGACTTTGGACTGGCTTTAGAGCTGCTGTGTTTCTTATTGGACATGTGGATGGAAATCTGGACGGTGTAATCTCTGCCAAGTTCCTCCATCTGACTCGCCATTCTGTCTCTACCTCATTTTCTCACAGGTCAGGGCGCATTAAACAAGCCTGGGTGTTTTGACCCTGATCAGCAGAGAACACACATTTCTCACACTCCTCAGACCCCTGGCTTCCTCACAACTATCCGATGTGTGTGTGTGTGTGTGTGTGTGTGTGTGTGTGTGTCTGCTTCTCTGCATGTTCTTTTCTCTCCTCTCATAGGCAAGTGTAGGGCCTGTAAAGTGAGCCAGGGCTGACACCTGCACCCTCTCCACAGCCGCTGTGTGAGTAGTGAACTTTCTCATGACAGCCAGCTCCCTCTCTCTCTCTCTCTCTCTCTCTCTCTCTCTCTCTCTCTCTCTCTCTCTCTCTCTCTCTCTCTCTCTCTCCCCCTCCCCCCTCTCTGCTGGCCCTCCAACAGGAAGCCTGCTTGGGCTCTTTCACAATCCGCCTAGAAACAGGAACTGAGCATCCCCGTGCCACACGCCTCCATCTGCCCTCTCCCTGCCAGGGGGCTCCAGCTCGCAGAGAGTGGGCACGAGGCGGAGGGAGGAGTGGGTGGTGCCCCCGACAGAAGTGGGCCCCCGGGACCCCGTGGAGGGGCCGCGGTGTGGCAACCGTCTGTTTGTGGGCACGGCTCATGTCAGTGCTGTTTAGCGCCGGCCTGTGAGGGCATTTATATGCTAATGCTAAACAACCAATTGGGCCTGCTAATTACAACGGGGGCCATTGTGTGCCTGGCCGAGGGGAGGTTTTCTGACACTGGCAGGTCCAGGCCTCCCCTGGCTTGTTTACTCATTGTCTTTCCTTATAGCCCCCTCATTGACACTCCCCCTTTGTGTGGATGTTTGCTGTTAGCCGGCGTGCTGGCTCCTCCCTGCTTGGAGCGGCACTTAATGTACTAGATTAAAGAGGCCGTACTTTGGCCATGTTTACTTCCTCTTTCATGTAATGGTGGGGGGGAGGGGGAGGGAGAGGGAGTTGTTCTTCTGAAACTCTGTCTCCCTACTTCCCTCCCTCCCTCCCTCCCAGCCCATCCTCTTAGCTTCTCTCCCTCCCACAAGCCATGCTCGGGCTAATTACTCTGGGTGTTAAAAATGCATTTAGGTCAGGTTTCCAAATGCCATGCAAATTTATGAGCAGGCAGAGGCAAATATTAACTTGTGGAGCCGCTCATAGCCATCGGCTGGGGGACAAAGGTACACCTATTCCAGGGTTGCCTGCTTATCTCTGCCGTGATAGATAGCTGGAGACTGGAGCTTCTCTGCTGGGGAAAGCTACTACTAGAGACCCAGGCTGGGACTGAGGCCTGCCCGTAACTGATAGCACATGCTGGGATTCTAAGGTACTACTTCCCTGCTGTCCCTAGAATCTCTGGTGTTGTCTAGCTGTACTGTAATTTGTGTGAAACAGTCAACAACGATTCTCATATTGAACCAATCTTTTTTTTTATTTACCATCATATATGATATTGTCTGTCTGTATATAAATGCATGTCACAAACAGTCCTGTATACACCCAGACACTTTCTGTTTATTATTACAAAATAGCAATATTTCATAACCCAAAATGTCCATGTTGTAATGTAGGAATCCCTTCCAGTTGATCCCCATAGACAGGGACGGTATGTCTCTGAAATGCAATTCCGGCTATTTGAGGCCGGGGCTGCTACCTTGCTCTGACCGACCATGGCCCTGCTCTATATTTCTCCCTCTCACAGTGGAGGTGAGGAGGCGTTTGAGAGCAGCCCCTAGCCCTGCCGCTCCTTTGACGGCCTCTGTCTTGCTTTAGCAGAGAGAGAGGGGGGTGGGTGGGTGTCAGCCCTGGGAGCTGTCAAAGGCCCCCTGACCCCACGCTGCTCGGCCATAAAGACGATGGATGGCTGAGGGGAGGCCATGGGAGTCAGGGCCAGGCCAGGGTGAGCCGTGTTGACCCGCATACCTACAGGCCCCGCTGGCCCTGCCGTGTGACGGCGGGGCCGTGAAACGACAGCGGTGCTGCCCGTAATTAGCATTGATTATTGAATCATGCAGGCAGCCAGCGCACTCTCTCCACCGCGGGGAGGGAGAGGGGGCCACACGGTGAGACTGAGCAGATCTCCCCCTGGTAAAGACGGAGGCTCGGCCTCGGCCCCGGCCTCACACTGCTGGGTTTGTGTCTGGCTGATCAGATGCTAACTCGTCAGCCCTCCTTCTCCTGCAATTAAAAATTAATCAGGTATGGGAGCTCCTTCGTTAGTCCCGGATAAACAGCTATTGTGCCCCGATGTGTGTGACTCTGAGACAGTGTGTGTGTGTGTTTGTGTGTGTGTGTGTGTGTGTGTGTGTGTGTGTGTGTGTGTGTGTGTGTGTGTGTGTGTGTGTTTGTGAGTGAGTGTGCATTAAGCCCCATGTGTCCTCTCCACATTCTCCAGTCTCTCCTGAATAAACAGCCATGTCAGAGCAGCCAGGCAACATTCCTGGGGAATCTTTTGGCTGGGCCTGAGACAAAGACAAGGGAGGACAGAGGAGGACAGAGGAGGAGACAGGAGGACAGGGGAACAGAGAGGAGGAGAGAGGAGGAGACAGGAGGGCAGGGGAGGAGACAGGAGGACACAGGAGGACACAGGAGCAGACCGGAGGACACAGGAGGAGACGGGAGGAGACAGGAGGAGACAGGAGGACAGGGGAGCAGTGACTCCTCTTTGTCTGTAGCTTGCCACTGTAGTCTGACTGCCATGCCGCCGGGGTAGCCCCCACCTGCTCGCCCCTCACCACGCGAATTATACGGCCCCACCTCACACACCAAACTCACACCCACGTACACAGACACACACACACACACTCTCTGGGAGGGTGTGTTGGCTGGTCATGGCAGGCGGATCAAAGGGCGTGTGTGTGTGTGTGTGTGTGTGTGTGTGTGTGTGTGAGAGGGAGCCAGGCACCTCGTAGAAAGCAGCTGCTCCACACTGTCTCTCCCTCTTGCCCTGGCCTGACAGCACCCAGAAATATGAGGCCTCCCCAGACCTCTGGCCTGGGAAAAGGGCACAGAGCAGCACACACACACACACACACACACACTCACACACACACACACACACACACACACACACACACACACACACACACACACACACACACACACACACACACACACACACTCTCACATTGAAGAAAGCTTTTGTCTCTGCTCACCCACACACTCACTAAGATAGGCTTTTGTCTATTCTCATTCACTCGCTCAACCACAAATACAAATAGAAATGTTCTGTACACACACACACACACACACACACACAGTCACACTCACTCAGTCACACTCACACACACCCTTTACATCCTCACATGCTTGATTCCTCTTTATAGGCTGGTTTATACCAACTGTTTTCATTTGCTGTTGGAGTCTATTTAGGGTGGATTCTCTGTCACTCCAGCTCTGCGTTTTCTGTTCTCCTCTCCCTTCCGCTGTTGTGCCTGCTCTTTCTCTCCACCAGTCAATCTTCCACTCCCCCTGAAGGTGCATTTCTCTTCCTTTGCCCTCTCTTCTGTTCCCCCCTTTTTTCTCCGCACACGCCTGCCCTTTCTTTCTCTTCCACCAGCTTTCTGCCGGTGTGTTCAAACTCCAGAGAGAGAGAGAGAGAGAGAGAGAGAGAGAGAGAGAGAGAGAGAGAGAGAGAGAGAGAGAGAGAGAGAGAGAGAGAGAGAGAGAGAGAGAGAGAGAGAGAGAGAGAGAGAGAGAGAGAGAGAGAGAGAGAGAGAGAGAGAGAGAGAGAGAGAGAGAGAGAGAGAGAGAGAGAGAGAGAGAGAGAGAGAGAGAGAGAGAGAGAGAGAGAGAGAGAGAGAGAGAGAGAGAGAGAGAGAGAGAGAGTTTGGAAAGGCATTCAGCTCCCTAATCCAGGCTCCCTCCATCAGGAATGCTAATGTGTGTGATTGTGTGACCCGGAGCGCGGCCCTGGCAACATCTGCAGGAGCCCATGCCGAAGGCCCCCCCCCTCCGTCCCCTCCGACCAGCCCTCCTAGCCTTTTAGCGCTCGCTGCGCTGCCATTATTTCATTGTTTCACTTCACGCCTGTGACGGGGCGGGTGCAGTTAACCCCTCTGCTGCTGCTGCTCCAGCCCCACAGGCAGTGTTCCCGCTGCAGCCAGGGGCCAGAGGGACACTGTTCCCAGGACAAGGCCTCCCCGCCTGCCCATCTGCTGGTCCCCTGCTCCCACCGCCCTCTGTTTACCCATGCATTCCACCACTCACTCACTTTGCGTCTTTGTGTTGCTCTCTGTGTGTGTGTGTGTGTGTGTGTGTGTGTGTGTGTGTGTGTCCAGGCAATCTGCTTAAGTGTGTGTCTGGTCCATATAGCTAATGGTGAGTTAAGGCAGTAATGGCAGAGTTTGTCCTCCGCGTCTCACCGACAGACATCCCTCTAAACAGACAGCTCCTCGCCTGGACCTCAGAGCACCAAGGGGGGAAACCTTCCTTTTGATAGGGCGAGATCCACAGTGGGTGCCGGTACCGGCCAATAAAAATGTCCCTAATTCGATTTTCGCCCGCCCCCTCCCCCATTGCCAGGTAGCGGAGTTGAAAGAGATGATTGTTTGGATTGTCCCTGTTTCCAAAAAGATGAATTATGGCTGAAGCGCATCTGACAAAGGGAATCTGCGTCAAGCGCGCGCGCCACTTATCGAATTACTCTTCCCAACTGGTTCTGGCCACATTCCTGTATAAGCTCCAGCTCCAGCGGGCCTCGGACGCAGGCCCGGGAAGAAGGCCCAAGATTCGATTTGGTCTGCGCTCTTCATTCACGTCCCCACTGTTAGCCTTGATGGCGCTGGCATATTGGACTTGTCAGACCCGGGCCCAGCTTTCTGCCTTTTGAGTTGTGAGGCCTGGCCGTCAGGTAAAGTGTGTATGCCGTGTGGGACAATAGAAGGTATGACCCACACCCACTCTCCTAATGGCCCGGGACCTGACAGCTCTCCTACCAACTTATGCATTTAGAGAAGGGAGGGGCTCCTGAATGCCCAGAAAAAGACACTGGAGTCCAAAGGATTTGACAGATTGTACATGCCTAGCAATTCTTTGTTCCATAACATTTCCTTCCTGCCTTTTCAGAATTTGTATATATACGGTACTGTGCAAAAGTTTTAGGCAGATGTGAAAAAATGCTGGCAAAAATTTGAAAGCAAAGAGTGGTCACAGCGAATATTGTTTGATTTAGATTGTTCATTTCTTCATTCACTTTGCATTTAGTTAATTGATAAAAACAAACCATTAACATTTCGATTTTTGAAAGCATTCTTACTTTACACACCTACCTAAAACTTTTGCACAGTACTGTATACATTTTTTATTTGATAGGCACACACAGCCCTACAGTTCATGTTGTAACACGAATTCTGCCCATTGTTATCAAAGCCAAGATTAATCATTACATTTGTGCAGAGCAGGGGCGCTGTTACCATGGGGACCCGAGTGATCCCGCACTGCTTTGCATATGAACAGCAGCGTTTACAATTGCTGCACACAGCGCTGGGTGGAGGCCGGAGCTGCAGCAGACCTGCCGGCCTCTGAAAGGACTAAGGCCGCCAGTGACACTCCCCAGGCCTGTGTTTAGTGGACGCCAACAGACACCCGGCTTTCAAACAAAGCTCTCCAACGCTAATCAAAGTGGTGGCTAATGACCACGCAGCGGCTAGTTGAAAGCCCCGGACTCCAACAGCCGAGAGGGGATTGAGCTGGAGTGGGCACAGCGCTAAAGACCAGCCCCTGGTACATCAGAGGGAGTCCTTATGGGGCCTGAGAGTGTGTTTGGCTACCGGTTGTTTTGATATGAATTTCTTTGGGATCCTGAAGAGCTGTCTCCACTAAGCAACAGGGCTACAAACAAGGCTGTGTGCCTGATTTCATACCTGGCAGTCTCAGTGTGTCAGTCTATGAGACTGGTGTTTTACCGCACGTCTCTCTGTCAGTCTCTCTTTCTCTGCCCCCCTCCCTCCCCTCTCAGGTCGCCCGCGGGGCAAATCTAGGCTAGGTGTTTCCGGCCCCAGGCCCCTATCAGGGCTCATTCAGAGCACTGGGGACCTGAGGAATGTCCTCCATCTTAGATTGGCAGACCTCATGCCCTGACAGGCCCTGCCCCAGCCCCCTCTACATCCACAACAACATGCTGCTCTGTCATTATCACCGCTCACCGCTAATACACACATTCCAGCCCCGTCACGTACAAGATGTCTCTCCCCATTGCGATCGGGACGTCCTTTTCCGTGTAAACGGCGGCAGGTCTGGAGTTCCCTGGTTTCTTTGTTTACAGATGGGTTGCAGGGGGGTTCGGCGATGGCTGAGAAGGAATGAGCCTCCACACAGCCAAATTGGACCCGGGTATGTAAATACTGCTCCAATGGCTAATGAGCAACAAAGTTGCCTAATTATAGCAGCTGTGGAGAAACATGAGGAGGACACTGGGAAATGTTTCCATCACTCCCCGGCTCTATAGATTAGTCCCTAATTGCCTCAATCGAATCAGGCGGAGACATTAGCTAGCCAGGAGGCAGGGAACTAGAGCGAGATAGAGGCGGAAGAAAAAACATGCGGCGGGCTGATTACATGGATCTATTGGTGGCTCACTGATGTGAACCGGCAAACCAACGACTTCTGTGAAGTCGGGTGGTCCGAAAGAAACGGCGCACTTAACCTTAATGACCACCATTGTCGACGTGCTTCTTTGCTGGCCGGTGCGTGCCTTGGCCTCGGTAAGCACAGCGAGGCCCAGTGTTGTGGTCGCTCTAACCCCCCATCGCCACTTTCCAAGCCAACCCTTCCCAGCCCAAGTAGTGATGGCGAGGACAGTATGGCACAGTAATGTCTCCTGGGACGCCAACCAGCCAACCAGCTAGTCAGCAGTCAAGCCAGCCAGTCAGCCAGTCAGCCAGCCAGCCAGCCAGCCAGCTGCGTGCGGGTGTGATTCATGTACAGGGCCGGAGGTCTCCTCAGCTGTAATTACATGTAATCCCATTGCGTGTTTATGCTAGGCCTTTGCCAGAGAACTCCTCTCCTAATGACAAAGTAGCACTTAACATTCCTCCCCAAACATTTATCACAACATAATTTTCCTGACTTTTTTGTTTCAAGGTAGTGTTAACACAAGCGGCTGTGTAAAATGCTGCTGGCTATGTAGGCTGACTCAGACCCTCCTCTGTTACCGTAGCCATTTTCAAATGTACTTGTCCGGACGAAGGACAGATTGGCCCGTTTTGCCCTCGATTGTGACTGTATTTCTTTCTTTTTTTTAAAACAGGTTCTCAAACAGAGAGAGAGGCTGTAAAAAACAGCAACTTGCGTTTCCTCTTGTTTATTTCTGTCTGCTCCCTGACACGGCTGAGGGGGAAGGAAAGGAACTTGTTTACTTTACATCCGATAATTCCTCTAATTCCTCTCAATTCCGGCTGCGAGAGGATAAAAGGGAAAGAGAGGCTTCCTTGGCCTGGGCTGTTAAATGTCTGGGCTGGTGGTGTTGTGGAGAGGCAGAGAGAGATGGATGGGACTGGGATGGAGAGGGGCGGTGGGGGGTTGAGAAGCCCCATCGGATCTGTTTCGCCCTCGGAGCGCGGTAATATTGAGGTCAGCTGTCCAAAATGATCTCATGTTAAGGAATCGACGAGTCAGCAGGGTCAGGGCAGAACCGCCATGACGACACTTTCTCCACGGTGATAGCGCCCCCCCCCCCCCCTCCCTCCCTCCCCGTCTCCTCTCCTCCCTCCCTCCACTACTTCCCCTGCCTGGGAACCGCGGAGTGGAGAGCCTGGTCTGATCTGTTGCTCTGCCCTTTTTCCGCCGAGGAGACAGGGGCTCACAGAGGCCCGGGGAAAAGCCGCCCTCCCCTGTTTGGGTAGATAGATAGGCTGTCCACAGTGGTGCCCGTCTCGAGCTGCGTGGAGAATCCTGTCCCTCCTCTGTTAACTCTAAACAAACATCTGAGCTGCTGAAAATAGCCGTCGGGCCTCTTCCTGGATGTCACGGCAGTGCTAGCCGCTAGCCTTCACAATCCTTCCCTCTGTGTTTCCCAGGCTAGGGAATGCCACGGAGCATAGCCAAGGAACGGTGCTGAGGAATTCCCAGGCAGCGCAGGCTGCGGCCCAGACCCCGGCCCATTCCTTTTTAGAAGAGTTCCGTTGGGAAAGCAGTGGACTGTAAACAGATAATGGCGCTGGGGCAGAACAGACCGGAAGTGGGAGGGCTCTCTGGTCCGGACCTTTAAGCCTGGGCCACTCTGGCTGTGCTGAAGGAAAGTTGTGTGGGAGTTAGTTAGTGGGCGGTTTTCTGCTTTAATGTCACTGTTCAATAGCATTCCAGGGCAGCCTCCACCAATGGATCCCACTGTACACGCAGTTGGCTGCACTGATATATGGCCAACAGTTGGCTCGTCAGCTGTCCACCAGAAATATAATAGAGGCTCATTGAGCAGGGAGCCGCTGTCCTGAGGAATGTGTGTGTGTGTGTGTGTGTGCGTGTGTGTGTGTGTGTGCGTGTGTGTGTGTGTGTGTGTGTGTGTGTGTGTGTGGTGTGTGTGTGTGTGTGTGTGTATCCATCTTACATTTCCAGGTGCACTGAGCTATAAAGTATCTATCTGGATTTTTTTACATAGAATAATCCCTTATGCAAACACACACAAACTATCTGGCTCCTCCTTCATCTACTTCTCGCTCTCTCGCTCGCTCGCTCCCACACACACACACACACACACACACAC
Organism: Aplochiton taeniatus; assembly: GCA_017639675.1. NCBI lineage: Eukaryota > Metazoa > Chordata > Actinopteri > Galaxiiformes > Galaxiidae > Aplochiton > Aplochiton taeniatus. Next base: position 19,990,207 of record CM030173.1, read on the forward strand.
ACACACACACACACACACACACACACACACACACACACACATACACACACTCATACACACATGTATACAGCTATAATTTATGGCTGCCGGGTCCTTGATCAATTGATAGCAGGGAATCCTTTGGTAAATAGAGTTTTAGACACATTGCCAATAGACCTGGGCTATTGATTGGAGTGTAAATTAAAAACTTAATCAGGTCTCTGAGATAAGATTTATCTCCGCCCCAAGCAAATTACAGGGCCGCTTCGGAGACAAGGAGGCAGGCCGGTGGGGGTGGCGCAGCGCTGCCCTCTCGGTGGGTGCCAGCCCTGGGAACGGCCAGACAGCAACAACCCCCCCCCCCCTCTCTGGTTCTCCTTCCCACCCCGGCACCACAGCCAAGTTCAAGTCTGTCTCTCCCCAAGGCTCCCTAAGTAGGCACGGGAGTGTCTTTACGGTGCTAAAATAATAGATGAAGATTCCACTGCTACTGGGTTGTGAAGTTTAGATGCAGGCCGGCTTAGCGGCCATCGATGTTTTGTTGTCGTTATCTATTCATTTTTGTTCCGCGGCGCGGTCTGTTTAGCTCCTGCTCCATTCTCCCAACACTGGTTCACAGCCTTTGATGAAATATGTA
>CM030173.1:19995822-20013322 GCA_017639675.1 Aplochiton taeniatus
GGGGGGGGGGGGAGGGGGGAAGAGCAAGAAAAACACATTATAGAAACATTTGACAACAGTTGCTCTGTAATCCGGTACTACTTCCACAAGCAAAGGAGGAGACCCGAGCCAGGCCAACAGTGAACGGGGATACTGTTGTGGTCCGCAGGGCGCCGGGGCCTCCTCTAGAGGTCAGCCCCCCCCCCCCCCCCGGCAGGCTAGCAGGGCGAGCCACACATCTTAATCCAGGACAGGCTAACACTCTGGGGCGCTGTAGATGGGCATGTGAATGCGAGCTGGTTCCGTTTTTTCACCCCCCCCCTTCTCTCTCCTTCTCTGCCATCTATGCCAAGTAGTGACAGGGCCAGGAGGAGTAGGTTAGGGAGGGTAAAGAGGGTGGGGGATGGGCCAAGCATGAGGGGAATTAAAAGCGGCTTCAACTTACATTAATTGGCTGCCAGGCTTGTCTGTACTGCCAGGGGCAATAGGAGTCGCTAGCCAACAGCCCCCCCCCCCCCCCCCCCCCCCCCCCCCCCCCACGCCTCCTCCCGCTCCCCCACCTCTACCCCTGTCCCTCCACGGTCTCCCGTGGCGGCCAGGCTCTGGTGTGTGTTCATGTGTTTGGATATGGTGTGTGCACCGTGCACCTTGTGTGTGAAGCCGGCCGCTTTGTTTCCCGGGGAATTCCCGTGGGGAACAGAGGGCAAGCTGGGGAACAGACCCGGGCCTGTCTCCTGGCCTGTGGTGGGTGGCATCCGAGCAGACCTCTGTCTGGGATCCGCTGGCCCACTGTGGTGGTCCCTCTGGGGTGGGGGCGCTCACCTCAGGACCCTGGCACCCCCTCATAACATGAAGGGAACGTGGCCACGCTGTGGAGGTGGAGGAGCAGCGGAGTGGGCCAGACCTGGGAGACTAACTTTAGGGGGGGGTTAGAAGGAGTAAAGGGATTGGAGAGGAGAAGTTATGACTTGGCAAGGGGAGCGCACACGCACACACACACACACACACACACACACACACACACACACACACACACACACACACACACACTCTCACATAGAGGGCTGGCAAACTGTACTGGTGTAGAGTTAGTGGTGTACGGGCGTCCCGTGAAGCTCGCCTGCTCTACTCGTCTGAATGTGTGTGCGTTGTGTGTGTGCTCCAGAAGCGGTTCAGGTGTGGTCAGAGTTGGCAGCCATCTCCAGGCCCTGAGGCACTAAACAGGCGAGCAGGCAAGAGTCCAGCCTCGGCTCCACAAACTTTTAACCTCTCCTTCAACTAGTCTTCAACACACACTACGAAACTTTCTTCCCTGTCTCTCTCTCTCCTTCTCTCCTCCCCCCTTCCCACTCCCTCCTTTTTTCTTTCCTCTCCTCCAGCCCTCCTCTTTTCTTTTAAGTGAAGTCAGTGTGCTGACCTTTAAATAGAGCAGGGAACACTACAGCTGTTAGCGACTTCAAACGGCCCCTGGTTCTTAGCCCAGCTTGTTGGCCGGCGAGGGGGGGCGGCGGTAATGTGCCTATTAAAACTGACTTCAGAGCTTTTTTACACTCTCGTGGCTCAACCGGGCCTTCACCGACCGCAAGCCGTGTTTAGCCCGGTCCAGTCCAGCCTAGACCAGTTCAAGTCAGATGAAGGCAGTCAGGCAGACAGACAGAGACGCCGCTGGTTAGATTGGCCCGGTGACTAAAGCGGAGGTCGTTTCTCAATACACAGTACAATGGACCGGGCTTTGATTCCAGTGAAATGTGTGTGGCAGATACAGTGGCTCTTTTTTTCTGTGTTGATCTGATTCAGTGGAAAAAAGGCTGGGCCCTTCCTCCTCCTTCTCTTTCTCCTCCCCCCACATCGTTGGAACTCAGATCAGCCAGGTCTGAATCATGGTCCCTCTCCCTCCCCACACTTTCAGGAACTTCTGGAAATAGATGAACGTTTTTATTCCATCCCTCACTGCCCAAACTTCTTCATTGTGTTAACAATTAGGCCGAATAAACAAACTTTAGAGCGTCAGACAGACCCACCCCCACCACACACACACACACACACACACACACACACACACACACACACACACACACACACACACCACCACCACCCACCCACCCCACCAGCTCTGAGCAACACTCATGGGGAGTGGGGATGACTGTGACGTCCACTGAGAGAGAGGGACCTGTGACCCCCACTCCTCAGCCTGAGGGACTGTCTCTCTGAAGCCCTGCTTTGGAGGACAGAGATTTGAACTTCGTTTAACTTCAGACTGTTTGCTTTGAAAGGGAAGGTGTGAGTGTCGAGTCAGCCTTACGGCTGGTAGTTTCAGCCAATATGCTTTTTTGTTTTTTTTTGTTTTTTTGGTAACCTCGGTACAGCCAACCACGGAACAGCGGAGGTGTTAAAGCCTAATAAATAACTTTTTTCGAAGCTAAATGAGTTGCATCTCTTTTTCATTTTGAAAGTGTGAAACGGGTGTATTTTATGAGGCTTTATTTGTGGATGCCCGAGTTGCCCAATCTAATTGCAAAACAAGATGGTGCATTGTGTGCATTTGGAGATACCATTAATAGGCCACTATGTTCTACATCTCCTCTGCTTTGTAGCTAACCACACTCCGTGCGTGTCGAGATAAATTAGACGGTGCAAGTTGGTCATTAGATGTAGAACTTGTGGTAATTTGGGTATTGGCGCTCTCTTCTCCAGCAGGGTTGTGTGTGTGTTTGTAGGTATCAATATGTCTGAAGCGTCTGCGTGTTTCTCCCCTCACACCAGTAATTAGGAGTCCCCGGGGCTGTTATTAAGAGCCTGGCCAGCCAGCCTCCCCCTCTCCACCCTGGCTCTGCGATAGGTTAATTATATGTCTCACGCTGATGATGTCACTGTGGCGGCGTCTCCTAGCTTATGGACAGAGACGCGCTCCCTCTTTTTTTTGGTTCCACCCCCCCCCCCCCCCCCCCCTCACCCCTAACCCTCCCCCTCATTCCTCAAGGCTGTCCCTCTACCTTTGTGACCCTGGTGACCCCGGTTGACCCCCCACCCCACCCCAGTGTGCAGCGTGGGCCTCAGATTGCGTTCGATTATTTGTTCTGTGTGGACGCGGTTATTTAACTTCCCTGCTGAAGAAGGAGATAAGGAGCTCTACAACTGTTTTGACAAGAATGGACTTGTGCCGAGAAAGTGAGAAAGTGAGAGAGAGAGAGAGAGAGAGAGAGAGAGAGAGAGAGAGAGAGAGAGAGAGAGAGAGAGGAACACACCTTGTGTGTGTCTGTGTGTATACAAGTCTCTCTGGCGCTTGTTAACCGCATGTCCCACCTTCCTCTGTGCCTTTGAAATGTTTACAGGTTACACAGGGCTGCGTTCGTGTAAAAGACCGGCTACAGAGGACGCTGGTCCTTGTTATAGAGGGAGACAAAGCGCAGGCGAGGTGAACTACATTCCTGTCTGTCAAGTGAGCCCTAGTAAACGCGCCAGCCAGGGAAGGGACACGCACTCAGGAAGTAGCTAGCATTCCTCCTGAAACACCTGAGAAAGGTGAGCACAGACGGTGGTTGTGGGCCCGGGGGGAATGCCGAGTGCAAATCTGTGTCGACGGGCTGCTCCTCCTCTTCCTTCTCCTCCTCCTCCTCATCCTCCTCGTCCTCTGCCCTGCTGAGAATGTGTTACCTAATGGGCCACAAACTGCCCTGAGACCACAGCTCACTCTTATCGCACATATTAGATGACCCAGCGAAAAAACAAAAACAAAACAAAACGAATCCGTCATGAGGAATAAGACCTTTCTAGAGAAACTGGATTGAAAGCTCCTCTCTACTCCTGTTTTTTTTTTCCTTTTCTTTTTTTTGTCTTTCTTTGGAACGAGGGAGAAAAGAATGGTAGGTAATGTTATCTTGTTCACAGTTACAAGAATCCTGCTTTGCAGAGGCGACGGGGTTTCCAGTTTCTAATATGTATATAAAGTTTCACTGCACAATGGGGCTTTTGTGTAGAGCAAACTGAACACTCCCCCCTCCTCCGCTCCTCCCCCCTTTAAAAAAAAAAAAAAAAAGGAAAAGAAAAAAGAGAGTCCTGCATTCATGTGCCAGTGGGGCTGCAGGGACTCGGGTTGCTGCTATCTTTGTGTGCCGTGTCGTCACTCGCCCCCCCGCCAGCTGAAATGTGCATCTCGCAGCGCCAGGCGCTGTGCCAGGGCCGCTTCCAGCCGGGGATTAGGGGCTAGCCGGCAAACAACCGAGGCCTGACAAAAACGACAGCATGACAGGTAACCCAAGTTGGGCCCGGCTGAGAGAGAGAGAGAGGGGGGTGGTGGGGGGGGGGGGGGGGGGGGGGGGGGGGGGGAGAGAGAGAAAGAGAAGAGGCAGATGATAATCACAGAGTTTTTTTTTTTGTTTTCAGGCACTTTTTAGCTGGCTACTTAAACGCCTGATCCGAAATCGGTGCCTTGTAATTACAGTAGTGGGCCTCATTAGGGCAGAGGTCTTGGGGGGGATTAGGCTCCTTCTCCTCTTTCCTTTTGTGTTGGTGGGCCTGTGTGTGTCCATGTGTGTCTGTCTTTGTGTGTGTGTGTGTGTGTGTGTGTGTGTGTGTGTGTGTAAGAGAGAGAGAGAGAGAGAGAGAGTCGCCAACAGTGACTTTCTTCTGCCGCTGCTGCTGTTACTGTGGACTTGTCTCTATAGTGTTGCAGGCTTTTACACGGCCCACTTCCTCTATCCAAAGCTTTGATGCCATTTACCCCCCCCCCCCCCTCCTAACACACACACACACTGGCACACTCATAGAAACGCACAATAGGCACTTCCAAGCATGCACTCAGAACACTTGTTGTGACGTCTTTTCCCCCTCTTCTCAGTTTCTATACCTCTCCATTTTGTCTAGCAACCCTCTTCTTCCTCCTCTCTCTCTCTCTCTCTCTCTCTCTCTCTCTCTCTCTCTCTCTCTCTCTCTCTCTCTCTCTCTCTCTCTCTCTCTCTCTCTCTCTCTCTCTCTCTCTCTCTCCTCCCCCTGTGCTCCCCTCCTCCTCTCCCCTGCTGACGCCTGGAGATTTGTGGTGATCGTGACAGCGCTGTCACAGTGATGAGAGCGCGGCGTGGCGCCTGTGTCGTGTCGAGTTGACGGCCGCTCTTTAGCCTGGCGACTGCGGGGACGGGCCACGGAGCTCGGCAGGGCCGCCCAAACGCCACCAGGCTTCTGTGTGACGTGCCAGTGTGTCGTGTGTGTGTGGGTGCGTGCAGCGGGGAGACACAGTGACACGGAGGCTTACTACGAAGGGATTTTACCCAGGGAGATCAGAGGGCAAGCCCGGCACATTAAAGAATCAACGACAAACAGAGGGGGACGCGGCACGGCGGCGGAGGGAGGGAGGGAGGTATGGAAGGAGGGAGGGAGGGAGGGAGAGAGCCAGACAGAGGGAGAGCCCTGAGCCGCTAACGGGGTCAGCAGAGGAGAGCTCATCAAAAGCCTCCGCCCCGCCGGCCTGCAGACACACATCCCAACCTGAGAGGGCTCCTGTCTCTTTAAGCTGCCCGCTTCCCTAATAGATTCTTAAGCACTGGCTTTAGTGCATGTTAAACCAGGATTACCCAATCAATTATGGCCGCTACAAACAAGGATTACTTAAAACACTACATTTTTCCTGGTGAAGCCGTCCCAGTGAAGGGAGCCGTTCTGCTGGCGATAAGAGCGAGGGGTCGCGAAACCAACCAGGGCCCGGCCCGCCACAGGTGGGGAGAAACCTCCGCTAGGCATTCTGGGAAGAGTAGTCTGCCTTTGGGTTGGCGTTCCATAAGCTTAGTGGGGATAAGATCGTCTAATGCAAGTTTATAGGAGCACAAAACCAATTATCTACTTAGTCGAAGGCCGGTTTTTAAGCAGAAGTTTGGGGAGTCGGGCTAAGTCCTCCACTCCGTCCCGGTGTCCCAGAGTGTGTTTGAGGTCTGTCCAGCTAGGGGAGACAACGTGGGGAATGGGGAGGTGTGGACACCCGGCAGGGTGGGAGAACAGGGACAAATATTTCCCCTCGTCCATCCAGTCTCGGTGAAGAGCAGAGAGAGCCGGTCTGAAGTTGACCTTCCTGCAACCTGATATTGGCTCCGTGGCTCCGTGTCTCTGTGTGCTCTGCTGGCTCCTACCAGCTAACACACACACACACACCCACACGTGCGCACACACACACCCTCGAACACACGTCCTTCCACTGAACTCGGCTCGTTTGTTTACATTCTAATCGCAATTAACAGCTGTAGCCTTCTGCAGAATGTCTCACAAGTATGGACACAAGGACTTGCCAAACCAGATGTAGGTGCTCAGTATGTCTCTCTTAAACACACACACACACACACACACACACACACACACACACACACACACACACACACACACACACACACACACACACACACAGACACACACACACACACACACACACACCTCTTGCCTTTTATATACTGCCAGTGATTGGCCTTCTAGCTGCCTATCATGCATGCGCCCCCTCGCCTCTGTGGTGAAGTGTCAGTTGACCTGCGGTAGAGGCTCGTCTTCACAGAGGGTAGGCATCGGCTTTAAAAGGGCCCTTGTGTCATGTTAACCTCTGCCTTTGAGGGTATAGGGAGAGGTCAGAGGCTCCATGGCTGGACCTCTGTCTTTCTCTTTCTCTCCCTCTCCCTCTCACTCGCTCTCTCTCTCTCTCTCGCTCTCTCTCTCTCACTCTCTCTTTCTCTCTCTCTCCCTCTCTCTCTCTCTCTCTCTCTCTCTCTCTCTCTCTCTCTCTCTCTCTCTCTCTCTCTCTCTCTCTCTCTCTCTCTCTCTCTCTCTCTCTCTCTCTCTCTCTCTCTCTCTCTCTCTCTCCTCCCTCCCTCACATTCCCCCTCTTGTCAACTCTTCCCCACGTTGTCAGTCAGTGGCGAGTGATCAGTGACTAACAGGCATCTCTCTCTCTCTCACACACACACACACACACACACACACACACACTCTTGTAGGAAAGAGTCAGCTGTTTTTTAGGAAATCAACAGTTTCCCCATCAGTCCGTTAGTCAGTCTGTCTGTCAGTCAGTCAGTCAGCCAGACCTAATTAGAATGTGTTATTGATGGTGGATGCAGGGGAGACAGTTGTGGAGCTGGGCGTTGTGCTGTGCTAGGGGAGTTGAGGCCTAGTGGTGACAGAGACCTAAGGCCTCCACAGGCTCCACTGTAGGAGGGACAAAGGAGTGTTCCACTGGCCGGGTGTCCTGTTACCCTGTCAGGCCTGATGGAACACCTAGACCAGGCTCCAACTCACTGGCTGATTGGGACTACTGGGCCTTCGCCTGTCAAATAGAATATTTATGCACATGGTAAAGACTCAAACAGATTCTTGTGTTTGCTGGTAATTGGCGTATTTTTTTTCTTCTTTTTCCAACGCCATAATGTGCGGCGAGTATTTTAGCAGCTTTCCACTACACAGTTGTCACTTAGCATCACCCTAAAGTAGCAAACAGAGAGAATGAATCCTAACGGAATTCAAACCGGGTGAGAAACAGGAAAAAACAACCCCTCCTCCTTCTGCTCCGCTCTTCCAAAAAATATGACTCTTTTTGTCCCCTTTCTGAAATGAATCCTACTTAATTACCGAGCAATGAGAGTCCACAGACAGCAGTCCTTAATTAGCTTAAGCTGGCCAGCGTAACCAGATCCCCCCGCATTAATGACAACACAGCCCCGTGAAAGGCGCCATTGTTCTCCGGATAATTGTCCTTTTAGTTAACGCGGGCGAGGGGGAAAGGCACCCCTTGTTAGTGAATCTGGCTGGGACCGAGGGCGGGCCGGGGTGGGGAGGCGACGGGGACGGATGCTGGCCCCGTCCGCGCCCGGCGTGACAAGCCCACTTGTGCCCTCTGCCGAAATCCCCGTTGGCATGCAGCGGAATTAGCCCTCCCTGTGGGCGGGGTGAGGGGGGCTGTTAATTATATAGTTTGAATCTTAATGAGTGAAGGGGGATCAATAAAAGGAGGCAGATGTATGCAAACAGCATGCTGATGATAGGGCCTAATGATGCCCGCCCTGTGGCAGCCAGCAGCTAAATCACAAGGGAGGCAGGGCGGAGGGAGGGAGGAGGGAATCAACAGGGCTCCCAGATGAGAAAACTCCCCAAAAATCTCCCACCATGGTGAGCACTGAAAACGTGTGTCTTGCGAGGCTTCTATCAGTGGGGCTTGACCTGTGAACCTCCAGTGTTTCATTAGTTTGCTGGATTTAGTTTGGGAACTTATGGTGGGGAAGGTGCAGTTCAGGGGACATTAAGTGTGTGAGCTGGGAGCGGAGGTGTCAGGGGGAGCTGGGGGAGGGGGGAGGAGAAGTTTTTGGGGGGGTTAGGGGCGGAGGGTTGGGGAGGAGTAGGCAGGCTGGCTCACCTGTTTGGAGCCCTGCCTGGCCCTCTGAGGTCTCCATTGTGTAGGCAGCCAGCCGGAACTGTTAGAAACCCTTAAAGCGACGGACGGAGGGAGGGAGGGAGGGAAGGAGGGAGGGAGGGCTGCCAAGAATTAACTGCTGCCTCATCCTGGCAGTCTCCACCGGCCCTGCTGTCTGTCTGCCTCCCTTCTAAGTCAGCAGCTCGGCGGCGGAGTGGAGAAGACAACGAGGACGGCCCGGGAGAGGAATATAAACATTTTGTGCCTCCCAAACCCTTCCCAAAACCAGGAGAGTAGGTTTAGGAGGAACCGTGGTTGTCTAGGTTCGTCTGGGCATAGAGACAATGGTAACAGATAAAGGCCTGCACTTCCTCAAAGAGGGGACGGCCCACAGGAGCGCAGTGTCGGATTACAGGACTCTTCCCGTTGGAGCTCCTGGAGGTGCCGTGGCCCGCTGCCAGCCGCGACACCCTCCGCTGTGTCTCCATGTCCTCGGCGGCGTGGCCTGGCGTCAGAGCCCGCCGTGATCTACGGCGAGGGAGGATCACGGAGGGTGCCTCGTTGACCGGGGCCCGGGCCGCTCCGCAGACCCCAAGGTGGGCTGTGTCGGACCCTGCATTACAGTACTGAAACAATGGGCCCGGCCCAGCTCTGACCAGGGAGAGGCCTGTGGTGGTCAATCACCCCCGCGTCCAAACCTCCAGCAGGTTGTCCCCTCAGAGGCCTGCTGGGAAACGGAGTCCTCCACTGGCCACCACATTGATCCCGGCTTTGTTGTCTGGCAAGCTGGGTGACCTCTGGTTGACCCTGGCCCGGGCGGCAAGGGCCACACTGACCCTCACCCCTAGGCTAAAGAGTTATGTGGCTTTGACCGGCCTCCCTTGACCAGGGGAGGGTCCTGCCCTGGCCGCAGAGAGGGACAGGGAGAGAGGGGTCGAAGGCGTCCCCTCTCTCCCCTCCTCCAGTGTCAAGCCCGGGGTAATTTACAGGCTGGGGGGGCGGCCTTGCGTCTGGGGAAGCCATGTGGCCTTACTCCTCCCCACCCACCCCACCCCCGCAGACCCCTCCACTGACCCAGCACGGTTCATCATGTCAGCCCGGACAGCGCCAGCGCAGGGCGATCCAAACGGGGGGGGGGGGGGGGCTTATTAATCTTCACCAAATTACACCCCAACGCTGGAGAAATCAATGCGTCAGCGTCAGATGTCCTCTCCTCCAGGCGCTAATGGTGCGAGGCCGGGGCGACAGCCGACAGGGATGGATGGCCGCGATGCGACGGCGGCCGCTCAGCGGGACGTCCGTCACGCAGGGAGAGGCGGAACGCTAGTGTGGCTCGGCCATTGGAGGAGCACTCTGCCCACGGGCAGGTGGCCTGTAGTTTGACGGGCTCACCTCCCACCTAGAGGACTGTGGTCTTGGAGGGGGGGGGGGGGGGGGGGGGGGGGGGGGCGACTCCTAAAATAACCCCCCTCTTTGTCTCGTTCTGAACAGACTGACTGAGAGAATGACAGAAGGGGCAGGCTTTTCCCTTTGCTCCCCTGCTTTTAACTGTCAGTCTGAGCTCCTTGTCGAGGCAGTGGAGAGGCATGAAACAGGGCCCTAAACAAGCTGAGCAAACAGTTGTTTCTGCTCCGCATCTCTCTCTCTCTCTCTCTCTCTCTCTCTCTCTCTCTCTCTCTCTCTCTCTCTCTCTCTCTCTGCCTTGGCTTTGTTTGTTCGTTCCTCTCTCTCTTCCCAAGGTTTCTATCAAAGCGTGTGGGGAGAGAGACAGAGAGAGCTAGAGAGAGAGAGAGAGGGGGAGAGAGAGGGGGAAGGAAGGAAGGAAGCAAACACTTTTGACTAAGCCTGAGTCTTATTTTTAACGATCTGAGGTGCACATCACATCTAAGCTTCTCTACCTGTGAAAGAAAAAAAAGAAGAAAAAATTGTTTTCTCCTCACTCTAAAATGCAGATGTGTTTGCACATCATCATATTTAGCGCCTGCTTCGGCTGTTGTTGTTTACTACATGGAAATGTTGAGCGGGATAGAGGCTGTTTGAAGTGGGTTCCTGTAGTCCTCCACTTGAAGGCCGCATCTTCTCTGCGGAGCGGGAATCTCCTTAGAACCACTGGACAGCGCAGGACAACTCAGGGCGGGAGAAAAACGAATAAATAAACAGCCCTCCAATTCGGCGATGAGCTTCATCCCGCGTATTCCCACACTTTGGCCCAAAGGAAAACACTCGGATAGCTCCGGGGAGACGAACAATCAGCACTCCACGTCCATAATTGGCTTTGATCCATTTCCTCTCATAGTCTATATTTAGCCCACAGGCCTATATATTTAGCACGGTATATTTAGACCAATTACAAGAGCTTTCCATATCAGCCGGCTTTTAGCTGGGCGTCGTCTGGTATTGTGCCCATCCGCTCCTAATGATGGGGTGGCAGCCGTGGCAGCACAGACGGCTAATATGGAAGGGGGCTGTTGTTCCATTGTCTGAGTCAGCCGGCGGGCGGGCGAGGCATCTAGGAGGAAGGTGCAAGCAGATCACTTCAGGTGGGAGACAGGAGTCCAACCAACTGCAGCCGGCCGGTGTGTGTGTGTGTGTGTGTGTGTGTGTGTGTGTGTGTGTGTGTGTGTGTGTGTGTGTGTGTTTGGCAGGCCGCGTGCATACCTGCCCAGAGAAGGGAATGCACGGCCCCGCCCACCCTATGCCACTGCAGGCGCTGCTGCCGCAGCTAATTACCAATAATCATATGGTGGCAGCAGGACAAACAGGTGTTCTCCTCCAAACACCCCACCACCCCTCTTCACACACACACACACACACACACACACACACACACACACACACCCACAAGCACACACACACACACACACCGCCCACTGCTTCAAGAGCCAAAACAATCCTCTATGGCTTTAAGAACTAAACGAGCACGCCTGAGACGTTAAGGGTCCACACAGCAGTTTGTGATACCCTCCCCCAACTTTCCTCCACTCTCCGTCCCAATTAACACTATCCCCCCACCCTCACCCCACCCCCCAGCCTACCCCACACCCCACCCCGGCCCATTGATTTGGAGTGGTGTAGTATCGGCTAGGTGGGCCACAGGCTCATTGATCACATTGACCCAGCATGTGAACCATGAGAAAGGGAGAAAGTGTTAGCGCCGTAGCATCTTGCTAACCTAGCAGCTGCCTGAGAAATGGCGAGCGGATCCGGTGGCCGTTGACTGTGCGTGCGGTTGTGTGTGTGTGTGTGTGTGTGTGTGTGTGTGTGTGGGTGTGTGTGTAGGTCAACCTGGAGTGTGTGGGGGCGTTTAAAGGGGCTCAGGAGAAGGGGCTTTCATGTGGTTCTTTAAGAAGGAAAGGAGTGGGGGGTTGCTAATAGCGTCAGCCAGGCACACGCCACTCCGGAGCTCTATTGGTCATGACAGTGGCAGACTCCTTTGTCCCCCTGCCTCCCCCCCTCCACCTGCAGCCAGTCAGGGGACAAAGCGCCACCACGCCCCCGCAGGGTGCACCTGGCATGGCAGAGTCAACTCCAATTAGACCTCCCCAATTACAGCTCCTGAGCCAATTAGCTGCCCTCTCATCTTACAGCCCCCCCCCCCCCCCCCCCCCCCCCCCGCCCCCTCTCCCTCCCTCCTCACAGACTGAGCATGGGGGGCATCTGTCAGGGGTAGGGCTGAGGGCTCCACCATAGAGACCCAGTGTGTGTGTGTGGGGGGGGGGGGGGGGGGCAGTACATCGAGCTAAGAATATGTCCTGTTCTGTCCCGTGGCTCAGTCTTTATAGGGACCATGGCCGTGTACATGTAAATTCCTCGGCGGAAAACATCAGTCAGACCGCGTGTCGCCCCAGCAGCCCCAGACTTGCACACACACTGGAAGGGCGAATGTACCGTGGGGGTAAATTAAGCTGTCAAGTGGTAATTTGTAGTGGCACTCGGCTTGAACTTTTTAGGGCGAGCCAGTTGGCCCCACTCGAATCCTCACCTCACTGCTGACATGCATTTGTGTGTCTATGTGTGTATTGGTGTGAGTAAGCACATGTGTGTGTGTGTGTGTGTGTGTGTGTTTGTGTGTGTTTGTGTGTGTTTGTGTGTGTGTGTGTGTGTGTGTGTTTGTGTGTGTGTGAGCACATGTTTTTGTCTGTCTGTGTGTGTGTGTGTGTGTGTGTGTGTGTGTTTGTGTGTGTAAGCACATGTTTGCGTTTGCCTCCGGGGTTATTTCTGGTTTGGTGTGTGTGTGTGTGTGTGTGTGTGTGTGTGTGTGTTTATTTTGTAGTGTATAGCCAGCACATCCTTACTGCGGGCCTCATGGCTTCTTTCCCAGTTCTTCCTGGCATGGGGAGCTGTGTCTCTCAGCCTCGTTGCCCAGCACACTGGCACGCTGCATAGAAACACACGGCTCCACGCTGAGGGATTTCATTCACAATATGCCACTAGATCTGGCTGTTCTCCCCCACCTTACACACACACACACACACACACACACACACACACACACACACACACACACACAAGCTAGTACTGACTTGACAACTCTCTCTCTCTCTCATGATTATCTTGTTTGTTGGCATTCTCCTTCAATGTCACAACAATGACATTGCCAATTAAGACGGTGTCAAAAGTGTTGTTCTCAAGGTCTGCTCTGCAATGCTGTTTGGTCCTAGACTGGGATGGTCTCTGTGGGGAGAGGTCCTCCCCCCTCACCGCGTGACCTGGCACAGCTTCATCTGTGCAGCCATCGTTCCCTTATGTCAGCGGCATACTCCTCCTCTCCTTGCCTTGTAATAACGATGCTCATACCATGGTGTGTGTGTGTGTGTGTGTGTGTGTGTGTGTGTGTGTGTGTGTGTGTGTGCGTGTGCGTGTGCGTGTGCGTGTGTGTGTGTGTGGCTCACAGCGCAGTAAGTAAATATTGCAGAGTCACGTTTTTTGTTTGCTCTCGACACACACCCAACGACGACCTTTGCCAAAACCGAACCTGGTTTCCAACGGATCCCGCTGAGCCCTATCCCGGTCGTCAGGGAGACGGACCGTTCCCTCACACACACCTCGACCGGCTGATCCGCCAGCTTCTCTAGCCCCTCATTGGCTGTTTGGGACCTGACATGCAGCTGTTTATCGGAGCCTGAAGGGCCACTCTGTCTGTCTGCCTGTAGCTAGTTGGCTCACCATCTCTCTGTCACAGATATCTCCTCACACAGTGTTACATGTAGCGGTTGTCCTCAAGGCCTCAGTCTCTGTGTGTGTGTGTGTGTGTGTGTGTGTGTGTGTGTGTGTGTGTGTGTGTGTGTGTGTGTGTGTGTAATCCTTCAGGCCTTTCTCCTTTGGCTCTCTCTTCCCCAAGGGACGCGTCTTTCATTGGTTTAGAGCCCCTGATCCTGCAGCTAATTACGCAGCAATGTAAATTACAGTAGAGGGCTGATCCCGGCTCTGGCTCCCGAGGCCCTGTCTTCTCCTCCTTCTCAATCTCTTCCCTCCCTTCTGCACCGCCTCCTCCCCTCTCTCCTCCCTATCCACCTCCGCGTCGCCCTCTCCCCTGCCTCTGCTCCTCCTCCCTTCCCTCAGCGTCCACCCGGCTCCTCCCAGCATATCCCTAGCAGATGATGTTTTCTTTAGCTTCCCTCTGTCCTTTTTTCCCTCATTCCTCTCTTTCTCCCTCATCCTTCCCTTCACTCCCCTGCTCCCTCTCTCCTCCATGGCTCTGTCTAAGCAGCCAGTGAACCCCTCTGTACGCCTTGTGAAGCCCAGCGAGTGAAAACATCTTTGGTTAATATTTAACTGCAAGGCCCTGGGGTAGAGGGCTGGAGTGGGGAGCTCTAGAGCTCTGGCTAGAGAGGCGCACACACACACACACGCACACACACACACACACACAGAGCGAGGCTGCCTGAAGATGTGTGTGTGTGTATATATGTGTGTGTATGCCTGTCCTCTGAGGAATGTGTGGGTTCTCTTCCAGCCGTTGACCTTCAGACCCCTGGCTCGACACGTGACTTAGATTCCTGGGCCAGCGCGGCCTACGCACACACACACACTACACACACACTACACACACCATACACACACACTACGCACACACACACACACACACCCTACACACACCCTGCCCACACACTACGCACATCCTACACACAAACTACACACACACTACACACAACATTTATCTTCCCGGTCTGAAATAGAAGCAGCACTCTAGGAGCTGGGAGTAGTACCCAGCACAGCTCCCACAGCCACCAGATAAGAACAGGGACAGCCAACGCATCCCATTCAAACTCAGCCAGCCAAGATGGAGTCTGCCGTCGCCCCAGTGCAGCGTGGGCGCTGTAGTCTCGGTGTACGCGTTGGCCCAGCTGGGGCCCAGATGTGGCTGGGCCCGGGGACAAGGTGCTGGCTCGGCGGCAGATAAGAGAGGCCGGGTCCCCGCTACCTCGGAGCCCCCCGCTCGGCTCGGCGGCGGTTCAGCGGGATGCTGCGCTGGACGCGCTCTGAACTCCTGACGGGCCGTGTCACGCTTAATGCCTCGCTTCCCAAACACAGCTCGCTGGGGCTGATTTATGTCTACCAGGTGGGCCGCGGCGCAGGGAGAGGAGCAGAGAGCCAGGGCGTCATGTGGTCGTTTCATTAAGGCCGGAGGAAGAGTCGAGGGTGGTGGGGGGGGGGGGGGACAGACAGGAACAAGGGCAGCAGTGTGTGTGTGTGTGTGTGTGTGTGTGTGTGTGGAGGCCGAGGCCAGGGGCGCTGCTCTTTCTCAACGCCAGGCCCCCGCAGCCTGTCACTGGGCAGGCCTCAGATCAGGTCTGGAGGAAGAGGGACTCACCAACACCCGGGGTCACACGTACCACAACACACCCTGCCTCCCCGCCTCGCTCGCTGGTCCCACTGGTTTGAGTAGTTGTTGTTTCTCGTGCGGCTCTCTCCCCCGGTCCTTTCCAGAGATAAGAGGTGGGCTTGTAGTGTGTTACCCTCCCTTATAGCAGCTAGTGTGTGAGCCCTGTCTGAGACTGGACGCGATGGGGGGTATGATGTCGTCTCTGGTGCTGGTGTCATATTGTCATTATCAATTACCCCCCCCCCCCCTCTATTAGTGTTGCCAACTCCTGCTCGTGGAAAGAGAGAGAGCAGGGAACCAGCCAACGCCAACATGTCAGCCATTTTGGCAAGCGGAGCTGTTTTCCTTGGTTGTCTCTCGCTCTCTTTTGATGTATATATTCTTTAGCGAGCCGCTACCCCTTGATGTGAGTGTCATGTGAGTGCCTGCTGTCTCTCCGTGCTAGACACATGGACGCATACACGGCGTTTGATGTCCGCGCTCTGTCTCTCACACACACACACACACACACTCACGCACGCACACGCAGGCGCGCACCCTCCGGACATCTTTCAGCGTCGCCCTCCAGGTTACACACTTAACAACTCGTCTTCTCTTTGTGTTTTCCTTCCGCCGTCCTCCGTTGACAGGCCCTTGTCGCAGCCTGCCGCCGCAGGAATGCCCGTCACATCCCAAGGTTTGGCTTGGCGTTTCTCTGTAAACCTCGGGGCAGGATGTGCTCCTCATGTGTAAACCGCGTGAGGACAGGGTGCGTGCACCGTCGACAGGCAGACGGGTGCTCCGTAAACCCCTGGGTGCTCCTTCTCACCTCCTCCTGCCCCTCTCCTCCCCTGCCGCGCTGCAGAACAGCCTTTTAGTCCTAATCGATTCATGAGACCGCAGGTCCGACGGACGGCGACTGCGTGAGGCGAGCGGGGCCTCCGGAGGACGTCGGCCTTTCCTACCGTCTGGCCACTGATCCTGTTTGTGATTCCAGCGACAATGAGCCCGGTTAGTCACCGGGCGCCCGGTAAAAATAGCCCGTCGCTAAGCGTGAGCGTGAGCACCTTAATTGGGTGGCCACTACTGTCCGGTGTAAGAATAGCCAGAGCATTAGCAACGCGCGGTGTCAGTCGTCGTAAGCCATCCTGCCAGCCCTCCCGACTGTGGACTGTGAACAGAAAAAAAAGAGAAAAGCAACGGCCTTCACTTTCATGGCTAAGCGGGATATTTTTGTTCTCTCCCCTCACTGTGCCTCCTTTTCCTGACGTCCGGATACTCTCCTCCGCCGGCTTCCTCTGTGGTAGTCACAGGACGCATTATTATTGTAACTTTTATTAACGCGCCATAATTCGGTAAAGAAAAGAGATGTGGAACAGCGGTAGAAAGGCCCGGTCCCTGGAGGTTCATTGTTTCAAAGTCTCAACTCTTTCCCAGGACTAGGCCCTTTTACTAAGCAGAGAGGAATTCAGACCAGGCCTCATAAAATAAGTATTTATGTACCAAGAAAGTTTCTTTTTAACCGATTTCTTCCAAATCTTTGTCATTAATGACTTTAGCAAATGTGTAGTGGGGGAGTGACTGGCGGGGCAGGAGCAGGGTCTTCAAAGGAGCCCTCTAATTATTTATCCAGGATATCCCGCTCTAGAATTAGAGACCCGTTCACAATTGGCTTTCATGGGCCGTTTTCTTTTTCGGCAAAGAAATCATTTCCACAGAGTGGTTTCACTGGGACACTTTAATCCCCACTGTGTGTATGAGTGAGTGTGTGTGTGTGTGTGTGTGTGTGTGTGTGTGTGTGTGTGTGTGTGTGAGCCTGCGTGACTAAATGTCTGTGTATGTGCTGTGTTCCTCAGCTAATGTTCCTGCTAGGTAGCGTGGCAGCAGACTGTAAGAGTCTCCTGTCATGGCTCCCCTCAGAGCTCAACCCCTGCCCCCCCCTTGGCCTCGGGTTACCAGGTTCTCCCTGCCTTCACATGCCATCCTCACACGGCCATCTTCTCACCCTGCTCATGTTCAAACGCCGGGCCGAACGGCAGGCCTGACCCCCCAGGGACGATAATACCACGCTGCTCTGTCACCTCACTGGCCCTCATCTCCTCTACTGACCCCCCCTCCTCCCGGACCCCCAACCCCCCCAGGGATCCATGTGTAGCCCCTACCGGGGGCTTGCTCTACTGGAACAGCTTAGCTACTCCAAAGTAACCCTAATGGTATATCAGCACACTGTGTACACTCACCAAGAGGCCTCTGAGTACACAGTGGTGTCTGGAGGAATCCATACCTGTGTGTGTGTGTGTGTGTGTGTGTGTGTGTGGGTGTGGGTGTGTGTGTGTGCCTTTAAG
>CM030173.1:20015822-20078322 GCA_017639675.1 Aplochiton taeniatus
ATACATCAATACCTCTGCCTCATGCATTATGCATTTACAGAAAACAGCGCTTTATCCAAACGAACCGGCGCGGGGAAACATCAGTGCAGGTTCTCACCGGTTTGGCTCGGAGAAGAGAGACCGAGGGCTGGCGGCGCTAACCAGAAGTTATTCTCGTCGTTATTAAAACAGTGTCTTCTCTGTTTCATTTTGAACCTGACACTTTGTAGATACTGGCGAGCTCCTGCAGGAAGGCAGACGCCAAGGTCACATTCTAAATCGCTGGGACTTGTCTTTCTACGGTCGTTTTTAGCGGCGCGCCCCGTTAAAGGGGTTACCGTGGCTCCCAGGCAAACGCACCGCTTAACAAAAACAACAGCGCGGGTGGAAAGCCAACGTCTAATACTATGCATTTTTAATCAGAATGTATTCAAAGTGTGCCCTCTCTCTCCTGTGCTGATGGTGGTGGAAGGAGAGGATTCCTCTCTCATTTGTAGTGGGCCACGGCGGCCCCCCATGCTGGCTGCTAATTGGCGGGAGACTGGGAGCTTCCTGCTGTGTGCTGGCTGCCTTCCCCTTCCTCCGCCACCCCACCAGCCTTTCCACCAGTGCTCCCCCAGAAGCCCGTAATTAACCCAAAGCTAATTAACTACTTCTAATTACACCAGCGCGCTGCTTCTATCGCACCCTCCAAAAGTGAAGAGACACTCCGCCGCCACGTGTGAATCCCGTTCGGAAGCCTTTGAACCCCCGCACAGGCCCCCCGACCACACTCCCATTGGCCCGTCGACGTCTGCCTGTCGGAATCTGCGCTGGGCTCCTACTGCGCCAGTTCCCTTCGCATTGTTTCGCTCCTGTTCCGCAACGATAGGAATGGATTAGCAGAATCTGATGATGCCGCGTAAAGGATGAAATCACTTTCAAGGTTCTATTCTAAGTCCATGGACAAAGGAGGCAATTGATAATACCAAATCAATTTGCACTGGAGTAGAGCAGGGTTAGTGATGAGGGGTTGTTGGCACGGAGCGCTGCCAATGGAATTCAGTCCTCAGATGTCAACAGTTAGCTTTCTGGGCCATGTAGAAGTCCAGATTACGTACGGAAAGTATAGTTCTCCAGTGATGAATGCTGGGAGTTGTAGTTGTGACATAGGCGTAATGGCTGTGACGTAGCAGTTGTGGTGGGATTGAGATATCCTCGCCATCACCTCCACATGTACCCCCAGATACGCTACACTACAACCCTCCATGCACACACAACTACCTACACACGCGCGCGCACACACACACACACACACACACACACACACACACACACCCCTCTCCAGCCCTGTGTCTCGACAAAGCCAGGCTATTTCTGTTCCACAGACTGATAGCTCCGACTGAAGATCATTGATTTTACGGGAAGCCCTGTTTGCAGCCTGAGTGCCATCGACCTGAGGTGACTTTTTGTCTCCTGAAGTAGGAAGAGCCTGGGAGCATCCTACTGTGCTTTACGGACCCAGGAGAGAGCATCCTACTGTCTGCTTTACAGACCCAGCAGAGAGCATGCTGCTGTCTGCTTTACAGACCCAGGAGAGGGACGCAGGAGAGAGGAGGCAGCGGACGTTTACACATATACTTTACCCCCCAAAACAAAGCTAAACCTCCCATTGGGAGATGGAGAATAGCCTATCAAAAGGCACCTATCGTTTAGCGCAGCCATTTCCAAATAGAAGTGATATGTTCATATACTGAATGTTAGCAGGGCTAAAGCAGTTAATGTGTCTCTATGGGGCCTTGCAGATCACCGTGAGTGTAGCTTAGCGTAGCATCACTGTCTACGACACCAATGGTCAGTGCAGCACTGCCTAGGTCAAGAGTGAGATGCGAGCATAAACCTTTGTGAAAACGCTAGGAGACCGGCCCTGGCCCCCAGTCTACCTGAGGACTGCTGCGGTTCCCCTCCCCTTCCCGCACACGTCCCCAGAGCACAATCAAAGGCCTTACCTTTCTCTGTCCATACCCAAAGCCTTCCCTCCCCACGTCTTTTCCTGTAACTTGCCCGGCATTTACGCCATTGATTTTTCAATAAGCGCCCTTGCCCTGCGGGAGCTGGCTGGCGCTCTGAGATGTCTCCAACAGATGCAGACAGGCCATCCCAGTGAAGGACAATGGTCCAGGGTGTGTGCCTGCCCGGGGCGGGGGATGGGGGGGGGGGGGTCAGCGGCTGGTGGCTTGTTGTGGCGGGGATCATTGAGGTGAAATTTAGGGGGACCCATTATCTTTTCAGAGGTTTTCCTCCCAGTGCTACAGTCAGGGTGTTGGGGGGTCAGTCCCTCGTCACGCCTGTGTCCCCCCCTTACCCCCCCACCGGGGTTCCCCAGCTGGGACTGGAGCAGACTTAATTCCCCCTGAGACCCAGGAGAGCCCTGGGTCCTCTGGAGGCCGGGGCCCAGACCTGGAGAGGCCCCCTCCGGGCAGGTGATTGGGGCCATAGCTTTATAATCAGATGGCTCCTTAGCCTTTAATTCCTCCCCTTGCCCAGACCTCTAAATCCCACCTAATGAAAGCAGCCATAAATAAAAAACTTATCTCATTTTCCATCCAGGCCCAAATGACAACCAGACCCCAGCGTCTGACAGGCTTCATTAGGGCCAAGCTAGCCCCTGAGCTTCTTTGTTATGGCAGGAGGAGGAGCTGGGGAGGTGGGGTGGGGGTAGTTAGTTTTTCAATTTCTTTAATATAGAAAGAGAGATAGAGCAGAAGATATTATTTGTACCCCCCACCCTCCCCCTACCGTCTCTGCCTCCTCCCGACAGTGGAAAAGTGTGATTTCTCCAGCCAGGCCCTCTGCTTGGGCTCGCTCCCTACTCAAAGAGCAGCGGTTCAGGAATCCGGCCTTTTCTTCCTCCCCCTGATCAGCCGGTATTGTGAGGCCAGGGTTGTTATGGCTGCTTGCTGTGGGTGTCCCGGCCCAGTGGCCCCACAGGCAGAGCGGGAGCACAAAGGAGCCGCCTGCCGCCTTCTCCTCTGTCACTGGAGGTGAACACGGCGAGGCTGGTATGCAAACAACCCGGAGTCGTGCTCCTCTCCGCCACTGTGTGTGCGGCCTCAGGACGTCGGGGCGCTCGCCCGCTCTGGGCCACCTTCGCCGGCATGAGTCAGCGTTTGGATGTGCGCTCGTCAACGCACAGAGACCGGGGCGCACACCGACCGCTTCCCGTCCTTCCAACGTGCCGCTCCGTCTGTGTCTGGGCCTCGCTCAGTGCCTCCTAGAGATTAAAACCTCTCCTGCCTTTAAACAGGTGTCGCCCAGCCCGGCAGCCAGGCGGGCAGACCTCCTAGAGACAAACAAGGGCTGTATCAGCCGGCCCATCGGCGACTGGCTGACTCCAGACAATCCCCTTGCACATCAGTTAGCCACCGCGCGTTATTGAATTACACTGTCTTGATTTCTTTTCTCATTTTCTTTTTTTTCTTTGCAAGAGCAATCCTGCTTCCTGGAAGCAGCGGGGAGAAAACGTCCCGAGCTCTGCCCCCGCCGTAGTGGGCTACAGCCCGGGTTAGTTCCAGAGAGAGAGAGAGAGAGAGAGAGACACCTCCAGCACAGCACAGCACAGCTCGGCTGTTTAGTCACAGAGGGTGACGGCGGTGAATTAGCCTGTTCTTCTGGGTGCTGTGGCGTGCGTAGGCCATGTGGGCCCAGTGTTCTCAGGTACAGTCTGGAGCAGGAGGTGGAGAAGGAGGGAGGGAGAGGGAGGGGGGGTGATGGCACTGATTACAGGACCTAGGCGTGAGGCCATGTTCAGACAGGACGTGTTATGGGAACGACACCGCCCGAGGTGAAACACAGCGCTCCTGTTACCCTCGCCGCCTCGCACACTGCAGCGCTGGCGAGTTTGTCCAGGTGTCTTTTAGCTTGAGGAATGGTTGTCTTTTGTCTGGCCCGTGGCGCCATGTTTTCCCCGTATATTTTATCCTGTTCCTCTGTCTTCCTTCAGTGGGGTTTGCGTGAAACGGCCGTTGAGCTCATGGCTCTCGTATTAATGGTGCAGATAATAAATACAGACGGGCCTGGTTAGGATCCCCCCACTCTGCATGGCAGCCGGCCCTAAATCACGACTGTCTGTCTCTATGGAGTAATCCACCTAATAGGCCAGCCAGCCTAATATCTCTCCATTTTGTATGCAAAGCAACATTGAGGTCACGGGGGTGGGTGTGGGTGTGTGGGTGTTGGGGGGGGGGGGGGGGGGGGCTGTGTGTGGAGAGTCAACAATAAAAGCAGGTGGAGCGTGGCGCTGACACAAAATGTCCGTCACCTTTTTAAGATCCTAAAGCCGTTCATCTACCTTTCCCGTCTCATGCATCCGCGTCTTGCGATGCTTGTCAGTGGGTTTCTTAGAAATTGGATTACCCTGCATTTACTGCTTGTGATTAGAATTTCATTTTTCCAGGCGAGGCCGATAGTCATGATTTGCAAATGCTGTCCAAATACACAGACCCATTATGAAAAAGCCTGGGGCTGTTGTTTGAGCAGCATAAGTGCATATAGGATGGAGGGGGGGTGGGGTTAACGGGTGTAGGTTATGAGTGTGTGTGTGTGTGTGTGTGTGTGTGTGTGTGTGTGTGCGTGCGTGTGTGCGTGCGTGCGTGCGTGTTGGGGGGGTGGCACGGTTCATCAGACATTCATGGAGAGACATGCAGACATTATCAATCTCTCCTCTGCGGCCCAGCCCTCCGCAGTTAATATGTTGGGGAGGGAGGCAGAGGGGGAGGAGAGACGCTGTGTCTGATCATAGCAGGAATTTGCATTCCTAAGTAAATAAGTAAATAAATCAAGTGCATTGGGACCGGTGTGCTAACCAGCCGGGACAGGGAGCTGAGAACGGCGTGGCGGTGCCGGGAAACTTTGCTCATGTAATATTCAGTAATGAGCAGGTTAAAGGGCAGGCCAGAGTTATTGGCTTCAGCCCGGTCGCCTCCTTTAATCAATGGTGCCTGCATCCCTTTAATAATATTAGTAGCTCAGCAGTATCCAGCGCGCCATCGTTTTATCTCCCAGCGCCATTGCGGCCCGGGTCGGGCCTCGCCGATGCTCAGGGGGACGGCCCGCTCCCGAACGCTCAGCTCCCGTTTGTGAGGCGAAGGAAATGGCTGGAGCGTTTGAAACCGGGTGGAGCGTGGAGGTTGTTGGATGGTGGATCTAAACACAGCTGCATTCGCAAGCCCAGCTGGTGTAGTTTCAGCTCCCAGGAAAACCTTGCTCCTTTCCCCCCTTCCTCTGTGTTTTTTTTCCCCACGTGTGTGTGTGTGTGTGTGTGTGTGGGAGGGTGGGTGTGTGTGTGTTTGTGTGTTTGTGTGCATGTGTGTGTGTGTGTATGTGTGTGTGCCTTGCGAGCACTCATGCAATTACCTGCGTTGCATGCCGCATTGTGTGCTCTCAACAAGTCAGGGAGTGGGGGGGTGGGGTGTTATCTGGCTTTGTGTTTGTCCGTGACTGGCTCTGTAAATGACTGTGCCGTGTTTTTAATCAGTACCCTTCACTAGTTTTTCTTCCTCCCCAAGTTATGTAAATGTATCATGTGCTGATGGGTGGCTTCTCTGTGTCTAATTATCTCACAATGAATCTATTTTATCCATTAAGTTTTGCCTGTTTCTCCCTCTTTCTGACTGGGAGTTAATTAAAAGCGGATGTAGGCTTTGGAGACTGTAAGATTAGGGGTGTTGTTTGGAAGGTGAAGATAAAAGATGGTAACTTCCTGATATGGCAGGAAGATGAATCGCAGACGGCTTATTAGTGCTCGTCTCAGGTATTGTGTTTAAGTACCTAATCTAGCATAATGAGCACTCTGTCATTTCCCCAATTAGATCTTGCACTCTTGTCACTCGCCCTGTGCGCCATACATTAAGCACTTAAGCTTGCTGTACATAGACGCTCCTTTTCATAGACATCTGAAGAACACCTTTCATAGGCTCCTCCTTTGAATAGCCGAGAGCATCACTGGAGGGGTATACTGCCACTTAGCATTAATGTCTGTATGGAACTTATTTTTCTGTGAATACAGTGTGTGTGTGTGTGTCTGTGTGTGCGTCTCCCTTACACCAAACAAGTCTTTTATTCTCAGTGTATGTAGCCCTCTAACCTCTTACCTCTCTCTCTCTTGCCCTGTGTTCTCCAGGCCTGGATGCGATGAGCGCCTCATGTAGGCATCAGCATGGACAGCTGTGAGTCTCCCGTGGTTTCTGGGACAGACGATGGGATTGGCTCCTCCGCCACCTCCCAGCAACAGCAGCAGCAGCAGCAGCAGCAGCACCCTCCCTGGAACGATCACTCTAACTCCCAGGTCCCTTCCAGCCACCAGTCCCCGTCCCTGGAGCACGCCCTGTCTCTCTCGGCCCCCTACCCCTCGCAGGCCCACCACCCCAGCAGCAACGAGCTGAGAGAGGCCCAGCAGCAGCAGCAGCAGCAGCAGCAGCAGCAGCAGCCCACCCGGACCACCCCGCCCCTGGCCCGCAGCGACAGCGCCGCCTCAGGGCAGCTCCACCCCAGAAGAGAGGGCCTCGGCCAGGAGGAGGACGAGGAGGAGGCAGCGAGCTGCGGCGAAGAAGAGGAGGAGTTGGAAGACCTGGACGCCATGGAGATCGACAGCTGTTTCCCCAGCCTGCAGCCCTTCCCCGGCGTGTCCATCGCTCCGGGCGGAGGAGGGGGCGGCATGCCCACGCTCCTGCGCCAGCAGCCAGCCCGACGGAGGGGCGCGGGTGCCGAGAGCGGCAGCGAGGATGGCGAGGAGGACGAGGAGGAGGAGGAGGAGGAGAGCAGCGACGTGGAGAACCTGGCGGGAGAGATCGTCTACCAGCCGGACGGCTCGGCCTACATTGTGGAGAGCCTCAGCCAGCTGATCCAGAGCGGAGGGGTCGCGGCGCCCGGCCTGCTGCCCGTCAACTCCTTCCCCAGTGGGGGCAAGGCCGGCGAGGCAGTGGGCGCGGCGTCCTCCTCCGTCTACCCCCAGATCATCAATACGTTCCACATAGCCTCGTCCTTCGGCAAGTGGTTCGGCGCCCCCGACCAGGGCTTCCCCAATACCTCAACCCTGGCAGGCCTCAGCCCTGTCCTGCACAGCTTCCGCGTCTTTGATGTGCGGCACAAAAGCAACAAGGATTACCTGAACAGTGACGGCTCCGCCAAGAAGTCCTGCGTGTCCAAAGATGTTCCGAACAACGTGGACTTCTCCAAATTCGACGGGCTGGCCCTCTACGGCAAGGGCAAGCCCATCTTCATGTGTTTCCTGTGCAAGCTGTCCTTTGGCTACGCACGCTCTTTTGCCACGCACGCCGTCCACGACCACCGCATGACGCTCTGCGAGGACGAGCGGCGGCTGCTGGCGGACAAGCAGGCGTCGGCCATCATCCAGGGCATCGGCAAGGACAAAGAGCCCCTCATCAGTTTCCTGGAACCAAAAAACAAGAGCTCTACGCCGCCCTCCAGCCTGCTGCCGGCCACCAGCACGGCCCAGAGCTTCTACGGCACGTTCAGCGGCGTCCACCTGGAGGCCGGGGCCGGACAAGGCGACAAGGACTGTGCCTCCGGTCTCCAGCAGCAGCAGCAGCAGTTGGCCCCACTAGGCTCCCTCCTCTCACTTGGGGGGCTGGGAGCTCCCAAAGCAGCCACTCTTACCTCAACCCCAGGCCCTGCCAAAGACTCCAGTGCCCTGCCCAAGCAGGGAGGGAGAACCGAGGGGCCTGCGGGGAAAGAGGGCAAAGCCGGCGAGGGCCGCGACGGCAAGGCACGCCTGGCCGGCAGCGCGACGGCCATGGGGGAAGAGGAGGAGCTGTTCCTGGGGGAGGACGAATATGAGGCGGAGGAGCAAGGTGCAGCGAGGGCCCGGGGCGGGAGTGGTGGAGAAGCGGGTGAAGTAGCTGTCGTCTCAAACCAAAGCATTTCCAAATCTCCTTTATTGATGCCTAGTAGCGCTCTCCAGCCTTCCACCTGCCCCCCTGCAGCTAGCCCCACGCTAAACAGCAAAGCCTCCGCCTCCCACCCGTCCTCCTCTGCCAGGGAGGCTGGCGCGGCGGCGGCCGATGGTGGCGCCGGGGCTTTGGACCTCCCGTTCAGCTTTAACTGCCAGGGGCCGCTGGTCCCCACGGCAAGCGCGGTGGCAGCCGCCGGCAGAGGGAGCGAGGACGACGGCGACGCCGCGGCGGGCCCCTCCTCCTCCTCCCCTCTGGCCCTGCACGCCTCCGCCGACGAAAGTGCCAATCGAGATAGTGCCACAGCTCCAGAACCAAATGACAGCCCCTCGATGGGCGAGTGCGAGGAGGAGGGCAGCGGCCTCCTCCACCACCACCACCACCACCTGCACCACCACCACCACCTGCTGGGCTCCCAGCACCCCCTCTCCCAGCACGCCCTGGCCGGGGGCTCCTGCGACATGACCGCCATGGGCGAGTGCGGCCAGAACCACGGCCACGGGGCCAGCGGGGGCAGCGGCGTGGAGTGCCCCAAGTGTGACACCGTCCTGGGCTCCTCGCGCTCCCTGGGCGGCCACATGACCATGATGCACTCGCGCAACTCCTGCAAGACGCTCAAGTGTCCCAAGTGCAACTGGCACTACAAGTACCAGCAGACGCTGGAGGCGCACATGAAGGAGAAGCACCCGGACTCGGGCGGCTCCTGCGCCTTCTGCAGCAGCGGGCAGAGCCACCCGCGCCTGGCCCGCGGAGAGAGCTACACCTGCGGCTACAAGCCCTTCCGCTGTGAGGTGAGGAGTCGCATTGTGCTTCTCATAACAACGGATGCGTAACTTCATGTGTCTATTTCTTGAGCATAGCTCGACTGTAGGTGTTCCGAGTTCCAAGTTTGAGGTCCGACTTTCGGCCACTTTTATGCAGTCAAAGCATGTTAGCAATGTGCTTTTATTGTGGCTATTGTCTGTGCTGAGCTACCGTTTTGTCCCTTCAGGTGTGTAACTACTCAACCACCACCAAAGGGAACCTGAGCATCCACATGCAGTCAGACAAGCACCTGAACAACATGCAGACGCTACAGAACGGCGGCACCATCTCCTCGGGCGAGCCGGTGTTTGGACACGCCCCGGGCAGCGTGGTGGCCGTGCCCTCGGTGACCCAGGCCAGCAGCCACCACCCGCCCCACCACCACCACCCCGCCCAGGCCTCGGCCCACATGGCCCCCAGCCACATGGCGGGCCCCTGCGGCGCCCCGTCGCCCACCAAGCCCAAGAGCAAGCCCACGTGGCGCTGCGAGGTGTGCGACTACGAGACCAACGTGGCCCGCAATCTGCGCATCCACATGACCAGCGAGAAGCACATGCACAACATGATGCTGCTGCAGCAGAACGTCAGCCAGATGCAGCATGGCCGCCTGGGCCTGGGCGCCATGCCCTCGCCCTCCGAGGCCGAGCTCTACCAGTACTACCTGGCCCAGAACATGAGCCTGCCGCCGGGCCTGAAGATGGACCCGGCTGGGGCCGAGGCTCAGTTCTTGCTGGGCGGCTTCCATCTGGACCCCAACATGGCCGCCCTGGCCCCCGCACTAGGTGAGCTGATCCCCACTCATTTGGAAGCCAGCCAGCAGGGGCAGCCATTTTGGCTGTTTAGACAGGCCTCAGTTTACCAAAAGAGGCACGCAGTGCAGTTCAGACAGAGTTCACTGAGGGTGGGGGCTCTTTGGCTGCTGCAAGCTGCTTATTTAAAAGAAATATATAAACACACAGATGTGCGTTAATGGAGCCAATGGCTTTTGATTGAAACAAAAACAAAAACCTCCTCAAAGTGTAACACACTTAGGCTTTGATTTTTGTTGGGGGGTAATAATTCACCCAAAATGTTTACTCTTATCTTATCCTTAGGACCTGCAGTTCATGGTTTCAGGGTTGAAAACAAAACCTAAAAATGTAAAGTTTAGTGTGAAGGAGGCAGGTCTATTCCCCCTTCACTCCCAACACAAAGGGTTCAAATGGAGCACACAAGACTAAGCCTTATCCCTCACACACTCCTATCTTTCATTTTGGCAGCTCTCTCTCTCTCTCTCTCTCTCTCTCTCTCTCTCTCTCTCTCTCTCTCTCTCTCTCTCTCTCTCTCTCTCTCTCTCTCTCTCTCTCTCTCTCTCTCTCTCTCTCTCTCTCTCTCTCTCTCTCTCTCTCTCTCCCTCTCCCTCCCCTCCTCTTGCCCTAAGGTACGCCTGCCCTACTGAACTTGAAATCATTCTGCCATGTAACAAGCAGAGTGCCATTGAGAGATCAGACAGATCCCGAGAGAGGGTAACAGAAAAGAGTGTTTAAACAGAGAGTCTGGAGCAGGTGGGCTGCCCCCTCCTACGCTCTCTCCTCCCCTGCTAAACGATATAGACAGCTCGGCCCCTCTCCTGCTCCTCTGCCAGCCTCCTGGAGCCCCGGCCTGACCCCGCTCCCGGTGTTTTGTCTAGCTAAATCAATATCTGACCAGTAAAAGAGGTAAGGAAAGAGTTCTAGACTGTGGCCTTGGAGCGAGGACCCCATTTCCCCGCTCAGGGCTCCTGGAGTTCCAGAAGCCCAGGCTTTTTGTTGGGAGGTTGGTTTTGTTGGTTTAGGCTGTAGGTTTACCCCGTCACGCATGAGTCTGTAAATCAAACAGCCAAGAGAAAGGGACGACGGACCGCTCTCTTCAGGTCCAGACCGTTTATTTCTCTCTTTTCTGGTTTGTTCGTTCGCTGACGTACAAGCACACGCACTGACGGAACACTTCCTAACGAGACCGGAGTTTACTCTCCCAGCCTGTGACACCCTATACGGGTCATTTAGGCAGGGGAATTCCAGGCTACCATACCTTTTTTATCTCCCCACAAAAGGCTAGAGGTATGAAAGAGAGGCTACGGTGTGTGTGTGTGTGTCTGTGTGTGTGTGTGTGTGTGTGTGTGTGTGTGTGTGTGTGTGTGTCCGCCCCCTCCCCCCTCCACGTCGCCTCGGCAGCCAGCCTCTGTCTTAACACCAGCGTGTGTCGTGTCATTACTCCCCACCGCCGCTCAACTCCCTGCCACTGGAGTTTTCCTCGCCGCCCCCCGCTAACTTAACTTGTAATTGCCGCTCTGCATTTTGCCTCGGTTAAAGAAGAGAGGAGAGAGGGCCCAGTGTGAGTAATTCGGGGGCAGAGAGGAGTGTTTGGCGTGCCAGTTACAACCCCACGGTTTGTACAGACATGTCTCAAATTGTCGCCAGTTCAAAGACAGGAACAAGAATTGATTGCCGTGACTAATTCATTTTTTTCCCTCTCTCCCTGCCATCTGGTTGGTTTTCCTGTTCGGGGGAGGTTTTAATAAGCACGTTTCAGGCATTAGTCTAGAGGCCCTTAGAGCTCGCTGCTGTCATCTGCAGTCACACGTTTTGGGGCACGCTTGTGAAACACTGTACACACACACACACACACACACACACACACACATACACATATAGTCTCTCTCTGACAGTTTATACACACTGATACACCCACCCATGCCTAGCAGAAACTATGCCATCACGAGTCAGTCAGAGCCTTCATTCCTCCCCCCCCCCCTCTCTCTCTCTCTCTCTCTCTCTCTCTCTCTCTCTCTCTCTCTCTCTCTCTCTCTCTCTCTCTCTCTCTCTATCTCACACACACACACACACACACTCACACCCACAAACACATACTTTCTCCACTATGTGTTCCTGACTTTTGGAGTACATTATCACACTGAGAGACAGAAATGACGAATCTTGACCTCACATGATCTCACCCTCCTAGTAATCCTTATCCCCAGGACTCGGCCAGAGACAGAGACAGAGACAGAGACAGAGACAGAGACAGAGACAGAGACAGAGACAGAGACAGAGACAGAGACAGAGACAGAGACAGAGACAGAGACAGAGACAGAGACAGAGACAGAGACAGAGACAGAGACAGAGACAGAGACAGAGACAGAGACAGAGACAGACAGAGAGAGTCTGAGAGAGAGAGAGATAGAGAGAAATAGAGCGGGGGGCGTTGGGGGTTTGTGAAGGAAAATCCAGCAAAGCCAGTCATGCCCCTATTGTTTGGGACGCTGACAAAGACCGAACCCTGAGCTAATATAGGTGAAGTATTTGTACATGGATTGTGACACCAGAGGTATTTCCGAAATGGTGTCTGTGTATAGTAACCTGTAAAGTTATTTGAAATAGAAAATATTTCTGACGCAGACTCCCTCCGCTTCTTTAAACATTGATACGGTCCGACAGGAATTCAGTCAAAATATTGAAGATTGTATTTAACAGAAACGGCTGACATCCCAAACACACAGACTGGACCGAATGCTGGACAGCCATGAAGGCATGTAGTGAGGAAAAGTAATCAGCTCTGTGTCGGATCACTGAGTCTGCCCCAGGAGGAGAGCAGGAGACCCACTGGGGAGGAAGAGGATGGGGGGGGGGGGGGGGGGGGGGGGCAGAAAGGAAAGGGGGAAGATAGGAGAAAAGAGAAGAGAGGAAGAGAGAGCAGAGGCCAGGGCTTGGGAGCGAGGCCTGTGAGTGATTTCAGAGGTCTCCACAGAGGTCTCCCTCTCCTGGCTATAAAAACTCAGGTAATGGAGAAAAGTCTGCGCGAGCAGGCCGCATACTGCAGCCATAAATAAAAGAGGGGGCTGCTGGAATTAATTTAGTGTAAAGCCAGGCGGGGTCAGCCCGCGCGCTCGGTCTGCCCAGTGATAGATTAAAGATCTGCAAGCAGAGGCTAAAACTCCCCAGCCTCCCTTACCTCATTTTTGGGGGGTTTCTAGCCTTTTGTTTTAACCCCCCCACCCCCAACTCCTCACCACACATAGACCCAGGCTGAGTTGTTGGATATCTGCGTATGTTGCTTGTTACGTTTTCCCTCTCCCCATGGTTCGGGCCTCCACTAGCTGTGCGCCGTGGCCAGCAGGATTAATCTGTGAGGTGTCCGTATCGATTTAGCGGCAATCCGGAGCGAAGCAGGCCACGGGATGCGAATGGAGAAGTGGATTTTTTGGGTGTTGTTATTCCGCGAACAAGGGCACCGGATTTGATTTACAGTAATGTGTGCTTGGGAACTCTTTAGTTCTCTTGTAATGATAGAATAACTTTCTTTTTCGCCGGAGCTCATGGCCTCTGGAGTTGATTTAGTGTCGGGCCGTGAAAGTGCTCCACAGTCCAAACAGGGCTACGTGTAAATCCATACTCTGGCAGCGCAGGCTTCTGCTTTCCACCAAAAAATGTCCAGTCTCTCTCTCTTTCTCTCTCTCTCTCTCTCTCTCTCTCTCTCTCTCTCTCACTCATTCCTTTCCCTTTTTCCCCCCGGCTCAAAGGCAGGATAATCTTGATTTAATAAAATTAGGTACATAAATACACACATGCACATTATCCTCCGTGGGCCGTTGGAGCTGGAGAGCAAATCCACTCTGACTGCGGAGACAAACACGGCTCTTTGTTGAAAGTTGAACCGTACACCTTTTTCACTTTTCCCAGGACGCTTTCCATGCTGAGCGGGCCTCAGAACTGAGAGGCTCTCTCTGGAAAACCCCAGGCCTCCACCCAGCCAGCCCCTCAAAGAAAGCCCCTAAATAACTCCGTATGTCCCGAGAAGCACAGGCAACACTGCGGGAAATAGATGGATAGTCTGATAGGAATACCCTGTGAAAAACCAGAGAGTGAAGAGCCTGTGAAAAACCAGAGAGTGAAGAGCCTGTGAAAAACCAGAGAGTGAAGAGCCTGTGAAAAACCAGAGAGTGAAGAGCCTGTGAACGTTTGAAAAGAACCCACTGATCACCTGTGTGTTTAACCAACTAAATGCTGTCTCTCTTCCTCTCTCCTTGTCTGTCTGTCTGTCTGTCTGTCTGTCTGTCTGTCTGTCTGTCTGTCTGTCTGTCTGTCTGTCTGTCTGTCTGTCTGATTGTCTGTCTTTCTGTCTGTCTGTTTGTCTCTTTCCCTCTATCTGTGTGTGTGTGTGTGTGTGTGCGTGTGTGTGTGTGTGTTTCCCACGGTGCCCCAGTAGGCGGGGAGCTGCCCATGGACGTGCGGCTGGGGGGCGGCCAGCTGGTGTCGGAGGAGCTGATGACCCTGGGCGAGAGCCTGTCGCAGACCAGCGACCCCTCGCTCAAGCTCTTCCAGTGCGCCGTGTGCAACCGCTTCACCACTGACAACCTGGACGTGCTGGGGCTGCACATGGGCGCCGAGCGCAGCCTGCCCGAGGAGGAGTGGCGCGCCGTGGTGGGCGACTCGCATCAGTGCAAGCTGTGCCGCTACACCACGCAGCTCAAGGCCAACTTCCAGCTCCACTGCAAGACGGACAAGCACGTGCAGAAGTACCAGCTGGTGGCCCACATCAAGGAGGGCGGCAAGGGCAATGAGTGGCGCCTGAAGTGCGTGGCCATCGGCAACCCGGTGCACCTGAAGTGCAACGCCTGCGACTACTACACCAACAGCCTGGAGAAGCTGCGCATGCACACGGTGAATTCACGCCACGAGGCCAGCCTCAAGCTCTACAAGGTGAGTGGACCCCCCCCCCCACACACACACACCCTCCCCCTCAGACTGGCCCCAGCTAACTACATTAGGTTTGTTAAGAAACAACGTATTATGAACAAATACGTATTGGTCAGAGATACTATGAAATCGGGCGCATTCAAATATATGAAAGATCCTCTTGATCTTGAATGGGACATACAGTGCATTGTAAATGTACATTTACATTACGTGCCTTGAACTTCCAATCTTAAGATTTCCACAACAGTGACCACATAGCTCTCTCTGCTAACCTGCTCTTTCTCCACAGCACACACACACACACACACACACACACACACACACACACACACGCACAGTAAGAGTTGTAGTATCCTCCATGACCACTGATGTAGCCCATGCCCCATCAGCCACCTCTCAACCATGAATGATAGCCTTGTCGTCACACCCCTGGCTCCCCATGGAGCTACAAGGCAGGCCTGGAGCATGGCAGGTGGGGCCGCGGCGAGGAGGGTGAGGAGGCTAAGGGGTGAATCACTGTGAGAGAGGGAGGAAGAAGTGCGAGAAGACAGAGGTTCGGTGCTAATACTCCTCGGAGCGGCCGGGGCTGAATCGCTCTCGACAGCCCTATTGATTTTCGCCGGACTTGGAGCTTCACCTTCTCCTCTAATCATTCCATAATAGCCAATGGATGAACACTCTGCGAACAAATGGCCATAAATCTAACGGGCCTGATTTCACTTAGGCACCTATCCTGTGTGTCCGCGGCTGGGGTCACTCTCTGTTTAACCCAAACTGGCATAGCTACACAGGGACTCGCACACACACACACACACACACACACACACACACACACACACACTCACACACACATTGACACACACATTGACACTGACACACACGACATATACAAGAACATATTCCTCCAAACCCACGGTGTGTGCTCACCCACACACACTGTCACATATCTTCCCAATGCCGTATGTACTCTGCTCTGTGTCCATACCAGTAGACGCTGCCTCCTTTATTTACACAAAGACTCCACTCCGTTCTCAAGTGTTTGGCTCTTGGAAAGCAAATGGGCAAAAACAAACAGTATGTTATATTGGTTTTATAAGAGCATAACTCTCGTGTTCTCCCCCTCTATATCTGTTGCGCAGCGTAACTGCTGCTGGCAAATGGAGTATTAAAGGGGCAGGGTGAAAAATGACAAGACATTACCGTGTTTTTAATCATATTAAAAAGCAGAGGTGGAACAGACCACTTTAACTCACCCCCCTCCCTCTAAAAGCTTCATTTTTAAAAGCCCCCTCCATTCCAGCCTTATGAATGGTCCGTCCCTTCTGCTGAGGTTTTTATTGCAGGTTTCTTGTCTGCGGGGCCTTAGTACTGAACGCACACACAGTAACGGAGGGCAATCGTTTTTCAACACTCCATTAAAGAGGAAGGTGTGAGTCCGGGTTCCCCGGTCGGCCATTACGGGGACCGGAGGGACCAGGTCTGTGTTGCTGATGGGTCGGTGGGGGCCGCCCGACCAGCTCTGCTGCTCCTCCTCCTGCTGCTCCTGCTACCCCAGCCGCTGGCTGCACACATGTCCAGACACGAAGGCAGGGTATTTACAAATACCGCTCTGATTAAGATATGTAACACAGAGCAGAGAGAGCCCCAGCGCATGGAGGCAAACCGGCTGCATGGGGCCTCATCTGCCCCGGGCTCAGCTTCTGGGCTTACCCCTGGACCGTGGTGGCCAGGGTGCCAGGCCCGCTGTCCCACACCTGACCCAAATAGAGGGGCCCTGGCATCCTGTGTATCACACCTTTGGTGGAGGAGACTGTTTAGTCTGAGAGGGACGGACGGACAGGGGCAGTGTATGTTACATCGACTGTCTGTCTCCCTTCCACTTGGCTTCACTGGGAGCCCAAAAGGTGGAAAAGAGGAACAGACAGATGTGTTTCCCTCTCCGTCTCTTTATTTCCCCGCCTGGGCTTTACAGCAGGGAGTTGGCATATGTCACACTGCTACTCCTGCAGTCGAGGATTAAATATGTACAACACATCCTAGCGCCATCATTTCTCAAGACTTAAGCCTCTTAAGTTGGCTCCATACTTCTTAAAGCCAATTGATCTCCAGAGAAAGCCAGAGAGAGAGAGAGAGAGAGAGAGAGAGAAAGAGAGAGAGAGAGAGAGAGAGAGAGAGAGAGAGAGAGAGAGAGAGAGAGAGAGAGTGAGAGAGTGAGACAGAGAGACAGAGAGAGGCATCAGCCCAGAGATGACCTGTTCCCTCAGCCCCCGAACCCTGCACTCCTTCACATGGAGCCCGCCGAAAAACACAAAGACCCGCTCAAGTTTGGGAGAGTTATTGCCAGGTTTTAGGGGCCTCCGACGTGATTAGCGGATGATAAGTACATGGTTGTGAGGCATCACGGCGTCAGCGCCGGCTCCCTGCTTGTCGGTGTCACAGTCTCCTTGTCGCTTTGGATTTGCAGTTCTGGAGGAGTGACTGACAGGCAGAAAGAACCCCACTGTGGGCCCACGCGCCCAGAGCCGCAGAGATTATGCCACCATCCCCCCCAAAAATAGAAGAAAGGAAAATAAAATCGTCTATTCCTCCCCAAACGAAATCTGATGCGAATAGATGCATTTCTTAACCTTTTTGGGGAGAAAATAAATTGTGCGAGTCAGCATAAACAGGCTGTAAGATGTGGAGCGATCCATGGGACACTTCACCCGAATCAAACTGGTTTGAATTAAACAGGCCCCTTTGTGTGCATGGCTCCGTATAAATTGGACCCTGTAATTACTGGAATTAAAAAGGAAGGTTTAAACTGAGGGCTAAGCTGGATGGGATAATTTGAGAGTCTGTGGTATGCGGCCCATATTAGGGCCTTCTAAAAATATCACCCCCACCACCCCACGTATTGGAATGTTCCGAAAGCCCAGGGAAAGCTACAGCCAGCCGTCCCGACCGCACGATCCACCGCGCTGCGGGGGTGGTAGTCTCCTATATAGGCTGAGCTCAGAGACACCCAGGGCCCCACTTTGGCTACCCGGCACACCCTGGTGCTCCTAAGTGACCTTTCACCTTCCCTTCCTTCACACTCTCTGTGAGCTTTGTAGTGGCATGGGTGATGTCATGCTTGTCAGCCATAAGCATAAGCAGATGGGCTACACTCCGATAATCCAGGTCAACCCCCCTCCCCCCAAAGTTGATCCATGTATGCCTTTTAGAACGTGAGTTGTCTCCTTTCTCCCCTGAGAGAGAAGCCAGAACAAACCCCAGCTACCACTTCCCGTTTAGAGCTAGCCATGTTTAGCCACGTCCAGCTGGGCCAGCATAGGCATGTGGGCGCAGCCTAGGTGGGCAGCAGGCCTCCTGAGGGCTGTCTGGCTGAAGCCTGGACGGGACCCTGTCGAGCGGCTCTGTCCGGGCAGGATGGGTGGAGCCTTGACCAGGCCTGGGCTTCCAGTCAAGGGGGGGGGGTGGGGGGGGGGGGGGGGGGGGAGGGAGGAGCATGGGCCCTAGTGGGGGCTAGCTGGCTACCTTCCTTGTCTCGGGGGCCGGTGCGATCGGCCGTAATTGAGATTGATTGGATGTTATTTTTCCTCTTGCAAATGTAGTCCATTAGCTTGGCACATGCATAATCAGTTTAGAGCGCAGTTAGCTGAATGTAATCATGTTCCTCAGTGTCTGCGAGCACCAAATCCACTCCAGATGCCGCTCGGCCACGCACACGGAGGAAGAAAGTGCCGTCACTATCACATGGGGAATCTTTCCCCAAGAAAGGCCCAACACCCCCCCCCCCCCCTCCCTCCCTCCTGGTCCTGGTCTATTAAACGCACCCAAAACTGGACAAACTTGTCACACAGAGGCACACTCACACTCACACACACACACTCGCACGCACGCACACACACACAGGCACACACACACACACACACACACACACACACACACACACAAAGTGTCTTCCCTTCCCCGGGAAAACAGAGCTTCAGACGACGTGTTCTCTGGCCTCTGCCTGTGCTGAGACAGTGGTGAGTGGAGCCCGGGCCTGGCCCACAAAGCAGCACAAAGCTGCATAAGTCTAGTTCCTGGAACAACTCGCCGCTCGTCTCATTTTCCCCTCCAGTGCGGTCCAACTGGACCGAGGCACTGGTGAGGAAAGAAAATGTCCACGCTTAGCCGAAAGAAAATAATCACGGGGGAAACATAATAGGAAGCAAAGCAGGAGGGGATGTAAATGAAGGAGGATTAAGCCGCTACACAGAAAGGCATTAAGGTGTTTCACTGAGGATCCAACTCAGCAAAACCACTCCACTCTCAGACGCTGTAAAGTGTAACCGTGGCGACCCCCAACCCATTAATGAGGCTAATTATCCGGATTGATTCCGACTCCGTCTGCCCATCAGCGTAGTGGAAACCATCACTGCAAACATCTACATTTTATTATGATTGAATAAAAAGTGTGTGTGTGTGTGTGTGTGTGTGGGGGGGGGGGGGGGGGGGGGGGGGAGAGGTGGGTGGGGTGGGGGTGGGGGTGGGGGGTGGGGGGGGGGTCGTTTGGAGATCGAAAGTCATGGGGGAACGTTAAAATTCCTGTTTGGATTGGTCATCACGGCTTTTCACTGAGGCCAGTAAGAGATCGGCACCAGGCACAGACAGACGGAGGGCCAAGTGGAGAGGAGGTCGGGGTGGAGGAGGGCGAGCCAGACAGGGGGAGGAAGTGGAGGGGAGGGCAGTAGGAGTGCAGAGGGAGGGGGAGCGAGACGCTCGTTTAGACAGAGATACTCTGCTAATTATCATGGCTGGCCCGTGATTGTTCAGTAATAGTGCTCAGTGGGAAAGGTTGCTGCGGTTCCAGGAAGAGCCCAGCTCTGATTTACTGGTACTACCGCTCTAATAAAGCGCTCGCTGTACATCCTGAGAGACAGCGCCGCTCCTTCCCCCTCTCTCTGTCCACACCAACACCCCCCACACACACACACACACACACACACACACACACACCCACCCACACACACACACACACACTGAGCAATCACCTTTGGAGAAGTGATGGTAGATAGCAGCGGGGCTCAGTGATTATCATTAAGGCTCCTGGGTGTGGTGTAGCGTAGACGGTAGGGGTATGTGAGCAGCGTACGGTAGGTGTGCTGTAGCCTGGCGGCGGTAGGGGTACGCGAGCAGCTTTAACATCGTGATTAGGAAGTGATTCAATTCGACGTGGGGCCCTGTAACACTCCCTCAGTCAACACAGCCATGATCCAGACCCCCCTCCCCTCCCCTCCCTTCAGCATCGGCAGCCTGCCGGCCTGCAGGGAGGTGACCCTCTTCCACAAACCCCAAACACGGCTCCCTACCCAGGAGGCTGGGCGAGGCGGCAGTGCATGGAGGCAACCCCCGCCGCATTGGTGGAGAGGGCCTGTCCGTCAGATAAGAGAGGCGAGGGGGAGGGTCCAGGGCTGCAGTGTTTTGGCAGCGTTGAGGAATTTCACAAGTCGTCCGGCTCCCACCTCGGAGAGGGAGAGGGAGAGGGCCAAGTCGCTGACCCGTGGCCCAGCTGCTGCTGCTATGGCTGCTGCTCCTGACTGGGAGTGCCCCCCCCGCCCCCTTCCCTGGGTGTTACATGAGGCCCGCGCCGGCCGCCAGAGAGAGGGAGTGAGAAATAGACCCATAGATAAATGAGGAGAGAGACAGATGGAGCGACACAGAGTGCGAGCCAAAGGGAGAGGTAGGCCCTTGAAACGGGGTTAAAAGCCGGCAGCTCTGTCAGAGTCTTTTCTCACCGGCCGCTTGCCAAAGCTGCCATAGCCCTTCACTTCCTGGTTGGAGTGTAGAGATAAATAGGGAGGTGTCCCCTGCGCCCTATCACAGCTGGAGGGCCGAGGGAGGAGGGGTTAAGGGGTTAAGGGGGAGGGATGTTATGTTTGGGGGTCAGACAGGACTCAGAGTTCCTTGGATAGTGTGTTAATCGTTGTTTGTTTTGACTTGGGAGGATTTTTTTGTGTGTGTGTGTGTGTGTGTGTGTGTGGGGGGGGGGGGGTTGGGCAGTCAGACAAGAGCAACTGAGCACGCTTCAGTCGCTGTGCAAGGCAGCCGGGGATTGTATTATATCACAGCATCAGAAGAAGGGGTGGATGTGTGTGTGTGTGTGTGTGTGTGTGTGGGGGGGGGGGGGGGGGGGGGGGTGGAGAGAGAGGGAGGAGAGGACCCTGACCAGTGCCACATAGGGCAGAGAAAGACTTCTGTGTTGGTTTGTTTGTTTCTGTCAGTGCAGGTTAGACTCTCACCATTAATCTATGCTGCAGTCATACCACAGGCACCCTCCCACTCTCCACTGCCTGTCCACTCTGTTCCCCTCTTCTGGATCTATCTTTTCCCTCCTCCGTTTCCCTCCGCCCCTCTCAGTCCATTCCTCCCCATTCTTTGTCTGCCCCAAATTAATAAACAAGGCAAATACCCGTCACCCACAAAACAAGCTGAGGCAGAGAGCGAGCTGCTGGGTGGTCCAGCAGGGAGCTCGGCCTAAGGTTAAATATCTTTAATCCAACCAGGCTGGAAAACTAAACATTGTCCCCAGCCAAATTCTCTTCCTACAACGCCACCCCGCTTTTTCCCCGCTCTCCTTCCCTCCATTCACCATCTTTACGCTATCCTGGGTAATGGGCGGCTGGTTAAACTGTTTGTTTTTTAAATGTACTCGTCAATTGATCCACTCAACGGTAGATATGTGGTTTACACAAACACCTCATAAAGGAAACAAAAGCTGTAAAAACAAAGCAAAGACATTTTCAAACGGAGCTCTGGACCGAGAGCTGTTCTCCATAACACAATGAGGGGGGCTGCAATTATTGAGAGTGCAATAAGACATCTTCCAGAACCATCTCCACCACTTCCTGTCCCCAGGCTGGCCAATGGGCTCCCTCTATCATCTAATCAGTGTTCCTACTCTGCCATAGCCAGCCGCTATCTTTTAAAGATGACATTACAGACGTATCAGCCATATAGTCCTCTATCTCATAACCAAGCCGTACCCCCCTGCCCAGAGATAAGAGCCAGGGATCGCATCCCGCCTGCTATGGCTTCAAGAAGAAAAAAAACTGATAAAGGCGACATTTAATCAGCTGCAAGCTCCGTGATTTGGCGTTAGCCTAGCGTGCATTTGGTAGGCAAAGTGGAAGGTAAATCAGCTGTCATGCGGACGGGCCGCCTCCGGCCTCTCTGGTTACCTGCTACAGGTCTGTGTGCCTGTCCGTCAGCGCGCCACTCGGGTGACCGGGGGAGCCGGCAGGTAAACGGTGCTTTGATGGGGCCGGAGCCCGGGGACTGGCCCGGATCTATGCGACTCCTAAGCCGAGAGGATGGAGCGCTAGGCAGCCGGGGCTTACCGGCTCACCGCCATCAATACATCAGTGGCTTAGCCACCAGATTAACAGCCTGCCAGTGGTCAGGGCCACAAACCTGAGCTCCGCTCCCTCGCTCGCTGTCCGTCCGTCTTTGGTCTTTCTGTGTTTCGCCAAGCTGTGGAGGAGGGGAGGGTGGGAGGAAGGGAGGGAGAGATCTAAGGCCCCGGGATGAGCACACAGGGACTTCCACTTTGTTTGGCTTTGGCTGTGTAGGACTGCCTTGGGACGAATAGATTTTGGGAAGTGATGGAAATGTTGGCGCCGGCTGTTTGAATTGCACTCCCATTACCAGGTAACGTCCCACATGTGGGTTGGAATGGGTATTAGACAGGTTAAATAGCCTGCTGTTTATGTATTGCACTAGGTAGGTCTATATTTTGTTTGCGGGATTCTTCCAAGTAGGAAACATTTAGTTACCTTCAAACTCCTGAAGTAAACTCCTAGTTTGATGTTGGCTAGGCCTATCTAGAGGCACGGCCTAATACACCTAGTTTGATGTTGGCTAGGCCTATCTAGAGGCACGGCCTAATCCACCCCCTCTGCTCAAGCACTGTCGGTGGAGACATTTGAACTTTTAGCAGGGAGATTTGGAAGGGCTGTTCTGAATAGCAGGGGATGGAATCCGCCCCTCTCTCTCGTAGTCTCTTGGAGATGGACGTCCATCCACTTTGCTGGCCTAATTGGAGAGCGCCTATGTCCGGGGTTCGAACTGGGGGCTGTAAATCTATCACTGTTATGGGGGCAATGTTTTCTCCAGATGTAGACGAGAAAGATTTCATCCCTTTGTAATTAAGCGGTGCAGCCCAGGGTGTCATATGGATTTTATTGGGGCCCTCTGGAAAAAATCATTTTGCACCTTGTTTTCTCATCATTGCCTTTATTCTGGCATAAAAATATGGAATCTGTTGGAGGGTGGACATTCTTTAAAAGGAAGAGGGGAGTAAATCAAATGCCCCCGCTTTCATTCCTATCGGTTTAAGAGGTGACGGTTTGAGAACAGGGTGGGGTCGTGTAAGTGTGGACTGCTGGATTGCTGGTGGGGGGGGTGGGGGGGGGGGGGGAATAAAAAGATTCAATTTGACCCGGTCGACGTTTCCACGTGTTATCTCATCTTCTGCGTTCACCTGCAAGTCTGGTGTGAACTCATTACAGCGCTGTTATGAGATTCGGGGACGGGGCCGCTGGGCAGCTTTTCAAGGACAGGGGCGGTTTATGGCCCCTCTCTTAGGCTCGTAACAAACGGGTGCCCAGAATAGACAGAGCTGGTAGAAACAACCTTTCACTGGTGCACGCCATCATCGCTCACCCTCGCCTCACCCCGCAACGTTTATGTGGCAAACTCGGGGGTCAAACCCTGTGAGGTGGGGGTGGGGGGGTGGGGGGGGTTTACTAGCCACAGCTGTGGAAGGCGAAGGAGGGAGGGAGGGGGCCCGGGCTTGGTTCAAAAGTAAGCGGTTTCACACGTTTGCGTTTCATAAAGCCCCCTTCTTCAGTCGCCGGCTGGATCCACCGAGTTGTGCGTTGCTGTCAGAGGCCTCTCCTTCTTCTCTTTCCCCTGAGATGTCCTCAGAGAAAGGCAGACAACAGAGGAAGTCTTCTCCTCGGCCCGGGAAGTCCCAGGCCGGCCTCCACATCACAAACCATCGCTCATCTCTGTCCGCGCCAGGCCCACAAACTCTTTTCTTAACCTCGCCGCACTCAATCAACACCGGAGCCTGAAATTAGGGTCCGCCAAACGATTCCAGCGTGGATCCCTCTTCCTTGTAGCTCATCTCTGTCACTACCCAGGAATGTTCATAATTTATAGTTGTTAGGCTGGAAGAGTCATTTTGAACTAATCGGAACCATAAGGAGTGCCTGTGCTGCTACTGTATAAATGAAATCTCTGGGAGCTGTTATTATACTTTTGCCACGACATTAGATTGGAAGATGTGGCATGCAAATGAGCATTCGACTTATCAACATATTAATTGAAGTACTGCAAGGAAAGAGCGAGCCTTTTATTAATGAGGCAGGCTTTATTAAATATTTGTTGATGTTGCATGGGAGATTAAGTGTGCTTGTGTGTGTGTGTGTGTGTGTGTGTGTGTGTGTGTGTGTGTGTGTGTGTGTGTGTGTGTGTGTGTGTGTGTGTGTGTGTGTGTGTGTGTGTGTGTGTGTGTGTGTGTTCATTCGGCAGTGCCAGGTCCCTGTGGGGGCTGAGTCTTTACACACTCACACACACTCACACTCATCTGTTGTTCTCTCCCCTGTTCCGACGCAGCTCCCCATGTCTTAGAGCTGCTCTCCCCTAAACATCATTTCACAGTTGAGTTATAGGGAGAGAGAGAGAGAGAGAGAGAGAGAGAGAGAGAGAGAGAGAGAGAGAGAGAAAAGGCCAGCATTCTTTATCACACAGTTCATTTCATTTAACAGACCTTTAAAAAACGAATATATATATATATATATATATGTATGTGAGGTGGGTGGAGAGATTGCTTCATATTGGCAGATCATTCTGTGCTGCTCTCAGTTAGGATCTAGTTACTGGTCTCCAGTAGGGAAAGCCCTTTATTCTAAGTGATGGCCTCTTGTTCCTCAAACACTGGCAACGGGAACTTGTCTCTCCTCTACAGTTCATGTACTTCCTCTTTATGAATATATATAACCCTGTTTTAGTCTAGGACAATCTTCCCTTTTTTCTCTCCTTACCATTCTTCCATTTCATAGAGCTGCAGCAAGGAACCTTTGAACTTTTGAGGACATGTCAAATTGAGTGGGAGTTTATGGGATATCAAATAGAATAAAGGCACAGTCAGGATTATTGGAGCTAGGCGCCCAAATTATTGCAAATCCCTGGGTACATGAAACAAATCACCCCAAATCATAGTGTTCTCAGACCCAGTACAGATATTTATCACCTCTCTCACTCCAAATGAGGCTTATCTTTCCGTATTCTTCTTTTTCCAACCATTCCTCCTCTTCTTCTCAGAGGCTCATCTTTTACTCTGTGCTGACAGTAGTTTATGGACGACAGAACAGAATGGAAAAAAAGTTTGAGACTCAATCGCCTTCTGGAATACACTTTGATCAGCGTCGTTATGTGTCGTGGTTACGTATGGTCGTTTTATCGGACTATTTGACGTAATGTGGTAGTACCTTTGTAAAGAGCACATGTGTGTTGTGAAGCTCATTCTCAGGGTGAATGGTTTCACGTACGTTCATACCTGTGGGTAGTACACTCAGTCTATGAAGGCAGCCCTGGTGCATCTGGTGGGTAGTACACTCAGTCTACGAGGGCAGCCCTGGTGCATCTGGTGGGTAGTACACTCAGTCTAAGAGGGCAGCCCTGGTGCATCTGGTGGGTAGTACACTCAGTCTACGAGGGCAGCCCTGGTGCATCTGGTGGGTAGTACACTCAGTCTACGAGGGCAGCCCTGGTGCATCTGGTGGGTAGCTTAAGTGCCTTTCAAAGCGCCCGTGCCCCCGCCGAGAACTATTCCCCGTCTTCAACTTAACTTTCAAATCGTTAAACATGATGAAGCCATCTCCGCCAAGTCAGGAGGTTTATATACGAAAATCAAGCGCCATCTGCCATCTACGATCTGAGGCAACAGCAATCAGGCGCGGGGTTACCAAGGCAGAAAAGGAAAAGCCATTAACTGCCAATCACTTCATCGATCGACAAGCCAGTCCACCACTACCGTCACCACTCCAGCCCGGCCCCTCCCACCCCCACTCACAGGCACTCGCATGCAGAAGCACTTATAGTATGCAGTATATACGTATGCATCTGGGAGAATAAAGTTTCCTTTGTCTTTATAGAAAGACGACTGGGTGGACATACCTGTGTAAATATGATAGAATAAAGTTTCCTTTGCATTTATACAAAGACTACTGGGTGGTTGAGCTGTGTAAATATGTAGGCATTTGTGCCTCTTTACTTTCTTCTCTATACTTATTTTATGGAGTACATAGTTTTTCTTTATTCTCATTGTCACAATTAAAAATAAAACGGAGAAATAGGTAGAGTTTTGGGATAAAGCTCCATTGTAAAACGCCACCGCTTCTTCAGGCAATCTCGCATTTTATTCAACTTTGTTACCACGTCGATGGCAAAGCATCAAAAGAAAGAACAAGAGGAAAGGAAATAGAGAATGCCTGGCGAAGGCCAAATAGACAGAGATGTGTAGGCGTACTTTATTACATTTTGTTATTATCTTACGTTTTTTTCTTTAGAACACGACACAGCCCCCCACCCTCCCTCTCTCTCTCTCTCATTGCCATGTCTGACAGAAGGAGACACTCCTATCCATTGCTGCGTCTCCCTGCCTCCTCCTTTTTGGAGTCCAGCATCAGATAAAAAAGGCAAACTAATAGAGTGGGCGAAAGACAAAAGGAAAAAAAAAGAGGAGCGGATTGATTTTTTCTCCACCATTTTCAATGGTGTCGTTAGGACTAAGGGTCATTAGAAGAATATTTACCTACTTCCCCGCTTAATAGAGACTCCGTATATCAGGAAGGGATCAGGAGCAGAGGTCAGGGCTGGGGGGAGCAATTAAAGTGTATGGATCCAAGAGGAGCACCAGCCAGGCCTATCCCATTGGAGCTGTAGCGCTGCTGCGGGCTGGAGTAGATAGGTGAGCTCAAAGCCAGGCGGGCGCAGCCAATATTGAACATGGACCTGTTAAAGCTCGCTGCCGACCAACCACAGCCGTGCTCAAATACAGAACGTGTTAACATGACCTCCCTCTTACACACACACACACACACACACACACACACACACACA
This sequence comes from Aplochiton taeniatus, assembly GCA_017639675.1. Lineage (NCBI taxonomy): Eukaryota > Metazoa > Chordata > Actinopteri > Galaxiiformes > Galaxiidae > Aplochiton > Aplochiton taeniatus. Next base: position 20,042,425 of record CM030173.1, read on the forward strand.
CACACACACACACACACACACACACACACACACACACACACACACTTGTGCTGTTTTGCTCTGGTTCATATTTGCTCATTCAGTTTCAAGTTGTTTTGTATGTCTTCCTTCTTACTGGGCCTTTTCTCTTGTTATTTACCTCGTGGGTTTCTCTCTCTGTCTCCCTGCTGCTTGGTACGGTGGGGTCAGCCGGCTCTCAGGCCGCACAATAGCCAGGGCCAGGGCTGACATGATGGATGTGGCCTGGGGCCTATGCACTCGCCTCATCCCCATATCAACCACCGCAGGGGGGGAGGGGAGGGGAGGGGAGGAGGGCTGGAGCGAGCGAGGGAGGGCAGAGATACAAACCAGACCAGCCATTTTCCTAGTCCCGCTCATAAATATTTGCGTGGCTGATTTATAAACAGTGGAGCGGCAGACCAGATCAAAGTGAACTGTATCGGTTATATAAAAAGCAGGGATATTTTTTTCTCTCTCCCTCAAAGCACTGCCCCTTACACATACACACCATGCTTGCGCCTATTAAAGAGCGGGCTATATATCACGGGCCATATTGGCCAGGCCATTGAGTGGCCTCTCAGCGTTTAGAGCCGGGTGTGACCCCCGGTGTGACTCTCCCAGTCTCACTGCGCCAGCCTCCCAGGGACCCAGCCACTTGTTAAAGGCTATGTGCTGCCGCCAGCGCTAGGGCCTGGGTGAAGTAGACTAAACGGCCTGCCCGGCGTGTTGAAACGGCGGTAACCAGGCCCCCGGCCGCTCCGCGAGGAGCCACAGTGTCCTGCTACCGGAGAGGGGAGCTGACAGCTGCACCAGGGCCAGACCGGGCAGCCTGCCTGCCCCTCAGACCACGACACAAAGGCCAAGCCTTTGGCAGAGGAGCCGAGTGGCGTTGTGTGTCCGAGAGGTCCTGAGCCCAACCCCCCCTAGTCCCACTGGCCACAGAGCAGGGCAGACATTCCACACCTACCAGCCAGTGTTTTACCTCCCTCCCCAGCCTCCCTGTGGGGGCGGGAGAGGTGCTCTCTGCTGCCCCCCAGCCCTCTCCCTGATTAATAGCAGCCATGGCCACAGACTGTTTGTTGACCTCTGTGGGAGGGGGAGCAGAGGGGCTAATGGGAAAGAGAGGGAGAGGGGCAGAGAAAGAAAAGGCCTTCCTCAATGGAGGTCCGTCAGCCCCCTCCCTTTGTCCTAAAATAGCTGAATAAACAGGGGATCCATCAGTGGGACAGGGTGTGCCCGGGGTGAACAGCTAAACAGTCTGTCTATCCGTACATCCCTAAGTCTCTCTCTCTCTCTCTCTCTCTCTCTCTCTCTCTCTCTCTCTCTCTGTCTGACCGTGTTTTCACTGTACACCTCCTCTCAGTACTGACTGTACACACCAGGATCCTTGTGCACAGACAGCCGTTGTTGACTAAACTGGGTTTAACCCAACTAGCACAACACAATGACCTCTCTTAAGCACCGGGCCTGTTGACTAAAAACAAATGAAACTGGAGTTACCGGTTATGCTTCGGAGATATTGTAAACATCAGGCTCCAGAAAGCAGCGTTGCCCTCTGTGTAATCAACGCAAACGTTTTTTTCCACAATATTTGAGTTTATTTGTAAAGTGAGTGTCTAGCCAGGTACGCAGCAGCTTGCGGTTCTACCTAGAAGAACGTTGTTTAGTGTGTGTTTGTGTGTGTGTGTGTGTGTGTGTGTGTGTGTGTGTGTGTGTGTGAGAGAGAGAGAGAGAGAGAGAGAGAGAGAGAGAGAGAGAGAGAGAGAGAGAGAGAGAGAGAGAGAGAGAGAGAGAGAGAGAGAGAGAGAGAGAGAGAGAGAGAGAGAGAGAGAGAGAGAGAGAGAGAAGAGGAAGCAGCAGCGCGCTGTGGGGAGTTGCCATGCCGAGAGTTCAAAGTCCTGCTGCAACATCGGAGTGGGGCTGATGCTGAGTGAGGCCGACTCCCAGACCCGCGGTCTGGCAAGGGTTACTGAATTATTACTGATGGTTTGGGGGCTAACTGTCCGACTGCCGGTCTGGGGGACATTAATCATTTATTTGATTGTCCGCATGTGCTGATTAATCAATTTGAGGGAGATCCGCAGGATTAACTACCCCATTATTCCCATGTAAGAACAGATAAGAGAGAAGACTTTAAAATATCATGTTCCATTTATCATTTATTTTTAGTCCCCTGCTGATGAGGACGAAATAAAAACTGAGGTGAGCCTGGGCAGCGCGGCAACAGAGGAAGGGGAAGGGCTGGTGGAGGAGGTGGGGAAAGAGAGAGGTGGGGAGAGAAGGAGTGCAGGCTGTTTGATCTCGCCAGTGGAGAGGGAAGGAGAGAGGAGGGCAGGTTTGAAGTGCTTCAGAAAAGGAGGGAGTCACAGAGCACAAACCGAAAAGATAAGCCTCTGTTTTTTTTTTTTGTGTGTGTGTGTTTTTTTAAGTGTACCGCGAACAGAGCGAGAGGGAAATATAGAGAAGAAAGGTGGGGGGGCACTAGAGAAACAGGAAGTGGATGGGAAAGTGATAGCTCCCTCCACCTGGACGGGGCCGGGCTGTGTGTGTGTCTGCGTGCGGTTAGGGGAGGGGAGGGGAAGGGTGGGGGTGGCCTGCTGCAGTGAGTGGACTCTAACCCTGCTAGCTGGTCTACCGTATAGGTAAGTGCAGCTCTCCTACCAAACTAGCCAGCAACGGCAGCGGCGTTCCTGGGTGCCCCCTTTGCACTCGCTCCAGTCTGTAAATTCTCCCTCCGCCGACTGTTTAATGTGTTGTGTCATGTGGTAATGCCTTTGATTCCGACATACCTCCGTTTGTAAATACAAGAGGCACTCAAAGAGCTGTGGTTACTTTACAAGCATGGCGCCCCCGGCGCTTTGTTGGAGAATGCATCGGGAGGGAGAGAGAGAGAGAGAGAGAGAGAGAGGGAGAGAGAGAGAGAGAGAGAGTGAGAGGGAAAGAGAGAGAGAGAGAGTGAGTGAGAGGGAGCGAGAGAGAGCGAGAGAGAGAGAGAGAGAGAGAGAGAGAGAGAGAGAGAGAGAGAGAGAGAGAGAGAGAGAGAGAGAGAGAGTGTGAGTGAGTGAGAGGGAGAGAGAGCGAGAGAGCGAGAGAGCGAGAGAGAGAGAGAGAGAGAGAGAGAGAGAGAGAGAGAGAGAGAGAGAGAGAGAGAGAGAGAGAGAGAGCGAGGGAGAGGTGGTTTAGAAACTGTATACACTTCCCGTTGCTCCTCTGCCAAGCCCTCTCCCTCCCTCCCTTTGGCCTCTGGTTGTAAGCAGGCAGGAGAAATGTGAGAGGGAGGAGGAGTGAGTCCTCACTCACGGCTGAGCACGCTACCAAATGATGCCCTTTCCGGCAGGTTCCTACCTTTAACACTTTCCTCGCGGGCTCCAGATTAGTGCTCAGCATGCCTGATTTACTGCACAATTACTGAACTAGAGCTTGGCCCAATCAATAAACAGCAAAGTGGAGGCCTTTGAAGTCTACTTTTATGACTTAGTGCACAAAGGAGCGGGCTGGAGAGGGTGGATGGCGCTAAGGTAGCCCGGCCGGGATGCCAGCGTCTGCGAGGCCCACTGTGTGCGGGCCAGCCCATGCCACTCTGCTGCTGTGGAACGCTGCATCTTTTTTTGTTGTTGGCGAGCCGATACTTAACAGGGGGGGTCAGCAACAAATCGCATAATAAGGGCACGGCTCCAAAACATTAATAAATTAAAATCCCAAGTTGTCCCATAAAAAGGGGGCCTAATGCGATCTTGCAACCTACGTGTGCAATTTACTTTAAAAGGGAGCCAAGGCTGGTCTGTGCACTGCGGGGAGGTTGCTATACCCTGTATTAAATGTCCCCAAATGGGCAGCCAGCTCTGCGACCTCCACAATGCCACTGGCTAATGGCGTGAGCGGTTATTTTGGGAAGAGCCCGCGCGGTGCCCGGCTGCCAGAGGTCTTTCCGAGGCTCGGGAAAGCTTTTTCGCCTGCATGACTACAGCAATAGGCTGCCTCCAATTAGCCGGGCTGTGTTTGATTTTCAGTGATGACGACCATATCTCAGCTGTAATTATGCTGGGCTGGGAATGATGAGGGTTTAGGTTATTGATCCACTATTGATCGGCCTGATCAATGAGCACTTTGTTTCCCTTTTTATGGAAAGTCAACTTATGTCTTTTTTTCTTTTTTTTTTATGGCTAATGAGTGAGCCCGGTAAAATGACCCCATAAAGCAGGCTGTGTTTGCGGGGCCCATGTGTATTAGAGGGAGCGGGGGGTACACCCACAGGAGGGAGGGGGGCGGGGGGGGGGGGGGGGGGCTTCACAGCAGCACTTTTCAACACAAGTGCCCTCTCTCCCTGTCGGCATGGGTTAGAGGCTAGCGTGGGTCTTATGAAGAACGCATCTCAGATTCATGTCTAGCTGGGGGGCAAAAGCAGCAAGGCCTTCAGGGCAGAGATTTTTTTTCCTCCTGCCTTTTAGATTAACATAGCTGATTCGTCTCTCTGCAAGGCAACACGATTCACCTTGTGAATTCTGTATAGTGACTGAGGGGTTTCATAACAGGAAAAGGATCTTGGTTGTATCATTTTGTTTGCAATACATACAGGTCTCGTTGGATATTCGGTGTAGTACATATTATATAAGACTCTGTTCTTTTACTGTAGCGAGCGTCCTAGTTGGGCCACATCAACGAGGTTCCCTCCTCATCGCGTGTCTATTGTTGGGGGCTTATGGCTGGAGTAGGTACAGTTATGAAGAGGCAGCATTGACTCTTGTTGAGGGAGGTCAATGAGGGCTTTCAAAACCAGTTGTTTTAGCTGTAAAAGGGGCTAGCGCAGATAAGCTGGCAGGTGTGACTCTAGGTGGTGGGTGTGTGGAGTTGTTCGGAAGAACACTCCACGGCAGTTTGCCTCCAATGAGGTACTTTGCGGTCTATGCAAATGAGCCAATACAGAAACCCTCTGTGCGTGCGCACGTGTGTGTGTGTGTGTGTGTGTGTGTGTGTGTCTGTGTGCGTGCGTGCGTGTGTGCATGTGTGTGTGTGTCCACCTCCGGGGCCGCCCCCGCTCGTTCATTTGCATTTCAAGAAGAGGGGCCACTCTGAGGCCCTGTTGCACCTTCGGTCTGCTTAGTGCTGCCGAGCTGCTGACGACCGCCTAAGACTGAGTTAAATATTGACTCTGTCTGAGCCCCATCATCAGCGGTCTTAATTAGCTCATCTCTGTGTGGCGAGGTAGAGCTAGGGCAGGGCAGGGCCAACACAACACCTCCCTCGCCGAGCCTTCAAACACAGTCTCTCTCTCTCTCTCTCGTTTTCCCTCTCCTCTCCTCTCCTCCGCTGCGGTGTGAATTTCAGATAAATAGGACGGGGGGAAAAGTGAGGAAAACATACAACATTACAACTCTCGCCGCCTTGTTGCCTAGCCTGAAGCACCGACCAATTATGTGGCAATGAAATATTTACACTGCCAAACTGGGGAACGCCCGGGGTGAAAGTGAGATAATACTAAGCCGGAGGAGATCGCATTGTGTGTCTCCTCGCTCCTGTTACGCCGTCTCCCAGGCAGGGTGGAGCGAGACAGAGATCCGCTAACGACACCGTGGCCCGGAGGCCAGGGCAGGTTCAACTCCCGCCCCCGCCAGTCCAGTCCAGTCCAGCCAGCCGAGGCCCATGGACAGGCTCTTTTGTTTGGCGTCGCGGGCTCACGTAAGACCCTAGTGTGCGTCACAGAGCCAGGTGGGGCAGGGGAGGGCACGCTGGCCGGAGCCCTCCGTGAGGTGTCCCAGGGTCCGTCCACTGGGCTGGAGCCTCCACACCTGTGGCCCTGCCCTCACGTCGTTCACCGGGCACCAGTCCGTCCTTGACTTCTCATTTGGGGCACACAAGCACGTGTACGATCCTCTGTCCAGTAAGCGGTCAGTGTGCGGCCATTTGAATGTGCCACCGCAACCAGCAGGCTCGCCGAGGCTTTGAGGCATTCTTAAGATTCCTGCTGTTTTGCATAGAGGTCCTCTGCAGCGGAGGCATGGATGGCTTCCAGTTCACACATGTCCTCAGGTCTCAGCAGTGGAACACACTGGCGTACGTTGAGGTGCCAATGCGGTGTTGTAACACAAGCGTTTGCCTCAAGCAGGGCGTTTCATGGCAAAGCCTGCAGTACACTTCCTAACTGTCCCTAGTGCCAAGACCAGGGCTGAGATTCTTGGTCTTTGGTCTTCAACTTTTCGAGCGTTCGGACGAGGACAAATTCCAGGCCCTGTGAGTCAGCGAAAAGCGGGTCGTTATGTTCAGTCAGGGGGCCTGGCTGCCGAGTGCAGGAGTGGGATGACGGAGGGACCTGCTTGTTCCCCCTCTCTCCCTTCCACATAAAGCTCCATGTGGCCTGCAGTTGTCTCGGAGCAGCCCCCGTCATCCAACCAGCCCCACAGGCTGTGGTTTCCCCAATCTTTGATAGCACCATTACGCTGCATTAGTGTTAAAAGTGTTAACAAAGCCTGAACATACTGCAGGGCCTTGCACGGGGAAGAAACTCCCAAAGGCACGTCATTTGAAAGACATCTGAGCGTCGCGGCCGGCAGGAGAAGTCTGTCTCCTGTTTGGGCTGCGCTCTAATGACAAACAGAGCACATTCTTCTCCCAGTCCTGTCCTAATAATTACCATCACCACCGTCCAAAATGGAGGGTTGCGCTGCTGCCTTGGCGGCAGGGGGAGGTTTTCGGGGAGACAGAGGCGCGCCAGGGCAGGTCCAGAGTTGCCCCGGCGAAACTTCCAGATTGCACTTCGCCGCTACAGATGTCACTGAGGGGCTGCAGCAGCTGTTGGCAGTGCCCCTGATGCTCCTCCCTGCTGGGGCCTCCTGCAGGCAGAATGATTGTACTGCAGCGACTGCATGCATAAAATCTCCAGGAGGCTAAGCTGCTAATTAGCCCGCCATAGAGGAGGGTGATGGCTCGCCGGTCATTTCCTTCGCTCCTCTTTCTTTTCCTCTCTCTCTCTTTTTATAAGGGATTTGCCAGGCGTCATATAAAGAAATGGTCTTAGCCCATTACGGGGAGGGCAGGAGAGCTGTTTACCTGGCTGAGATTAGAAGTGTGCATCAGGCATGGAGGGCCAAACATCCTTAAAGAGCGAGGCCCTGCGGTGGGCATGGGCCCAGGCTTTTTGTTACCGTGCAGGGCATGGATCTCCGACCACGCCACCCCCGCCTCCCCGCCTTCCCCCAGACAGAGGGCCCGGCCCATGGATTATGTGGACACATTCATCAGGTGATCGAGGAGCCATTGTTTCCGGCGCCGGGTCATTATTGAAGGAGGGATTACCCAGCTCTTGTTTTGCGCCTGGCTGTGGGGGAATATATTATTCAGCTGCTTGTCACTACACCTTGAAACCACCCCCTGCCCTCGACTCACACTTCTTCATTCAGACACACACGCTCACTTCTGCAGCGTACACACAATCACCATTGCCCAAATGACTGCCTGCATTGATTGCCTTCCCTCTGCAATTATGTTACCATTGTTTACTTTCCAGCATCTTACGTATTCCAAAAGGAATTCAATAATTATTGCTTTATTTAATGTTGAAGCGAGGTGGAGTGGTTTAAATGGAGCTCCGGTAGTTGCATTGTCTTTAAGTGACTTGGTGGTGACCCCCTCCTAAACCACTTTGATTAACGGGCCTACTCTAGGTCCCACCGAGCTGTCCATAGACAACTAGAGCCATCCGTCTCTACCTCTCTGCCCTACTCTTTCTCTCTGTCAGTCTGTCAGTCTTGCTCTCTCTGTCTCTCTCTCTCTCTCTCTCTCTCTCTCTCTCTGTCTCTCTCTCTCACTCTGTTTCTCTCTCCATTCTAAGTTAGCAGGCTGCCGTTTGCTCCGCTGTAGCTGGGTAGCATTACTGCTCCATTGGCAACAGAGAGAGCCTCTAAGTGTCTGCTGGGGTAGAGTGGGCCAGGTGCAGGAGGAGAGAAAGAACACACCGACAGGGATGGAAGGAAGGAGGGAGGTCAGGCAGGAAGCAGTGGGCGCGTCGAGTCACCCCCGGGCCGCAGCACAACTTCTGGGCATGTCGCCGCTCGCGGCGGCTAATTCGAAGCAGCCGCGCGAACTTGGCACATGGCGCGGCTTCTGTGGTCGTGGCTGCTGCTCCCGGGACTGTTGCCGGAGGAGTGGACCCACACACAGGGCCTGGCTGTAGGCGCTCACGTAGCTCGCCTTCGCAGGGCTCCCTAGGTCGAGAGGAGCCTGCCTGCCTACCAAGGGAGTCCCGGAACTCTGCTTTACGAGCCCCCAGTCTGTGCTGCCCTGCCCGGGCAAGCACCCAGCTCGACTACTCACACACACGCACACGTCATGCCATTTGAGACAAACAGCGGGGTTTTATTTTTAACCGAGGCCTAGAGTGTGTCTTTCAGCCCAACAGGCGCACCTCATTGTCTCCTTCACAAGAGAAATACAGTGACCTCAGTGGCTGGAATTGCTGCCATGACATCACCAGGCGTGTGAATAACAAAAGGTGCTACTTTGATGTTATTCATCAACACGTCTTGAATAGCCCATCATTTTAGCTTGAGGGCCAGAGGGGACACCCTGGCTGCTGGGCCCATGATATCGCAAACGGCAATAAGCACCTGCGTATGAAACTTACAGTGCTTTATGCATGCAGGTGTGAGCCCTGCCTTCTCATTTCCAGGCTTCTCTTATGAGCAGCACACACACACACACACACACACACACACATACACACACACACTCACACACAAGCACACACACACACATGTCCGGGAAGCGTGTAGCTTTAACTCTAAGTGCTGCGAATCAGTGGGATAATTACAAAGCAATACACAGGCAGACACTCACGGACTCACTCACAGAGGGAATTTGGCAGCTCTCTCTGAATTGATAGCCATTTAGCCCGTGGATAGTCATCTGTTTTAATGCATTAATTTTGTATTAACAGCACTGCCAAATTTAATGGTGGAAATTGGGGAGTGAGCATAATGGTCTACAGTGCAACGTGGGTGTGTGTCTCTCGCCTGTGTGTACATGCGCACGTTTGTTGTGAGTGTGTGTATCGTAATGCTCCGTCGGGGGCCGTTTGGTGGAATTACCGGTTCTGCTCAGGCTCCCCACCTCCCTCCACCCTTCCAGTAATGCCCGCCCCCGTCTCACGTTGGCTGGACTCTCCCCGGCTGCACTCCTGTTTTAGTGTTAAAGGTGTATTTTTACCGTCGGAGTAAAGTGGCTGCCAACGCCGCATCACACAGCACTCAGGGTGGGTGTCGTAACTGATAGGGGCGTAGGCAGCCCACCGAGGGCGCGGGGGGGTCAGTGTTAAGTCTCCACACCGCCCCTGTCCCTCTCTACCTGGATGGGCCCGGAGCACCGCTTCAGCCCCCACACGCAGGGAGGACTCCACTCAACACACACTCAACACACACTCAACACACACTGAACACACAGCGCGGCGGTGTGCAGCGCTCTGCTCCGCGCTCCCACACACTCCTCAATGCCAGGATGAAACTCTCGTCTCCGGCGCGGCTGCCGTAAATTCCCAGCCAATTAAAGGGAATTGAGAATAAATTGAAGCCATTCGGGCTCCAGCTCCAGGACCCTGTCTGTTGGTAGGTAGGCAGGGGCCCTCAGTGGGACATTCAGGGGCCCCCAGAGCGGACCAGGCCAGCTACTCCTAGTCCGCTCCCCCTCTCCCCTAACATGACTTTTTCATTAAGGCAGCGAATTCCTGCGCTCCAGTTGGAGGTGATTTATCAGCTAGGGGCTTCATTGCAGGATCATATGAAACAGACATAGGCCCTGTCTCATGCATTATTGTGTTTCACATCCAAGGGATGGAGGGTTCTGTGTGTGTGTGTGTATTTCTGTGTGTGTGCGTGCACAAATGTATGGGTGCATGTGTGGACACTACCGTATGCGTGCCCCAAAAGATATGATCTCTGGAGTCTTTCACACGGATAATTCAGCAGGAATCCATAGAGAATCGACGGGGTGGTGTAGCTGCTGTAGTATTGCGCGTGTGTGTGTGTGTGTGCGTGTGCGTGTGTGTGTGTGTATGTGAGAGAGATAGTGTGTGTGTGTGTGTGTGTGTGTGTGTGTGTGTGTGTGTGTGTGTGTGTGTTTGAAGGAGAAGAACCGGAGGTCAGCTGCTCTCCCATCTACCCACAGGTCCCTACGTCAACACATCACTATATAGGAGCCACTTCCTGAACTTGGCATTAATTGGTCGGAACCCTGCCCTCCCCAACCCCCACCCACTGTCTTTGAAAGTGTCTGCTGTGGTGACTGATGTTGTATGGGGTGAGTGTGATGTTTACAGGTGTCCGTAGCTAGTTGGGGGCCAGAGGAGGGTGCTTCTGGGTCCCTAGTCAGCTTTACAGTGATATACAGCCTTTCCTGGGCCAGCCCGTCTCAGGTTCACTCCTGTATAAATCCTGACCTTTTTATAGCGAGCTGTAAAACTCCCAGAACTTTCTTCCCCCCCTCTCTCTCTCCTGAGACCGACCGGCTTTGAAGTTCAGGTCAGGTGGCTCAGGTTTTTTTGTACCCCCTTCTCGCTCCTTTTGGCGGTTGAACTCACTCTTCTCCTTATAGATTTTTGAAGGCTTGAGTCATGTGCCGTAAGAACTCCCTCACTCTGCTTTTTTTTCTAATTCAAGACATCTGCTTGAGCTGAGAAAAGTGGGCCGTTTCCTAGCCCAGAAATCAAACAACGGATTTGGTGTTATCTACGATTAGATCAGTCTGTCAAGCTTCGCTGTACCTGAGTTCTGGTGCAAGACGTGCACATGATAGAGGAGAACAGAGGGGGGGGGTTGTGTGCGAGGGGGGAGGGTGTGTGTGTGTCTGTGTGTAGCGGGTAGCTCACGCGAGCAGGACATCCAGCAGCACCTATTCAATGACATCATGGATGGCTTCAAAGTAGGCGAGGAGGGAGAGCCCAGGGAGAGACAGAGCCTTTTACAATCACCTAATAACTCTATTACTCAGGGCTGTGGGGCTCACAAAAGAAAAAAAGGAAAAAAATATAACGCTCTCCTTTCCTATTCCTGGAAGCGGTGTCCTAATGTACATTTTAGGTGGAGAAGTGAGGAATATGAAACCGGGGAGGATGGAATACAATTGCCTGGAAAAACCCCATAGCAATATTACAATATTACCAGAAAATTAAACATTAGGAAAAAAGGGACGAGCGCATTTCAGGAACGACATAATATTGTTATGATATTCTTTCCCTCTCCACAATGCCCCTCCCCATCAACACCTGACTGAGGGTAATATGGTTAACGATCTAGTGTTTCCATTGCTCTATCGTGGCCAGGCCTGTCTCACTGCAGGCCAATTCAAACCGCCTTTAATGAAGCCATTCGTTTTCCTCTCCCTCTGCCTGTGAGCTAGTGAATGGACTGGACAGTGGACAAACATAGATGGGATGAGAGAGACCCTGGCAGGTTGGCTACAGGAGGACAGGTTCACCTTGTAAGCATCAACCGGAGCATTTTAAGTGTGTGTCTGGGGGGAGTTATGCCTTGGAGCTGGCATATGATATTCTGGTTGATCAGCATCTCTTTGGTGCATCTTTTTCTGATGCTTGTTAGCATTTCATGATAATGTGACGGAGGCAATTGCCTTGTATAGGGAGGACTAATTCATTATCTAATAGATCCAGCTGTATCGCCTCCTAGGCTCCAATTACTTATTGCCATCAGCATGTTGTAGCTCAGAAAGCTCTCTGCTTTTTCTACATTCAAAGCAATGCTATCCTTTGTTGAAGGATACATTGTTTTTTTCCCAATGGTTTTGAATATAGAATGAATGTCTGGAGGGAGATAGACTTGGCTTCACTATCTGAGGGGAGTCCCGCCTCTGACAGTGAGGTACCGGGTGCCTTCAGTGCCAGCCGCTCAGCGGACATGACGGCCACGGAGATTAGAATAGACCCGAAGAAAACAACTTTTGATGGCTGACATTGATCGGTGGAGGAACCCACAGGGCGAGTCAGGGCGCGGCGTACGTGCGGACGGCACAGGGCACGGCGTGGCAGCAGTGGCCTATCGGGCCGGGCCCTATCCATTGTAAACACGCTGCAAACAATCAGCGCCGTCCTGTAGGATAATGGTCAATAGTGCCGCAGTGCTCCCCAGTCACCACCATATTGTGTCGGCCTTGCATCATTGATTGAGCCATGTCGGGGGTAATTAGACTGGAGCCCTGCGTTGTGTGCCAGAGGTTGTGGCGGTGTGTGCTGTCACTGTGGGGCGTCTGGCTTGATGCCACATTACAGAGGGGGCAGAGGGCTGGACTGGGGGCGGGCAGGGGGCCGGGGGTGGGCTGAGGGGGGGGAGTGGCGGAGGCTCTGGCTCAGAGGAAGTTGACAGGTCAATAAGGAGGTTGACTTCCTGTCCTCTGAAGGTTATCCGCCTGTTGCGGAATGTTCCAGACTATTTCAGAATGTGCCCTCTCCTCCTCCTCTCTCTCTCTCTCTCTCTCTCTCTCTCTCTCTCTCTCTTTCTCTCCCTCCACTGGCCCCCTCCATCCTCCATCAGCCTTCGCTCTCCCTGTCGGCTCGCTGTGAGCTAGAGAGGATTTGACTCACCGGTGATCAATATTTAGCATCCCATGCGTGAAACAGGCAGATGTTTGGAGTTTCCTTTTCGGGGACGGGAGGCTTGTGTTGAGTGAAGGGAATCAATGCAGCCTCTCGGCTGGCGGAGCTGAGGATCCGTGGCCCCTGGAGGGCCCCGGCTGGTGTGTGTGCGTGCCTCACCCGCCGGCCCCTTAGGGCCCACCCCTAAGACCCGCAAGTCCCCTGTCCTGACCTAGCAGACAGCGAGACACGGTGGAGCCACCAGGAGCCCGTCCAAACACTCGCAGTCCTGAAAGACTGGAAGTGGGCCGTTAAACAACAGGGCCGTGATTGGCCATTGATTTGCTCGTTTGCTCCACTGTGAAAGTGAAAGTGAGTCGGTGGTGCTGTCTGGCCTCGGTTAAAACTCACTCTCTTTTTTCTCTCTCTCTCTCTCTCTCTCTCTCTCTCTCTCTCTCTCCCTCTCTCTCTCTCTCTTTCTTTTTCTCTCTCTCTCTCCCTCCGTCCGCAGCATCTGCAGCAGCACGAGAACGCGGTGGAGGGCGACGCCTGCTACTACCACTGCGTGCTGTGCAACTACTCCACCAAGGCCAAGCTCAACCTGATCCAGCACGTGCGCTCCATGAAGCACCAGCGCAGCGAGGGCCTGAGGAAGCTGCAGCGCCTGCAGAAGGGCCTGCCCGAGGACGAGGAGGAGCTCAGCACCATCTTCACCATCCGCAGGAGCTCCTCATCCGCCGACGCAGGTAAGAGGCCCGGCAAGGCCCGCGTCTTTTTCCTACCGGTTGTGTTGATCCGTTCTTCGCCTATCATTCCCAGTCGTTCACAGACGTACTTTATGTCACGCACACAAGCCAAATGATTTGGCTGTATTTGACCCATCGTATTTACGTGGGTCTCCTCTCTGGTTCTCAGCTGCATATTTGAAATGATATGGACAATTTGGCATTGAACATTGGTCTACTTATAGTAAAAAAAATATTCAAGAAAATCAAAAACATTCCAAATCAGTGGGAAAAAACGAAGATTTCCACCGGACTGGATCGTCATTAAGCAAGCCACGTTTGGGCAGTTTTAGGGGTTGTGCTTTAGCGGTAGCGCATTCTTGTTTCTTTGTCCAAGTGAAAAGGATGATAACCCAGGTGTTAGCACAGTGATTCAAATGCAAGGCCATGCCTGTGTCTTATCATTTCTTCAACAAGACAAACAAGCCAGTGAGGGTTTGCTGCCTCGTTTACACAGCCAAGTAACAACAGGACCCGGAGGGCCAGAGCTAGGGCTGCAATGCAATGCAACTGTTGCACAGTTCAGTCAGTATCACCACAATTTATCATTTATAAATAATTCAGCCTTTTTGTTTTAGTGCACATGCATCATTACATGCCAAGACACCTACATATATTTTTCAAAGAACATTCCTGCTAGGCAAATGGCCCAACTGGTGAGGCGGCTGTGTTTCTGGTTAATGGAGGCTACAGTGTTGCACTGTTCAGCCATTACAGACACATTCAGAGACACCATTAAGGCCGGCAGAGCAGGAGGAGGAGCCCGACAGCAACAACAACAACAACAACGGCAAAGAGCAGCTGCAACTCAAGAAGGAAGGAAGAAACACACATGTCTCCAGGAAGAGCAGAACCGAGAAGCCAGGGGGGTGATTAGAGCAAGTGAGCTGTGGTCAATTAACACTCTGTCTCAGCCCGGATTGGGTTTTCGAATCACTTTAACTCTGGTGCCCTCACAAAGGGACTGTATTGTGCGTCCACAGCCGTTATTGCCCTCTCTCTCAGACACACACGCACGCACGCACGCACGCACGCACGCACGCACACACACACGGCGTGTTATGTAAAATAAAAGAGAGAGAGAGAGAGCTCTGAAGACGCTTTGTTCCATGGAGGCAGGGATAATGAAGCTAGCGGCCGGGAAATTGTGCAAAAGGCAGTCACAGATCTGAGGCAAATCATTAGAGAACATATTTAGCAGAGCAATTAGGGACAATTAAGCTTTCTGCTCACTGCACTCCAAATATGTTAATGACTACAGTACAGTGGACAAGTGAACATGCACGAGGCCAGAGGAAGGCCCACTTAGGTTAAAAGGGTGGGGGGTGGGGGACTTAGTGTCTGTGTGTGTCTGTGTGTGCATGTCTGTTGAAGGGAATGGGAGGGGGGGGGGGTTGTGGTGTGGTGTGGTGTGGTTCACAAACAAGTCTTTTTTTTTTCTTTTGGGTTGACGACGTTTTTATTTATATATTTTCTTCCCTAACCTTTGATGTGCCTTAATGGAAGCCCATGTTTGTAGCAGTGAGAGAGACTCGCTGTAGGTTAGGTAATGGGCCCCTGCAGTGGGGCTGTGTGGGTAGGGAGACACACACACACACACACACACACACACACATGCGCTGCGGCCTACAGTGCAGACAAGGGTTGCTCCCCTGTTGAGTTACATCAAACTACAGTATCCCTCGCCAACGTGACCAGACCAAATGATCCAACCGTAAACAACTAGCAGACAGCATTGACGAAACGGAACTTTTAGGCTGCCGATAACTTTGTTCGGTTCACAGCGGAAAGTCTCAGTAGAAACTGTCTTGATCGCCTCAACTTCTCAGGTCAGCCAGTGGACAGGGGAATTAGAGGGCAAACTTTTAACGGTGATGCTGTCTTCTTTATGAGGCACTGTGTCTGCGCAGCTCACTCTGCATACTCGCCTAGAGGTGGCCTGGAGTGGAGTTGTAGGAAGCCATAGAGAGCCCCACTTAAAGGTCCGTTTCCTCAAGTCAAATGAGGTAACAGAGGCCTGGCCGTGACCACAGCATTCCGCCTGTGTTCTGTCCCGCGCTCACTCTAAGAGCTGTCATTCCCGGGCTGGAGAACAGAGCAACATGGGCCTTCACGAGGAGAGCAGCTCCTTCCAATAGTGTGTGACGGTGTGTCCGCAGCCGGCCGCCTCGGTGCCGAGGTCCTGATGGATTACGCTACAGATACAGATACAGACAGGCCCTCTCTTGCTCCTTCTCTCTCCTTCCTTCTCTCTCTTTATCTCCCTCTGTCTCTCCCTCTGTCTCTCCTTTGCCAAGAGAAGACTTGGCACCGACTACCGGTTGCTGGAAAGCCATCCCCTTTAAGAACCAGATCAAGTTTTCTAAGCTAACCTTCGCTCTATCTTTCTTTTCTCCACCCTCCTCATATATATATATATATATATATATATATATTTTAAAGGTCTGTTAAATGAAATGAACTGTGTGATAAAGAATGCCGGCCTTTTCTCTCTCTCCCTCCTTCTCTCTCTCTCCCTCCCTTTCTCTCTTCCTCCCTCCCTCTCTCTCTCTCTCTCTCTCCCCCTCTCTCTCTCTCTCTCTCTCTCTCTCTCTCTCTCTCTCTCTCTCTCTCTCTCTCTCTCTCTCTCTCTCACTCTCTCCCTCCCTCTCCCTCCCTCTCTCTCGCTCTCTCTCTCTCCCTCCCTCTCTCTCTCACTCTCTCCCACTCTCTCCCTCCCTCTCTCGCATCTTGTTTGAATTAGGCTGATAATGAACATACCTCTTCATTGGCTAGCGCGAGCGTTCCAGATCCCTTTAACACAGTACCCCCCATCTTTTCCTTTCTTCCCAAACCACCGCTTCACCTCCTAATGCCTCGTCCCACCACCAGCCACCAGCCTGCTCCTCCTGCCCTCCCTGCCTGCAGAGTTGAAGCAGTCCCTCTCGGTGTAATGTTTAATTTCCTCCCCCCCCCCCACAGCTCTTCTGAGGCGCCGGGCCTCTTTCTTGTGGTCGGGGCCACAGTTACTAAAGTGGTGGAAGGTTCCCCGGCTTGTTAAAACAAAGCTGCTCCTGGATTTCTGGGTCAGCTAGGCTGGTAATTCCCCTGACTACTGGTGCTGGGAGCCGGGCGCTCGGGCTACTGGCCCGGCCCCTCCACGGGAGCCTGCGTCAGACCGCAGAGCCAAAGACCGTGACCACATCACAGCGGGGAAAGAGACGGGAGGACAGCATGACGTAACCGGCCCTGCAGCCTCTCTGCCCCGCTCCCTGTTCCTTGGAACCAGGGCTCCGAATGAGGAAGTAGTTACTAGTACACAAAAAATAAATGGACACACACACACACACACACGGTATTTATATATATATATATATATATATATATATATATATAGTATATATCATGAACTTGTCGTGTGTGTATACATTGTGTCTTCACTCTGTTATCACTGGGAGTTGGGTTAGGGTTAGCCACTGGAGGTAGGAGGGGGACACGTGTTGCTCCCTGGTTTCAGTGTCTGGGAGAGCTGACTGGGGCGGCCACAGATGAAGTTCCCTTCCAATTAGACCAACGCGGGGATAAAAGGCAGCCATTGTTTTAATTCCTGCCCCCGCTGGAAAATGTGCTGCTCTGGCACGTTGCTCAGGCGCCTTGGCCTCCATTTGTCTTCTTTTAACCCTTTCTCTGCTGTGTGTGTGTGTGTGTGTGTGTGTGTGTGTGTGTGTGTGTGTGTGTGTGTGTGTGTGTGTGTGGTGGGGGAGAGGGTAAGGGGGGTCGGCACAGCTGGCGTGCCTGCCTGTCTGGAAAGGCCAGTGAACAGGGAGCCCACTGCTGGACTCCAGAGGCACACAATACTGCCACGGCTAGCTAGCACTTTAACGTCAACACGCACCGAGGGAGGGGAGAAGGCATCCTCAAGTTTCCGTGGCGACGGTAGTACGAGAGAAACGGGCGGGGAAGTTAAAAGAGGGAACGAGATTTGGAGTTGGCCGGAAAGAGAGGAAACGAGCTGAGCGCCTTGCGTGCGTGAGTGATAGCTGGGGTAACACTTGAGCGCAGGATGACACTGTTTCTCAGTGAGTGATGTTCACCAGGGCATACAGCTCAATGACACATTGGGGTTTTTCATTTCATAACGCTTAATGGACTGCAGTTATTTTTTGAGCACTGAACAGAATGAGATCATGCCTTTAGAAAGGGCAAAGTTAAATAGCTCCGCAGGGTGGTTGCCCTGCTGCCAGCCAGCAAGGCCCCGGTGGAGGCCAGGAACATAGCAAAGGGTGTGAGTGCACGTGTGCGTGTTTGTCATAGTGTGAGGGTTTTATGTTTTTCATCGTGTGTGTGCCCATTTTATCACTAGGCGTGGGACCTAGAGATTTTCTCTCTGCTTTGGTGTGTGTGTGTGTGTGTGTGTGTGTGTGTGTGTGTGTGTGTGTGTGTGTGTGTGTGTGTGTGTGTGTGTGTGTGTGTGTGTGTGTGTGTGTGTGTGTGTGTGTGTGTGCGGTGCGGGCTGCGATGGAGAACTAACGGGGCTGACGGTGTGGATTAGCCCCTGCTGTAAATCTGCCTCGGTCACAGATGGCAGGCCCCTTGATCGCTGGGCTGTGACGGCTTGGCTCCCGGCACAGGAGGAAATCCCTGTCTGAGAGGCTGGGAGGGCTGGCCCGGGCTGGAGCTGGAGCTCATTGTCGCTCATTGTCTCTTGTCTATCTGGACACCAGGACCTGGCCTGACCAGGGACGGGGGGTGGGGTGGGGGGCGGTATGTGGGGTTTGGAGACTGGCCGGTTGCCATGTTTCACCCAGTGTAAAGACCAGTGGAATCTAGAGCGCAGTGAGAAAGGACTGAGGGGTAGAGAGCAGTGAGACAGGACAGAGGGGTAGAGTGCAGTGAGACAGGACAGAGGGGTAGAGAGCATTGAGACAGGACAGAGGAGTAGAGCGCAGTGAGACAGAACAGAGAGCCAGAGAGCAGTGAGACAGGACAGTGGGCGGCACTAAGCAGTGTCTCTCTGTGGGCGTGGCCCAGTGAGTGGGCCCTGCTGACCGGAGAGAGTTGTTTGCATGGCCCGATGGAAATGAGGCTGAAAGGGATGCGTACAAATTATTCCGCATACTGGCGGAATCTAATTTGGGAAGCCGCTGCTTGTTTCACTAAAAGGGGTGTGCTTCCAGGGTCACACACTTAATAGGCCGGCCTGTCCTGACAACAGTGGCATCCCTCTTCTCTCCCTACGCACTGCTCTCTCTTTCCCGGCCTCATGCATAATTCCTCTAGCACCTAAAAAAAGGAAAAGAAAAAATGAGCTGGCAAAGAACTGTGTGCATAGAAAAGTGTGCTAATCAGGCAAATGCCGGATAGTCTTTTTAAGCCCTGAGCTGCCAGCGCTAACATTGGGTCCTGATATTTTGGGGAGGAACGAGGCGTTAGCGCCCCGTCTTCCCCTGAACTTGAACTGGGCTGGAACTTCTCACCCCTGTGCAGTATATTAGGAACCATGCCCTCTGGTTGCCTTCTCACCCCTGTGCAGTATATTAGGAACCATGCCCTCTGGTTGCCTTCTCACACCCCCTTGACCATGATCCCCAACAAGCTGCACATGAGCTGGGCCTCAATCTGGTTGTGAGGGTAGTCCAGTTTAGCTGTGGCTTCTGAGTCACCAGCTTAGCAATACTGACAAGGGGGGGGGGGGGGCAATTTCCTACTTCGGCCCGGACCAGAGCAGACGGCTGCCATCTATGGAATGCACCCCTTTATTTGTGTTGTTAAAATGCCACGTATACCGGCTCCAGAAACCGGATATTATAGGCCCTCGTCTCCATGCCATATTATGGCCAGGGTGAAATTAGCTCGCCAGTTGCACGGCAGACAGTGCAGCGGTGCTCTTTTAATAAAAGCCTGTTATTGCCCTGGAAAGGCAGAGTGGAGATGAGGGAACGGGGCCAGGGGCTTACCCAGCCCAGAGTGAGGAGAAGGTGAGGAGGGTGGTGATGAGGAGGCCCCCAAGGGCCCCGGGGCCCCCAGCCCAGCCAGGCTCCTGTCAGACGCCTGGCCCTCTAATCTCTGTCCGGAGGGCGCGTGGGCAGGAGAGGAAATTGTTTGCTGTCCACGAAACGTGGCCGGAATTTCATAAATACATTACCTTTCATTTTGAAAATATTAGAAAAGGCCTGGGCTTTTATTAAAAAAAGCTTTTGATGGCTTTATAGATTTTCCAGTTGTGCCGATTGCGTGTCCCAAGCGCTCGCAGGGCCCTGCCGTCCAGACTCATACAAGGAAGTCCTTTCTTACTCTGCCTTATGTTTTATAAGATGGGCTCTGTATAAATTCCCTCTCTGGCTCATCCTGTAATAGCAAAGGGACCAGGAAGCCAGCCTTCTATTCTGGGATCCAGCAGGACTGAACCCGGTCTGTGTCCGGATGGCTCCTGCCCGTACGCCCCAACAGGGGGAACGGGGCTCTCCTGACTGGGCTGGCAGGTGAACAAAGCCTGTGTCACAGCGGCACGGTGCGCCAGACAGACCTGGCTTTAACAGCGGACACAGAACCGTCCCCGTCATGTCCAGATTAGGCCGAGAGACAGAGGGCTACTGAGGGAAGGAGTCCGAGTAGAACGGGATGAATATGTGCTGCTTCCTTTATGCCCCATCCCAAAGAAAGTTACGTTGGGATGGAAAGGAGCTAACGGTGGAGGTGCTCCTCGTTTTGGCCTTGAACTTTTAACTCTGGGGCGGGGGGTGCTGCTTTGCACAGCAACCTTCCTGTGTGGAGAGTTCAATGAGAGCCTTAGTGTGTGTGTGTGTGTGTGTGTGTGTGTGTGTGTGTGTGTGTGTGTGTGTGTGTGTGTGTGTGTGTGTGTGTGTGTGTGTGTGTGTGTGTGTGTGTGTGTGTGTGCGTGCGTGCGTGTGTGTGTGTGTGTGCTCTCTTTGCTTTGTCTTTCCCCCGCGTGTACTTCCAATGTCAGGGATGGCACGTGGGTGTAAGTGTGAACTCGGCTTTTTTATTTTGTGCACACCACCCGCGCACAGGGCCATAAATGAATAGGCACCTAGGTGTGCACTCTGAGAATTAGGCGGTGTGTGGGTGAGAGAGGCCCAGGCTGTCATCGAGCCCATCTCCAGGCCTTTATTTCAGCCCCCTGACGAGGTGCGTGCTGCGGCCGATAGGAGAGAAGGAGACGGCCGGCACATTATAATATTGGTTTCCCTTCTCAGCCGTCATTA
Source organism: Aplochiton taeniatus (assembly GCA_017639675.1). NCBI lineage: Eukaryota > Metazoa > Chordata > Actinopteri > Galaxiiformes > Galaxiidae > Aplochiton > Aplochiton taeniatus. Next base: position 20,062,986 of record CM030173.1, read on the forward strand.
TCAGACACTCTCCTTGAAAGCTGATCCCCGAGATAGACAGTCCATCAGGAGACCGTCATCGCATTTGTACTTACTAAACGTGTTAATGAGTTCTATTTTAGGCTGCGCTGGCTCGGAGGGTGGCAGGGGGCGGGGATCGGGGGTTTTAGGGGTGCCGGGTTGCAGCGCTGGGAGAGAGTTGGGGTTGGGCGGTGTCATGCAGTACCCCCCGGCCTGTAAGTCAAAGAGTGACCACAAGGCTCCGTGGGGGCTGTCAGTCAGGGCCCCGGACAGGCCGGGCTGCGGTTACAAGACAGGAGGAAGTGAGAAATAGACGAGCTGACGAAGGGAGAAATGGACTTTGATGGGTTTGATTAAAGCAGCTTTTGTGGACGGTGTCGAGGAAAGGAGAGAGACGGGCGCTGCCTTGAGACAGAGGGGGAGCTGAGGACTTGTTGGTTTACGGACGTGAAATGCATTGACAGAGCCGTGTGCCCCGTGTTCAGTTTCTTTAGACGGATGTTTCTGGAGAATTCTCTTTTTTTTCCTACACTGACTATGAGCAGCTACTGTAGTGCAGGAACTGCGGCAGCCATCTTGGTTTATTTAGAGGAGCTTCTGTTCTGTAAGTGTAACTTAGATCCCTGGTGTGACTCATTTCAGCGTGCGTGTAATCACAGAACCGCAGTCGTGTCACGTGTACTATATAAATCCCCTCCATGTTTCAGGCCCGTCCTTAACACTACCCTCATAGAATGCACGTCCATTTTTCCTAAATCCACGTTTCCTCGTGTACGTGATTGTTCAGCTTTTTGTTTGCCAGGCCGGCCTATCTGTAGTTGTCGTCAGAAGGATTGTTTTATAGGAATGAGGGATAACAGTTTCCTCCACATGGCGTGCTGTGACTCCCTTCCATAGCCCTACACCCCCACCACCACCACCGGGCGGCACCCCCCTCCCAAGGCACAGTTTCTGAATCGACACCCAGTCTGTCGTAATAGCATTGATTCGGATGTAAGTCTAGGCCAGGTAGTCTGAAAACTGGAACACGATAAATTGTTAATCCTATATCGCCTCATTTGTTGCTGGGATTTGCTGTTGCCAGAGCTGGATGGTTCACTCGCTTGTCAGAAACGAGGCAGCTCAATTTGACCACAGGCAACATGCGAGAGGGGAGAAACTTTTGAGTCGAGAGGAAAAGGGAACGTTTTTATGCTGTGTTATTGTTTTTTCCCTCTGGAGAGAGAGGGAGGTTATCAAAGGTTATGGTGTGTGCTGTAGCAGGGCTCACCTCTTCCAGCAGCGGAACCCATCCAGAAAGATAGGAGGAGGAGATAGATGCCCTGGCACTCTTAAGGCTCCATTAGAATAGAGTCAGTTGAACCAAGTATGCTGGCTCAAAGCGCTGGCGCTTCCATTAATTATCTGCTGCTCTCGGTGAAAGATGGGCAGAGCTAGCAGACTGTGGGTGTTTGTGAGTCTGTCTGTCTCTGTGGAAAAACTGGCGGCCGTCTGCAACAAACACACACTCACACTGGCAAACATATGAATCTGTGTGCGTGTGTGTGTGTGTGTGTGTGTGTGTGTGTGTGTGTGTGTGCGCGCATGCGTGCCCATGTGTTTGCAAGAGGAGCTTTGTGCCATCCCTCCACCCGGTCAATTAAAAGCAGCCAGGCAGATGGCAGTGATGTGGGAAGGGCAGGAATAATTCAATAGTGAACCCCGCTAACCTTTACCTGTGGGCCTGTACGGCAGCCATTGATTATTCACCGCGCTCCCCACCCTGAGGAGGGGCAGGCAGAGGGGGAGAGAGAGAGGGGAGAGAGCTGCACAGTGAGAGTGGAGGAGCCCGGCTAGGAACCAGGTCGCTACATAACCAGTCCCATGGGGAAGGGTTTGAGGGTGGGACAGGTGTTCGGTACAGCTCTCAGTGTCTCCTGCTCCCGCATGTCCAACCATCGTCACCTTTTCCCCCCGGCGGGGATAGGAGGGTTGTGTCAGCCACGTAGACAGGGATTCCAACACCCTCCCTCCCCGCCAGACTCCCAGGACAGCCGTGCTCTTACCTGTCCCCGTTTCCCAGACGCGGGCTGCTATCGATCGGGCAACACTTCCAGGTCTGGGTCTCCTGTCTGCTGTTCAACCGGACAATCTTCACATGTACCTGAGACAAAGTGAGAGGAATAATACGCCCTTCTGAGAATATCTGGGCGTAGAGAAAGGGCTGTGGGCCCTGTAGGCCGCCGCCTGGTCCACCAGTGGTGTGTGTGTCAATCCGCTATTGTTAAAGGGTGGAATTCTGGGGGTTTTCAAGCCGAGCCGTGCCCGTCTCTCTGTTTAACCAGATGTGAGGCCCTTCCTCTGCCTAGCGACGGTCTGAGACAGGCCGCTGTTTGTTTTTGACAAACTGGGACATTCCTGCTGTTTGACTGGGCCAGATTTATGGGGTCCCTCCTGGTCCGGCCCAGGGCCCAGGCCCTCACACTGTCTCTTTGTCTGGCCACGCCGCTCTGCCACGGCTGTTTTATGAGCTGCTACTGGACACATTGCCCCTAGCTGCTGGCTGCCCGGATGGGCCAAAGAGGTGCTCGTCTGGGCCCATTGATGGATGATATTTAAAGAATTAAAAAAACACCGGCGGGGCATGACTCTTGCGTGTTATTCCAGTGGCTGTGTTTTATCAGGGCAGGCCTCCCAGACAGATTCACCAGCTCTCAGAGCGAAGGAGCCACATCAAAGACCCGGGGCCCATCACAGGGGCGGGGCCTGCTTCTTCACGCCTTATTCCTGCTGGTGATTGGTTGGTGGGGCTGTCTGTTGACATGACCCCCCGGCTGGGCAACAGGGACCTTTTCCTCGGCAGACTGAAGGAGGGCTAAATGTCCCCATTTCAGCGGTGTCACGGGCAAGGCTCCACGCTGCACCGCCGTTTCTCGTGTAAAGTGAGCCTCCTTTCGCTCCCCCGAGTCAGAAGAAGCGGCTCCAACAACAGGCACACGCAGTTCTGTTTCTGGATTTCTCGTGGTCTTTGTTTTAGCACATTGCCTATAAAAAGGGTTACTGCACATGCAATCATTGCCTGTTGATTTCTAAATCCTGCAGCGGTTTATTAGGGCTTTTTGCCTTTTTTATGGTTCCGGGCTTCTTGGCACGCTTATTTGTGGAGCCCTCAGAGTTCTGTAAAGCATATTTTCTTCATTTAAAAATCCTTTTAGAATAGGGAAAGAAAAGAGGGGAGAGAGACAAGGCGAGTATGTTGGAAAGCCGCAGCACAACCCACCCTGACCAATTTGAAGCATTAAGATGAATAATCCACTGTTTAGAAAGCAGGCAAAGGTCAATTTTCACGCTACCTGCTCTGTAAGCATACAGGATAGCCCGGCATATCGAGTCAATTCAGCCGCGCTGCACAGTCAAGAGGAAAGGACAGGCAAGAGCGCGGCCCACTTCAGAGTGGTGCCGCTACGTTAGACCAAGTGCTGCTATAAAAAGATTTCTCCCTCGTTCGCTCAGCCCAGTGGCCAATGGCCACCTGTTCTTGACGTTTCAGTGCTCTCCTCTCCGTGATGCGTGTGGACTTGGATAGACAGGTTGATAGTGCCCTGCTAAACGTGATAACTATCTGATATGGAGCGTTGAGCTTAAGAAAGAGTGGGACCTCAGTGATCCAGCAGGTACAGTAGCACGCCGGCTGGGCTTTCTCCCGTTAGGCTTCGTTTAACATTAGCTCTTACAATCGAATCGTCGAGTTGCCTTTTCTTTCGTGCTGGACTTTTTTGTTCTGTTAATCCAGTTGATTAGTGCACCGCGAACCCCGGCCATGGCCTGTGCCGGCCGGTGTAACCCGAGGAGGAGCAGGTGAGGAGCAGCAGGGGGAGGAGGTGCAGGTGAGGAGCAGCAGGGGGAGGAGGTGCAGCCGAGGGAAGTCGCTGTTGCCGCGTTCACCTGTAGCTCTCCGCTCTCTAATGTGGCCATGAAACGCGCTGCAGGAGACAGGAAGCAGAGGCCAGTGCCCCTCCTCAGGCGGTCCGTAGGGGGGAAGGACGGCACAGTTCCCCCGGGTTGGGGAGGGATTAGACCGGGACCTCTGTGGTCATCTGAATATTCAAAGAGTGGGCTTAATGGCGCCTGGGAGGGAGGGCCAGAGCCTGCAGCCAGGCAGTGGAATTAGCATCTAGAACAGTGTCACGGCGCTCCTTTTTCACCCTAATGAGCCGCACACAGAACACAGCGTCACAAATGGCATGCAGTGCGCACGGCTATTGAAACCCAGCACGCAATTTAGACGGGCAAGGAGCCGTTGCCGACTGGGAGGGCAGCCATTTTGCCCGGACGTCATTTTGGGAACATCTGCAGACTAACCAGATATTAGCTGTGGAGGAGTCTGGCGAGGTATGGGGGGGGGGGGGGGGGGGGGGGGGCTGATGAGAATGATGCTCGGGTGTTTTTTGGAAATGAGCGCCTCTCTCATGTATATGTTGAATATCTCGAGCACTTGGGAAGGTGGAGACAGGGCACATACTTGGGGGCGAGGTGTGGACGGGGGAGCACAGTGAAGGTGTCTGAATGCAGCACACAACTCGCTGTCAATCAGCCAGACGGGCCCGTAGGCTGGCAGCTTTCACTGTGTGTCGACTGGGCCCAGTATGGTAGGACGACTAAGGAAAAACGGACTCGTTTTTTTTGTCATGTAAAACTCGGCAGGAAAATCTAATTGGGCGGGGGAGAGAGAACGATGGCCGCTTTGTTTAAGGGCCTTCCGCAGTCACTTTTTGGGCCCCATTGTGCGCGGCCTACAATAGCATTCATTTGTGCCCCTGGCCTGGGCTCTTCCTTTCTGTGGCGTTGGGTGCAGTCAGCTCCTGTCCGTTCCACTCTGTCTCCACGCTTCACCTCCACGCTCCAGCAAAGCCCGGGAGGGGAGGGGGTGGGGGACTGGGGGGACTGAAAAAGAGACCCCACCACCAACACCCTGCTACTTCTCACACAAGCAGCCAACTCACTGAGCCATTTTACCCGGCTTTCTTATTCCACTCAAGTAAATTCTTTCCCGCTTTGTCTGCAGTTCGTTTCCCGCCTTTCAAAAAAGAAGTATCTGTACATTTTCTTCAGCGCGTTATCTGATTCTAGGAATTCAGTAATTTAATGAGAAATTATTGGAATTGATTGCTCAGTAAGTTAAGAGACCGTCTTGCCACAAGGGCCGGCCAAGCTTGCGATAAAAGATTTGAGGCTCCATCACCATAAGGAAAAAAATAAAATACTTTCTTTTTCAAACCCTATCATCGTGAAACAATTCTCGATAGATGGGTTGTTTTGATTGAGAGCAGGCTTGTGGTACAGCAATATTTCAGACAGTAGAAAGTACGCCGGATATATTTATTAGTTGGTTAGAATCTTTAATCGAACTAAATCGTTGTGTATGGCATTGAAGTTGAGTGTCAACAGGCAGGTTTTGGAGTGCCGCCTTTCACTTCCAGGGATTTCTCTCAAGTGTGACAGTGGTTCGAGTCTCTTTTAAATCAGCACTTGAGTCTCACTACAAAGGAGAGCACTTAGGGCTTAATGAGGTCTTCCCCAATACAACCCTGCTAGGATCGGCGACCCCGCCTACCGTTTGTTATAAGACAGTATCATCCTGTAAAACTCATTTTCGAAAAGTTCAAAAAGGAAATAACGATATTTTCGGGGAGGATTTCAATTTTGCGAAAGATTAGTAACAAACGTCCTTTAAGCATGCCATTTCCCTGTGAGGTTTGTTCGATGAGAACATGGTGCAGTTGAGTTGGTAGCAGGCAAACATGTGAACTGCGTGAGTGGCAGCACCCAGGCTGCACTCGAGCCCGACCCCCACCCCTGTCCATGTGCAAATTGAATAACGGCTAACCTCCTCATATTTAGTGCACTATTAATGGCCCTCTGCCTTGTGAGGGTGTAATCATGCGTGATAAAAACCGGGCCAAAGTTACTGAGCTACGAGCAATCTTGTGTGCATTAAAGTGTCCTTTTTTTTTGTTGTAAAGGTCGTTCATAACTTGGTCGTGCCGTTGATGTACAGTGAGAGATATTGATTGATTAATGCATAAAGTGCTCGGAATCCATTTGGCTCTGTGAAAGGGATGGAGAGGAGACTTGCACTCTCCACCCCCCCCCCCCCCCCCCTCTCTCTATCTCTCTCTCTCTCTCTCTCTCTCTCTCTCTCTCTCTCTCTCTCTCTCTCTCTCTCTCTCTGTCTCTCTCTCTCTCTCTCCTCTCTCTCTCTCTCGCTGACTGTGTGTGTCTCTCCCCCTTTGCTCTCTCTATTTTCACCCCTCCCCCTTTTGTTGGAAGGGCATCATTTTTCGCTAGCTATGTTTAAGGGACAAAAGCCCCTGTTTCTGCCAAGTAATGCATTCAAAGGAGCATTGATTCTCATCAGTGTCAGTTGAATTACTCTCAAAGCCTTGACAAGGAGTTGCTCTTCTATTAACCTGCCCCCCCCTCCCCCGCCCCCGCTACCTCCCAAAAGAAGAGTGCTTTTTGGTGCAGAAGTTTATGTAGCAGTCCCAGGTCTCCCTGGCCATCATAGGACAACACAGGAATGCTTTTTTTTACTCTCAACGGGTTCAAAGCTAGTTAAGTTACAAATAAATAACCTTGTATAGTGCTCAGACCCCCCCCCCCCCCCCCAAACAAATCATGGGCCTGGGTGTGTCGTGTCGGTGATGTCATGGGGTGTTATTTTCAGGGGTTAACCTCCACCACCGCTGGGCCTCCATTGTCCGTCCTCCGATTGATTCAGGAAGGACATGGGTATGGCCTCCGTGTCTCCTAAGGAGGCTGCGCGGAGCCTTTGAGGGCCGGGTCAGGGGGTCACTACCTCAGGGCTGCGTGACAAGGCAGGGTAGACCTCCAGCAGGCTTGGAGGCCCCCCAAAAAAGGGGGGCCCTACGCGCGGGGCCCTTTCCCTGAGAAACGTGGGCCGCATTAGGGATTCAGGAGAGAGTGTGCCATCGCCGCACCTTTCATCTCCACCGGGGGCTGCTCCATTAGGATCTTTTATCTTTGTGCTGATGGCTGCTGCTGATAATGCAGCTGCCGAGAGCGGGAACCCAAAACTAAAGACTCCTCCTCACCCACAGTCAGCGCTCCCCTCCTCGGAGTCAGGGCTTCTCTCCTCTGTTTCCCACTCGGCTCCCGCTCAATTTACCGTGTTATTCATATATGTTCCGACACATATGGCACGTTTGGTCAGTTGTGTGTATTTTTCTGTCAACACGTCAATGTTCCATTTTCAATACTAGCTGCTGCACCCGTTCTGCGGGCGCTGCTAATGGCTTGCGTCTCTGTCAACATTCAGCCATGGCTGTAGGTGGAGCAGCTGCAGCCCCACCCCCCACCCCGGAACCCCCCCACCCCCCTTCCTCATCCCCCGCCAACACCTACCAGCAGAAGGCTTTAATGATGATCCATTGATACCCATAAGATAACCTGCGTTTGTGCTATTTTCGAGTAGCTTTGTATTCATGGCTGTTGTCTTTCTGGGACTCTGTTCCTCCTAGATGAAGGGTAATGGCTTCCAAGGTGGAGGCATGGGGAAATATTGGAATGATTCCGCTAATGTTGCCGTGAAATTGCATTAATGCTATCACATGCAAAGCCTCTCTTGAAAACTTTGCTTTTGGGGAAGAAAACACAATCGCATAATGGTATAGTAATTCATGCAGCCAATGTTTTTCAAACGTTATAGTAATTATGAGAAATACTTGTAGTTTCCCCGTACATAGCCGCGGCGCAGCAAATCTCATTTCCAAAGCGGGGAAGGAGCCCACTGAATAATCATTGTGTTTAATGCTCTAGTCATAATCCCAGGTTTCATGATGGTTTTCTAATGATTTTCTAATGATGTTAAATATTAGTAGAGAGTGCAGCCATAATTTGAACGCAGCGGTCGTTTTTCCAGCGCTCTATCAGCACAGCCGATTGCAACCTCCGTGAAAGCTGCGCGGGGAAGGGAGATTTAAGGTTCGGCCCTTTTGGTGTTTCATTTTGCCGTCCGCCATAAATCCTCCTCCGCAGTGCTCTTGAAGCCTCTGCCCCTGCGCCTGCCTGTGCTCCCCAGGTGGGAATACGATTAGGTGCAGGGGCCATTTCATTCAGTGCCACTGTCCGTCCGCCGCAGCCATTCGTAGGAAGAAATAAAACCACCAGAGCAGCCCCAGTGGAGGAAACACTACAGTGGGCTCATGGGAAATGAAATAAAGAAAACCAGAGGAGGGGGGAAGGAAGCAGCAAAACAACGGTGGAGTAAATGTCAGGGAGAAGAGAGATGGAACGTGGGGAGGGGAGGGGAGGGGGGGGGGGGGGGGGGGGGGGGGGGTTGTGGAGGGGAGATCCGGGGAAAGCTCTGTCCCTGACGAGTGACAATGTAGAGCAAAATATGTATTGGAGACAAAGGCTTTGTCTGCTTCCCTGGGCCTCTTCAATGAATTACACCAGCATGCCCCCCCCCCCCCCTAGCTTTTTAATTAAATGGCTGCAGCTCCATCTCTCTATCCCAAGCTCCCCATTACAGGGGCTAGATAAGGGATTGCTATCTGTAGCATGTTAAAAAAGGCTGCTGGGCAGCCAAGCCTCATGAAATTTGTCACAAGATCTCATTTTCCTCATTGCCAGACGTGATGCTTATAATTGATGTGGAGGCAGTTGTAATTTATTGGCCGTCTGCAATTATCGTCCCCTACTAGCGGGGGGATGTGACTGCAATTTAGATAGGGGACGGGGGCAGTAGTATGGATGACTTTGTGTGTGTGTGTGTGTGTGTGTGTGTGTGTGTGTGTGTGTGTGTGTGTGTGTGTGTGTGTGTGTGTGTGTGTGTGTGTGTGTGTGTGTGTGTGTGTGTGTGTGTCCTCGTGTGTGTTTTGGTTAGCTTGGGCTTGTTGCAGGCACACACATGATTGCAACATGGAGGTCTCTCTTTATTTTCTGTCGTGCGAGGTGTGTGTGTGCGTGCGTGTGTGTGTGCGCGTGCGTGCGTGCGTGTGTGTGTGTGCGTGTGTGTGTGTGTGTGTGTGTGTGTCCAGTGGCTGGGGTCTCTTCAGGATGCAAATTGATGGCAGGGCCCCGTATCAAAAACAATATGTGGCCTGTGAAGCAGGCGTGTGGAGCCGAGGTGCCGGGTCTGTCACCGCGCCAGCTGGACTTTCACACACAGCCGGGGGGTGGGAGGGCCAGCAGGGGCCAGGGGGGTCAGGGAGAGCCGGGGAGGGGGCTGGTGCTGCCGTGCTTTGTCCACCTCCCTCCCTCCCTCCCTCCCTCTTTTCTGTCCTCCCTCTCCCTCCTACCCTACACCCCTCCCTTTCCCCTCACTCACCTCACCCATCTATTTGCCTCTGGAATTCTTCAAGCTTTTCCCCCCCTCTCTCTCTCTCGTAATAATGACTGTCATTCTCAAGGATTGTTTAAAAAATCTAGTCATTTGAATACTGAAGAGGATCAGGGACTCACACTCCATCAAGGGAAATGCAATCAAGCATTTATTATTATATTTTTAATCAAATTGTGAATTTATTTATCTCATTACCTTTCGCTGGCAGTTTCTGAGAAAAATGTAGGGACACACACGGCACCCAGCAGGAGGTTTGTCCCTTCTCTATGAAATAACATAAGACATCCATCATTGGGCCCTTGACAGCCTCTCTCTTCGTTAATGCCAGCCCGAGCTGTATTATGACTTTAAACCACCTCCCCAAGTTCATTTATTTCCCTCTCCTGGTCACAACAATAAATATTTAATAAATAAATCTTGGCAATGGCGAGCGCCCTGCTGCTGTGTTAAAAAACATGCCGTCATTAACACAGCGACATCATTAGCGTTATGAAGGCAGCACTCAAGTTTAAAAATGAGGGAGCCCCCCCACCCTCTCTCCCCCCAGCCTCTCCCCCCCTATGAACTACGAGGGTCACGTGAACTGTCATGGCTAAGGACAATGTGCTCCACTAGGTGTTCTCCGCTCATTAGCAACGCGGCAGTGGCCCCCTGGTGTGTGTGTGTGAGTGGGTGTCTGTCTGTCTGCCTGTCTGCCTGTCTGTTTACTCTGCCTGCTATTCGGACACAGTCACATAAACATTGAATAACCACACAGATCACATGGAGTCATTTGAAAAAAGGCATTAATGCAACTCACGAAAACTCAGCTAAAGCTCTTTATTGCCTAGTCACGGTGATAACCAGCATTAGAGCCCTATTTCCGCATGTTTTAGCGTTGTCTAATGCCGACTGCATAGATAGCTTGGCACGCACACCGCCTGTTTGATGCCAGCTCTTTATTTGTCAGTGAGGCTCCCGGTGCTACCCTGGGAAAGGATGTCGGCTACACGGCCGCAGTCTTTCTCCTCCTTTTGATGTGCACAGCTCGTTTAGAGTACGCCGTAAAGGTGTGCCGGCGGTTAGGGTTCCCTGTAGCTCAGCGGTGGCCGAGGGGGGGGGGGGGGGGTTTGTCCCGTCAGCATCCTCCGTGACAGAAGCGAGGGGGACGGGCGCTGTCACCCACAGTTTGGGGATGAGAAAGGGAGGCTGTGTGTTTTGTCTACCTGTAGTTTGATGTCGCCAAATTAGATTCAAATCTAGAAGGCGGTGGGAGACAGAGACTCTGGTTCTCTCTCCCCCTTTTAATAATCCTCCTTGTTTACTCTTTGGGGAGCCATCTTGATATGCATTATTTTTTTTTTCTTAAATGCGAGGAGAGGAGATTGTCTTTAGTAAAGGGAGTAGGCAGAGCACCATTCCAGCAATATCCAGGCTGGGAATCACGCAGGAGAGACAGAGACAATAGTGGAACACCGGGGAAGAAAGAGGGAAAGAAGGAGGGGGGGGGCTGCACCCTTCATGCCATTATCTTTATGGCATAGCAAAACATGCTCCAGGCAATCAGCATGAAATTGTTAATTGCTCAGCCCACTTGAGCGTTGCTCTGGGGACAGGGACAGAGAGATCCTTCCGCAGGACCCGGATCGAGCGAGCGAGGGGGTGGCCAACTAACTGCCTGCACGTCCCAGCCTCGCACAGCAGTAATGCTGTCAAACAAACAACCCAGCCCCCCCCCCCCTCCCCTCTCCCTCTCCCTCCCTCTCTCCCTCTCGCAGTGACCTTCACAGAATTCATAAAGTGCAAAGGCAATCACCAGAGGCATGTTTCCCAGAACATTTAGAATGAGTTATAGTTCCAGTAGCATGTGTGCTACTTTGTAGTTTGCTGTAGATAATGGGCTTAACTTTGTTGGAGTGCCACAAGGTTGTTTGGAAGAAAGTGGAGCCGGTGGTTGAGGCAGTTGCACGAGGCAGGGAGATGAACTGGAGGGCTCTCTGTGCTTACAGGTTGGAAGGTTGCTCCTACTCACGCAGAAAGCCCTAAAACGATGTAACCTAGTTGCCTCTTCAAAGCTCAAAGGTAAACACTCACAACAACAAAGAGAACTCTGAATCTCACTTTGTGTGTTGGTGTGTGAACAGACTCTTGTGTGAGTGTGGGGGGGGGGACTGTGTGGGTGTGTGTGTGTGTGTGTGTGTGTGTGTGTGTGTGTGTGTTTGTGTGTGTGTGTGTGTGTGTGTGCATGGGGTTAAGGAACCGGGGCATTGTTCAGATAAGCCTGTGAGAGTGATATGTTCTGGCCAGGATGCCAGTCATGGCTGTACCAGAGCGGTGTGTCAGAGGTGCAGGCCCTGGTAGAACCCTTACAAAGAAGCCCCTTTGTGTTTTTTAACAAGGCTCAGGGGGGGTGCGGGGTGGAACGTTTCCCCTCTGCACTAAGTCCGGTCAACATCAGTTGTGCCCCCCCCCCCCCCCTTTCACTGTCCCTCCAGCCCCTCCCTGAGAGTGAACTTGACCCGCTTAGGAGCGTTCTCCAGGTGGCTCCGAGTGAGTAAAAGGCCTTTCTTTTCCAAACCCCCATCATCTGGGTCAGAGCCCCCTGGCTCCGCTCCGGGCCGTCCCTGGTTTTCTTACTGTCTAGGGAAGAGCGGCGGGTTGCGCCCCGCGCCGCCTTAACTGGGCCCGTCACGCGCGCCGATCGCCTTAGCCGCGGAGGCAGCGCTCGCACAAGCTGTTGTCTTCCAATGGGATTTTGGTGGCGGGCGACGTGCTCGCGTCGGGCCCTCTCCCCCGCTCAGAGCAGCCTCTCTCCTCACACAGTGATCTGTTATGAAGCAAATGAAGCGCTGCTGGGCCTGCCGTAAAATCCCTTCACTTTGTCACGGTGCGCTTTCTGCTTTCTACGGGCCCTCCTCGCTGCCTGGCCTCCCCTCTCGCCGACGCTGGCATGGCCGTGCTAGGAGGAGGCGCGGCGGAGCGGCATTCAAAGTCGGCCGGCCCCTTGGCTTTCCTGTGACGGAGAGAGGATTCTAAGTGCTAATCAATGAGTCTTAAAAAGCGGCATTGATCTCAATTAGAAAAAGAGGACGTTGGAAACGGAGCAGACGCTTTGGCCCGTCACGAGTCGACTTTGGAGTGAAAGGAGAGGAGGAGGCAGAGAGCGGGCGGCTGGGATCTGTTTGGAAGCACCGGGGGACCACCTGTCAGACATGTGTCACCACAGTGACTGTCTCTGGTACTGTGTGTGTGTGTGTGTGTGTGTGTGTGTGTGTGTGTGTGTGTGTGTGTGTGTGTGTGTGTGTGTGTGTGTGTTTAAGGGTGAGTGTATGTGTGTGTGTGTGTGTGTGTGTGGTAGATAATCCGGCTGAACACTCTCAGCCAGGAGCCGGGTTAAGTCAGTGCGCGGAGTCTCCCGGAGCCCCGCTCCGCTCTCCAACGCGTCTGCGTTCTGAGGCGTGGCCATCTCCCGGCCTCCCCGACCCGGGGTGACTCGGGCCTCCCACGCCTCCGAACAGCGGCGCTGTGTGCTCTCAAAGGGAGACGGCCGCCTCCGCCGGTCGATGGGGCCGTGAGCGCGGCTCTGCCTTCGGCAGGAATTGGAAACGCCTCCCAGTAACGTCTGCTTTGACAGCGGCCTTGTGTCTCCCCCATCCAGGGCCCCGGTGAGGATGAGGGGGAGCGGGCGGGAGGAGCGGCGAGAGTCAGCCGGAATGGCAGCTGCTAGGCCGGCATTGATTGCATTAATTGGTATGCCAATATGTAAGCTTGTTACATCCACCATTGCTTAGGATGATGGCTAACAACTCCTGGCTGATCAATGCAGCCAATAAAGGCTTCGCCCATTAATGAGCAATGTGGTAATTAATGTTATCCCTAAACCAATTAGTGGAGCTAGTGCAGCTACTGGTAAGCACAGCCAGAGGTTCCACCAGTTGATCAATCTCCGTCCTCCCGTGGCCCCGCTGCATCGAGCGGCGTCTCCTCTCCTCTGTGGGAGCGTATGGAGCCGTAGGAGGTGGGGCCTACCTGTCAGTGTGTGGAGCCGTAGGAGGTGGTGCCTACCTGTCAGTGTGTGGAGCCGTAGGAGGTGGGGCCTACCTGTCAGAGTGTGGAGCCGTAGGAGGTGGGGCCTACCTGTCAGTGTGTGGAGCCGTAGGAGGTGGGGCCTACCTGTCACTGTGTGGAGCCGTAGGAGGTGGGGCCTACCTGTCAGTGTGTGGAGCCGTAGGAGGTGGTGCCTACCTGTCAGTGTGTGGGGGGGAGGAGGGGGAGGGGGGGGGGTCACATGACTTCAGTGTGGATATTCAACAGTTATGATGTGGAACTATATGCTTTCATTTTCGTCACCTTCCATTTGCTGTTCTGTTTTTTTTATCATTATTTGTATTTATTTTTTTAATCCCCAATTCCCCGACCTACTGTTTCCGAGGTGTTGTCTGAAGCAAAGCATTAGGTGGGAGCCCTATCTGTAGATTAGACCAGCTGGCTTAGAGTGGGTACCTCTCTCTGTCTACTATCCCTGTTAAACAGCCCCAGCTGTGTCCCCCCGCCTGGCTGTCTACACAGCTGGAGAGAGAGAGAGAGAGAGAGAGAGAGAGAGAGAGAGAGAGAGAGAGAGAGAGAGAGAGAGAGAGAGAGAGGTGGGGGGGGGATGGATAGAGAGAGAGGGAGAGAGGAGGGGTGGATAGAGAGAGGGAGAGAGAGAGAGAGAGAGAGAGAGAGAGAGGGGGGGGGGGATAGAGAGAGAGAGAGAGAGGGAGAGACAGGTCGAGCTCAGCAACAAGCCCCGAGCACTCCATCAAATAGCCTCTGATAGACACGCAGTCTGTACAGGAAATACGACGGGCTTATAAATCAATACTATTGTTTTCGCGTTGAAGAGCAGGACTAGTCCTGCCTGGAATCCATTACCTCACTTATCACACAACACAGTTCCAACGGAGGGCATTTTTCTCTCGCCTGCGCTCTGCCTTCCACATTCTTGAGTGATGTGAAGAAAGGACTTATTTCCTCATTCCAGAGCAGGCTTATTAGTTGGCGAAGCAGATATCGGAGATAGGGTGACACCTGGTAAATCTAATTGAGGGCCCGGGAGTCGTACTTTTGAAACAAAAGAAAGCGAGGAAAGAAAAATGAGTGCAAATGGTGCCTGGCCTGGCCTCTCCCTAGTCTCTGTGTCAGCCTCTCTCTCCTAAGAGGTCGAGGGGAGGGGGTGCGTTTGCCACTGAATGGAGCCTACTGTGCAATCTGTAATTGTTTGTCATAAATTATGGAGGCAGATCTTAAATATGCATTTGTTTGGATGTCACAAGCCCTGTCAGGAATTGCATGATCCTCCTAAACGTGTGATTTCTTGCATGTTTAAGTGATGTCATGGGACAGCGAGCCGTCTCATCTCGCTCCTACACGGCCCAGTCACACGGCTGGGAGAGGGGAACGCTGATTTGAGCAGGTGGACCAGATACCGGGAGGAATTATCTCCGTTCCTGGAATTCTGCTGCCTGACACGGATTCAAAGGGAACACGTACAGCTAAATCCCAGATGTAGAGTTATCCGTTTGGACAAGGACTTTACACCTAAATTCAGTTTTATTTAGCGTGTGTTGTTAAAGAGCCGGAAGGCCCCATCCGTCTCCCAGCCTGTTAGCCGGAGCCTTAATCGGTGCTTACAGCCGGGCCAGGCTAAATAAACAGTAAGTAAGTTGTCTTGGCCAGAGGAACGTCAATGCCTGCAACTTGCTCCAGCCTTTGCTCTCAATGGCTGTGTATTGACCCCCCAGGACCCCTGGAGAATTCCCTAATTGAAAATTAATATTGAATCAATGCCGCGGGCCATTTGCATATTGATTATAAACATCCAGGAAGGCACCAAGTATGTGTGGGATCAATAGGGCCCTTCTGCAGCGAGCTGAGTGCACTACATCACATGGCAGCTGGCTGCTCCAGAGGTTAATGACTGCTGCTTGTTAAGGAGCTCCTGTCAGGTGGAATCCAGCCGCGGGGGTCTCC
>CM030173.1:20088322-20325275 GCA_017639675.1 Aplochiton taeniatus
GAAGAGGGAAGGAGAGGAGGCAGAGGCACACACAGGCTTAGCCCCCGCACTAGTGCTCTAGAGCTGGAGGAAGGGAGAGAGGGACAGGCAGCCCAGGCAGGCAGGGAGGGGAGGGGAGGGCAGAGGAGCTGGCTGTGCATGAAAGAGAGAGACATGCAAAAAAGAGCAGGGACTCACTCTCTCCTGTCTGAGGAGCTCTGGAACCATTCTCAGGTAGGCTTGGATTTTCTCTCTGGGTCTCTCTTCTTTTTTTTTAAAGGGACAGTTACTATTGAGCATGCAGCAGAAGTTTGACTTGGTAATTTACAGGGGACTATATGAATGTACATGTCTAAATATTGAGGGAGAGCTGGATATGTAATGAGTGAGTGTGGCTGTAGGTGCTGCTGCATGTTAGCAGCCAGGAGAAGGAGCCGTGGTCGTCCTGATCTATTATTTAGCGTGGCGTTTGTGCCTGTCAGTGTGATTACGGCCGGGGTAATCACTGGTTCTGGTGGGGGCCGGGGGGCCGGCTGTTGCCTGGCCGTCGGCTCGCTCGCCGCGCAGTCTTCAGAGGCTCATCTCCGCCGGACGCTTCTTCTTCTCCACACGGCCATCTGCTTTTGTCATCTCTACATATTTTGTCTCTCTCTGTCTCCCCCCCCCCCCCCCCTCCCCCCCTTTCCTTGTGTGTCTAAACTGTCTGTTGCTGCTCAGCCCCCCCCCCCTCCCCCTTCCTCCTTCTTCTCCCTCGTCATCCCCACCCCCCATTAATGTGTGTAAGAGGCTCGCTCTCTCCCGGCTTGTATAGGGTGACACCTATGGGTCGGACTAAGCCCCTGCACTTAGGTGCAGGTGGAAGGCAAGACTACGGCATAGCGTCAAGAGTGTGTATTTTTGTAATGCTGCTTGTGATGATCGTGTGTGTGTGTGCGTGTGTGCGTGTGTGTGTGTGTGCGTGCGTGTTTGTGTGGTTTGTGTGGTTTGTGTGGTATATATTTGTTCATGTTTGTATTTGTCTTGTATTTCCCCCGCAGATTCTTTTTTTAGTTTCAATCTGATTGTTACACCGTTTCAGCAGTGTGTGCGCCTGCATGTGTGTGTGTGTGTGTGTGTGTGTGTGTGTGTGTGTGTGTGTGTGTGTGTGTGTGTGTGTGTGTGTGGAGGGGGTGTGACTTTGTTAGAGCACATTTCATTTTGCCAGGAAGAGAGATGCTACTGTAGGATCCAGTGCCTTCAGTGTGTCTCCTCTTTGAAGGCGGGGGCTAATATGTATTCCAATACCCAGAACAGATGAGTCTAATCTCTGTGGCAGCAACGGGGTTTATTCCGCTTGCATGATTAGATTAGGGGGAACTCTTTAATATCATTGTATTAGGAGGGTTAATGAAGACAATTAATTAGGAGATAACCTTCAGGCTATTGTCCTTTGCATGTCTAAGATTTGGGTTGGAAATGGCCTCCTGCCATAGCTGTGAGTGTTCCTCTCTGCTCGTCAACTTCAAGTCCTAATCTATGACTACAATTTGAGTGTGCCTTCCATTTGCCTCCTACTCCTAGGCCACTCGTGACCTTTCATTAATTATGGCCGGCCGGGCTTTAATCATTGTGTAATACCACGGCAGATGAGATGAGGAATAGGCACAGCCATTTGCCACTTAAAGATGTAGTGCCGCTCCTGGAATTAAATGTCTGCATTTCTGCATATATTATAGAGGGTGGGGGGGGGGGGGGGGGGGTTACAGTGAGGCGTGTGGTAAAAGTGTCATACATCTTGATTAAAAACCGAAATAAGGAAGCGCCGTGAGCAGGCTAGAGGGCTGAGGAGGGGGGGGAAGGGGGGGGGGGCAGATGGTGGGGGGAGAAGGGAGGGGGAGGGGTGGGGCGAGAGGCACTGCTGCATCCCCTGAATATGTCCGTCTGCAGAACGTGGAGGTGGCTGGCGGCTGTGTTTGGTGACGCCGAATCAGAGTTGGGGCGTTTTTTTGGTGGAGCTCCCGGTGATGCTCGGGCATGGTAAACTATGAAACCGAGGCATGTTTAAATCGTAGCCGTGTGGAATTACACTGGCAGTGCAGGTGTAGGACAGCTAAGAACTGACACTCAGCCCCCTCCCTTTTTTCAAAGGTGTGAAAATTTACCTAGGGATTATTTTGTAATCTGAGTGATTGTATGGTCCCCTAATTCTCCAGGAGCACTGTGGCTTTGCACAGGCAGGAGCCTGGTGGGATGGTGGGAGGCTGTGCTGGCAGCTCCCTACTGGTTTTCTGGGCCGTGTTTTTTTTGGAGCGCCTAGCCTGCACATAAATGTGGGGCTGTGCTGGCTGGGAAAATGGCAGGTTGCCTTGGAAACGTAATAGAACCCTGGTCAATAATAAAATATATATATTTTAAATATAAATATGTTTAAAAAAAATGTATGCAAGTGGGATCAAGGGAACACTTAAATGTGCTTTTTACAAGGAGCCAGTTATCCCCCCTAAATACCTTCATTTAAACACTGGATGACTGGCTACAGTTCACTATAATGCCTAACAACATAATCCATACACCAATCATACCAGCCAAGAGAGCTGGGGCTTCCTGCTCCATGGCACAGGCAGGAAGAGGAGGATATTGCTTGTGGCATGGACACAAAGGTGTTTCCCATTGACTCCCAGATTTTATCAATGCGAATATCTTCAAGGATATTGGTATTATGCTTAGTAGAATAACAGTATTGGCAGGGCAGGTGCGATAATTGTTTACAGTATGGGCTCAGGCAACCACAGCAGGAGAGGCTGCAGTTGTTCACAAGGTACCTCGGGCTTCAGTCCAGGTTTTCATTCCAAATACAAAATGTCTTTTGATCAGATTTTTCAAGTTTTTTTTCTTTTAGCCTGCCTGTCTGGATCTATTTTGTATTTCATCTCTTTGAAATGTGGGGGCACAATGTATTTGCAAGCACTGTCCACCCATGTGAGGCTAGCCTTGAAAGATTACCATCCAGAAAAAAAAATTTTACTGAAGAGAATATAAAACAGCAAAGGACAATAAACCATAGATTTTGGATTTAAAACAAATATATACATATATGTGAAAAGAACAGGACAAAAATGGAACAGTGCGGAAATTGTGGCCAGAGAATATTTAGCGACGCTAAAGTTTAATGACTCTACGGAGGAGTATCTTGGCATAGGTTACACGCAGCATTTTGTAACCAAAGGGCTATAAGTGCTGGGGATAATGTAAGATCATAAAAGTGGTGTAGGCTGTGGGTTGTCAAGTGGTGAGCTCAGATCAGATGTGTGTTGACTGCAGGGCTGAATATTTGAACAGGACATTTCAGTAGCTGGCGTTGTAGCATTGTCAATATATCAATAGCCCGTTGAGTAGAGACCTGAGCGCGGAAGCGTTTTCAAAGGAGCATTTAAGTACATTTGCTGAGAATTAGCTGACTTGTGTAATAACGGATAGGGTTCCTTACTGACTGTGGCCCAGTTTACTGTTGCTAGATCAATGCTGCCCTGTGCTAGTCCCACTACTCTTAAACAAACTTAACAGACACAGGGGGAGGGGAGTGCTCTGGGGGCACAAGAGAGAAATAAAAAAGATTGATGCCCTTTTTATTATGTTTTTTTTTTTTTTTTTTTTTTTTTTTTTTTGCTGTATTTCCTCAATGCATTACTTACAGATGGCCTTATCGGATATCCATTGTTTGGAATTCAATGCGTCTAAAAGGCCTGATATATATCGAACGAAGGCTTTTAAGGTGGTTACAGGGGATTTCTGCATTTGACTTGGCAGAAAAATAAAATGAATTGTGGGACTGAAAGTCTTAAATATTTAAGATTTTTTTTTCAATAGCAAGGTAGCAGAAGTGAAATGAGCCTTGTATTGGTAAGTAGCCTAGCAGACTGCAGCTGGGTAAAGCAATGCATGAGAAAGAGAGTGGTACTGAGAGAGAGAGAGAGAGAGAGAGAGAGAGAGAGAGAGAGAGAGAGAGAGAGAGAGAGAGAGAGAGAGAGAGAGAGAGAGAGAGAGAGAGAGAGAGAGAGAGAGAGAGAGAGAGAGAGAGAGAGAGAGAGAGAGAGAGAGAGAGAGAGAGAGAGAGAGAGAGAGAGAGAGAGAGAGAGAGGGGGAGAAAGAAACACACTACTCACACAATTATTTTTCCTGTCTGCATACTTCAAACCGCTTTGGAAAATGTGTGTATGTCTCTACCACATGTGTGCGGTTTTCTGTGGTTTTATGTCCATATTAAACAGAGGAAGCCATAAAGATATTTGTGTCATGGTCTTGAATAAATGAAGAATTATATCTTTTGGGCTCATTTCAAAAAAAATATCTGAAACATTATTGTTAGAATTTTCTTTATAATAGTATTAGTGAAAATATAATATAAGGGAAAATATTGAATATATTTGGATATCTCTTTGGAAAATTATATTTCATATTAGTTGGTCTGATTTCTAATTTTGTATTGTTTTGTGAAAATTAGGTTTCCCAACTGCATTACCAGTGATCAAGCAGTACAGGGCATAAAGGAGATCCCGCCCTCTTTGTCTGCTAACCTTGTAACTGCGTGTCAGCGAATGTAATTGTTGTAAGCTCCTATAGAAAAAAAACGCTGCCGTCCCTTTAAGTGCTTCCACCAATTCTGATGGCGTGGTGATTTACATATCCCATCCTCTCCTCCCCCTTCAGGAGAGCTGAGCGAGGATGTGGAGGCTGCCAGTGAGACCACCACAGACCAGGAGGACCAAACCAAAGACAGAGAGAGTGGGGGGGAGAAGGAGCTTACCAAAGGGACAGGTAAGGGCTATATTTACTTTCCACACATTGAGACAGCACTGCCCTCATGGAACTTGTGGCACTGCACCTGATTTACCTACATACAGTAGGCCTTTCCACTAAACGAATTATACACATTTGACCAAAATATAGAAAGTCCCCTTTTAACTGATGGGACTGTCTTACAATTCCACAAATCAAATTTGCAGTTTGGGAAAGGCCACTGTTTCGTGCAGAGGGATATTTGACTCATCAGACTCCCTTCAGACAAACTAAGATATATAGTCAATTTAGATCATCTGGTCAGGTGCCATGTGACTTCTGATTGGTTTATTCTCAGTGGGTGATACATGGAGGAGGAGAAAAAAGATTGAGAGGGGGGTGTGTGTGTGTGTGGGGGGGGGGGGGCTCGGACACGTGACAGGGCTGCCCCCTCGCTCCACCCCCCGAGGCCACTCCCCTACGTTGATTGTGTGTGGAAGAACACACACCTGTGTTGAATGTTACCAGCAAGGAATTGTTTTCGTTTTTTTTTTATCATACGTTTTTTTCTGATGGGAGGTGCAAGTGTTGCAAGTCCAATGGTGATGGGCCGAGTTTAAGGAGGAGGGTGGAGGGACTTTAGGCCTACTTCAGTGCTCTATATAGTTAAGACCTACTCTCTTAAAGCAGGGGGGAGGGGTGGGAGGGACTTGAGGCCTACTTCAGCGCTCTATATAGTAAAGACCTACTCTCTTGTGCTTGAGATACAAGTAATATGTTTTATCCATCTTAGATACATTGTTAGCTTCTACATTTTAATTGATGCACATTGGTGTTTGGTAGATAAAGGATATTTATCTGTTACAGATGTAGGGTTAATGTTTGAGTTTTAGTCTCAAGTGAACTTAGATTACTTAACATATTGTAATATGTAATATAACATATGTAACATGAATAATAACATATTGTAATATGCAATATTGCAATATTGAACAAAGTGTCATATTTAGGGGGAATTGTACTTGTGGTACATGTGGACACACAATCAGTGCTGTCTTGTTTTTATGAGTGGTGTTTGGAGCACTACGTAAAGTAAGCGCTGACACTGTGGCCTGGGTCTGCTTCCACAGTGGCCTGTCAGGGGTGAGAGGGTGTTGACACTCCCTTTTAACACACAGGCTGCACGGCCATCCCTCAGGCAGGGTTGGCATGAGGCCTACCCTTCACATGTATGAGACATGCTCTGGGCGGATCACAGCGCCTGGAGCCCGAAGTGCAGGGGCCCCGATCCAGTTCACGGCCTCAGTAGTGCGCCAACAAGAGCAGGCTGGCCTGCTTTCATTTTAATACCGATTGGAAAAGCAGAAAACAGGAGAATGGAGGCTAAGCGGAGAGTGGGAGCACATCTGCAGCTGCTCTTTTGGTTTTAGACTCCAAGTCAGGAGTGCAAGGCTGAGGAAGACGGTTCTGCCCCTAGTCGTGCAAATGATGACACTGGCTGGTAACAGGGTGAGATAGATGACGTGCTTATTTTAGCTCCACTCACTCCTGGCTGTTGGCGGATGTTGTTATTTAAACGATTCAGGTTTAAAAGCTTGAAAACAATTCAGACATTTTGCAGACCTAACAGTTTTTTTGAGGAAGTGCAGCAAAAAAAAAAAAAAGTTCATCACAACGTTTGAAGCCCGATCTTAGCAAAAAAAAAACGTCTTTGATACTCAAACTTTTTCTTTTAAATGAGGGTTGAGTTGTTTGTGCTCTTTGAAAGGGCGACACTCCTCTTTGATGGAGGAAATAATGATATGCATGCCTGCCTGAAAATGGCTAAAAGTATATTTTAACACATCAAAATAAAGCACTTTAAAAAGCATTAAAATGAGCTGGCCGATTAATAATTCACTCATACCTGTGGTGCACAGGAAGACGACGGCTCGCATTAGGATTCCTCCTTTTTGAAAGGCATGCAATTTGATACAAGCATATTCAATTCCTTTCCTCCCCTCTGTCAGTCGCTAATCACCAAATAAGTGTGTTTCTGTGTTTTCACAAAGGAAAGATGTGCTTGCATATGAAAAATGTACGGCTTCCCAGCAGCTTATTAGAAACGCTTAGTTAAAAATAGCGTGTGCATTAGGGAAGCCGGTGCTGGGTTCTGTTTGATGTCAGTGAAAAGGTGGGTGGAGAGGGAGAGATGAAGAGGGGGGCAGGCAGTGTTGTCAGCTAAAGGTAGACAGCTGTACTTTAATGGTTGGCCCCATACTTCTGGTGGGGTTGATGGACGTGGTGCCAATGCAGTGGCAGTGCGCCCTGCCTCTCCAACGTGGGAGAGGAAGCCCCCTGTGACCCGTTTGGGCAGCAGAGGGACGCGGTCGGGGTCCTGGCCGCTCCCTGAACAGCGAGTCTGCTCGACGAGGGTGTGTGATCGCACGGTGCTGACCTGCTCTTTGAAGGAGTATCTAAGAGGGGCTCCACAACCCCGCAGTCTGATGCTGAACTGCTCCTGTGGTCCGCCATTAGAACCGTTGACGGGTTTTCTTCTCATCCCTGTCATGGCACGGCGGTTGGAGCTTGAGCGTAGCAAAAAAAAAGTGTTTGCCTACAAATGACACTCAATGTCAGGCAAGGCGGCATTAGCGAACACAGAAGAAAGGTTTACTTCCTTTTTTTAAACCCAGCGTCAGTCTCATTTTCTCTTTCTAGTGCCAGGACTCCTCACAATTCATTAAAGCCATTTAGAAATACGTAAGGAGGCTGCAGGAAATGCAGATGTATTCGGCTTGTCATCTCCTGAAGGATGCCTTCATTATTCTGTAGCTTTTCATTTACCTCAAAGATCACACAAGCACAGACTGTAAACACACCCAGCAAGTGCTCTGTAATTACATGTCATGGCAGAATGTGAACAAGGTATGATATACCATGGCAACTTTAGTCTTGCTTTATTTATTAAAACAATAAAGTTCATGTTGGCAGTAGCCACGAGCCACCTTGCCCAATAAGTAATCTGAGGGGTCCTTTTTTTTCGAATGGTGGTTATGAAATATTTATAAGTAGCCTGCCGTGAGCCTCTCTCTCCCCTCAGCTCACGCCTTGTTCACCTAGCTGAGACAGCATTAGGGAAATGGAGGGGTGCTACTGCTTAGGACGGGGAGGGGAGCAGGTCTCCATTAATGCATGGGGATACTGAAAGGAGAAAGGTGGGAGGCTGGAGCTCGGGGGGTGGGGTGGGGGGCGGGGGTTTGGGGTGTGTGTGTGGGGGGGGGGGGGGGGGGGGGGGGGGGGGGGGGGGAGGGGAAATAGAGGGGGGAGAAGCCAAGAAGAAAAGGAAGACAGTGAAATTGTTAATACACTTAAGGGATGGGAGGACCAGCCACAATGTGATTTGACATATTTAACATAAACGTATGGAGAAGGGTTGGTATTGAGGTTGCCTTTATAGGGAATAAGGAAGGAGAAGGGGTGTGTGTGTACGTTTGTGTGCGTGCGTGCGTGCGTGCGTGCGTGTGCGCGCACGCGCCTTTGTGTGTGTGTGCATGTGTGTGTGTGCGTGCGCTGATGGTGAGGGGGTATGTGGTTCTGCGTCCACAATTGAGCTTTATGAATTATTCCACTCATACCCCCCTTCCTCCCGACTTTCAAATTATAGGAGGCAGAGCAAGGGAGGGAGAAATGATATTACCGTGTAGGTCATCGCCATTCTGACACCGGCAGCAGAGCAGCCAACCAAATTGTTCCCATCTCTTTTCCCTTAAATATTTACTTATACCTAGAAATCTCTGTGATTGGATGAGTTTGGAGGGGGTGCCTTGTGCTCAGGTGTGTGTGTGTGTGTGTGTGTATACGGGATGTTAGTCAGTATGTCTGTGCAAGCGTGGGTGTGTTTGTGTGTGTGTTTGTGTGTGTGAAGGGCAGGTGGACATTTCTCTGACGATGTGGTAAACGTTAGCACCCCCTAGATGCAACAAAGCAGAACTACAGGTCGAACAACTATTATATAGTATGCGCTGCTTATAGTGCTACCGTACAGTGTGACTCAGTACACCATATATATATATATATATATATATATATATATATATTATAAATATACAGTACATAAATAAATATCTAAATAGGTATGTTATATATAAACCAAATGGTGGTATTCAATTTGTTAATCCATAAAATTTTGTCGATATTTGTCATGTACTGAGTGTAATTGAGACAAATCCTCTGGTACACATTTGCAGTAGTGTCATGCTGTTATAGCCTGACGTCTAAGTATGTAGGTAAGTGGTATCGCATGAAGTCAGAGGGGAGCCGTAAAAAAAGGTTTACATATTCATAACATGTCCTTTGAGACGCTTGTCATCCCTCAAATTATAATTCCTTTTGTCTTTGAAGATAATAGACCATAAATTGTCCTTGTTTGCGAGCCAACTGGCTGAAACATCAGTGTTTATGAGTTTCACGCCTGCTAGTCTAATGGGCCAGCAGAGGCGCCTTGACAGGGACTGTCCTTTAAAGGTGAACGCAGTGTCAGCTTCCTGCCAGCCGGCCCCAAGATTAATAACAGGGCCGCTAATTAATATTCCCTTTAATTTCTTCATTTTAAATTTGTCTTTGTTGCAGCCATGCCTGTAGGCCTACATAACCCCCCCCCCCCCACCCCCCCCCCCCCCCCCCCCCCCCCCCCCCCCCCCCCCCCCCCCCCCCCCCCCCCCCCCCCCCCCCCCTTCTATCTCTCCCCCTCTCTTTTTCATTCCTTCTCTCTCTATGCTGTTGAGGTGGTTTTTCATTTAATAACGACAGGCTTATGTATCAAGGAGAGAGAGAAATGATGAGCTCCAATATAGAGTCGCATGCAAGGCTTTTGTTGTAATTTTCTTTATTTGAAATTAATTGATGCAGAGTAATTACCTGAGAAATATGAGGTGAACTGGAAGACAGCCCTTTGTCGCTCAGGGCTGTGGCATGGCCTCTATATTAAAAAAAAGAAGAGTGGAAAGGGAGGAAGGGGTGGAGGGGAGAAAGGAGATAATATTCAGTTATTGTTAGCATATGCATTAAAAGTGAATGAGTTGTGACACAGGGGAGTTGAGCCCCTCTTCTCTGTATCAATGGATAAATTGCTGAGGGACTGGAGGCGAGGGCGGCCCTGTGTTGTGAGGAGCACAGGGACATGGGGAGATAGAGGCAGTAATTTGGCCCCTCTGCTATCAGTGTGTGTTTGGGGGTTACCCTGGAGGCTCTCATGAGTTCTGTGGAACGGTAGGCGCCGTGGGGTTGGAGCTGGGGGGTGTCGGTACAGTGCCATCGAGGCCTCTTGCCCAGAGGACAGTGTTGGGTCTCAGCGGTCCAGTGAGGCTGTGGGGCCAGGCAGCACGGCACCAATGGAACACAGGCCAGCCCAGGAGTCGGGGACTACACGCTGCCAGTCCCCAGGCCTCCCTGAGGACACAGCCGGCCCCACAGACAGTCTGTCAGACCTGGGCCCGTGAGAGAGTGAGGAAGGCACGAAAAATATCTTCCACCCTCCTTGTTCTTTTCAAACCGCTCCTACTTAGTGTCCCCTCCCTCTCTGACCTCCGGGGATCTCCATTTCTCCAGAACATGGCGCCGGCCAGGGACATGAGGTCCAACTCCATGACACCCCGGCAGCTGGGATTACATTCCTTCCCAGCTTCCAACGGCCACGTGACCTGTTGTGCTCATTCAGTGGTGCCTGTCGTTGGTCACTCACTCTCCAGCTGCCGTCCGCTTTTTTTTCTTTCTTCATCCTAACTACCCCACCACCACCCTTCATCTTCCTTAAAAGCACCAGGCGCCTGTGATTGCTCCAGAGACCCGGTGTTGCAGCCCCCACCCCTTCCCCAGGCTGCAGTCTGAGTAATGCAGCCCCGCAATGTCGACGGCGGCCTGGGAGGTGAGACAAGGTGCCAAAGTCCAAGTCACTTACGGGACTTGACAGGCCCCCCTGGTTTACGGAAAAGGCCCATGAATTAATAATCACCTAATTGACTCTTAAAGTTTTTTAGTTTTTTTTCTTTCTCCTCCTCTTCATTCTCTCAATCTCTCCATCCATCTCCAGTCTGCTTTTGTGCTCTCAGTTTAAAGCTCATTCTTGTGTATCTGTCAGAGGAGGTTTGGCAGTAGAAGGGAGACTTGGTGTGTAGTGACCGGACCGGACCGGGCAGGGTCGGGGTCAGGGTCAGGCTCCCTGTGTCCCCTGTCACACAGAGGTATCAGCGTGGTGGCACCCTGGAGGACACAACCATGGGGATGGGGATGGACGTCACCGATCAGACCCATCCACTCAGTATGTGTGAGAGCTCTCTGCGCGGCCCAGTGCTGCCGGAGTGCCCTCCTCGCTCTCACACAAATTTCCCGGGCAAGGTCATCTCGGGAACGCCAGTTCAAAGTGTAACTCACGGCGCCTGTGAAATTACAACGACAGAAGGCACTGCCGGCCCCGAATATTAAAGAACTTTGGACAGACAGTCAATTTTCATTTTTTTTCGGCTATAAATTTCAAAGGACGGAATGGCCTCGCCAAAACTGGGGGTTGCGGGGGGGGGGGGGGGGGGGGGTCAGCCCTTTTTCCAGCCCTCGTCTGTAAGGTGCGTAGCCAGTTAGGCGCTCCCTCTCCCTGAGGCCAGTACACATGCAGGTCCCTCCACCAGGAGACAGCGCTCTGGTCACATGGGCCTGCCCAGAGATGTGGTCAGCTCCACCGCCGTGTTCGGACCATGCTACCTCCATGGCCGCACACAGGCAAGGAAAATCAATCTGTTCTTTTTCTCCTCACACTCCTATTCGTTCAGGTGTGTCCGTCAGCTTGGCAATATTTTGGTGGACTTTGTTTTCTCGGTTTACCGGACAAGGAGCAAACAGGATGCGGTAGTGGGGCTTTAGTCACAGGGAGCCGATGACAGGAGCTGGATAGGGAGTCCAGGGGGAGAACCATAGATCAGATTTATGGAGTCCTAACGGGCTGTGACGAGGTAAGGCCCGGGCCCAAAGCGAGCCTCCCCCTCATACTTCAGTGTGTGCGTGTGTGTGCGTGTGTGTGTGTGCGTGTGTGTTGGTTGCCTGTGTCTCACACAGACATCCTTCCACAGGCAGGCTCCAACCCCTAGGGAAACAAACAGGCCCTTGTCCCAGCTCTTCTCTGTTAATTGAGTAGGTGCTAATTGACAACCTGAAACTACCTTCCTAATTACAAATCATGTTTATCCTCCTGATCGTTAGGCTGAGAGGCTGACAGTGTTTTCCCTCCTTGCTGTTCGTGTGTAGGGCCATCAGTGTAATCACCCGGGTTTTCTGAGTTCTGCAGTGTTTGGGGTTTTTCAAGACAGCAACGCCCCCTCAAGTTGTTCATAAAAGGGTGTTATCGTTGTTGGATGGAGACTATGTCTGTCTTGTAGTTAGGACTGGCCACATAACCTGGCCTTCCTCTGTCAGGCTGTCCCTCTGTTAGGCTGTCTCTCTGTCAGGCTGTCCCTCTGTCAGGCTGTCTCTCTCTCAGGCTGTCCCTCTGTCAGGCTGTCTCTCTGTCAGGCTGTCTCTCTCTCAGGCTGTCCCTCTGTCAGGCTGTCTCTCTCTCAGGCTGTCCCTCTGTCAGGCTGTCTCTCTGTCAGGCTGTCTCTCTCTCAGGCTGTCCCTCTGTCAGGCTGTCCGTCCCTCTGTCAGGCTGTCTCTCTCTCAGGCTGTCCCTCTGTCAGGCTGTCCCTCTGTCAGGCTGTCTCTCTCTCAGGCTGTCTCTCTGTCAGGCTGTCCCTCTGTCAGGCTGTCCCTCTGTCAGGCTGTCTCTCTCTCAGGCTGTCCCTCTGTCAGGCTGTCCCTCTGTCAGGCTGTCTCTCTCTCAGGCTGTCCCTCTGTCAGGCTGTCCCTCTGGTGCCTCTCCCAAGCCTCCGCTCCCACGTGGGCTTTTATGGGCCGCTCTTTATGTGTGAGGATCTCCACCACTGAAAGCCAGCAGTCAGAGAGATGACTTTGGAGAGGAAAGCAGTGTGGGGAGGAGGGACGCGTGTTCCCTTAAACATCCGGGCCTGGCTCCGGCCTCCCGTGTGCCAACAGGACGTTTAGCAGAGTCTGGGAAGGAAGGAGAGGCCGAGGGGAGTGAGCGATGGCCGATGGAAGAGGAGCAGAGGGGGAGGAAGTAGCAGGGACACTGCCCATGACGGAGAGGGAGAAGAGGGGGGGTCCGTGCCAGCGAATGGGGAGGCTCCCTTCAACTTGAACATTTCCTTTGTCTGTCGGGGGACTGTGTTTAATGGGACCGACTGTGACTGGACCTTAATGGGGCGTCCCAGTGGCTGATCCATCTCCAGTGTCTCCAGGAGATCCAGCAGCCCCGCCTCTCTGACCGGAGCCAAGCCCAGGGCAGGGCCAGCCCCCACTGGGGTAATCAGCTCAGCTGCCCCCCTCCTGATTGGAGCTGACACTTTAATGTCTGGACCAGTTGCGTGGTCAGCCCTGTTTAACTTAACCCCCCCAAAACACATACACATCCCTCCCTGTGCCCCCTGTTCTCAATTTGCCCTTCGTGGACTGTACAAATCAGGCCAAATGTAACTCTTTATGGCCTCGTTTAGGGCCGCCAAGATACCTCCTTGAGTTTCACAGGGAATTCGTTCCCCTGGCGTCCCAGCCACAGTGGTGCTCTCGGCTGGCCCTGCGCCTCCCCGTCTCCCCCCACGCCGGCTCCGTGTGGATTTAGCTCCTTTACGAGCCCCGGCTTAGCCCAGTATTTATATTCAGCTGTGAAGCCTTTTCTGTTTGCCGCTACTATATAGTTTGGCTTTTTTTAATGTAGCCTCTCTCTCGCTCTCTCTCTCTCTCTCTCTCTCTCTCTCTCTCTCTCTCTCTCTCTCTCTCTCTCTCTCTCTCTCTCTCTCTCTCTCTCCCTCTCTCTCTCTGTCTCTCTCTCTCCCTCTCTCTCTCTGTCTCCCCCTGTTTTGGCTATTTCATCAGAGGCAACAGCGCTCTAGGGTTAGCAGGGCACAGGGACCGTTGTGGTGCAGCCTGCTTGGAACGAGACGGAGGAAAGGGAGCGGCCCTGCCCTGTTCACACAGCCGCAGGTCACATTAAGAGGAGCAGCCCTGGGGTGCGTCCTGCGGGCCAGGTGAAAGCCCAAAGATGGGCACCTGTGTGGCAGTTAGGCCCTCTCTAACGTCTCCCCACCCTGTGAGCAGCGGAGCACACCGTCTCGCACAGATGGATGCTAATCAGCAGACTGAGGCCGTCTGGGAACCCTCCGGCTGATTTGGAAGAAAAAGATGTTGTTGTTCCTCCGAATCCTTCCTTCATTAGAGCAAGGCAGTTGTACTTAGCTTTGTTGGTGGGATGAAAACGTCTTGCTTGGCTCTGAGGGGCTGGAGCTTGGGGTGTGAATCTCTCTTTCCCTTTCTCTCTCTTTCTCTCTTTCTCTCTTTCTCTCTCTCTCTCTCTCTCTCTCTCTCTCTCTCTCTCTCTCTCTCTCTCTCTCTCTCTCTCTCTCTCTCTCTCTCTCCCTCTCCCATTGTCACAGTCCACTTGCCCTAGCCCACACAACCCACCGAATGAGGCTTAGCTGGTTACAGAATTTCCAATTAAGTGGAGAGTTGCACTGGCACTCACTTGCTGTGTAGACACAAAGACCGGGAGGATTTAGCCAAGCAGGGTCAAGCTATAGGTCACTGTTTCCACCAGGATTTCCGGGGATATTGGCTCCACAACTTAAAAAGCTCTGGCTGGCGAGTCCAATTGCCCCTCTCCTCCCCTCTCCTCTGACACCGATTCTATTTCATCCCCAGCAGAGGAATCTAAAGACCTCACCCCTTCCTTGGTAGCAATTTAAACAGAAACATGTTTTGATGAGGAGAGTGAGCTTATGTGGCCAGTGGTCATGAGTGTAATGAAAGCAAAAATCCAGTTTCTCGCTTCCTTTCACGGCTCAGCGATATCCGTTGGTAATTCTGCTTTGGTGGCACTCTCGAGAGCCTTTGAGCCAACTGCTTGTTTTGATAATTGTGCGAATTATGTACACTCCAAAATGGAGTTGAAAATAGCTGAAGTTTACACCTCAACTGAAAAGCGCTCGCCCTAAATTCCCTCGAGCATCTCACTGTGGGTAGGATGTCTGACACAGACGTCCAAATCGCTTTCCACAGCCCTATTATGTACCATTGTAAAGATTATTCCTGTACTTATTTAGATTTTAGATTGAGAGACTCACTTCTTCCGTGTTCACATAGACAAGAACACGGCTGAGCTGTGACTTCATGTGCTTGAGCTTAACATATGCAAGTCAGACGTCTGTGCTAGAGACTACCTGGAAGAAACTCATTAGGGGGAGAGAAGTCTGATTTGAAGTGGAGTTGAAGACTGACGTGGATCTTCTTCACTCTAACGCTGTCTGATGAGATAGCGATGAGGATGTCTGCCTCCTCTCAAGTTTGGCGAATCCCCTCATCTCCCGCTCCACTTCAAACGCCCGAATCTGAGGGAGAGGCGAAAACCCAAAGCTGCCCGGCCTGGCAAACCAATGTTTTGATTAGCTGTCGGTGGCGCCGTGTGATGTCTTAACGATCCAACATAGGGAGAGACGGGCCGTCAAAGCACTTGTCTCCCGTCAGTGGCGTGCGGATAGGAGGACTAGATGGTGGTTTGGAGGCGGGAGGCGCCAGTTGGCCCATCAATTGCTGCCCCACCCCAGTCCCATTTAAACGTGGTTATATCACGTTAAGGAAGACGTTTCAAAGCCCTTTATCCACAGCGCTATTGATTGACTTGTTCCCGGTCTGCCAAGTCTTCACCTTGTCCTGATGAGTCCTCTCCCTTCTCTCTTTCCCTGTGTGTGTGTGTGTGTGTGTGTGTGTGTGTGTGTGTGTGTGTGTGTGTGTGTGTGTGTGTGTGTGTGTGTGTTCTCACAGCAGGATCCAGGCATCCGGAGAGGGACCAGACTGACTCCCCGATTCCCTCCAAGAGGCCGTCTTCCCGGTCAGAGACCTCAGAGAGCCCCCTGTCCTCCAAGCGTCCCAGGACAGCTGAGAAGAGTGTTGCAGAGCAGGTGAGAGGAGCCCCCTGTGCTGCACATACACACACTGTAGCTGTCCTAGCATTGGTCCACTCTTTGAACTTGCCAATCAAACGAAGGTTGCTGCTTCTCCAATTACCATGTCCTCATTAGAAGTCCTGAAACTCACACATCACTTAGGAAAAGCTACGTAGAGAACTACTTCTAAGCATTGCTCGGAGATTTGAATGAACCGAACCTTCTTTGCATTATGCATGAATTTATCTTTTTTTAATCTCCAGAAAATTAGTTTTGCCCCTTTATTTCACTGCACTTGCATTGCTAATTGTGCAGAAGGTGGAAAATCAATATAGCATTTGACAGATGAGAGGGCTTTGAAGTGCGTGCCAGGACTCTGGTGCTCTTAGTCCTAGCCAGTGGGATCAGAGGGACCTGCTTGCTTCAGACGAGGGGGGGGGGGGTTGGGGGCGGGGGGGGCTCTCCGCTCCCTGCACTTCTCCAGCCCTTCTCTCAACGAACAAGACTCCCGTGCTCTCCGTCTCACCTCGTTAACCTGCGCGGATTTCCCCCCTCCCCACCCCTCTCTGAACCAGATGTACCAGTGCCCCTACTGCAAGTTCAGCAACACAGACCTGAACCGGCTCAGAATGCACGTGATGACGCAGCACTCGGTCCAGCCCATGTACCGCTGCCCGCTGTGCCAGGACATGCTCAACAACAAGATCCACCTGCAGTTCCACCTCACACACCTTCACAGCGTGGCGCCGGACTGCGTCGAGAAGCTCATCGCCACGGTACGTCTGCGTGTAGCTGTGCGTGTGTGCGCGCGTGTGTGTTTGTCAACTTGCATATCTTGCACTTACTTGTTTTCACCCACATCATTTGTCAACAATGATATGATATTATCAGTGGTCAATGTTTAAATGTTTTTTGTTAGACTTCCTGGGTCATGGCTACAGAGTCACTCTTATGGTACAAAGTGAGGTGCAAGCCTTTTCCTGCCTTCTCCATCTGCCTTGGAGCAAAGCGGAGCGTAGTAGATAGTCATGACTTGGCCCTTACTCAGTCCTAAGCCATGTTCTCTCTCCAGTCCCCATGCATGCTGGCCCCACACTCCTGTCACATAGGCCCTTTTAATTCTGTGCATTCATCCTACAGCAGATGGTGTAGCACTGTGTGAGCTCTCTGGCCCACAGTGTGTTTCCTTCTAGAGAGCGTGCACATAGAGGCGGAGTTCAGCCGCTCAGTCAAGGACCAGGCATAAGGGACGGGCCCGTTGCTGCCCCCCCCCCCATACAGCATGGTCATGACTCAATGCCTCTTGCTCACCCTGCTTGCCTGGCTGGCAGGCTGCGGGCAAGGATGTCTCTCTCCTGTTTCCCCTCGCCGCTCTTAATTGATGACATTTGAGCCTTTATCAAAACACAAAAGGATGCTGTTAATTGTGAAATGGCTGCAGGCCACCCCATTGACTCATTGGAAGTCAGATATTATGTTGGGCCTTAGCGTGGACTCTCTCTGCCATCTTCCTGTGTGCCAATGTCCTAATGCCTTCGTCGTGGAGCTTTCTTCCTCCTCCATTGTTACCCCCAGTCAATTGAGCTGGCGGGAGAGACAGCCAGAGTGGGGCTGAGAGAAAGGGAGACTATTCTGTGATGTGTCAGACGAGCAGCTCTCGTACCTCTCCATTCGTTTGGTAGCACATTGACATTCCCCTCATGTCTCCCGTCACCTCAGTGCTTCTCAAAACAAAGGCCTCTTTTATTAATGTATTCAAGTAATTGTGACACAGATGAATTGAAATTTAATGAACACTCTCTCTCTCTCTCTCTCTCTCTCTCTCTCTCTCTCTCTCTCTCTCTCTCTCTCTCTCTCTCTCTCTCTCTCCCCCCTGCTAATGAAATGCAAGTTCAGGCAATGGAAATGTTATTATTCACCATTTCTTTCATCTAGCCCACATCAAATCTCATGTGAATAATGAATGCACTGATTGTACAGAGACTGTAGAGTGTGTGTCTATATGTGTGCTTTCGGAGTGTGCGCCCTGCAATCACAACTGACACTCTTAAGACCTTGGTCTGAAAACTGTCTTTGGCTCCAGTGCTAATGGCAGCAATATGATAATGCTCTGAGTGTGAACCTGGCGAGCATGGGCACACACCCTGAAGGTAGATCTATAGGCCCATATCAGAATAATGGCATCCCACTTTCTCTGTCTCGGGGGAGAAAGCTCACCTCATTTTCTTTTAATCATCATCAAAGGGAAATATGGTTTTATTTGCTTTCCTTTTCCTGTAAATGACTGAGCAAATGTTGATATTTGTTCTAGCCTGTGGCAATGAATTGCACGCTGGACAATCACTCAGTGGAAACGTGGCTGTGCCTGCTGCCTAGCTACCCACCCCACCCGGCTAGAAAGCAAATGGCGAACACATTAGTATGGAAGACAGCAATATTTTTTCTTTTATAGAGATAGTAATGCACTGAGCCCATACTAGAGACACAGGGGGGGAAACAGAGGTAATATAATGCACATTAAAACCAGCACCTTTTTTATAACTGGTGGATATAGATGGAAAGGTACTCTGTCCTTTTCCCACGTCTAGCAGCCGAGCTTAATGAGTTCTGAAATAGGTTACTTTTATTTCCTGCCGACCATGCATAAAGATGCACACACTCTCTCACCCTTCATTTACCCACCACTCTGCACCGCTCCTCTCCCTTGCTACACGTCATCACTCCATTCTCCCCATCCTCCCATCCTTTGCTTTCCCTCTTTTCTATCTATCCCTCTCTCGCCCTCTCTCGCTTTCTCTCCCTGACTCTGTCTCTTTCCCGTTCTTTCTCTTTCTCTCTCTTTCACTCACTCACTCACTCACTCACTCACCCACTCACTCACTCACACTCACTCAATTGCTCTCTCTCTCTCTCTCTCTCTCTCTCTCTCTCTCTCTCTCTCTCTCTCTCTCTCTCTCTCTCTCTCTCTCTCTCTCTCTCTTCCTCTCCCTCCCCTCCTTACACCCGCCCTCTCTCCCTCAGCCTATGTCTCATTTTCCGTCTAAGATAGGGGTAATGAAAATAATTGTGCTTCATTAATTCTGAGTCTGGCTAGATGATAGCCATTTTGAACTATGTTTGCCAATTAGGCGGCCCAAATTAAAAGTGACCTTGGGATACTCTCTGCTTTTTCCTCTCGTCGCCTAATGAAGCAGTTGTCTAGAAGCCCTCCACTTTGTAATGTAAATCACTGCTGTGTTTTCTGTTGTGGCTCTCCATGCCGGTCTCATTAATTTGCCACTTTTTCTGTGGATGAAAGGGAGGAGGAGACGTGGCGAGGGGAGAGAGAGAGAAAACAGAAAGAAAGGAAAGGAGCTGGATAATTTACAGTGGATTTCAGATTGCACTAATCGCCCAGTGATGGACTGGAAAACGTTTACTGTTCCACTTAACCCTGGAAAGCGGCGGCTGCTGGAGGAGGCTTGGGCCATGCCCAGGGAGGCTGGCTTTGTGTGGGGGGCTGTCTGTACATCATGTGCCTCTGAAGCATGCTACTTTCACAGACCTCATCATCTTCCTCTGTTTGGAGGGCAGCTCGCCAGTGGCACAGGGGCTGCCCTTTTAGAAGGAGACGCACCAAAGGCAAAAGCACAAAAGATTTAAAAATGGCCCACTGTTGCACTGCCATGTGCTCAAGGCTGGCCTGCGTTCCCTGTAGTCCACTGGAAAGT
Organism: Aplochiton taeniatus; assembly: GCA_017639675.1. Lineage (NCBI taxonomy): Eukaryota > Metazoa > Chordata > Actinopteri > Galaxiiformes > Galaxiidae > Aplochiton > Aplochiton taeniatus. The sequence continues at coordinate 20,107,785 of CM030173.1, forward strand.
GTTGTGGAATTGTCGTTGATAAGAATTAGTGAGGTGGACTCTGATACGCTGCTTTGACAGAGCAACAGGAAGATAGACAGTGAAAGGTCCAAAGAGTTCTTAGATGGGTTTTCGTCTTTGAGATTTGCTTTGGGCCAGTCTTGTAAGACGTTATCTGTAGCGTTGCCCAGATGACCGGGACAGGGCTTATATACTGTAACTGAGGGACTAAAGCCTAACCCGAAATGGAGGTACGGAGAGACAGGCAGGGAGGAGGCACAAAAGAGGGTGGGGCATTGAATTGAAATGCAGCAGGGGGAGTGTGGCAGATTATTCCGTTTGGGGAGTTAATTGAGGTAAGGTGAGGCAGACAGTGCCTCATCTCCTGGCCTCCTGCAATCTCACCCACTGATTATTGCTTAATAGGACGCTGCTAATGAGTGCATGGGATGAATAGTTGTCTTTTTTTTTGCTGGAAAGAAGGGCTAGCAAGGAGAGACATACGAGAGGGGGTGGGGGAAGCTAAAATATGGAGGACGGTTGCTGTCATTCACACATGATTGACTTCAACCTTTGAGAACAGAGAAGGCCTGGCCCGCTTCTATGCACTTTTGAAATCAATATTCATTGCTCCTTGAAATTCTCTAATTAAAATGGTGGAAACAAATGAAACCCTTTTATGCTGGAAAATGCATACCTTTTTTTTTTGCCGCAGAATATGTGAGAGGTGTTCTATTTTTATTAACTAAATGGGCTGTCTACTTTTAATATTTCCCCTGTATTTCGTATGGTACACTTGACAAACAGCAACACTGTGCATTTTGCTAGGCTGACAAGCTAATACCATTTTCCTTAGATGGATATTAGTCCCATTACCCAGAATTATTTTGTCGATGACAGCATTTCACGGCTCTATTTCTCTTCATTCAAATAGAAGGTCCTTTTTTTCTGGGGAGAATTATTTAATTAGGCTTTAATAAGCTTTTCACTTGGCCAAGGTAGGCCTTTCAGCCAATCTTACTAATTGGCTGCTGCAGAACTTTTCCAGGCATATGACAAAATACCAGCAGTGATTAAAGTGCAAATTCCTTGGATGGCAAATAAAGTACAAAGTAATATGATTGAATGTGTGTGTGTGTGTGTGTGTGTGTGTGTGTGTGTGTGTGTGTGTGTGTGTGTGTGTGTGTGTGTGTGTGTGTGTGTGTGTGTGATCTAATGTATGGTGTGCTTGTGTATTTCATATAATTTGTGAGTGATGGGGGAGTGGGAACTGAGTAATGACTTTCACGAGGTGTCTCTGATATTTTATTCGATTTCACATACTGTACGAATATGACCAAATTATTTAAATCTGATTAGATTCATGGCTCATTTATAACAATTTATTAGTTAAAGAATTGCTGTAAATCGTGTTTTATTATTAACCCTGCACCTACTTTTGACTTCTTTGGTTTGCAGGTGACAGCGACAGAGGTGCTGCCAGCAAGCATGTTCATCCCTGTACCGAGCCCAGATAAGGAGGCCCAAAGCACTCCCCAGGCCACAGCCAACTCCAGCTGTGAGGAGACAAAGAGACAAGCCGGTCAGTATTCTATTGTTCACCTTATTCTTCAAATGCCTGAGGAGAAAAGTGACTCATCGATGTGGTATTGTCTTTCAAGTATTCTTTGCGGATCCTATGCTGTTACACTAGCAAACGAGACACATGTAACTTGTTATAGCAGAAAATAACGGTTTTGTTAACAGTTAATACCGTAACGGCTCAGAAATCGACTTTATGATTGAAAATATGATTGCAAAAGTGTATAAATTGAAAGAAAAAAGTGGATGCCCACCCATCATTTGTTTGGCAGGAGTAGGGATGGTGGTGTTTCTATTGCTTATTTCTTCTGGGGTGATCATGTCAAGGCCATCACTCCTAACAAGTACAAGAGGGATTTTTGTATTGGCGGATTCTGAATTAGTTATGACTCTTTTGTGTTGTTCCCAAGGGAATTTGAAATGGATACATGCATCAGTGGCTGCTAAGAGAGACAAAATGTCCTCTGTTAAAATTACATCTCGTCGCTCAAGACTTTTTTTATAATATATATATATTAATAAAGTCATGCTTTATCTATTGACAGACGCATCAGACGCTGAGCCAGAGAAGGGGGTCTCACTGCCTACAGAAATAGCAGAAGCTCGCAAGTCTCCTCTGGAGGATCAGCACTCAGGCAGAGACGACGCCACAGGGTTCCTGTGCTGGAAGAAAGGCTGCAACCAGGTCTTTAAGTCCTCCAATGCCCTTCAGATGCACTTCAACGAGGTGCACAGTAAGAGGCCCCAGCTGCCCGTCTCGGACCGCCACGTCTACAAGTATCGCTGCAACCAGTGCAGCCTGGCCTTCAAGACGGTGGAGAAGCTGCAGCTTCACTCCCAGTACCATGTGATCCGGGCCGCCACCATGTGCTGCCTCTGCCAGCGCAGCTTCCGAACCCTGCAGGCCCTAAAGAAGCACCTGGAGACCAGTCACCTGGAGCTGAGCGAGGTGGACATCCAGCAGCTCTACGGGGGCCTCCTGATGAACGGCGACCTGCTGGCCCTGGGAGACCCGTCCCTGGGAGAGGAGCACGGGGTCCTGGCTGAGGATGACAAGGAAGGAGAGGAGAGCGACCTGGAGGAGAAACAAAGCCCAACGGGCAGTGATTCCGGCTCACTCCTTGAGGATTCCGGATTGGAGCCCAAACGGGCCCTGCCCTTCAGAAAGGGCCCCAACTTTACCATGGAGAAGTTCTTAGACCCATCTCGTCCTTTCAAGTGCACTGTGTGCAAAGAGTCCTTCACGCAGAAGAACATTCTGCTGGTGCACTACAACTCAGTGTCCCACCTGCACAAGGTGAAGCGGGCCCTGCAGGAGTCCACCACGGGCCAGCCCGAGCCCACCAGCAGCCCCGACAACAAGCCCTTTAAGTGCAGCACTTGCAACGTGGCCTACAGCCAGAGCTCCACCCTGGAGATCCACATGCGCTCTGTCCTCCACCAGACCAAGGCCAGGGCGGCTAAACTGGAGGCGGCTGGCGGGAGCAGCAGCTCCGGGAGCGCTTCAGGCATGTGCAGCGGCGCCGGGGGGTCATCCACCAGCACTTCCACTCCCAGCCCAAGCCCAGCCACAAATACTACATCCAGCTCCAGCAACCACAGCTCGTCCTTGGCTCACACCACACAGAGTATCCACGGGGGCAACCACATGAGCCAGTCCCACAACATGGAGGGCCTGGGGAACTCCTCTATGAGCTGCCACCCGTCGCCCTCGGAGAACCACGAGGTGGTAAAGAAGAAGAAATTTGCCGACATGCTCTCTGCCAGGGGCCAACAGCAGCAGCTCCAGCAGCAGCAACAGCAGCAACTGGCCCAAGCCCAGGCCCAAGCCCAGGCCCAGCTCCAACAAGAGCTCCAGCAGCAGGCGGCCCTCATCCAATCACAGCTCTTTAACCCCGCACTTCTGCAGCACTTCCCCATGACGACGGATGCTCTTCTCCCATTGCAGCAGCAGCAGCTGCTCTTCCCCTTCTACATTCCCGGGGCGGAGTTTCAACTCAACCCGGAGATCAACCTCAGCGGCTCGGCCCTGGGTCTGGCTGGCTCATCATCGTCCCTGCTGGAGGATCTGAAGAACTCGGCCCAGCAGGCTCAGCAGAGCTGCCTGCAGCAGCAGCTGATGCACCACCACCTCCAGCAGCAGCATCAGCAGCATCAGCATCAGCAGCACCAGCAGCAACAGCAGCAGCAGGCCCACTCGCAGGCCCAGAGCCAGATGGCCATCCTGCAACAGAGCGCATCTCTTCTCCATCAGGCCGAGAAGAAGCACAAGGCCTCCTCCTCCTCGTCCTCTTCCCACAACGACAAAGAGAGGGAAATGCTCAGAGACAAAGATGCCAGTGAGAAAACCGAGGACCACCTCCACAAAGATTCCGCTGACCACAAGCCAAAGGATAAGAAGGATGTACAACCAAATGTAATGAACGCAAACCATGACCCTGGCTGTCTTCCGCCAAGGATTGCCTCAGACGCACGTGGAAACGCAACCAAAGCCCTGCTCGAGAACTTTGGCTTTGAGTTAGTGATTCAGTACAATGAAAACAAGCAGAAAGCCCAGAAAAAGGCGGCGGGGACCGCCCCCACCGGGCCTAGTGCCCCGAGCGGAATAACCAAAGTGGTTGACCCTGTCGAGGGGCTGGAGAAGCTGGAGTGCGAGGCTTGCGGAAAGCTCTTTTCCAACATCCTGATCCTGAAGAGCCACCAGGAGCACATCCATCAGGCCTTCTTCCCATTCCGCTCCCTGGAGAGATTTGCCAAGGAGTACAGAGAGCAGTACGACAAGCTCTACCCGCTGAGGCCCCTGACACCCGAGACTGCCCCAGCACCCCCGCCACCGCCTCCTCCGCCCCCGCCGCCACCCCCTCCGCAGAGGGCGGCCACGCCAAATATCCCTGTGTCGGCCCCGTCCATCACCCCGCCCACCGTGCCACCCCCGCTGCCTCCGGTGAGCATGCAGCAAATGTCCATGTCAATGGACCTGCCAATGTTCTCGCCATTAATGATGCAGTCCATGCAGTCCATGTCCCTGCAGTCGCTGCCGTCCCAGATGAATGCCCAGATGCCGTCGGTGGAGTCGGGCTTGGCTTCCGACCTGGCCCAGCTCTACCAGCAGCAGCTCACGCCGGCCATGCTGCAGCAGCAGCAGAACAAGAGGCCTCGGACACGCATCACTGACGACCAGCTCAGGGTCCTTCGGCAATACTTCGATATCAACAACTCCCCCAACGAAGATCAAATTAAAGAAATGGCTGACAAGTCTGGGCTGCCCCAGAAAGTCATCAAGCACTGGTTCCGAAACACTCTCTTCAAAGAGCGCCAGCGCAACAAAGACTCGCCATACAACTTCAACAACCCACCGATTACAACTCTAGAGGAGCCTAAAATCGACTCCAAGCCTCCCTCCCCTGAGCCTCAGAGACAGGAGTGCTATGGGAGCAAGAGATCCTCCAGAACTAGGTTTACTGACTACCAGCTGAGAGTCCTCCAAGACTTCTTTGATGCCAATGCTTATCCTAAAGATGATGAATTTGAGCAGCTCTCCAACCTCTTGAGCCTCCCCACTCGTGTGATTGTTGTCTGGTTCCAGAACGCTCGGCAGAAGGCCAGAAAGAATTATGAAAACCAAGGCGAGGGGGCCAAAGAGGGCGAACGACGAGAGCTGTCCAATGACCGCTACATTCGCACCACTAACCTGAATTACCAGTGCAAGAAATGCAGTCTGGTTTTCCAACGTATATTTGACCTGATCAAACACCAAAAGAAGCTGTGTTACAAAGATGAAGACGACGATGGGCAGTATGACAGCCAAAATGAGGACTCCATGGATCTATCCCATGAGTACTACACCCCCTCTGGGTCCTCTTGTCACACGCCTATGCCGTCCTCCTCCAGCCTCTGCCCCCTACCGCCCTCAAACTCAGCCTTCTCTCACCTCTCGTCATCTGAGAAGGAAGAGGCCTCTCCGGCTAATACCTCAAACTCCTTTGACGAGAAGCCCAAGCACTTGGCTGAAATGACCTCCGACCCGCGGGACAACCACACCTCCATCAAGCAGGAAAGTGTGCACCAGCCCACGTCGGAGACTCAGCATCACAGGGCAGCCAGAGAAGAGAAGCCCCAAACAGTTCCAAAGAGCAACAAACATTCGTCTTCGTCCTTCTCTCAGCAGCAGCAGCAGCAGCAGCACCAGCAGCAGCAGCAGCAGCAGCAGCAGCAGCAGCAGCAGCAGTGTGGCCCCTCAGCCTCCCAGACCAACCAGGCCTCCTCCCAGAGTTCTCACATGAGCCTCAATGCGCACCTCACCTCTGCGTCCCAGCAGCTGGCTCAGCAGATGATCCCCTACCAGTGTGAGCAGTGCAAGCTGGGCTTCCCCTCCTTTGAGCACTGGCAGGAGCACCAGCAGCTGCACTTCCTCTCAGTGCAGAACCAGTTCATCCACCCCCAGTTCCTGGACCGGCCCATGGATATGCCTTTCATGCTTTTTGACCCCAGCAACCCCCTTCTGGCGAGCCAGCTCCTGTCCGGAGCCATGCCACAGATTCCCAGCAGCTCGGCCACCTCCCCCTCCACGCCCACCTCCACCATGAACTCCCTGAAGAGGAAGCTGGAGGAGAAGGCTGGGACCAGCCCTGGGGAAAACGACAGCACCAACAGTGGTGAGGAGCCTCAGAGAGATAAACGTCTAAGAACCACCATCACCCCTGAGCAGCTGGAGGTCCTCTATCAGAAATACCTGCTGGACTCCAACCCCACGCGGAAAATGCTCGACCACATTGCCCATGAGGTGGGACTCAAAAAGAGGGTGGTGCAAGTCTGGTTTCAAAACACCCGAGCCAGGGAGAGAAAAGGCCAGTTTAGAGCAGTTGGGCCAGCTCAGGCCCACCGGCGGTGTCCATTTTGTCGGGCCCTCTTCAAAGCTAAAACAGCCCTAGAGGCTCACATCCGCTCCCGCCACTGGCATGAAGCTAAACGGGCCGGCTACAACTTAGCTCTGTCCGGCATGTTCCCCGATCAGGAGGGGATGACAATGAAACTGGATCCCCTAGATATCTCCAGCTACTCCCACCTCGCTTCGTCCAACAACGATGGGCAGAGCTCCTCTCTCTCGCCTGTGAGCAAAGGCATGGACTTGTCTCCCCGGGGCCTGCTGAGCCCCTCCTCTATTAAAGTGGAGGGGATGGAGGACTTTGAGAGCCCGACGATGTCCTCCGTCAACCTGAGCTATGACCAGAACAAGCTTGACAACGACGACTGTTCCTCAGTGAACACGGCCATCACCGACACCACCACTGGCGACGAGGCCAACGCTGACAATGACAGCGCCGACGTGAAGCACGGCCAAAACAGCGGCGATTACCTATCTAAGTCTGGGGGCACGGCCCCCTCCCTGGAAAATGACGACCAGATGTCCTCGGGCCTGGTGAGCCCTGCGACAAGCTACTACGCGAAAGACTACGAGAACGAACACATCGTGGACTACAGTGAGACGTCCAGCATGGCTGACCCCTGCTCGCCCAGCCCCGGGGCTTCCGGCAGCAGGAGCATCGACAGCGGAGACCGTCCAGGCCAAAAGCGCTTCCGAACCCAAATGACCAACCTCCAGCTGAAGTTGCTGAAGTCCTGCTTCAACGACTACAGGACTCCCACCATGCTGGAGTGTGAGGTACTCGGCAACGACATTGGACTTCCAAAGAGGGTCGTCCAGGTGTGGTTCCAAAACGCCCGTGCCAAGGAGAAAAAAGCCAAGCTGAGCATGGCTAAGCACTTTGGGATCAATCAGACGTCCTACGAGGGGCCCAGGACAGAGTGCACACTGTGCAGCGTTAAATACAGTGCCCGCCTCTCTGTGCGAGACCATATCTTCTCCCAGCAACACATCTCCAAAGTAAAGGAAACCATCGGGAGTCAGCTAGACAAGGAGAAGGAGTACTTTGACCCAGCCACTGTTCGCCAGCTCATGGCCCAACAAGAGATGGACCGCATCAAGAAGGCCAATGAGGTCCTGGGACTGGCACAGCAACAAGCCATGCAGCAGGGGATGTTTGATAACCCCGCCATGCAGGCACTAAACCTCCAGTCAGCCTACTCCAATCTGCAAGGGATCCCCCCTGGACTTTTACCAGGGGTGGGCAGTACATCTCTACCAGGCTTCAACTCATCGAATTCAGGTATGGCTTTGCAACTGCACCATACATTGGATTATGGTTTTAACGCAAAGTATTGATGAAGATTATTTTAGACATTTTTTTTTTTATAATAAAACGAATTTGCATTGTATTATAAATGTAATACTAACACCTGAGTAGCAGCAATCAACTCAAAACACTCTGCTCGGTTAGCTCATTTCCCAGGCAATCGTTCCAGCACAGACAAATGGCAAAACCTCAGTCGTTTTAATGTTTATAATCTTCTAAAGTCCTTACTGAGACATAAAAATCAGTAATGTAATAGAATGCCGTAAGCATACCGTGTACATATTTATTCTGGATTTACCAGTCACCTTCAAGTAGGAGGGTTCGGTATCATATAATGAGTGGCGTTTTCTTGTAAAAGTCATTCAATTTTATTTTACAGCACTGAACTGCCGCATTACAACAAACATAATTTTGCTGGTGCCTCTCTTAAGTGCACCAAAGTAGGATATGATGTTGAAGATCTACAGAGTGCCCAGACACTGACTGTCAACATCACAGACTGCTTTAACTGCCACCACTTCATTGGAAACAGTAATGGCTCCACAAGATGAATACTAATAGTACACTTTATTCTCAAGCTACCTTGACCGTGGTAATATTAGCATCAATTGACCTCATTACCATTTAGTATATATAGCACTTTTGATAAATGTCTACATTGAAGGGTTGGGCTGGTTTAGCTTCGCTACTGGAGCGGAGGGGTAAATAATGAGACCAACATACTGTTATAGTATACTCAACCCGCCCACATCCACGTCGGGTTATGTCTTTCCGTTTTTTAACTGATTGAAGCTCATTTTACGTTGTGCGCGTGTGGCTGGTGACCCATTACATTACATTACATACATATTTTGATTCAGCTTTTCATTCATTTAAAGGTCAGCAGTGTCAAGAAACCTTTAAGTAGGGACTACTTATAAGTATGCCAAGTTCATATATTCAACATCTACAAAATGTAATATTTTTAAGTGGTCTTTTTTGTGTTTTCTGTATTTTAGCTTTAACTCCTCCTAAACCTCCCAACCTCCTGAACATGCCTGGTGCCAGTGTTCCCTCCCCCAGCCTCCCCACATCTGGACTACCCAACAAGCCTCCCTCTTCGTCTTCCCTGGCTTCCCCCAGCCCTGCCCAGGCCAGTACGTCTGTCGCCCACTCCAGCCCCACCTCCACATCCACTTCCTCCACCACCCAGTCGGGCTCCCGGCCAGAGCCCCCCAAAGAGCGTGAAGTCGAGCGCCCCCGAGACAAGGACAAGCCCAAGGAGAGGTCCGAGAAGTCCCAGACGCCCTCCTCCACAGGAAGCACCCCGGCCCCCTCCACCTCTGCTGCCAGCGCCAAGAAGGAGAAGCCAGAAGCAGCTGTGCCTGCCACCTCCATGCCCACCCCTGGCATGGAGTATGTGGTAGACCCAGCCCAGCTCCAGGCCCTGCAGGCTGCCTTGGCATCGGACCCCACAGCCCTCCTCACCAGTCAGTTTCTGCCCTACTTCATGCCTGGCTTCTCCCCCTACTATGCGCCCCAGATACCTGGAGCTCTCCAGGGCGGCTACCTGCAGCCCATGTACGGCATGGAGAGCCTGTTCCCTTACAACCCAACGCTGTCCCAAGCGCTGATGGGCCTTTCCCCTGGGTCCCTGCTCCAGCATTACCAGCAATATCAGCAGAGCTTGCAGGAGGCGCTCCAGCAGCAGCAGCGGCAGCTTCAGCAGATCCAGCAACCCAAAGCAAGCCAAACCCCCGTCCCTCCCCAGCCCTCGGGGGACCGCAAAGAATCTGCCAAAGACCTGGCGAAGAGTGAGGAGCAGAAAGGCAAGCCCCACAGTGAGACCTCTTCCTCCTCGTCCTCCTCTGCCTCTCACAATAACCTACCCTCCGAGAAGAACGAGATGGATGGCAAAGGCGCCGAGCCCCTCCTAGACCAGTACATCGTCCCCAAGGTGCAGTACAGGCTGGCGTGCCGCAAGTGTCAGTCGGTTTTCAACAAGGAAGAGGCAGCCGTCAACCACCTAAAGTCCATCTGCTTTTTTGGTCAGTCTGTGGCAAACCTGCAAGAGATGTTGCTGCGTGTCCCCAGCGGCGCAGGTGCAGGGGCAGGCAGCCTCTACGACTGCTTGGCCTGTGACACCACGCTGGATGGGGAGAAAGCGCTCAGTCAGCATCTGGAGTCGGCCTTGCACAAACACAGAACAATCAAGCGATCAGCCAGAAATGCCAAAGAGCACGCTACTTCTAGTTTATTACCTCACTCTTCAGCCTGCTTCCCCAATCCTAACACCGCATCTACCTCGCAGTCAGCCACTCATCCCATCAGCACCCCACCTCCCCCACCAACGACATCCGCCGCCATGCCGTCCGCTTCCATCTCCTCGCCCCTGTGCTCCTCCTCGGCCACCCTTCTCAACACCACAGCTGCCGGCAAACCCTGGCCCCAGACCCCTTTCTCCAGAGCTTTAGCTGGGAAGCCCAATGCCACTCCCTCCTCGACTTCTTCTTCTTCTTTTCCTCCAGTATCCTCACCCTCAACGGTTACCTCAAGTTCATTGAGCACCTCAGGAGTTCAGACCTCGATACCAACAGACGTCTTTACCGACGAGTCTGACTCTGACAGCAGTCAGAAGTCAGCAGGCAGGCTGGGCAGGACGGCAGAGGAGCCGCAACAGCCCGGCTGTCTCAAAGACACTAGTAGTTGTGGTAGTAATCTTGCTAGTGTAGGAACGGACTCTATCAGATTGTAAAAGAGCTTTCAGTGATGGACGATATTTAAAAAACCGCAAAAGACAAAAAAAAACACAAATGGGAAAAAAACAAACAAAAAAGCAGCGATGTTAAAGTACGTTTAAAAGTATACAAACCAATTTCAGAAAAAGATGTGTAAAGACTAACTGCAATTCCAAAGCTTGTAACCAAAAATTTTAATGTTAGTGGATTGTTTTCCCATATCAACATGCTGGTTTTCGTTCATTTCAACTGAAATATATACATATGTATAAGACAAGAAAAGATCACTGCAATTACGTTTTGGGTAATGATAGTAGGATGCTGTATAGCAATGGACTGCCTCAAAGTTGAGAAATGGCCCCAGAACCCTTTTGACAAAGTAAAAGTCACAAGCTGTCCCGTTTTTGTGTAATGATTTCCTCTTAATAGCACAGTCACAAAAAGCCAGTATGAACTGTATGGGAGAATAGTCTAACCATTTTTCTTGCTATCTAAGCATTCAAATACCAATGGCTTGCAAAAGTAAAAGAATAATGTAATGTCTATTTTATTCTCAGGTCAACAGCTCACATGCATTTTTCTGTTACAGAAGTTCATTGTTTTACACCTTTTGTTTCTAACAGGAGATTAACATTTGTGTTTTTTTTCAGTAATTGATTTTATTGACAGAAAGTTTTACAATGACAGAAAATATCATTAAGGTATAGCTTTCTGGGCTTTGAAAAAGGGTAGCTGATCTGCTGATTTTAACATTTGGAATCCTTTGAAAAGGGGAACACTTGCAATCCCATTTTAGGCAGATACAGAGAGCATTGCAGACTTGTTGATGGGGGATAAAAAAGATTTTTGATAAAAAAAACTTTCTGTATTTATGATAGATATGAACATTTTTGGTGTTAAGTAGATTGTTGCATTGGAAATGAATTTAAACAGTATGGTAGATTGAAAAAATCTTTGTGTACATTTAGCTTTTGTATCGTCCAACTTGAAGGCGCTTCATTTGATGTTGTCTTGGTCATTCCAATAGACTAGATTATGGAGCAGTAACTTATCTAAAATTTATTTCTGTCTTATTCTCAGCTTCTTGGCTAACATTCACCCAACTGCCACTTTCTGACTGGGCAGGATCCTCTCTTTCAAAATAATTGTATCTCTCTGATTTGGTTGGTGTGACCCTAACCAAAGAGGGTGAAATGTTGAAAATATTTAATTTCTTTGTGTTACCTTCGTGCACTTACCACTGTCTGACTCCTATTTCTCACTCTCTTATCTCACCTATTCTTTCACCTCTCCTGTATTTGTGGAATTGGAGAAACAGCTCCTTGTGCACTACAAAGCAGGTCTTTTGTTCTTCATGTAGTGTGGCTACAGTCTTTTTCAGCTTTAATTTAATTTCAACTTTTTGTTGTTGTCATAGATGAAAAAGAAAAAAAGAATACTAATAATAATTCTCACGCTTTAAAACAAAAAGAAAATCCAAAGACTAAACACTTTCACCATTGGTGCATAAAGATGAGAAAGAGGCTTCTTTATACTTGAGAATTTGTTGCTGTTTTTAGAGGAAAGGAAACAAAGTTTAAAAATAAAGGAGTACGCATCAGAGTTGCCGTTTTTGCTTCTGTGCAAGCAGACAGGTGGCTTTTTTACGTAAATACCAAGAATACCAAAAACCAAAAAGGGGCCCTTGTCCTTGCATTGTGGAGTAGCACCGTTACAGAGCCATTGCAGTTTGTAAGATAAAGGTTATAAATCTTTCTTTAACTTTTCTGTCACTCAAAAGTCCATTTTTTAAGAAAATGTATAAGGTCTGGTCTTCAAGGACATACGTTTTGCTGCTAATGTAGAATTTTGAAAGAAAAAAAAAAGAGTACCTAGATGCATGCTCATTTTGCTTTTGGCTAAGCTTTAACTAAAACAAACAATAAACCATTTTCCTGTCTCTGCGACATCTTTTTTTTTCTTGTTGCAAAAACGGAACTTTGAAGACTGTGAATATATGTTCCAAAGGACATTTTTGCGATATTCTTTTAAAATAGACCAATGTTTCAAACCAATGATCTATACCGTTTGTAAAGAGCAGTGCATTCCAAATATTACAACAATTTTTTTTTCTTAAGCAAGGACTGATTCAAATTAATTTTATTATTATCATTATCTCTTTTTCTCATTTCTAAGGTGACTCTAAGCTGTTGTGTAAATTTTGCATCCCGGGTTGCTAAACGAAATGACTTTTGTATGTCATTTTGTGCTGGCATGGAAAGTTGTAAAGAATCTCTCCAGCCAGTCAAGGCTGTTGCTCACTTGCAAGTAATAGTGGTTACCAAAAATGTATATAATACATCTGGTACTGACAAGTCTCATAGGTTTAGTGTCATCATACCCGCAACTTACAACAAGTCTCAGAAGAAAATGGCTGTTTTGTTAAGTCTCGAGGGGCTGACCCCTTCCTGGAATATCTGGTTGCTAATTGCCCCAGATGTCTGTGGGGGCCATTCAGCCATTTTCATGCACGATGTAGATTACAGGTTTTGAAGGGACATCTTCATTCCAAAGCATTATAAGTCTGGCAAAAGCAGGAGGTTTTTTGAAGATGTCCCTTAGTTTCGGATAGTTAAGAGGCATGTCATGCCTTCATGTCCAAAGAGGTCACTCAATCCATCTTATAGCAATGGATATGGATGTGCTTAAGTATCCCCACCCTCATAGATGAAAAACAAAACTTTAATTTAATTTCTTTATACCAAAACCAAGACATATTTAAATTTGTGAATAACTGCTTTTTGGCCACTAGTGTATAGCAAGTGTATTTGCCCTAATTAATACATTGCCGCAATCTCGGAAATGTGTTAAAAGTGTTACGTCTTGCAGAGCAATGTGATTTGGTGTTAATACTTCCGCATGCTGTTATAATTCGGTTGATTTGGTCTGCAAGCTTGCCACTCCTCTAAAGTCCTGTTAACTAAAATATTGTTCATATGATTATTTTTAAGAATTCTAATGTTGTACAGTTTATTATTGAATGCATTTGCTTTATTTTGTTTTTCAGATAATGTCAGACATTTATTATTATTTCTTATAACTTTGTGTATGTTATTTTAGTTACTGTATATTACTTTTACTCATATAAATTAACACTAGCTTTAATTTGAATCGTGGAAATTTAAACAAAAAATCTTTATTCTATGACCTGGCCACTTTATGGTGTAATAATGTTCTTATATTTGTTGTCTTTCGTGACACTGTTTGATCTCTCATTTCCAAAGTGTAATCTTTTTTTTTGTTTTGGCTCTTTTGTGGAGGACAAGGTCAAGGTCTTCATAACAGACACAGCCAGCATGGACTATGTGTGTAAGTTTGTATGTTTGAGTGTGCGTGTGTTTCATAAGAGCCAGCATCAGTTTGAGTTTTTATACATTTTATTTTATACTGTACCTTAATTTACGCACCAAAACGTACTGAACCGCAAAGCTGAATTACTAAAGTGGTGAAGATTTAGAAAAAGCTAAATTTAAAGTTAACAATAATCAAAATGAGGAGAAAGATGATACCGAAGCACTGAGCAGTTTTTATTTTGATTGAATATATGAATGTGGCCAAAGCTTTATGCAGTTGAAACAAAAAGGAAAATTACAATTTGTGCCCCAGATAAGTGTATATTTTATTGCGGCACAACACAGTAGATAACTGAGATCCTTTGACTCACATTGGGATACTTGATTCTCATGGACATTTACAACGAAAAAGACAAGGTTTTGCTGTAGAGGTCATCTGTTGCCCACTGTGAAAATGAACATGTATACAGATATAGATATATTTAAAACAAGACATCAACTTTTTTTGTTTGAGATGATAAAGAAGGAATGAAAAGAAGAAATGAACTCTGGGAAACTATGGAGATCTTGCTGAGAGGACATGAGAGGCTGTGGGCACACCAAAACTGGGGATGAGAGCCAAAAGGCAGGCTCAACATGGCTTTAGTATCACCTCCTGGTTTGATTACTGACAGCTCTCGGATGGGAGAGGACTCTGAAACCCTTGGAAATGTGTGCCACAGAGGGGAAAGACCTTTAGATAAAGCTGAACTTTTAAGTGTCTCCAGCTGCCTCCTTCCCCCTCTCCCTCTGTTTCTCTCTCTCTTTCTCCAGCTCTGCCTCTGCTTCTGCTCTTTGATGGACATTTTTCCGCACTTCTGGACGGGATGGACAGAGATGCTTGGCTTCATTTGTCCCGGTTCACGTTGTTGCTACCTGTTTCATTTCCTTCGACTTGTCCCACTGGTTGACAAGTACAGCTCTCTATTCAGATGGTGACTCACCCCTCTCTCCATTCATCTTGCCATCTGGAAAGAGAAATGGATATGGAGAGAAAGGGCCGTCATTCCTAAAGAAGCAGTGACACACTAAAAAAGCGAATCAACCAAAATTAACTACCAAACTAACAAACAACCAAACAAACCATTTGCTCCAACTTCAAAGATGAACTGTTACTTGGAGCTCTCTGTTCCTTTTGTGACTCCTGGTGCCACAATGTTTTTTTTTTGTTTGTTTTTGATGCTTTTTCTTTTTCTTTCCTTGAATTATTCCTCCTCCGAGCCTCACAAGCATGGCTCCGTGGCTCCAGGCAGCCCACCCGAGGGTAGAAAAAACAGCCTTGCAATGTACAAAAAAGAGCAAGTTAAACCAAAAATGTTGTTCTTGATGTCTTTTCTATACTGTAGTCTTGTTAGCTTTTTTGTTACTGTAATTATATGATGAAGATTTCCAGACTGTACCAAATTACATGGAAACTAACATACATAAACCACATGGAACTTCAGACTTTTAAAGAAACTTTTGTCACAAAAACCTTGTTGTCCTAGTTAAGTTGATTGTAGATGGTAATTGAATATACTCCTTTGAAAATATTTCATCAAGTATGTTTCTTGCTCATTGTGATACATTAAAAAAGTATGAGCATAAAATTCAGTTGTCTTGACTCATTCTTATGTATTTTGAAATTTGATGATTGTTGATTCATCTTTAAATATGCCGTAAAAGATTATTCAAAGGTTAGACTTGGCTAGATTTAAAATTGTGACCTTCAAAATATGTCTGTTCAAGATTAATAATTTCCTCGTTTGATTATAAACATTTGTATCTTTCTTTACACTTTGTCAGGGCAGTTTTTGCCAGACATTTTTCAACTCAATAATTTCAAGGAACATCTTGAGTTCTCAAGCAATGCATAAAGCATTACAGACAGTTTCCTTTGGTAAAGCAGTCTTGCAAGATTGTTTTTGTAATGATTATTTTAATATTTGCATCTCTTTATGGAAAACTGTAGGTAGTTTAATTAAACATCATTATATTTATGAATTAAATAATGAGCAAGTGTGATCTTGTCAAACCTCCTCAACATCTTCAGATCCTTCTTGCCCTAAGAGACATTTTTATTCATCTACAGACCCCTGATAGGGACACTCATCAGTAGATAGGATTAATTAACATTAACAAATGCTGATCCACCCCTTAATTAGAAGTGACTGTTTGTGTCTAATTCAAGTTGATTAAGGCCGAGAGAAATTGTTACTCCAGTTAAATGTAATGTGAACAGCAGTACTTTTTAATTCGTCTTGACTTACGTTGGAGCTCAGTGCATTGCACATTAGTGCCTTGCTCCAGTTTGAAATGAAGTCACTGAGATTCTTAGAGGAGAATAACAGAAAAAATAAACACCCTACACTTGCAGATTTTGATATCTGGAGCCCTGAGACTTCCAGAGACTTTGATGTTATTTGAAGGAAGTTAGCCTGTACCTTGTACAGTACACAGTACAACATAAGCTTGCTCCTGTCTGAAAATCCTGTCAGAACACATTTCTCATGGTAGGCCCCTTAGTGTTTCCCAATGATAAAAGTACAGAGAGGAGCCTTCTCCAGAACTAGACGGCAACGAGCTCTACATTTACTTTCATCCACCTGCTATTCTTATTAGGAAGAGAGTTGAGTACAAGAGAATACAGTAAACAATTACAGCATTTTGTTTTCACTTGAAAGTCAGAAAGCTAACTGATTTATTCACATCAGGTTGAGATGTTGGGAAAAGCCTTTATTTCTTACTCTCAGCATTCTTTTCAAACTAAGATGAAGCTTACACTCCCTTCTTCTAGCATAACGTTGAGTAGTTGATTGTACTTCAGGAGGGCTCTTAATGAAACCCACAGTAAAAATAAACAGCGAGAGAATAAGAGGAGAAGGCCTTGGTGGTAGGTCACCCTCTGCTCTCTCATTCTCTTCTCAGAAACAATGTGTCTCACAAGGGTATGTACACCACTGCTGCTCTTTTGAAGTCTCTTTCAATATAGACGTGTGGCTGTTATTGCCTTGTGACCTTTACTGAGAGCCAGCCTTAGTCAGAAGATTTGATTGAATTGCTTTCTGTTTTACTATAAATACCGAAGAGCAGGGAGGGCAAGGGGGTCCTTGTGAGCCATACCAATGCCTCATGACGCTCCATGCCGTTTAAACTTTTCAACAAGTGTTTACACTAAGAGTGAGGGAGAAAATTGAGTGTGAGTATATAATGCCACACTCTCCAGTCAGAAATGACAGGCTGAAGGAAATCCAGCCGTTTCAGGGTGAGTGAGGAGCACCAGATAGAGTTTGAGGAAGGGGCCTTCCTGTCTGGAAGCGAGGAGACTGATTCATTGGCCACGTTGAGCCAATTAACACGCAAGGGTACATCCCGAATGAATTAAAAGCACCCTAATCGGATCAGTGTGAAAAGCCAGGCCGCTTCCTCTACAGCCCTGGACCAGATGGTACCCACCCTCGCAGGCAGCGCTGGAACAGTCCAGGCCCCCGGCCGCCGAGTGTGAAATTGGGTTAGCGCCTGGGTCTAACACTAGCCACGGGCTAACTGAGCTCTCAGTCCCATGCTCCTGGCCCGAAGGTACACAGGGCCCACCTTACCATTTGAGAGGCCCATATTTAATTAGCGTCCACATTTGCCTTCACTCAGTCATTCAGAAGCAGGCCCCAGAAGAGACGGGGGTGCCCCATTGATTGACAGATGTGCCTGGTCATTTCCCCTTTCAATCCTGTCAGTCCTGGATGATATCAGAGCACACTGCCTTGCAGGCCTTCCAGGCAGACTCCAGTTGTGTGGAATCGAATATCGCTAGACTTGTTGGACTGCATGACTCTTGCTGGGTGGTGATGCCATATTGGGGTCTGGGGGGCCTCTCATGCCCCCATTAACTGCATTGTGGGGTTCCCAAAAACTCCTACAGATCGGCTTTCAACATTTGCTGTGAATCAAGGGTACAACTGTCGGACCACTGAACTCCCTGTCACTACAAAAAGCAGGGTTGCACAAAGCATGACTATGTAATCCTGGGCATTGTTTGAAATGAGAACCATGGCCCTCTAATGGCTTTTAAGCTTGAGGCCGGCATTGAGACTTGGGACGGCAGAGGCAGAAAATGAGGAGCAGAAGCTTGGAGGGAAACCGCAGGACCGCAGGTCCCAGCATGCTTTTCAATCTGATGCCACTCTGGTCAGGGCCTCCCGTTGCCAGCCTATCTGACCGTAGAGCGCCCTGTCAGTGAAGTTAACACTCATGGGCTTCAAACCCCATTACATCCTTTCTTTTGTTTAGTCTCTGGCACACAACCCTTATAGGCAGTTTTCGCTTTGGAGAAATTTGCGGCACTTCTGGGGTTCCCCCCGCCCCATATACTGGTACTGCTGCCAAACATGGTAAAAGCAGATTTGGAAGTAAACTCTTCCAAGGCAAAGTAACACAATATAGCGTCTCAACATATAAAAGACACACTATATGCACTGGTGGCACGGCACATGGGAAAAGCCCTGACAGACTATCTGGCGTAAAATCCCCACCCCGCTCGACCATTTAGAATAGGGAATGGCAATGCTGGGCCTAGAACTATGATCATGATATCCAGATCCCAGCATGCACCACTTCCTAATGTTTCTCTCCCTCCCCCAGTGCACCAATGTCTCCCTCCTCTGTCAATGTCAAAGCCAAACTACTGGAGAGCAGCGAGGACAGGTCAAACTAATTCAATCTCATCTGTCAGGAGAAATGATGGGTGAGGGGGGCTCCAAGGAATGGCGAATGAGATAAAAAATGTAATGGCAAAGACCCCATCCTCTTTTGAATTGAAGACAGGGGATTCCAGGATTGGAGCTGGCCTCTCCACCTGCGGGAAAAGCTGAAGTTGGAAACAGAAATGTCACAGAATGTGGGAGCTCTATCAGTCCGCACAGTACAGGCTCAGCAAATCACAGACGGTCAATTGACTTCAAGAGAATAGTTGGATAGCTGTGAGGGAAGGTAGTGAGGAGCTGTGGTAGAATCTGTTAAAGCCTAACACTAAAGCTATACTGTACTATTCATACAATGTTCTTTGCCCACTACAACCATCATCAATCCTTGATCTGATGTTGGCTTGTCCACAAACTCAACAAACAACAATTTAGTTTTAACTCGATTACTCTCCTTCCAGTCCAGACTGGACTAGTATCCCATGAACCCCTCCACCTCCACCCCACCCCTCCGGCCGCCCTGCCCCCCGCCGGGGCTTCATGCTGGGGAAGGTGTGGAGTGTGTCTTGGCAGCCTCTCGGTTCTGAGTCTTTCGCTGGGGCATTTCCCCCCTGGCCGTCTCATGGACACAGGATCAGGTGTCGCCATTTTCACAGCACCTTCTGGTTCTGGTTAATAGGAAATGAGGTCCATCAGAAGAACTCGGACCAAGACTGAGCCAGAATGGACCCTGACAGGCAGGAATATTAGGCTGTGACGGCAGCCAATAATTGAGTGATCGACTCCCCCCTCTCTGGTAATGAGGAGAACATGTGCTGGGAATGTGTTTGTCCTTCCCTCTCCTTCTCCTGCCCCCTCCGTGCCGCTCTTCCCCCTTCCTTCACCCCCTTATCCAATAAATCACTGGTGGAGGCGGAAAAAATGAGGGATAATTTTACTTCACTTCAAAGTGCGGCACTAGGTGTCATTTCTGTAACCCCAAAGTGATGTTATGTAGAGAGAGAGAGCTTATGGGTGAGCTTTGCCTGAGAACGATTTAACCTCTCAAACTTAACTCTGAGTTGATACTCAGTGTCGTGAGAGAGTGAGTTGAAGGACATGAGAGTTCAATTATCACACTTCATTTTGTTCTCATATGCAAAAGGATAATGGGGATACCATGGAAGGAGCGAATTGTCTGCTGAGGGATCCTTCCTCCATAAATGTGTTTCACAGATTGTTCTGGTCCGATGGGGTCTGCTAAAGCACTTTAACGGTTAGAAACAAAAGAGGAAAGGAGAGGAACTCGCCCTCACCTATATCCATGTGTCTTCAGCCGTCTCCCTGCTGAGAGCTTTTAAGAGGGATATTCCAGCAGAATACATTTAGCATCACATCCACCGTTGTGTGTGTGTGTGTGTGTGTGTGTGTGTGTGTGTGTGTGTGCAGGCTGACGGGGGGGTGGGGTGGAGGGGGGGGGGTTCTGGTGATGGGCGGGGGAAGACAGAAGCAGGGCCTCCCTCCACTCCTGGAGTCATTGAGGTACGGCGTCACATTTCACATAGCTTTGGGGCAGCCGCCAGTTCTGAGAGAAAACCTTAATGCAATAATTGTTTTGGGACTTGTTCGTATTAATATTTCTCCAACTCCAGCTTTCCTCAAGATCCTCATTTTTTTCAGTCCTTCTATTTTCACGTCCTTAACCAGATTCAGTTGTTGTGTGTTGCTGGTGGAATGCCTGTCGGACTGGGCCCTGACCCTGGGCAGCCTGCTCTAATGATGAGAAGATGAAAGAGGCAGGCCCATTCCCAGGACGCCCTGTTAGGGGGGGCTGCCCTGTGAAATGGAGAGAGATAATGGAGACCAGGTGTGTTTGGTGGTGGGGTGGGGCGGCGGCCAGGGAGACGCTCCTCATGCAGTCCTCCTCCGTCCTCCACTCTGAAAGCTCCTCTCTCTGAGAGGAAGGGGGGAATGCTCCTGCTGCTTCTGTCTGCTGACGGGACGGGGGCAGACTGCAACCTTATTCCGTGTGTGTGTGTGTGTGTGTGTGCGTGTGTGCGTCTGTGTGTGTGTGTGTGTGTGTGTCCACCTTTAGTTCTCTCTCTATGTCCCTTTACCATTTAGCCTGCACAAACAAGAGCAAACTCTACTTGCTTTTAACTTAACATTGTATTAACACCTTTTGTCTCTTAATTAAAAGGGTTTAAAGATATGAATATGCATTGCTAGTTTAATCAAATTTGGATTATACTTAAAGTTAGGGAATTAATTTAATTATCAAATTATGCTTTGGTAGACACTGTAAAAAAAAAAAAAGGGAATCTAAATCATTCAAGAGGGAATTGGATTTACTGTGCATTTGCATGTGTGTTTGTTATTCTCGTAAAGATTAGCATTTGCCTTATTCTTCATCCTGAACAGCTCTATTTGTTGAACATTTAGCCCTTTGTAGTTGCACTTAATCTCAGGCAGTGAAGTTTTAAAGGAAAGGTCAGGCGGATCGGCAGAAAAAAACGCTTTCTAATCAGAGCAGACAGCCTTGCAAAGCTCCACCGCAATTACAATCTAATTAGCAGGCAGCAGACAGAATCCAGCATGCCTTTTGAACATCAATAATTTAACCCTTAGTGGCACTGCATTAAGACCATGTTTGAGAAGCAGATGCTGGTGGAGGCCCCACTCCTTTCTTCTCCAGCAGGTTGTTAGATGTCAATTGGAGATGGAGAAAATAGCTGAAGAGGGACCACACTCCAAAATGAGTTCTCATTAAGACCCCGCTCCATTATAGCCCATCCCATGTCCCACAGTAAATATTAATCCTTGATTACATACAAATATCAAACTCTGATGATATGTCTTACCATCATCATTGGCCATTGTCTTCCCTAGATTGGAGTTATAATTCATTCTAATAGGGGGCAGCTGAGGCCTTGGCATCAAGAGAGTGAATGACTGATTACTTCCCGCACGAGAAAGGAGCAATCACAAGTGTCGGTCACATGGACAAGGAGCTGACAGATGCAGAAGTAATCATTCCAGTGAAATATGAGAATATTGCAGAGGCAGATTTCTATTTGATTTGCTCAGTCGGGCTATTGAAAGGGCTGTCGCTCAGGCTAGCTTATCTTGTGAGGTAAAATGTAATTCCACTTTTGGCACGTCGGATTTTATACCATATAAATCAAATCAAGGCGTTGTGTTTACTATAGAATTATATGCAGAGGAGAAACAAGGTTCCGCTCTGAGAAAGAAAAATGGAAATACAGAATACTTGGAAATTAAAGGTGAATGTGAGGATGTACGTGTGGGTGTGTGTTTGTGTATGTGTGTGTGCGAGAGAGAGAGAGAGAAAGACAGAGAGATGAGATGAAGAGAGTGGAGTCCTCTGTTTTAATGAAAGATTACTGTCATCCTGTGAACGTACCCTCTCTTGACTAAGCCCGCTGCTCAGTATCATTATGACATGAAATTGTTTACAGATATTTGGAGTTATTCTTGCAAAAAGCACTTTTGGCAGAGGCCAAGCGCGCTGAAAGTTTGAACCCTGGGAAATGGGATTCCAGAGATGGATCCCTATTACTTTGTGAAGAAGGCTGTTTGCAGTGGAAAAGTGAGCAGTTCACTTAGCCAATTGAAGGGCTGATATTACATTTTTGTGTCCATTCCTCCCCAAGCTTTGGGTGCACCTGACTGGCTCTGATAGAATAAATATTGACTGAATACTGGGCAGGCGGATGTGGAGGAGGAAGCAGCGCTGGGTCCCTGTCTCCCTGTTTCTCTGCTGAAGCCCTCCACAGCGTTGTCTGTCATTCCTGTAAGACAGACACCGTCCTGACAGATACTGTTGAAAGATATTTAAACACAAGTCTTAATGAGAAACACATTGCCTGCCCCTCCTCCTCCTCCCCCGCATCGACTCCAACAATGAAAAGGAAAACACTCCCACACAGTAACAGCAGTTGGACAAATGAAAAGATGTTTTAGGTCGTCCCGAAACCTGTGCAAACAAACATTCAGACTCAATAGTGTCTAACTTTGTTTGAGGATTTGAAACGGCATTGTGTTTCCACCAGGCTCGTCTGGGTGTGTGTGTGTGCACCCCCCCCCCCCCCCCCCCCCCCCCCCCCCCGCCCCCCGCCCACACACACACACACACACACACACACACACACACACAAGACTATCAAACCAAGGTCATTGGCCATTCATTTAACTTTGATAGGCCTGTAGAGCTGCTGACTGAAATTAACAAGGGCAGCTTTTAAAAGTCAGGGTTACCCAAGCCGTACAACAAATGCTGGCCAATGTCCCCATCCCCCACACACTCTCTTTCCCTCCGTTGATATATTAATTTTTGACCAAATGTCCCCGCTTGACTACTGTAACGAGGTATGATGTATTGGGCCTTGACTGTTGCCATGGTAACAACCGTCCCCTGTTACTTGTCATTAGCGTGCAAACAAGCGCTGGCATCTAATGTCATTCCAGTCAACATGAGGGAGAGCAACGAGAAAGGGAGAGAGTATGTGTGTGTGCTGGGACTTTTTGCTCCCTCCCCGGCTAGACTCGGTTTTCTGTGTCGATGATTTTTTTGTGAGTGAGTCACCAGGCAAACTGTGTTTTGTGGGAGAGGTGTGGGTTTCAGACTTATTTTTTCTCTAAGCCAGATATAATCCAAAACTGTATATGATAAAATGTTGTCAGGCAGGAGGTCTTGGAATGATTGTCTTTACTAGATTGTCTATTCCACTGGTCACCTTGTTCTCTCTGCAACCACATAGCGGATATTGTGTGCACTTGTGGATATAACTATTAATGAATTTAAATTTTTAGAACAGTCATCCTGTTTAAATTAAGGGATAGTAGATGGACATGGTTGGGGATACAGAGGGATACAAACCTAAACAGCACCTCAAGTTATATTGGAGGAAACTTAGATCAAATGTAACATAAGACTCTTGTCAAAATGGAGAAAACGTAATGTTGTTCTCTGGCCACAGTTATTATGCTGCACTGCAGACAGCTAATAATACTGGGGTACTAGTTCAGTTGTGGCTTGAAAATGTCCTATTCTTTCTTATTTCCGTTTTAATCAGAGACAGCACTCTACTTGCCTGGTCTGGGGACGGAGTGGGCTGCTTTTTTTCTCCTGTTTCTCTCTCCCCTCAATTCAGTTTTAATCAGCCGACTGCTTTCGAGTCCTGTTGTCTTGAGGTGAAAGTGTAGCAGCATTCCCCCCCTGTCTTCTCTAAGGAACATAATCTCTTCTTCACACAGAACATTAATCCTACCTTATTTTTCTCTCTGTGCTGCTGCTTTATTACTTCCAGGTGTTAAGGCCCTGTTTCCCTTGCAGGCAGATGTGTTTGAAAAAAAATGCCCCTTTTGCTAGTAGTGTTGCTGTGTTTCAAAAGGAAATATTTGCTTGAAACTGCTCTCTGAAGATTTGGAAAGACAGACTGTACGGAAAAGAAATTTGAGTGAATGAGTAGTATAGAAGTTGAGGAAGACGGAAAGACAGAAAAGACATGAAAGCATGGCTGTGTGTGTGTGTGTTTCTGTTTGTGAGAGAAACAGGAAAGATAGAGAGGGGAGTTGGGGGGAGAGAGACTGACAGAAATGGTAAAACCATTTGCCCGAGTCCAGGTTCACTGATGTGTGTATGTTAGTTTTGGACAGGACATCTGTAAAGCGGTTGTATTGGCAACGTTTTTGTGGGGACATATATACGATTCTTGGCATCTGTTGTATGAACTCTAGTAAGTGAACACTGTTATTATGTGCACACTGCAGAGATGGTAGGACAGGTTTTTATTCTCTGACTTCTGCCATAAAAAAGAAAAATGCATAGCCTCATTGCTTTGTATTTCACAAATACATTTAAAAGAAATGTGTTATCCTTTGGTTTCATTATATTTCTCTAGAGCTTAAAATAAAAGCTTGTCCCACTTGAGGTTCGCTTGCCAAAAGCCTTCGGAACAGAGAAACTGTGTCGGCTAGGCGACTGTAAAATTCTTTCCAGATCTCCCCTTTGGATTTTCTACGTTTTCTTGTAAGCAGCTAAACTGAGATCCCATGTACTTGCAATGAAAAGTGACAGGAAATTGACTGAAACATTGGAAATCAATAGGAAGTAAATGCGCTCCTTAAGTACAAGTGAACAGCTGAGAGCTGCCTTCTGTCTACCCCATCTCTCTCCCTCTATCTCTTTCCTTCTCACTTTCTCTCTCTCTCTCTCTCTCTCTCTCTCTCTCTCTCTCTCTCTCTCTCTCTCTCTTTCTCTCTCTCTCTTGCTCTCTATCTCACTCCCTCCATCTCAGGCTGAGTCAATACCTGTACAAAGTCGAGAAAAGAGGGTTGATACGGCTTGTTAGTGTGTGTCTGTGTGTGTGTGCGCGTCTGTGTGTGTACGTCTGTGTGTGTCTATGTGTATGTAAGAGTAGATGCCCACTGTGAAGACAACGTATTCCCCTGGGCGGAGGCCAGGTCAACGTGGAGGATGCTGTGGGAACACTTCCAGGGGTGCCAGGCCTCATGCCAGTCTCATTGGACTCTCTGATGAGGCGCGGCCATTTCCTGCTATCATGCTTTTGCTCCCCGTTGGCCTTGAGAATATATAAGACATGATGTATTCCATCGATATGGGGTGTTATCACCTGGCTGTCTTCAGTCCAGTTCAACTCAATCTTGGGTTTCTAAGGCCTCCGAAGGCTGGGGTCCCAGATGGCTCAGAATATAGGGGTGTTTAATGACATTTAACCCTTTGATCCAGGGACCTCCTAGCCTTAGGCACAGACACTGTGGACTTGACATCTGCTCTGAGGGGGCTTACTGGGAAGCCACTGTCAGATTTCTTTTGTACTAGATCATTTACACCACCACTCACATGGACCGTCTAAACACAAATTTAATTGGATAGAAAATTGTGGCTTAGAATAGGTTGGAACAAACCGACTAGAGTGGGATGAATAGAATGGAATAATACGGATAAAGGAGACCAGTGTTTTTCAGCAGTGTACAATTGCGCTGAATTACCATTTAAAAGCACAATGCATAATATAGGCACCTACTCAAAGAATCTAGTGCTTATGTTCCATCTATGTGTGGAGTGGGGCCCTGAATACTGATTGCATTGTTCCCCTCTCACCGACAGACGGAGAGGGCCAAAGTTACCAATATCAATTATTTTGGTTTTGAATTTACGGCAAGGCATCTTTTGCTAGCGGAAAAAAAGAGAGAGAGAAACACATATGAGTGTGTGGGAAGGAAATGGGCGTGTAGGAGTAGTTATGACTGTGCCAAGTCATACAGCGTACATCCAGACGAATTCCAAACAATAAAGTTGATTTATACTTTTCCAAATGATGTTCCTGTAATCGAGTCAATTCCCCTCCAAATCCATTTACCATGTTTGGAAAATGAGGCCCCGGGAGCGCTTTGATGATGTAATGCCCCACACAGGTTTAAAGGACTTTCTTCTTAATCCAGACTCCTTTGTCCCCTAGGAGATCAATGGGGGCTGCTGCCAGATTAATAGCATTACATACAAATCTCTGTCACTTTCCCACCAAACTGCTGGCACACGATCTGTCCCTATGCCAGCTGCCCATTCAATGTCCCAAGCAGGGCAGAAAAGGCTTGCTGACTCCTAGAGACACTCTCTTTAAGATAAACACATGCATGGTAATGAGAGCCAGCACCAGCTGGCTTTTTAAAATCCCACTAAAGAAATAGGCTTGAATATCTTGAAGTGCAGCATTAGATCAAATAACAAGTGCAATATAAAATATTTTACAATAAGTCTGACTTTAACAAATACAGTACATCTGCTCCTATAACTTTGTTCCATGAAAAGGCGAGTGCAGAACATATATTAATAAAAACTTGTTTTGCATAAAAGCTGCTGTGATATTATATTATGAAGAAAGGTTAACAGTCCAAATATGTGGAATATATGAAGAGAGCAGGGGGATTGTGCATGAAGGAGCCCTGAGGAGTTTTGTTTTATCGTTTGGCGGTTGAGGTTCCTGGCTGGGTGGCTGTGTGTTCCCATGTTCACTGCGTAGCACTTTGCACTTTCCCTTCACATGCAGACAGCATCTGGGGAAATCTAGGGTTAGGCAAAACAGAAATTAGAGAGAGGACGTTGGTGTCAAAACAAACGGAAGGAGAGAGAGATAAACAATGGAATATAAAAAAGGCCTGGTCTCTGTCCTCTCCATCATCAGAACCCCCCCCCCCCCTTACCCAGCTCCCTCCCCCCTGGCTGGCCAGTCTGGTGTGAGCGTGACCAGGCAGGGGTTAAATCCATTGCACCATAAAACCGGAGCTGTTCATAAAATGGAGGAATAAGAAGCAGAAAAAAATATTTCAAGTATGATTAGTTCATCCGCAGGGCACCTTGTGCGATTGAGAAAAAGGGTGAGAGGGGGAGGGGGCATTGTGCACGGCGAGCAGTAAATTATACCTAGCCTTTGAATGATTCCTGCAGAGCCTATTACGACAGTGAGGGGGGCTGGGGGGGGCTGGGTTGGTGTATGGGGGGGCGGCAGTTGGGAGAGAAAAAAGCAGCAGAATGAATCGGATGAATTCTGTTTCCAGCTGTCCGAATGAGAGGGGAGGGGGTAGTGTGGTGAGTCAGGGGGGCAGAAGGAAGGGGACAGGAGGGAGGGTTTATGCAAGGGAGGGCCTCGGAAGGGACAATAGAAAATGCATTTGTTCCTGAACACCCCCAACACCCCTACACCCCCACCCCCCCAATACAATGTCATCAGGCCATTCTGGCAAAAAAACAAAACATCCAAGCACTGTTTCCTTTGTTATTCCTCCCATGTCTCATCTTGCTGTTTCTCTCTCACTTTCTCCTTCTGCACTCTAAACAATCTTCCTGCACGAGGAAAAAACTAAGGCAGATCCATCTTCTTCTTCATTTGAAGCACCTCCCTCCTTCCACACCGCACCCACCACCGCCGCCCCCTTGCTGCCTTGCTCCCTGAATATTTGAGAGGTGCTTGTCTCCTATTCGTCACCTTGACTGCTGATATAGTGGCTGACACTAGGGCTGTAGCATTAGCGTGCTGCAGGAGATTGCCTTCACAGGGAAAAAAGGAGGCAGGCTGCATTTATTCATCCCACTGCTCTTTTTAGGAGAGCAGTCACCCCAAAATTGTGCTTCATCGGTCCTATTTCTCTCTCATCTATTACCTATTAAAATATATATATATATCAAAAAAGAAAAATTGCAACATCAAATGTGTGCCACAGTGTCTCTGGTGGTTCAACAATATAAAAAAAAACATGATATCTGAATAATGAAAACAGTACAATTGATTAGAAACATTTAGTATAGTTAGAACAGTTATTTGTTAGAACATTACATTGATTAGCAATAGAGACAATAGACTTGCATGACAATATGAGTTTTGAATTAGCTTTTTCGATCGTTTTTGCATTACTACAGCACAAGCATTTCCCATAGGTCTATAATAAATAGTGTTTGCGGAAAAAGCTTCTTATTGGCGTGCAACATCAATCATGGCCCGATGGATGGATCAATCCAAACGGCACCAACCCAAAATAATCCCCACTCTCTCAGCTTGTGGTAAGCATTGGAGTTTTATAGAGGGAATTTATTGGCACAACTGTTGACATCCGCCACTTGTTCCAGCGGCTCAACATTCTATGAGTGTGAGCTCTGTAAACAGGTGAGCTGTGACAGAGATATGGCCACCATCAGTCACCTGTCTGCCTGCATCACACTACACCCTCTGTCATGCATCAAGATCAGCCCCTTGCCATGGAAACTCTAGCCAACGTCAGAGAGTCCCAGACTCATAAAAGCCTGTGGAGATGCCTCTCGGGTCAAGATGTCAAATGTCACAAAATCTGTATTTGCAAAGAAGGTCGTAAATATCCTCGAATAAGGCTCCTGTCTATGATCAATGTTGTATTGTTAGTTAGTTTCCTAATGCATGCCCATCTTGCACTTTTGGACCCACGCTTCTGAGTGTCGATACAACCCTTTTTGGCAAACCATTGGGGTATACAGAACACCGTTTAACAGTGAGGGATTGGTCCTTTAATAATAAGAAAGGGAGCAAAATGGAGATTGGACATTCAAGTTACTCTAAAACCCACTTTCCAGTTTAATTGCAGATTGAGGACTCACTTTTGCTCCACACACAGTCCTGTCTCTGCTTTCTGTTCCACCTGGCTTTGTGCTGAGAGGTGATACGAGAATGCCCTGTCTACTGAGACTTCAATGCCTCAATTCATTTGGACTCTCTGTAGTTGTAACATTTGAATTTGTTCTTTGACCTTGACGATTGCATATCCCCCGAGCCAGCAACTAGGCAGATCTACCATACACTCATTTAAGGCAATTTCCATGGAACAAGATCAAGGTAACCTTGCTTTATTGTGGGGTGAAAAAAGTTGGAATCTTTTTTTCTTCGATGATTTGATGATAAGGTGTGATAAAGTTCATGCATTTTTGATTCAATTAATTATTGTGTGGCTCTTTAGTTTCACATGAACCTAGGCCAACGGTTTATATAGTGCAAAGTTACAAAAAAATTATTCTCTTGAAACTCATAATCCTTGGCGTTCAGACAGCACACAAAGCTTTTCAAAAGATTTTTTTTTTGTGCTCCTAGAGTTAAAATTACCTACCCCATCTCCCTAAAGGTCTAGCTCTACCCTGTGATGTGGTACACTACATTTCTCAATGTATTTGATGAAATACTTTATGCATTGTGAAATAAGCAATAAAAATCTATTTTAACTTGATGGGTTTCATCTACACTTTCAAAATCTGAACTTCGTATCTTCCAAAAATTTAGATAGACACACCTTCAATATCTAATTTCACATGCACCTGACTATGTTGTTGGGAAATATTTACATAAAAGTAGACTGTATTGTTGTGTTGCATGCAATTATATTGTCATCCTACCAACCCCCTGAGCCGTTTGCTCCTTTTTGAATGAGAGAGACTCAGGAGATAACTACATGTCTCCCTCCTTCATTAACCCCTCTAATAACAAACATGACATACAAAAGATGGAAATAATTCAAAACGATTCAAATTTAGTCTTGACATTACATGGTTCCTAAGATTTATTGTTACATTTCCCAACCATTAGAGTAATTACTGCCTTTTATCATAAAAAATTACATTTTACAGTGGGTGAGTTTTCGAAGAAAGCGTAACAAGCTGTATTTGTACACTGCTGATACACAGCAAAGTTACAAGAAAGATTAACTATATTCGGATTTTTGTTTTGCTGAAAGATTGAGTGTATTTACAAAGTTTAATGGAAGTTGCAACAATGAGCTCTTTTACAATCATATTCATTATCCTCTTTTACTTCTTCACAAGGAAAATTCCTTTTCCCCCATCGACAGTGTAAATAATGAGATGTTTTATAAGCGAAGTGTAGATGACACTGCATCAAAGGCATCAATAGGACGGCCTTCGATAAATAACAATAGTGGAATGCCATCAATTAACAAAGTAGGCTTGCCTCTTTTATGTGCTAAACAGGACTGCATCTAACAATTGTTTGTGTCTAACAATCAAAACAATACATTCCAAACAATGTAGCGTAGCACCGTTTTACCAGGAATAACACATAAAATATGGATTTTGTTGCTGGGATTGACAGCATTCTACTACCATAAATACAACAGAAGCGAGCAAAGAGGGATCTGGGACATGATAAACGTGTGGAGAAACATGAACGGACATGACAATAAGCATGCCATGGGAGCTGAAGGGATGAACTGAAGATAGAAATGGGAAAATGACATAGATGACACCTGCCTGCTGGCATAATACGAACCTTGCTGGAAGACATTTAGCTGTTGATTTCTCTTAATTTTTTTTGTATTCATTCAAATTGAATTAAAGGCAGAGGGAGAAAATGGCCTGAGCTGATGGTATAATGAGTTGCCATGGGACATCTTTTTTAATAATCTCTGTTTGTGACAAAGATGTTGCCAAGTCAAGGCGGGTTCATGAGTCACAGTAGCCTGTGTGGTCACTGCCACTGCCCAGATAAATCACACCGGCCCCTAGGACCACCGCATGGCACAGATGATTTCATAACAGCCTTCAGCACTAATTGACATCATCACAGATGAAAAGTAAAGTATTATATATTGGTCATTTTCATAAGCTCTTCCAAATAATTGAGAACCTTATACTCTGTACCAAAAAAAGTTTTCATATAAAATGGCTTTGGTACATAAACTAGTTAGACCCATTCAAATTTGATTATATAGGAACAACAAATGAAAATGCATGCAATGCAGGTTCTTTTCTTGGTATGTTAATTTCAGTATTGGGTGATATTGTATTTTAAAGATCTGACATTTTGAAAGACAGCCCTCCCTCCAAATAAAAGATGTACTCAGCCTACAATCTTGACCCCACTGAAGTTAGGTAAACAGATGTGGGTCATTGTCTGCAGAGACAGGACAGTAAGGACAGGTGGAGAAAAAGTATGTGATAGCAACAATAACAGCAACTATTTTCTATACAATAAAGAAAAATTGCAACCTTGCAGTTTTGTGTTGGTGAGGTAAACAGTTCCCCCATAGTTAGCAGATTTCGACAATCTGTCAAGTTGCTGAAGGGTCTCACTAATGTTAATGATGCTCAGAAGTTCTGCAATTCATAGCACATTATAAGAAATTATATTGTTAGCTATCAGTTTCAGTATCTCCATTCATCAAAACCTGCAGTTTTAGACCAAAGATTTTAAAGCAGCAAACAAATATGCTCACAATAAACAGTAGAGGGAAGGCAATTTTCAATTCGATAATCTAGTAATATAGCAATCATGCGGCTTTCAGCATGCCTCCTGATTCCCAACACGCACTCAATTCAAACCTACGAAGCACGCAAAATAATCATAACCATCGATATATTATCACTGCCCATTGGTTTTATATTCTTCAAAAGACCGCAGAAAAATTCTATTTCATCTAGGTGTCCCATTCTAAGGGGAAAGAGGTTAGGCCTATATAGTTTATATAGTCAGAAGAAAAAAAACACAAAGGCCAACAAATAAGCAAGATGTTTACGGTTCGCTTATAATCAATAAAAATACAACAATAAAAACATAAATTAACTGCATTCAAAGCAGGACAAATGGGAAATATAAAATTAGTATGCAGTTGTAGTTGTTCTTCCAACGTGCCTTTTTCATTTGTTAGACATGCACACAAATAAGATATCTAGCTATAACTTGACATGCTGCTGAGGCAGAAGACACTTAAAGTTGATTAAGCGTGCATATTGTGCTTCAACGTTTCCATAGAAATGAGGGCCCATTTCCCCTAAGCATTGGTGGACCCGCCTCCCGGTAGCAAGGTTTACAATTTGATTGGTTGTAAAAGAAAATTAATCCGGGGATGTACTGTCCGATAGGCTGTTCACGTAGTTGTGACAGGGTGTACAGGTGCTGGTGTGGAAGCGCGAGATGGGCAAGTTCCCGGCGGGTAAAGCAGGTGACAACTGCAGCTGAGATGGTACAACTAGTCTGTATGAAACACTTTGCTTTACTTGAAAGGCAGACTAACGTTAGGTAGCAGCCCAAGTAGCTGTTATGTCACTGGGCAAATATTTACACGCGTTTTAAATCCAACCTGGCGAATCCAACTCTGAACGAAATGATAAGCATCTGGAATGCACAAGGTAGCTACCACGAATGAGCAAGGAAATGGGTGATGATGCTAGCATTGAGACAAGTTTAAAAAACATGCACCATGCTAGGCTAGCAAGCTGGATAGCTGTTCTATTTTGTAACTTCCTTTAGCTAGTTATCTAGTATTCTGCAACACACAGTTAAGCTATATGTTAAAACAATTTAATTGAGCTACTATTGTATTAATTAAAAAAAGTATTGAATTATGAAAATCTTTTGAAATGAATGGAAAAAGTGTTTCCTCAAGTGCAAAGATTCAATAACCAACGTGCGCTGAAGTGTTTTATTGTGATCACCGAGCAATCGTTGTGTTTGTGGTTAAGAATCTTGATTAAGAATTAAATGGAAAAGTAAGATGATTTGCCTTTAAGTCAAGACAATGACACACAAAAATACAATGACATCTTAGTTACATGAAAAGCATAAAGACTTGGACGTCTTGTAACGTTTTATTCAATTTAGTTTCTTACTCGCAATATTATGTTTACTCAGTGCCATTCTTTGATAAAATTGAATTAGATGAATTTGCATACAATGCATGGAACATTTGTAAAACTGGCTGCCAGAAAGTCATACATAGACCAAGACTTGCCTTTGGATTGGCATAGGATTCACAAGAAAATCTAATCTAGTTGTTCTAACTTTGGAAACATGTGCCAATGCTTATGTATCACGACTATTTCATTAAGACTGATCCTTTCGTGAAGTAGGCATTCATTTTTAAACAACTACTTAAAATAATCTTAAACATCCTGCAACTAATGATAGCCTACACTGAAATAATTTTCCGGCAGATGTGGGCCATATGTGTACAGTTTCAGGTATTAATGACATACAAAGATAAGAGTGTTAGATAATTCCCTAATTCAATTCAGGACTGTTTCTCAGTCAAAGTTGGAATGGACTATTTGTAAACTAAAAACAAATGACATCCAGTGGAGAACTGTGGAAAAGCAGGTTCAACTTTCAAAGGGACACTATGGTCCTGGAAACATTGTTGTTTACGACACTGGACTGTAACTTAAAGTTGGGTCAGCACTTAGGTTTGATAATGTTTACCATACCGTTACCCACCTTCTCTCATTTATCTTGAACACAATAATCCAATCCACAACATAACTTTTTATGTAACAAAGCAATAGCACAGGGAGGGGTGTACCAACTCATATCAAGATCATCCGAGGGTAAAGGCTGCAGTGTTGCAGAATAGGATGTAGCAGCTGTTTTCTCCATTACTCTGTCATTTCTCCCTTCAGAAGTTTTTTTTTATTTATTTTACCTTCTAATTAATAGCAGAGCTAGCTAACCTGACCCCTGCTTTGTCTTTCAGTCTTTGCTGCTTAGTTATTAGCCTAGACCTTGATGTCTTGAGGTTGTGTTTAATAGTATGTGGCTCACTAGATGAATTGCAGTGGTTGGATGGTATTTAATAAGGCATTGTTTTGTCAGTAAAGGGCTCTGTGTAGGTTTGGCAGCACGTAATTAAAAATAATGACGTGGAAAACAAGAGCTAACGCACTGGAGGATGCAGGTATGTTATTAAAGCCATTTATTACATAAGCGGCACCATCCGTGGACAGCCAAGAGTCCCAGGGAGAGCCTCTGAGCATCAATGTGGCCCTCTGACACTGACGATGATGTAAAAACAACATTCCTCTTGTGTAGCTCTTTTGTCCCCTAAAAAGTATGGTATCAGTTAGAAGTGTGTTTTTTGTTCCCACATCTGTGTGTGTTTTATTTTGATAGAATATCTACCCATCTCTGTGGACTATGAGCACCCTGCGGAGACACTGCGGTCAGTTGAGCTGCACAAACTCCTTGACGAACTGAAAACACTTTACCATGAACGCATCCTCCATATTGACCAATCAGGCCACACCCTGAAGGAGACTCTGCAGGTAAGCTGGTAAGGTGGTCACGCCTGGTGACGGTCCATGTGCAATGCACAGTGTTATTTCCAGCAATAATCAGATCATCTGGGCCTATTTGGTAAGCACAATGCAATCCCAACAAATTGCATATCAGTCATCCTATGTAATTCCCCCTTTGGCTTAATAGATATTCTATAAACTTGACTGATAAATGTGCTTTTTAACTGATTCTATCTACGCACTGCCATGAATAAGGCGATGGGCCGAGTATATCCTACGTTTTTGTAGCCCGTTCCTTTAAGGATCATCTGTGAAATGTAGCCCCATTATGATGGAGATACTTAGTGGCATGTCTTTTATAGGAATTGGTGCTGATGGTAAAGCATGGGAGGTCTAGGGATAACATCTTACTGTGCCTGACAAGGACAGTGGGCAAAATGCTATGTTCCACAGACCTATAACGCTGTTATCCCAGTGCAAGGCTGCTAAAAGGGATTGTTCTATAATGAATGCATGACAGTTTGATCAATGTTGTTAGGAGAATTAGTGTCCCTACATCAAAAAGCTTTTTGGGTTATTTTTTAACTATGCCAATAAGTGGCCTTTATTGGATATCTTTACATCCAGGGAAAATGTACCTTTTAGCATGCACTCATCAGCAAAAAGTGTAATAAAATATTTGTTATGGCATAAAAAGTAATTTCCTTTACCTGTGCATGCTCTTAGTCCTTGTAAGTTCATAACTAATTTATCTTTCTCCTCCTCGACATTTTAAGGAGTGCTATTTCTCATATGCGTCTTGGCCAAAGAATGATGAAAGTGATGAGGTTGAGCAGATCTGGAGCCTCTCTCCCTCTCCCTGTCATGTCAGTGGCGTGGTGGTGGGGGTTGGTGTGTCAGTGGGGGGTGGCTGCACACCTTGAGGACTGCTGCTTGATGATGGCTGATTAAAGTTTTAGTGACTCTGGCCTGTCTCTTTGAGTCTAATCACTGGAGGAACACAAGCACCCTTTTTCTCTTTCTTTTTTTACTTAAGTGTCCTCTTTTACTCAGACATATGGCTAGAGTTGGGAACTGGCCCAACCTATAGTTTTAACTGCATTTACTCTCAGTTCGAGCTCAGTTTGAGGAAATATGTGGCTATATAGGCTACACATTATGTTTTGCCACACACTGCTCTGGCACTGCGTAACAACCCTTATGTGAAGGGTCATTACCAAGAAATACCAAAGTGTTCTCTGTTGTTCACCCGCTCCTATATTCTTAAAGCATTGTGCTGTAACTGTTGTACATCCCGCGAGTATCATTGTATTACACGTCAATGATTTAACAGTAGAAGATCCAGCACTTGCATTAATACCATAGTCTTGACAGGATTTTGAATTGATCACAGATCCATGTGTTGTCGTTCTCGTGGAGATTGGTTGTCCTTTGCATTCAGACTCTGAAGCCTCACGTTCGTGTTAGTGACTTAATAGAGAGGTGTCCCTTTAACCTCCCAGGCCTCCTCCCTCCCCTGTGGGTCTGCCCAGCTGCACCAGACTAGAACCGCTTTAATGGCATTCTGCTGTTTACAAGTGACGGTTTGCCCACCATTTACGGGGAGTAAACAAGGTAAAGTGGTCCACATTGTAAAAGTGCCTGCCCCCACCAACCAGGCTCTGTTAGCAGGCTTTTATAGAGCCAGGGCTTTTGACCTCCGACTACAGAGTCCAGAGTGACACCGCAGACTACAGAGTGGCTTCACTCTTCAGTACATGGTGGGCTGCACGTGGCTGCTTGGAGGTTTGTTCTCCGAGCAATACGAACCTAAAGCCCACTAGCGAGGTCCTCCCTCATCTACAGTGTATAGGGCTGTAAAGGGATGAAGGGACTCACAGGGCTACCAGTCTGAGGTTCAGGGTCTTTAATGGACACTATAGTAGTCTTCTTGTAGGAGAAAATAGAGTTTAGCTCTCTATTACTGGTGCCCTGATGATTCAGTGGGGGGTGAAAGCTGCCATCCGTCTATCCCTTCAGGAAGAAGATGAGGGCTCGGAGAGGCCTAGTGTAAGTGTGAAAACCTTGACAAGCGCGCTTAAGCTAAGGCCATGCACCCTGTCAATCCACTTGGGCACTAATGCAGGATGCAGCAGTACCAGTATCCTGTGTGTGTGTGTGTGTGTGTGTGTGTGTGTCTGTGTGTGTGTGTGTGTGTGTGTGTGTGTGTGTGTGTGTTTCCCCGTTAGTGCACCCATAGTTGGAAGGCAGAGAATATGTGAGGGAAGGGTGAGACGAGGAACTGTCTGTTTGTGGTTGGTTGATGTGGCAGACTCTTTTCGTCAAATGACACTTGATCTGATGTTAATGTGCTGCTGCTGCTGCTCTGTGGCAGGAAGGGAGGGAGTAGAAAGAGAGAGGGATAAAGAGTGGGAGAAAAAAAGACGAGGAGATAGGCAGATAATCCCGTCTGCCTGATGAGATTGAAGACTGGGATTGATTGATCACCTAATCATAGGAGGAAATGGGCCTGAAAATGAATGGGACTCTGCCCTTGGCTGGCGATGGAGCAGGGCAGCCAGTGGGCTAGCAGGGGGATGTTAGCAGCACACAGACATGCCTCATAATGTGCACACAACCTGATTTCATTTGTGTCAGATATACAGTTACACGATCCCAGCTAAATGATCAAATAAAATAAAATAAAAAAATGGGAGCGGGGGTACAGGGAAAGGGGGGTGTAAATCAAGCTTTATTGCAGGAATATTACTTTTTCATACCGCCTGAAATGGATGCTTTGAGAAAGGTGCTGAGAATGAAAATCCAATATGTATGTGAATTGGCAGGGAACTGTGTGGAGGCAGAGATATGCACTGTCCAAAGGGGCTGCTGGCTGGCTGGTTATTGGTGTTGTTGGATTATTATTTGTGCCATTATGAGGTTTGCATTATCTTTTCCTTTCCTGTTTTGTAAAGTTACCTCCAGCTGGTAGGCAGGATTATGTTTCTAAAAGGCCTAAAAGATAGTCCTTGCCCCCACCACAGTCTCTCCCTATCCCTATCTTATGGCCCCCCCTCCCACTTCCTTTCTCTCTTCCCTTCCCTGAAACCTGCCCCCCCCCCCCTTACATCCCCACATCCCCTCTCTTTATCATTTCCTCTCTGGCTC
This sequence comes from Aplochiton taeniatus, assembly GCA_017639675.1. NCBI lineage: Eukaryota > Metazoa > Chordata > Actinopteri > Galaxiiformes > Galaxiidae > Aplochiton > Aplochiton taeniatus. Next base: position 20,145,012 of record CM030173.1, read on the forward strand.
ACTCTCTCCAACTGAGGGCAGAATTACTTAAAAACGAACCCCTTTGATGTCGGCAGTGTCCATGTTGGCACTCTTAGAGAACCTAATGCTGTGCCTCTCATCTCGCAGGAACAATAAGGACTCCCCACCTGCGTGTTTGGAGGAGGGGGGGTAACCAGCTTAGCCCTGTTTGTGGGGACACTTCTAACGTCGTACCCACACAAACGGCTCACAGAGTGTGCGTGCTGCCAAAAGCGATCGGCGTGGACAGATTGAGGCGCTGGGTTCGGGCCCCGCGTCAGGCCGGCATCAAACCCACCTGTTTGTCTCGTTGTTTAGCTGAGGCGGGGAGCCTGTCACTTTCACTTCATCACCGCGCCTGCTCCTCGTCGAGAACCCTTTGAAAAGCAAATACCCTTCAGTGTGATGGGGGCATTTATCTCCATTTTCTACCTCACAGCCGACAGAGCGGCAATAATTCCTATGTGTCCGTCCATGCTAAATTACCAACCGGTACTCAGTAGGTTTCAGCTCTTCCTGTAGATAGCACTGTCCTGCATGGAGGCTAGCTACAGGAAATGTGCTCCCTATTCTGTTACCCCCAAAAATCTTTTGCAGTGCCATTTAGCATTTGCGTTTAAAAGAAATACTGTGATGTGCCATACAAATGCATTGAGATGTACAAATCATATAAAAACCATTGACGTTTATCTAGGATCACAGGCATCTATTAACCAGAGGTCATGTTTGTGTGCACCCTCCCCTCTGTCTCCCTCTAGAGAAAGGTGGATGTGCTGCAGTCATTTGTGTGCGACCTGACGGAGCAGAACGAGGTTCTGATCCAGACACTGGAGGACGAGGGCCGGGCGGCGGCGGCGGCGGCGCGAGCCAGCAGCCTGCACAGAGAGCTGGAGGTAACAACTGATCAATGGCATTGATCAGCCAGTCAATCCTGCAGTCTATCTCCCTCTCTGTTTACACTGGCTCAGCGGCGCCTTGTTAAACCGAGCGTGCTCTGAGAAGCCACCCCTGGGACCCTCTAAAAGCCCGCCTCACACCCGCCATTGATTGACACGTCGATTAGCCCGGGAACTGTTGACAGTGCACTGGTTAGCCATCTTAGGCATTAATGATGACGGGGACGGGTGGCGGTTAAGTCCAGGGGTTAGACTCCGGACTCCAAGAAAGACACTTTTGCATTCTTAAGGATAGCAAATGCTTCGCTGATATGGATTTTAGTGGCCCCCCTAAATAAGACTCTTTCTAAAGGGCTAAAACATGCGCGTTGAGGATGGTTGTGTTAGTGAACAAGCCCATCTGAATCTCTCTACGGTGAACATTAAATCAATGTGGATTGATTTTCTCTCAGGGCCAGGTATTGTTGGACTTGTTCCTGTGCTGAGCGACTGTTGAGGTTTTCCGCTAATGTTATTAGCTAGCTTTTCATGTAAAAATCAGTGGTATTCACTGTAGGGTCAAGCCTGCAGCAACCAGCCATATGGTCTTCATTAGTGATGTAATTGTCGTGGAGACTTGTGTGTAACAGCGTATTAATCAGTTTTTATGCTGCGGAAAACTAATTGTGGCCTTTTGTTTGAGGACCATTGGTTTCCTCCGATGTACAATTTAATGAGGGGGCCAATTTAGTGCCGTGAACGATGTTTTTGTAGAAATTGTTATCCACTACCATTTTCCTACAGATTCTGCTCTGTCCTATAAAGCAAGCTGACAGTAATTGAGTAGCAGTGGGTTATGAGCCAGCCGCTAGGACACCTGAAAAGGGTGGGGGCAGGGGGCTAAATGAGTGTTTTTGTTCTGGATTGTTCTAATAAGCCCAGCGTTGGGTAGACTGTAGGCCAAGAAAATGTTCCCCTCCCTATGTTACAGTGTTGCTGATTGCTATCCAGCTATGAATGGAATAAGGTTGACCTTTAAAAGACAACATTTATTATGAAACATAAACCTAATCAGCTCAGCTCATTCATTACTGCCTGGCGCAAAAGATAAGAAAAAACTCATTGGGGGAGATTTGACATTTGGAAGCAGAGGGAAACCAATGTCAACACACAATGTAGCCACCCTCTTCATTTTCTAAAATTGATTCCCAGGCCAGAGTTGAACGTGGAGTGTTTTCTTCTTTAAAAAGGCACCAACCTAACCAGTGCCAGGTTGATTTTGGAACAGGACATGTTTGTATTGTTTGTACTCTTTAGGAAGTAAACATATCCCAGGTGTAGTCTCCCTTTTGACATGGTTGGAAATGTGGACGTCTTGAGGTCTTGCAGCTTCTGGGAATCGTTCACCGATGTGTGTGTGTGTGTGTGTGTGTGTGTGTGTGTGTGTGTGTGTGTGTGTGTGTGTGTGTGTGTGTGTGTGTGTGTGTGTGTGTGTGTGTGTGTGTGTGTGTGTGTGTGTGTGTGTGTGTGTGTGTGTGTGTGTGTGTGTTTCAGTTTCAGTTTCAGAGACAATCGTGCAAAGTGCACAGACACAACCAGATGCCCCCAGCCTCAACCTCAAACCTGTTTCCTCTTTTATGCGTCATTTACTGCCTGAAAACTGTTTGTGTAAAGCAGTTTATAGATGATTTATACGAGTTCCCCCAAATGTGTGCCCGGGTTAAACAAACCCTGCCTTAATAGACACCCAGTAATGGGCTGCTAAGGCCTGGCCTGTGGGCTAGAGGGCAAGTGGTTGAAGCTCCCTCCCACATCAAAGCCAGCTATAAACCGTCTCCTTCACACTCCCCAAGAACAAAAAGCGGGGATCCAAACTCCAGTATGAAAAGTTTGCCGGATGCCTAAAATGTCTTTCCTTCTGCCCCATACCCCTTGTTTTGAAATAGAAGCCATCTTTTGTCTTGTATTTCTATTGCCCCACCACACACACACACACACACACACACACACACACACACACACACACACACACACACACTACCACCAGCACCACCACCAAAAACACCGTTGTGGCCTCTCTTGACAAGATTGTTTTTTTGTATCTATTTGCTGCCTCTTCCATGTCACCTGGAAACGTGTTGAGGCTGATATGATAATGATGTGGACCTGTCTAGGGTATTAGAGTTAAGCTGGCTGATTAGGCACTGCATCGATTAGTCTATCACTCAGCTTTCCCTCCACTGGATGGATACACTGCTGCTGCTCTCTGAAGGACAGCCAGCAGGCAGCCACAGGAATCCCACACGGACACACGAGCATGCTTGTACAGACACTGATAACGGTCTGCTTTCTATTATACATTTTTTAAATGTATCTTTAGATTTCCTTCGTGCCTTTCCTCTGCGCTGTGCTGCAATGTTTCAACACATTCATTGCTGAAATCGACAGTTTTAAGCTAAGTGAGAGTTTTCTTTAAATGTCTTTGTGAGCACAGTGCTCTTGTGTGACCATATTTTTACACACGCCTACTCCGACAACATACCTTTTTTTTTGCGTTGAGTATATAGTCAGAAATCCCAAATTTTAAAAGGTTTTTGGTTCCAGCGGCGTTGGAGGAATTACCTCTTCTCTCTCTTTAGCTTTGAGTAGGTCAAGGACAGAATAAATAGACTAAATAATTAGTCCTCTGATTTGCAAGCATTCTACTTCCTAAATCAAAGTGCATTCAATTGTAATGGATTGTACAGTGGTTGACCTTGACGACTGATTCCTGGATCTGTCAGAATGAAATGGATAGTGGCTGATGTCTACAGGATAGAGAGGGGCACTGGGTGGGGTGGGGGGTGGGGAAGAGCCGTACCGGGGTTAAAGAAAACAACACTTGCGAAATTATTCAGTATCGATGCCTATCTAGTCCCCACTAACCTTTAGTAGAGGGAAAAGTCCCTCCTACTATAACCTTAAAACAATGTTTCATGCCTGGACACAAAGGTGTGTTTGGGGGGTGCTGTGACTGACGATGTCTCTAAGAGCTTTGATGAGAGCTTCACTTTAGTTGTGGGGGTGGCATAGGGATGAGGGGGAGGAAGATAAAGAGAGGGGGAACAGGAAGCAGAAAACGAGGGGAAATGGAGGCAGGGCGATATGCTGCTGCTGAAGGTTAGGGCCCTTTTCTCGCCTGAGCAGTCCGAGGCCACTTTAATCCAGGAACAAAATCATTAAGGTTCACCGCTAGAAAGAAGGCCAATTAAAGCCCAGCGTCTGGAGGCCGGCGCACGTCTGGAGAACGCCTGCTTTGCTGCAGGAAGCCCCGGCCTTTCATCGGACCGCTGGGAGAACCACCCCCACCCCCGCTTCACCCAACTGTACACCCGGGGAATCAAAACGTCTGCTAGCTATCTCCAGCATCAGAGCCAAGCGAGATGTTTAACTTTAAATGAATTCACTTTTGGCCAGGACTAGGCTAATGATGCCTCAGATTCACACTCTCCCTATCGTTTTGTCCACACACCAGCATCAGGGTGTACTGTACAGTGGTGGATTCAACACCATCAAGTGTTATTTCCTTCCATTTTATTGTGTTGCACATTACCTTTCCTTTTGTATTTGACTGTTCCTCATAATGCAGTATTAACCAACCATAATGAAATGACAGGGCACCAGGATAAGTTATTTTGACTGAGAACTACCATTGATGGTGGATGAGGAGAATCAGCTATGGCTGAGATTTTTCAGGACTAGATGTTTACTTGGCCGTTCTGATCATTGAGCTCTAAAAGCAGAAAGAACAGTAAGATCTCACCCTGTTTCCATACTGGAACCTCAGGGCCTTGCTCCCCAACCTTTTATGGTTCAATCCCAACATAGTGTCAGTGAAACCTCCCTCCCGCAGGCTTCAGAATAGCTGGACACAGGTGTTGCCTAGCTGTGCAGGCCCTGGGTCTTCTGCGTTTCCAACCCAGCCTGAATCTGCATACCCTGTCCACGGCCAAGCTAACACCCTTCCCTCACTGACTAGGGTAGAGTGAGCCGGGGGAATAGCTCTCAGTCATGGAAATGAACTAATCTCACAGTTTTAGAGAACACACTGGTAATCTTTTTAATCTCCCTGAATCCCACGTATCGGCTCATGGAAGTAAACATGGCTGAGCACCCGCCCCTCACCACTGTATTAATTCAACACACAGATGGATGTTGCAGCTAATTGGAGTGAAACGGGGCTTCTTGGTGGATAATGGAGGATTTTCTGTTTTTCTGTGTATGCGGTCTCATTTGTGAGGGAAAGGAAGGAAGGAAGGCAATTTGGCAAGAAATACACACACACACACACACACACACACACACACACACACACACACACAAAATCGGATCCTGTCCTACATCGCTGCCCACATCAGTACATTTTGCATTAGTACTGTGTAACTGTACACAACTCCTTTTTTTCCAGCCTACTGCTGGTGTCCATTGCCACCAGTATAACCGGCTTTATAGGAGCTGAATAAATAGATAAAGAGCCTCTGTAAAGAGCCCCGTTTTAGTGGTCTAGCCTTACATACAGTCCACAGAGGAAGGTAACATACGGGTGCCGCAAAGCTAGCCATGTTTTCCCTCAACAAGGACAGCGAGCAGCAGCCTCCGGAGCGCCATTAATAATGAAATGGCTGCTGCGCTACAGGTTCCAAGTCATAAGAAATGGCCCTTTAGTTGCTGCCTCGGCACCCGTCTGCCAAGCTTAACCCAGGGCTGGGCATTTGTGAGCCGGCCCTCAATAGGGACGCCCCTCTCTGGCCTCTTACAAATCTACCAAGGAGCCCAGCAAGACTATTGGATGGAGCCAGCCAGTTAGACAGCCAGGTGGTCATCTTACAGCTATCTAGCAAACCGACTCCACTGCGAAATGAGCTATCTGAATTTGAGGTGTTACTATGCCAGCCATATACTTTTTTTTTTAACAATGTTCAAATTGGATTCTAGTGGAAGAGAAAGGCTCGCTCTGTGGCAGCCTTCTCTGTCTGCATGTCAGAACGGTTTGAGATTAGCTCGACCTCCATACAAATTAGAGGTGGAGAAAAAGGTGAAATGGCTGGATGATTTATGTATGAGGCTGCTCAGCAGACGGGAGAGGAGGAGAAGGGACATCATCTTTTATTCCTGGGAGCTTTCTACCCAGACCCAGAGCAGGCAGGTAGGCTAGGCCATCTCGCTGGCTGGTCCATATCCTGGCTTTGGAGGAGGCTGGACCTTCATACTCTGCTGCCTGCTCGTCTGCCTGCCTGCCTGCCTGCCTGCCTGCCTGCCTGCCTGCCTGCCTGCCTGCCTGCCTGCCTGCCTGCCTGCCTGCCTGCCCGCCCGCCCGCCCGCCCGCCCGCCCGCCCGCCCGCCCGCCCGCCCGCCCGCCCGCCCGCCCGCCCGCCCGCCCGCCCGTCCTCCACTACCACAAATCCTGATTGATAGCTCTCTCCCTGTTCCCTCCAAATACGTCTTTTTCTCTTACCTATCACCTCCTTTACTGCTTCCCTGTTTGGATCTCCCTGTGTCTTTCTGTTTGTGCCTCCTTCTTTCTCTTGTATGATCTCTCTCAGATTTGATCCTTTCCTCTTTCTCTCCCTCTTTTCAACCACTTTCTCTTTCTCTGTAGACTGTGGGCAGATATCTTCCTTTGAAAAGGTAATGATCCCGATGGGTGGAGATTATGTATGTGCGCCGCGCAGTGTAATGGCCTGGCTTTTTATTGCCTGCCGCATACTAATCCCACAACTGAAGGAATGAGATGACACCTGCAGGGAGCTGTGCGTGAGCCACAGCCCCACATGAAAGGGCCGCCATTAAAAATGATCAAAGAAATTACTGCACTCCGTTGCACAACGCTGCTCTCACGCCTGGCTAGGTGTACATCCCTCTGCCCCAATACGCGTGCACACACACACACACACACACACACACTTACACATGCACCAATTAGTCTCTCCCTCTGATGGATGTTTTCTAAGGGATTCTCTGTGGATCTGTCCTGGCTCTAGCGTTGCCCTAGGCTTTCTACAGACACTGATGCACCCACGCTCTCAGATAGGAAATGGTGGACATGCCAGAGTGCCAGCGAAACCTTCTGTTTTCCATACCCCCGCCACAAATTATTCATGGCCGTGTGCAACAATCGACCAATTGAGGATTTAGTAATATCCCCTTTCTCTTCTTTTTTTTGGTAGCCACTCGTTCTACTATATCAACAAACCATTCAAACTATGTAATCTGAAAAATCGTGTTTGTTTATGCTAATTATGGAAAGGGAGGATGTTAATTAAAGCTAGCACAGAGGATTTTACAGTGCAGGCTGGTGTGGCACACAGCTGAGGGCTACTGCAGATTCTTTCACTGAGAAAAGTCACAGCCATTACATTATGGCCGCTAAACAACCGCCCCATTGATGCTTTATACCCCCGGTCTCCCTTTCTCTTTCTTTTTATTGAAGTCTTCCTTGTCATTTCATTTTCCATGTCCCTGTCTGTGTGTCCTCTGCCTGTGTAATTGCTCTGTCCCCGTTTCTCCTGCCCCTCCATTCTCCCTCTCCCGGGTCCAGGTCATCTCCACTGCAGTGTGTTTCTACAGCGTGTGGCTCCCAGCGGGGGGATCCGGACTGCAGCCACTCTTATCAGCATATGGCCCTGTGAGCTGGGCCAGGAGATGACATTTTACTGCAGACAGACAGCCTGCCCCATGCCTCCTCCAGCACCACCACCACCCGCTCCTCATCACACAATTTCATTTCATATAGAGGCCGGAATAATGCTCCCTTTGCTTTGTTAAATGGCCGCTCTGAAATGCCAACCGCACCTTAATGTGACGGCGGAATAAACAACGAATAAACAGTGCGAAACGAAGGGTTCTTTTATTGATTGCCCAGAGAGCGAAGGAATGGAGAAATGGCTGTTGGAGAGATTGCCCCAAAAAATGTCAGGGTACTTTCATAGTCATTGTAAATGATTATAGTAGCATACATTTCTTTCTCTCTGTTGTGAACAGGCCCTGTGTAGCTCTGAGAAGATGGTTATCACGTGGAGCCATTTTAGTCCAAAAGATTCCTCCTCTTGCTCCCCCGCCCTCCCCCTCCTCTTTCTCTCTGCCCCTCAGCGGTCCATTTTAGAGCCACACGGCTGCATGGTTTGGTGGGTAATTTCTCAACCTTTTCATGTGTCGGAGGGCGCCAAGTCCTCCTCCATTAGGTAGTGTCTTCTTCTGATGTATGATGTATGCGCAGAAAGGCAGCCTGATGTTTATTCATGAATATCAAGGCAATGCCTCAGCTAAGCCCTCTGATTTCCTTTTAAGGAACAAAACTACGTGAGATTGAGACTTCAGCTTTAAGGCACACAGACCCGTCCTGCAGCACTTCTCCCCCTCTAACCCCTCTCATCATCCACCCCGGCTTTTTTCTTTTTTACCGGCCGTCTTTTAAATTCTCCCCCGATATTATTTCTGTCGGGTTTAATTTACTTGACCCCTTGGAAAAAAAGGGGGGGGAAAAAGATCACATGCAGTTATTTTCTTCTGATTAGGCGGAGCTGGCAGCCTATCTTGCCTCTATCAGGGCTTTGATGCAGGAACGGATTAAGAGCGTTTTCGTAGAAAGGGGCAGCATGTTAAGCACGGTAGCGCAGGGGGTACTGACAGGTCTCAGGCCAGACGTGTCCCCTATGCTACGGGGAGAGACGCTGTCCACCTCCACACAGCTCCGACCACTCCCCCAGAGCCAGGTCTCAGTAATCACCATAGCAAACGAACGGCTAGCTGATCACCAGTGCTCTCCCTAAACCCAAATGTGCAATGAAGGAGCCATAATTTGAAAAGGCTACACCCTATTTGTCTTCTAAACGACTTTTTAATGACAATCAAGGCGCGCGCATCCATCACCCCAGGGCAAGTCCGTGCAGTGCTTTGATGGGTCTCCGCCTATTTACAAATGGTGTCTATCTATAATCCCAGCGACCAACTGGCACCAACGCATGCCTTTACAAGACTATACATCATGTATTTGTGGTTCGGTCCATGTAAGAGGAGGTTAGGGAAGACACTAAGCTATGTTGTCTATGTATGTGGCCGTGTGCCTTCAAACATTGAGAGATGGACCCCCCCCCCAAAGCCTTGAGGCGGCGGCCCCACCTGTGACTAGGAGCCGGGGTAGTGCATAGAGGACGTGCCTGTTGGAAGTGGACGCCTGTGTTGAAGGCCATTGTGGTGGCTTGGCCCCACACCACACCAATTTGAGGCACACAATAGAGGACCCAGGAGAAAATGAATGCTTCTGAGCAGTCCACACAGCATGCGTCTTTGTAACACATGGGCCATTGATTCCCTCTTTCTAACCCACATCCTCACGGCAACACTTGCACTGTGTTTGCTGTGAACAGTTTAAGAATATTTGCATGAGCCCTGTTTAACTTTGGCAACCCCCCCCCCCCCCTCTTTTTATTGGTGCATTGGAGCGTGAGTGAGTGGAATAACTCCCCTTTGAGCTTAACATATGTAATGCTGCACTAATTAACACACATCCTTCCGCGAAACCACCTATATTCACTACTGATATGATAAATAATGCAAATGGGGCAACCGCCGCAAATGCCAAAGAGAGACAAGAGAGCCAGGAGAAAGTGGAAGAGAGGGCGAGAGAGCAACGGAGCAGTGGGGAGGACGAGAGAGAGCAAGAGCTGGCGTAACCGACTGATTGTTGTGCTGTCAAGTTGATTTGCATGAAAAAGGGGGGCCTAATTGCAACACTTAGCTGTGGCGTCCTGATAATACAGAACAGGATTACCAAAGGACATGGAGGGGCTTTTATTCAGGGGAAGGATTTCCTGGGGGCTTGGAGAAAAGACAGGAGACGCACCACCACCTTCTGTTTCTGTGGAGGCCATTCACAGCAGTCACACACACAGGCTCACACACACACACGCACACACACACACATGCCAGATATGCCTCCAGCCTGGCAGGCATGGCAGATCCATCACACACACACTGCTGGCTGGATCAGGCTCCACTGTTCACCAGTCAAACAACCCCACACCATATTTATGTGCCGTTATACTAGCCCGGTCTGCGGAGAGGAAGAAAGTAAAGTTAACTGCCCCGGAGGGCAGGGAAAAGTGTTGGGTGATGGTGCTGGTGAGGTGGGGTTTACCCACGCTGCCGAAGGCAGGCCCTCCCTCTTCTCCCTTTCTTTAATAATAAATGATGGATGTTTCAAATTAGAAAACAGTGCTGAGAAAATCCAATTTAGTCCTGGGCTTCAGAGGGTGGGTATAAAATATAAGAATTGGAGTTGTGTATTAGAGGCCCTTGTTTTGCTTTAATGCCTGCAATCGGTGCCAGCGGTGTATGATTTAATGCGCCCGGTGAAAATGGGGCCCTATTATGTACTATTAACAAATCAAGCGCGCCCCACCCCAAAGTGAATCTCTGCCTCTCTCTCCAAGAATTGTGGGTGGCCTTTCCCCACCAGGCATTGATTTATAGACCCTGTTCATAATCACATTGGCCTGGAGGATGAAAAGAGAGTGTGTGTGAGTGTGTATCAGGGATAAGGAACAGGGGATCAATGCGGTGTAAAGTGTTAGGATGTGGTCATTTACTATTCTTTATCTCTCTTCTTAGTTTCTGTCTCCTGGAGTTGGTTACTCTGTTTGTTTCTCTGCCGTTCGGTGTCCCCTCTCCATCCTCCCCAGTGCAATTAGATCCCCTTGCTGTGTCTGTTCATCAGTCACCGTGCAGGTGCCCTCTATCCACATCACTGTGTTCCAGTGCCCACTCTCCCCATCCCTCTCCGTACTCCTCCATGTAGTCTTGGTCTAGGCTCTCTATTTTTAGTCATCAGCTACATCTACCTACCCCACTCTGTTCTCTGCTCCTAATTAGTATGCTCCCTGATCACACTGCCAGAGTTTTGTGCACTTCTCCGCCCTGTCTTAGTTCCTCAGCCTCCCCCTGCGGGTCTCCTGCCTGGGCCTGTGGAGGCTGGGCCACTGCGTCTCAGTGACAGCAGGCAGGAATGTGGGGGCTCTGAGCAAGCCAATGTGACCAAAGAGCTGCCGCCAAGAGGGGTGTCTGGCTTTTCGCTTTCTACAGGGCTTTGGCTAACATCCCTGTCCAGCACATTAAAAACTAAAAAGGAGAAATAGGCATTTCATTTTAATGAACCGTTTCCTCTGAACCGGAGCACACATGCTGACCCCCCCAAAAAAAGGGCTAATCTATAAAGTCGTGAAATGAAAAGGCACAAAAGCACTGTTAGCTGTAGGAAAAGAAAAGGCTCATTTCCTCTTTTTGTCGGGGCTGTGATGGGGCTAATTCTCCAGATTTGCTTGTAGAACGCTACTAATGGCTTTGGCCTATGGGAAGGAGGGTCTCAAGGTCCTCAGCTAACTTCTTGCGTGTCAATCATTTTCAAATATGGAATTCATCATTTCCTCCTTTCCATTTTTTACTTCAAATGAGCCCAGGCATGAGGGAAGGACAGTTATTGAAGTTAGAGTCTAGCTCCCCCAGAAACTAAGGGGGGAGACTTTCAAAACATTTCTCTGCCATTAACCTGAGCTTCAAATGTTCGCAAATTCAACTTGGTTGATAAGCTTTTTCTATCCTACTTGTATTCTACTAAGGAAAACATTGTACCTCTAGCACACACTAGTGTGTGATTTTTGTTCCCGAGCATTGTCTCCCAGCCTGGATGTTCCATGGCTGGCCCATAGCTCGCTCCACTGTAGACGAGAATGAGTGTTTTTTATCTGTACTGCCTGGCCTTATTTCTAGGAATTTTATACCAACGCTTTTTTTTTCCAGCTACAATTGTGGCTTTAGAAAGATTTGGGTTAGACAGGGGACAGCACGAAGCAGAACATGTTAGTTTTTTTTTGCATGTATCAATGATGTGAGTAGCGCTCAGGCTGGGGCCCCATGCGTCTAGTACTTAAACAGCTACAGATGCAGGTCTCCTCGCCTCAGAGATCCTTTTGTTTAAGTTGGCTTCCTCTTTTGAGCAGTTCCTCTAACCTCAGCGCCGGGAGTTGCCAAAAAGACCTAGAGGAACGTCTCTCTCCATCCAATTAAGTCTGTCATTGCCCTTCAGCGCTAAAGTGTGGAGGCAGCAGATTTCCCCCCCCCCCCCCCCGCTGTCGGCATAGGTCATATCCCTACGCCTTTCGTCTATTCTTATGAAAGTCTCTTAAGGTTTTTTTCCCCCTCACCACACGATGCCTTGCAGCCGAGGCTGGTTTTGACGGGGCAGGGCAGCGCGTTCGTATCCGCCGCCCGGCCGGGTGTCTAGTGACAGGCGCTGTAAATTGCGAGGTACACTTAAGCTTAGAGAGCCTCTCCGGCGGGGGCTGGGGGGGCTGGGGGGGGCCGAGTGTTTCAGCAGGACACCCCTAGCGCCACTGGATCAGGGCGACTACAGATTTGTCACAGGAGGGGGTTGGGTGGGGCGGGTGCTGCCCTGCAGGAGGCATCGCTGTCTGCCACTGTGGATCTAGAGGGGAGATCACCACGGGACCAGAGAATGACAAGGGGCCAAGTACAATCAGTGTCTAATCCCTGTCAGACAGTTGAGGCCAGGGCCTTGAGAAACATGGAAATGCACTCGCAGAAAGAAATTAAAGCATGAGAAGAGGCTTAAAGGGCCGCATCTTCCATAGAAAACCTCTTAAAGAAAAGCCACCTATTGGTTCTGACTGATATCCGCATGCCGCCTTGAATCCCACAAAGGGCCACACACACCCCAAACCGTCCCGCCCGAAGCGGATGAAGCATGCGTCGCCTCAGTAGTCGTGTGGGCGGTGTGAGGCTAAAGTGTTGTCAGTGAATGGGTCTCTGGTTGGCCTCCAGCTGAATTAAACAGTAGGCAGACAGGCCACGTAGTGGTGGTGGTGGTGGTATTGTAGGGGCTGCAGCTCTGCTCCACAGGGGGAGTCAGAGGGAGGGGTGCGGGGCTGTGGTGGTGATGGCGGTGGTTATGGCAGCAGGACTGGTCGTCCCCGCTGCTGTAATGAGAGAGTGAGCTGTCAGAGACACGCTTGTAATGGCTCCCCTGTCAGCCGCCCGGTTCAGGCCCTCTGGGACACGCAGCAGACACCGTATCTGCTACTCTTTCTCTATCTCCGTTTCTCTCTTCATATGTCTTCCCCCCCTTCTCTCCCAGGACAAAAAAAACAAAACACCAGGAAGCCGGCGTCCTCTCTGTCTTTCTTTTTTTTCCGGTCCCTTTGTAACTGCTTCTATCTATCTATTCCGCACGGTCCGCTTGTTTTCAAACCCACACACACTCTTTATCTTTCCTTTACTCTCTCCCCACTCTTTGTCACACAGACACTCACGCACAAAGGCACACCGAGAATCCCTCTCACTGGGTCGCACGTACGCCTCTGGAGGGGCATTTAGCAGCTAAATCTCTCTGCCTTTCGTTTCTTCCTCCCCTTCGCTCAGCGGGGCGTCAGTCCTCTCAGGGGGGCCTCTAGTCGTCGTCCGGTGCCAGCCGAGGGGACAGGCCGGCCCGTAGCAGCCTCACCTCGTCTCACACCCCTCCCTGTCAAGTAGAGTGGAGGCCCTGCTCCGCCACCAAGGCACGTTCCCCAGTCAGCTGGCTCGCCGCCTGCCACTCCCAAGGTCACCCTCATAAAAAAACAAAAGGACGAACTGCTAGATTACTCGTTTATTAGGTTACCACACAGAGGAGAGAAGTTGACCACGTCTCCCTTGTTAGTGAAAGGGGCGTACATACATGGGGGTACATTCAGGAGCCGCATGTTGTGCTCTAGGTCAATTCTAGGGCAGGGCTAACTGTGCTAGCCAGGTTACAGCAAGCCCCCCCCCCCCCTCCATAAACGCTCCTCTCTCTGCAGCGCTGCGGTTATGACAGTCATTAGGTCAGCCAATTCTGCCGCCGCTAATAACATCCTCCCCCAGCCGGCTTTTAAGGCTTATTATCATATTGTGCCAGATGATTGACAGTTGACCTTCACGCTAGTTTATAAAAAGCCGGTGAGACAGAGCGTGGGTCACCTCAATCGCCTCGGCGACATCGTATTAATACTAATCTGATAGAATTACCAGGAGCCAATTAATCTGGCCGGCCTCACACTAGGCAGCAGTTAAAGAGATAGGGTTACTTCTCTACTTAGGCCCTCACACTCACAGAGTAACACACACACACACACACACACACACACACACACACACACACACACACACACACACACACACACACACACACACAGGGGTGTGGATTTAGCAGTAGGCATGCATTCTGGCCTTAGCGGTGAGGGGAGCACGCGGGGCCCAAAGGTGAAGCATGGTAACCCGGCGGGGTCGGAGGCAAGCCCCAGGCAGCCCTGCTTGGCCTAAAGCCTCCTCATTAGCCCCGGAGGCAGCAGGGTAGAGAGGAGAGGGCTTTGCAACGCAGCAGTCCAAGGCTGCAGTGTTTACACCCACTGGTGGAGCACCTGCCTGAAGGGCTCTCTGGGATAGAGAGCGCACAGCCTGAGTGGACAGTATTCACCTAGTTGATAAGTGCAATAACATGGAGCACATATTAGCGTCTAGTAGCCAGGCTCATTTGATAAACGTCCAAGAAGCTCTCTGGCAGACTGCTGAAAACAGTAACACCAGACAGCAGTAGCATGTTGACCTCGTTCCCAGGATTCCCAGGTATTTTGCTTAGTCAGACTCAGTGGGGATTGAGCGAGAGCCCCCGTCCCCCCGTCCGTCAACTGTAATCCTGTATCCTGCTAAGGCTCCCAAAGCTCGCTTTGGTTTCCGATGTCAGCGCACTGAACCACTGAGGCAGCCACTTATATCAGCGCTGGGACAATGTGAGCCTGGAAGGGTGCGTCCTGAAATAACAAAACCTGGTGTGCCCGTTATAGGAGAGTGTCTGCCCCAGTGTCTGAGGACAGTCATCAGTCACCGTCAGGCTGGAGGCACATTGTCACCTGGGGGGGGGCTCTACTGCTGCACCCTGGAGCCTGGAGGCCGCTCCAGCCTGTGGGTGACTGGGCTACACACGAAGAAGAGGCCTCTGGTGCTAGGCACCTGTAGCAGGCTTTAGGTTATACTATTACGCTATAAACGATTATTAGTCATCGTGAAGTAACTTCTCTTACTGTTGCAAGGGATAGACAGCCTCCTCCTGGTTGGACCTGGGTTGCTAGGTGGACTGCTGTCCTTGGCCCTTGTACAGCTGACTAATGACCCAGTGAGCCTTTGGCAGTGGGAGGGAGTGGGTGGCCCCTCTGGAGCAGCAGAGCTGTGCTCCTCCATCAGAATGACCTTCTGTCTCAAGGTCAAGTTCCGCTGGAGGGTGGCCGGGCTCAGAGCTGGGAGAGAGAGACCTCCCCTGTCCCCCAAACCCTGCCTCTCTCTGGCACTGCCCCATCCATCTGCTTCCCACTGGGCGGCCATTTTATACATCGGTAATCTATGGCAGACAGATAGAGGGGAAAGCCAGCTAGACAGGACAATTAGAGTGGTTCTTTACCTACAACATGTTTTGAGATGTCGGTACTGCCCCCATGTGTAAACTAAAGGCCCCTTTATGGATTTCAGGCTCCCTGTCAGGGTGCTAACTGCGTGCTTCCTGAGGTCTCATGAGCCCGCTGGGTTTGTTTTTGTTTGACACCGTTTGTCAGGGAAACCAGTCCTCTGCAATCTGGACCGTACCACCTATTCTCGGATGTGGGGGACTGCCTCTACCACCATAAAGAATGGAGACACTGCCAAAGTAGTCGATCAGTAGGAATTGTGTGTATGTTTGTTTGTCAAGTTTGTGTTAAAAGAATAGTGTGGAGGTGGGGGTGTTCAGGCATGCCAGTACGCTGCACTGCACGTTGCAACTTCCCACTCAAGTTTCTTATTGTTTCCTTTACAAATGGAACAGCGGGCTATGTGCGATGATTAAACATTTTGAGAGCATGGGGAAATGAGTGCTGTGTTTGCGCTGAGAGAGAGAGAGATAACATTCCCAGACAGTCACCAGTGCGGCTGCACAGCCCGCCAATATTACCCCTGCACCGTGCTGCATAATAAAGCAGGCCCTTATGCATATTAACATGGGCACTCTGCATAATGCCTTCAGCACGTGACACGCTCAGCTGCACACAGACACGCTGTCGACACGGCTTTACCTTGGCCATGTTTCACCACAATTATTTACGTCCACATTCCTCTGTACAAGGGGGAGCGAGAGGGAACTCCCAGCCGCCCGCCAACCCCATCCTCGCCCATCTTAGCTTCTCTGCCCCCAGCTGCCAGCCTTTCTTTCCCACAAATCCCCCCATTCTTGCACGTCTTTTTAAAACCACACGGCGGAGGTGTGTGCGATGCCAAACGAGGTCCTCGTTACCTCCCCTCCCTCTTGGTTGGTCGACGGAGAGCTTTTGGAAGAACTACAGCGACATCTGCATGTGTGCCGCGGCTACAAAGCGCCGGGGCTAATACTTAATGCTTCATAATAATAATACCAGCCACGATGTGCCCCCCCCCCCCCTCCCCCCTCCCCGTCTGCCAGCCTGCGCCCCCGCCTAGCGTTGCCCGCCCCTCCACCCCGGCCGGCCCCTCCGGCTCTCATTACTCAAATTACTAAACAGGGCTAATTGCGCGGTGTGTGAAGCTTAATTTGAATATTCTGTGCGTAGCCTGGGGGGATTTGCCTCACGAGGGGTATGGATCCAGCTAGGAAGTCTGGACATTTTATGCATTTGCAATTAGAAAAGCCAGGCGGGCGCAGAGCCTAATTTTACCTGGAGACGGCACACTTTATTTTTTGCCTTTGTTTTTAATTAAAAACCTCACAGGAGATAATATTACATTTGTTTTATTTTGCATATATCATGTTACTGCATTTTACTGCTTTCGGGATTTGTGCAGGGTTTTGTCAATACATATTTTTGTTCAAGTGAAAGTTGTATTTCCTTTTTTTATTTTGGTTTTCAAATGTGTTTAGGATATTTTGGATATGTGATTGTGAGGAAGATACAGCTGCGGTCCAGTAGTGCTCTGAAGTATGTACCACAATTAATTTGTGTGTGTGTGTGTGTGTGCGTGTGTGTGCGTGTGTGTGCGTGTGTGTGCGTGTGCGTGCGTGCGTGTGCGTGCGTGTGCGTGCGTGTGTGTGCGTGCGTGCGTGTGTGTGCGTGTGTGCGTGTGCGTGCGCGTGCGCGTGCGTGTGCGTGTTTTGGTTTGCATGCGCCTGTCTTGGAAGCCGACAATGCGCCCCTTGTCCCTCATGAAAGGACAGTTCTCCAGACAGAGGAGGGAGGGAATGCTTTAATCAGAAGCTATAGATTAATCGCTTCTAATGATTTAACACAAGCAATTACAGCCCAGTCAAGCAGACTAATTTGTGCATACATTTAACAGGGTTTGCTTTGTGGTTAGGCTAAAGGACAAGGGGCGTGTGTGTGTGTGTGTGTGTGTGTGTGTGTGTGTGTGTGTGTGTGTGTGTGTGTGTGTGTGTGTGTGTGTGTGTGTGTGTGTGTGTGTGTGTGTGTGTGTGTGTGTGTGTGTGTGTGTGTGTGTGTGTGTGTGTGTGTGTGTGCGCGCGTGTTGCGGGTGAAGTGTTGAGGTGGGCACTTAGGTTTGTTTTGTCTTTCCCATGAAGAACTTAGTCTTGGTTTTGACAGAATGTCCCCAGCAATTCCCATGCTTCACCCCCAGTGCCCGAGTCGCCGTTCCCCAGCGCCCCCAGCCTGTTGGCTTCATAGGACCCATCTGGCTGGTGCCCGCTGCCAGCCGCCGTTTTGCCACCCTGTGTCATCCCTCATACAGCGTGTTAAAATCGTTACATCGGGTCAAACATAATTAATAGGCGAATGTCTGTTTGAACATGAGGTTTTTGTATTAATTATATCCATTGGTCACAGAAAACACAACTGTGGTTTGTTCTCTGAAACCGACAAAGGGGTGTAAAAGAAACGATCTCCATTTCAGCAAAAACTTGCTGTAATTAGAATAATTCATATTCTTTTTCAAACAATCCCGTTATAATTCTCAAAATCCATAGGTATCCGTATATTCTACATACACACACAATGTATTTGATGAGTCCCTTCTGCCCAGATTGGAAGGCGCTCAATTAATCCACGTCTGAAAGGTTGAGCGCGCCCACTTTTTAATTAACGTCGAATTAAAATGAATTGGCAGGTTGCCGGAAAGCAGGCACGCAGCTTTGAAGATTGCCATCGCATAATGAGTCGCTCGTTCCTCTCTTTTTTTTTTTTACACTTTGTGCTCCCCCACTTTCCACTCCCTCGCTATCCCTGCTGCCAGTTGCCAGTGTGCCTTAGCGATTTAATGATATGCAAATGAAATATGCATAAAACCATTCTGCTGGAGGATGATTAAGCACAGAGGACATTAGCCGGTGCCCGCCACAGTGTCTGTTGTCTCCTCTCCATTCTGCTTCGCCCGGGCGCCAATGACAAACCTCTAACAATGCTCAATAATAATCTGAGGCGAACACTAATCATTTGAATAACCGCAATAATATCCAATCGCGAGAAATTAGATTCCAGGCAGAATGTTCTACAGCCCCAGTTTTTGTAAGATCCAGGTCCTGAGAAAGGCAGATGGAAGTCCCCATGACTGAAGGCTGATGCTGTGGAGAGCAGGCTGAGAGGGAGAGAGAGACCAGGTTTTCCAGGAGAGCACTAGGACAGACTAGCATTGCCAGGCTTTTGCAGGAGCCTTTTCCCCTGCTTGTTTGCGAGTACTGTGCCATTATTTGAATACTGGCATGTAAAGAAGGAAGAAAAATATCCCCCTTCCTGCTTTCTCCATAACCCCCCACCCCCCCGCCTTCTCCCTCCTGCTCTCTCTTGCAAGCCCTCCTTTTTTTTTTTTGTAATCCATTTGTGTAATGAAGACGTGGCGCAATTAACATCCCCCACGGAATTAAATGAAAGGCTGATCATCCGAACCTCATTACCTCCAAAAGATTATAATATCCACATGCGTTCCGCCGCGAAGGGTATGAAAAAAAAACACAACAGCCATTGCGAATTAAATCGCTAATTGTTGTATGTGTTATGATCGAGCGCTTAAAACGATGGCGCTGGCGATGCCCGAAAAGATGCCACCATTCAAACTGCAACCCTCACTGACTGGTGGCAGAGCCAGGCTCTGACATCTTGGTGGTGTATGCCAAGGCTGGCTAGGAAGCACAAAGATCTTATAATCCCTCCCTTTGGATGGCTTCTTCAATTATTCATATTCCTCAACCATGCCCCCTTGGCCAACAAAAATCCAAGTGGTAGAGAAAAAAATAAACTTTTGAATATCCTGTAGTAAATGTCAGCGACTAATGATCCCCAACCCCCACCCCCCTCCGTGTTAATTACCGCTTTAATTATTTCCACGCGCTTCTCTTAACAAATGTAAACGAATTTAACGAAACCTTCTGTTCACCGTCTTTGCAGCGCCGCCAATCCTTGGCTCTGTGCCCGATGCCAACGGACCTCGCGGGAACCACAGCGACGCCGGCCCGGACCCGGTGAGTACCCCGACCCGCAGTCCAAACTGGTTGGTTCTCCTCCAGCGCTGCCTCTGCTCCTGATGGTTCACAAAACCCACTGAAAGGGTGGAGTTTGGTAGTTTCTCTGGTTGGTTGGCAAGAATGGGGCAAACATAGAAAGGAGGCGGGTGGGGTTGGATGGAGGGAGGGGGGAGGGGGGGGGGGGGTCTGAGAATATGTTCCCACGGCCCCCCCAGCTGCCCCCCCTTCTTGGTGCAGTTGCAGGCGGGCCGGCAGGGTGGGGCGGGTACCTCCTCCCCCAGAGTGTGTCTGGAGCTGGGGGGCTGTCCCCCTGTCTCCTGTGCCCCCTCCACTGAGCTCCAGCAGCACGTCTAGCTGTTGTCTGCGTGCCATCCCCCTTGCCTGGCTGGCTCCCATACTGGTGCTGGATGCTGTGTTGTAGAGCCTACAGCCTGAGCCATTCATCTCCCTGGTGATTGCTGTGAATGTAGATAAATCGCACACGCCTGCCTGCCTGCCTGCCTGCCTGCCTGTGTGGCATAGCTTTGCTTGCTGCTCAAGTTGAATTTCATGCTCTCTTTTCTTTTTTTTCACATCCAAGAAGTTGCTACTGTGACGCGGAGATCCCACACACCTGAAAGTGATGATGAGGATGTGGCATTTCTTTTTTACCGAAAAACACACCAAAGTTTGTGTAAACTGCAGCCAAAAAAAAAGGCAATTAATTCCCGTCTGTCCGCTGATTATAATTTGCTTTGGCAGTTCATTAGTATGCGTCCTCATGTTTGCATTTTTTTTCCCCTTTCTCTTTTTTTGTATGTGTGTGTCTTTGTAAACAGCTGCTATTGAGCCCTTGGCATAGTCCCTCAGGTCCCCTTTCCTTCTCCCTCCTTCCTCTCCAGTAGCAGGCTGCCGATTGGCAGATTGGCATAGTCCCTGGTGACGGTGCCCGTGCAAGTCATTCCTCATTGCGGTGTCTGCCAGGTGGCGCAATGAGAGGGTAAAATGGTGTGGTAGAGTGGGGGAGGTGGGTTGGCACAAAAAGAGGCACCCCCACTAAACAGCCCTCCCCTTCCAACGGAGCAGCTCGCTGCTTTTGTTTTGTCTCGTCTTGGTTTTTTCCTTTTTTTTTTTTTTAGCTTCCCCCGCTTTGTTGTGTTTGTAATCTGTCCCGTTCCCATTAGGTTGCTTCCACTAATTAACGAGGCCAACTTTTGTTGTTCTAATTAGTCGTTTGAAGGGGAGGATCGTCTTTGTTTGCTCTGCCGTCTCTTTCTCTGTGCCAACCGACCCACCGGGGCATCCGATCGTGTTGATGTGGGCTGCATGGCGCCGCACCATCTCCCGTGCCCTTCCTCAGCGTTCGCCGCCAGATGCCACCGCATTCTCCCTGGCGCTCCCCCCGACACACGCCGTCGCCGGTTCCCGACCACACAATGGAATGGTGCCTTTCCTCACGAGTCCCTAAATGCCAACCGCAAAATGTTTCGGTTTTTTTTGTTGTCGCCCACATCCTGCCTGGCTGCGCCCTCGCCTGCCAATGATTGCGTTGGCATGGCGCCTGGCTGGCTGCGTGGCACTGGGACTTGCGCCTCAGATGGTGGAGAGAGATATGCAGAGATGCAGAGAGAGGTGGGGAGTGGGAGGCGCTTCCTTCGGTCCCACCCCCACGTCATCTCTAGGACAAACACCAGCGCCGCAAGTTTCTCTGTTGTTTTTGTTGTACAATTCCCACTTCTCCCCCGCAGTCCCTCGTGGCACAACCCCCTCCTCTCTTTCAGTAGTTTGCCCGCCCCCTGGCATCGGTGTGGGCGGGAGGCACCTGCTGTCCTCCATCCTCCGTGGTGAGAAGTCTTTGTTGTGTACGCCTCTCCTCTGCACTGTGCCACCCCATCGCAAGTCCTGTCATGGCACCACCGCTCCGCCATGCCAGCTGATCATTCTGAAACTGCGTCCTCCCCAAAATTCCTTTAGGAGTCCCACTCGTCTATGCGTTTTCGTCTGTAATCTCTGGGCAGCAGATGTTCTCCTCTCTTCGTTCGCGGTGGCGTTGAGTTGACGTTGAGCACCGGGCTCTTCCCGACACCTTATCCCTCTTCCTAACTTTCCCATTTGGGTTAAAAAAAAAAACAAGAAAAGAAAAAGCACCACCCGTCCCAGACAACAGCCCTGCCCTTGGCGTTGCACCAGCTGCCAAATACGACGGGGGGTTCCCGCGTCGCCCTGCCCATTCCTAGCCGCCTACCCTCGGAGAGCTACGGCGAGCCCGTGTTGGTGCTACCACTGAATGGATGGCACTGTGCCAGCTTTTCCCTGCCATCATCCGCATTCGCTGCCTGTTTCTCTCCCTCGCCCAACCCCTCTCTCTCTCTCTCTCTTTCTCTCTCTATCACTCTCTTTACCCTAGTCCTCCTTCTCTCTTCCTTCAACACCCCCAACCCCCACTCTTTGCCCCCCCCCCCCAATTCACCTCTTCAAACAACCCCTTTTGTTCCATAGGCTTGACATTAATTAACATGCGGGTTAATTGATTCTAAAGGCTGATGAATTGCTCTTCAAGCCATCTCCCACAGGCCAGCTGTCTAGCTGCGCACCCCCGGTCGCGAACCCCCTTTTCTCTGCCTGGCATCGGCTGTTTCTCCCTGCCTTGCCCTATCCTCCACCTACGTTGGCGCTAGCAGAAGGAAGAGAGAGCCTAGCCCTCAGCCCTGGTGGAGTGCTAGCAGCCTGAGTGAGCTGTGAGCAGTGGCCCTAGCCCACACTGTACACTGGCAGGGATCTCAGGCTGCTTATTGGACTATAGCTGATCGCACTTGACGTTTTTGCTGTCTGATCCCACCGCAGGATGTTGCAATGGCATTTTGTTATAAATAATCAAAGTCCTCCTGCAACCACCTCCCACCCTTTTTCCCTATCTACCCGTCTCCCTTTTCACCCTCCCTTTCTCTCTCCTCCCTCTTGCTGTCTCACACTCCCTCTCTCATTCTGATTCTAAACTAAACACACTTTCCCACCACCATACAGTGTAGCATCTTTGTCATTTACATTTTCTCCTATGGTGGGACCATCTGTTTTGTTTTTCCATTTTTAACGAAGTTTGAGGATTAAGCGGCATAACGAATCGTTAACGTTTTTATTTTTGTGTGTGGACATTTTTAATAGAGCGGCGTGTGTATGCACGGTAATTATTTTTTACCTCTCTCGCCATTAGCGTTTTCAGGTAATCTTGCAGAGAATTAGCTTGAATTAGCAATGTCTGTCATGTTTGATTAGGTAATTATCTTGGCCACATCGCCTTTTCTCATCCCGTCCGTTTTTTTCTCGGTTCGTCAGGATCGGAGGCGATGAGGTTAAAAGCGAGCGACAGAAAGGCTTTTAATTATTTAATAACACCCCCCCACCCCCCCACCCCCGCCAACATGGATCTGCCCACCGCTGTTAATTAACATGGCTGCTGCTCGCTTTAATAGCCAAGGTAGAACAGACTCATTAGGAGAGAGAAACACACACACACACACACATCGCTTTCCATGCAGTCGCTCTCGCCTCAGTGTATGCTGATCTAGAGATTCAGTCTCCCCTATCGTCCTGTGTTCTCATTCGGTGTTGGTCGGCTCTTTAACTGTTTAATTGGTGATGATGTGAATGCAGACTCCTCTCTCCACTGCTATGGAGGGGTAAATCTTTACCAATGTGAGGCACTCATATTTTGGGGAGCAGATTGAAAATCGCGGCGCTGCCTGGCACGACGCTCGGCAAAGTCTCAAAGATTCGTTTATTTTCTCTCTTAAACCCTTTTGTTTTTTTCCCCGTTATTAAATAAAAAGGAGCATGAGGCAACTAAGGCAACAATAGAAATTCATTATGTAAATGGTCGGTATTTGCATAATGTCTTATAACTGGAATATGCAAATGAAGTGTATAATTTAGGAGTGCCTCCGTCTGTCTCAGAGTGTTCCCATAACTTCAAAAGAGGACTTGTTCTCATCCTTCTCTTCTCCCGTCCTAGCCAAGCTGGCACAGACGACACCCACCACCCACAAACATACGTTCGTACACCCTACCCATACTAAACAAGCACACACTGTAGTCTGACAAAAGGGGGTTGGTGACTGGGCTCTGTGGCTGGGCGGGGAGAACTTGGCTGGCAGACTGAGGGGAGGTGTAGGGGATGGGTGGGATGAGAGATATGGGGCCAAGGGGGCATAAATCCCAGTACAAAGGATCAGTGACACCGGCTAATTTTCTACAAACAACTGCGAATCTAAAGTTAGGAGACAAACACACCAAGGCTGAGTGGGCCGGCAAGCGTCTGTTCTTTTTTGAAAAAGGACACAGTTTCTCCCTTCTCCTACGATGCCCGCTTTGGCGAGACTCTTTTTGGCCCGTCGCCGGAACTGGTAGCTTTTCCTTCCCGCTGGAGGATTTCTTCAGGAGTCAGATGGATGAAAGCAGCTCGGTGTCAGCTCTCGGTTTGGATGGAGGGGAGTCGCCCGTGCCTCCGTGTTTTTTTGGACTCCTCCAGCCACAGCTCCATCTGGCCCAGGCCACACTCAACAACTGGAGCTGTCCCCATCTTGACGGGGGCACGTTTTGGTTTTAGTTTCCGACCGTTGGTTTTTTCAACACTGTCTTTTGTTTCCTTTTTGATTTGCCTCCCGTTCCTCTCATCTTGGCTTATTGTGATCACTGGTCCGCTTTGCATACATGATGCGCGGCTAATGTCTGGCGGCAACAATGCCACATTGTCGCGGAGCCAACAAGCCATAGCAAAGGAACGCCGCCTCCGATCCTGTTGGAATATTTCTTCCCTTTATCCGCAGGGCCTGTTTCAGTCCAGGAATAACAGCCTTCATCTGTGTTTCTGCTCGTCTGCCTATTCTCAGTTACACTGGATTTATTTTGCATGCTTCCTATACTTGGAGACTACAGGCTGTCCACAGACTGGTGGTCTTAGGACCACCCTGTCACACACACACACACACACACACACACACACACACACACACACACACACACACACACACACACACAGTGTGCCCGCCTCCTCCCAAGCCAAGGGGGGCAAATCCTACCTGTCTACCAGCTTAGTAGCCAGACCACCCCTATATACCCTGGCACCAGCAAGGAACAAAGCGTGTGTGTGTTTGTGTGAGTCTCTTGTGATGGCTCAGTCACACACACACACACACACACACACACACACACACACACACACACACACACACACACACACACAGGGTGTGTCACCTTGACTCCAGCGCAGGATTCTCTGTTGCGGTGGAAAGGACTGGAGGAAACCACAAAGACTGCTCCACTGGAATATAAACTCATCTCAGACTGCTCTGTCTTTTGGGCTTGGACTCTATCGGTCTCTGCGCTGCACTGTGAGGCTCTCCTGCTTCAGCCATGGTTAATTAGAGCGCCGTGATCATTATCCGCTGACGTTCAGTTTGCCGCTGCTCGCAATTACCGTTGTTGATTTGCCTTCGTTTGCTTTGTGTATCGACGCGGCGCAATTACTATGATGTGTGTTCTGTGTTTTTTCAATTTTTTTTGGGGGGGGGACTGCGCTTGCAATTATTTCCAGGATTTACCATTTATCCATCGGTTTAATTATGCTGAGCAGACCTTTCATTATCCATACGCATGCTAATGAGCGTCTTGTTGTAATGTTGAATCTTCACGCTCGAATGTTTGAATTCTCAGATGCAGGTCTCACAAACAATGTGATATGTTGTTTTTAGGAAATTGTCATACAGGCTTATCACAAGTTGTTAAGACTGCATTTAACTGAATCAGTCTTTCCATTTCTGGAGAAGCCAGATGTCAGGAGTATCTGCTGCTGGCTTGTGCTTGCATACATTTGTTTAATTGTATTCACAGTTTCATTGTGCCTTTCGTAAAAGAATGTAGACGTTTATATACACATACTTATGCTACTAATTCTCAATTTGAATATCTCCATGTTGACGTAGTACATGTGTTGTATTGCACTGTATTCTCAACTGGCCCTGGCACTGCCATTTTTCTGGTCTGTTAAATTGAAGTGAGGAGCTATTTTGGAATCCTCTGGCACTCTGAACAGAGACACCTGAATATACCTCAGCCCTTCTCAAACTTTCATCAAAGCCAAAGAGAATTTCATTTTATTCTCTGGAAAAAGCAAAAGAAAAGTAATTTAAAAGTCTGATTTAAGTCGGGTTTGAAGTTATATTGAAACTCGGTGCAGAGCAGAGCAACTCACCCATTGCTACATGTGTATATCCAGACTTTGAAATTAAAATTGCAGGGTGTTTGGGAAAGCTAAGCAAACTGCTTTTGGCTGGAAAATGTAACATTGACACATTGCCTAACACATGAAATTGGGCTGTTTCAAAATGAGAGTCTGTATTCAAAGGCACTTTCAGAAGAAAATAATTTGGCTTTACGTTTCAACCGAATGTCTGTGAGGCAGATTTGGAGACCAAGTTGCTCTATTATTCTGTACCCGCCTGATCTGAATACCAATGAACAGGCTGACAAAATGGAGAAAAGAGGCCTTTGCTACAAGCACATGAAGAACTCTAAATACTGTCATGTGTTCAGCTTGCCAATCCATGTACTAAATACTAAAGTATCGGCAGAATACCAAATAAGGCATTTATGAACATTTGGCACACAGACCCTGAGGTGACAACAGTGTTCTGTTCATTTCTATAAGCCTTAAGAGATATTTTTAGAATATCATCAACACACGAGATATATATATATATATATATATATATATATATATATATATATATATATATATATATATATATATATATATATATATATATATATATATATATATATATATATATATATATATATATATATATATATACATATATATATATACATATATATATATATACATATATACATATATATATATACATATATATACATACATATACATATATATATATATATATATATATATATATATATATATATATATATATATATATATATATATATATATATATATATATACTGTAGGCCTAAAGCTTCATATATTTTTCATATAAAAACACTCAATTAACTGGCTTTTGGGCAGTGAAAATTAAGTTTTCAATTCATATTGCAGATTTGCTGTGTGCATGACTTTGTCTCATTCTGCAGACATGTAACCAACAGCTGCTGTTGTGATTTTACAAAGGGTTTCTCTAAGTTCTCTCTATGTACTCTGTGTTGTGTTGTGTGTTGGAGGACACTGCTCTGTGTCTAAGAGTTTGGTAAATGTCTGTTCTACATTAGCAGGCAGAATAAAGTGAACTAGATGAATATATTAATTATGTCGGGCATTCTTTGGGCAGCATGATTTTACTCTCCCTTTCATTAGCTTAATGTTTTCCCACTAGTCACTTATGACATTACATTCACCTCTCTATTCATTTTACAGGGCAAAACCTTGTGTAATAATGAATAAAGAGTAGGATTGAATTATGCACTGATAGGATGTTTTAGTCTTTTTCTCTCTACACAACCAATTACATCACACCATCAAGCATTTATTGACATCCCAGCACTGACTTTGCTTTACTCACCAAACGTCAATTCATACACCAAAGTGTAAGCAATCTATTATTATAATAGGCTACATTATCAGGGCTTGCAGGTAAATATGTAGGCATAGGTTTTCTCAACAGTCATGGAAATGGATCCGTCACTTTGGTGGTGGCAGGAAAATGCGAGTCTCCAGTCACTCTGAAGGGGAATGACGACTAGATTGCTGCCCTATTGAAAGGCCCGCTTCAAATTCAATTGGCCCTTTGACCCCTCTACACGGTTGGAGAGTGTTTATTTCCACACAAGATGTCCTATCATAAAAGTGGCAATCTTACCGCCGCACCATGAAGGTTTTAGAGCTCTGAGTAACAGCACCCGAAATCACACCGACACAAATAGGCTGCTCCATAAATAGAGTCCACCCATGAATAATGGAAGGTGGCCATGTTTTAAAAGCATCCAACACAAAAGGAGCCAGACTGCCCTCTCTCTATGTAATGATATAATTGCCCCTCTCTCACATTCCCGGTAAACAACGACATTGTGCAAAAGAACTCTCGGATGGGAAATGAAAATGCCGCCACACTGCTCAGCGTAAGCGTCTGCAGGGTGTGGGGCAACAGTCGCCCCGAACAGCAGCCCTCGTGGCCATCGGAGCAACTTCAGTGGTGAGTTTGTGCATTTCATACAGTGTAGCCTTGGGCAGCTCTGATGAGGCCCCCACACTTATCACACATGATGGATTTGTTTACCGCATGGAGGACCCTGTCCACTCATCATGTGTCTTATCCCTGACTGGCCGCACAGATGGGCTCTCAGTTTCTTTGTTCTTCCCTTTTTGCCATTTTTCTCCTCCCTCTTCTCCCATCTCTCTTACCCTGGCGCTATGAGTGCTTTAGCCTATTGAAAGGCCTTGGAGTGGACTTGGGCCTACATTACCCACGCTGCGAAAGGACACAATGAGGTCATCACTCCTGCCAGGCTCCCAGATATCTGGGTTGATAGGCTCTCTCGGTCCGTTTTGAAGCTGTGATTCACTCTAAGTCTCGATAAAGACACTCCACACACCTCTTCACTGGGCCTCTCCTTAGCTCGTTTACCTTTTTATTGGTCTTCTTTTTTTTACGACTCCAACAACTTGAACTTTAGTGTGAGAGTGCAGGTGTTCAAGGAATCGTCCATCTTCTTTACAATATTTCATGGTTTTGTTCATTTAGCCGCACACTGGTGGTGTAAAGTCGTTCTTATTAATGGATTTGAACTCTGCTTGCTTCTTTGACAAAAGTTTAAGTGTTCGCTGGACCATGCATTCCAGTGTCTAATGCATTGTGTTTCTACATTGTGTTCCATACAGTACTTTTGTAAGAAACATAAAAACACATTTGTCCCTTAAACCCTATTTTTTTTATTCATGCTTGAACAATATTTTATTACTCACCAACATTTTCCCATAGTCCTGAAGTCTTTCATTTGCTGTTGCTTTATATTGTTAATGATTTAACATTAAATGATGTCAGACGTGTGGCACACAGTTGACATGACAGTAGAAAGGGCGGATTGCTTGTCCTCTATATAAACATAGAGCACTATTCTGTTCTATCTCTCCCCTGACTGTCTTTATGCTTCTTTTGTTTACAGTGAAGCCCAAGCTGAGCCCCACATCCATTTGAAAGCGCACCTTCTGGATTATGAGGCTTACGTCCAGCAGCTCAAAGAAGCCTCGCTCTCTCAGCAGGAAACCCAAACTAAAGTCAGTCTACCTGAGAACCAACTGTGTGTGTGTGTCTGTGTGTGTGTGTGTGTGTGTTTGTTTGTTTTTCTGCATGCTCTGTTCTGGCTGACTGCCCTGCCCTCCAGTCTGCTTAGCATGTGCATCCTAGACCCCCTGTACTCTCACGCCTGACCAACCAGAGACAGGTGCCAGGGGTGGAGCGCGTCTGATGCTGTGTGTCTGCACCCCTGACTGGGTGCGTTTAAGCATGCACCACCTGGCTAAGTGACCCCCTACCACACAAACACACACACACACACCACATCTGTAATGAGTGTAAGACACACAGGAGCCCAGGGGGAAGTTAGCTTTCGGTTAAGCGATAACGTTAACTATGGCATGCAATCCAACGGCCGAGGTAGTTGTTGTAAGCAGCAGCCTGAATTATTCATAGGGCCAGGGTAATTAACAGGGTCTTGTAACCCTTCTATAATTCATCCCCGGTAAAGGGCTGGGGGTAAACAGAGTGGGTAAGCACGTGAGGAGACAGGAGATGAAGCGACATGACGCCCCGGCCAGGAGGGGCAGCGTTGGCTCTGGGGGCCGGGGGCAGTGGAGGGCCAGGGGTGGGGGTTGAGGAGTTGAGACGGTCGGGTCAACAGGTTTAGGTAGGTGTGGTAACTTACTGGAGCCCTGTAGCAGTAGTGCTCCTGGTTAAAAGGTTGGAAAAAAAGTCCTCAAGAAAGTATGACAGGTATTTTTTTTATAACTTTCCTTAACATTTCTTGGTTAAATTATATAGTTACGTTATTTGTACTTAACATCAGACATTTATTTTGTACAACATGCTGATGGGATAGACAAAGCTTCAGTATAGGAAGAGTCCTAAAGAGGGATCCATTCAAGCTGTGTTTACACATTATGCACTGTACTATCAAACTGGGCAATAGGTCAGGCATTTCAATGGTGTGACCCTGAGCTTTGTTTGCAGATTGGCTGGTCATGTTTAAAGAATTAGATTGTTATTTTCTTAAAAGACGATCCTCATTGAAATGAAATACAAGTTCATCACCACTATCCTTTGTCTTTAGTATCAAAGGTCCCATACACTGTTAAGGCTCTGAGCGCTGGATCTCAACAATCACTGGCAGCAATATTTATTTTGGGCAAAGACAAATGCGTGTAAACAAAAAGCTTGTTCCTCTCTGTTGTGATTATGTAAGTACACACCCAGGTTGATTACTGTAATTACACTACACTACATTGATGTTCAATTATCCCCCAGCAAGATGCTGCATATAATAATACAAAATAAACGAAGGCTTCCCAACTGAGTTTTGTGTAGGTTTGTTTTCTCTAAATCTTAAGATTTTGTATTTTCATGCTACTGGTCTTACCTTTTTTGTATTTGCGTCGGCAAATTCTTTGTTCACCGGAGGCTCCCTGCAACAATTCCTATATTACATACCCGAGCCCTTGACACATTCATAGCAATGTTCACAAGGCATGATTGGTATTGAATTAGCTGTGTACTGTCAGGAAAGAGACAGAAGTGGCTGCTTTCAATCTGTGCCAAGGTAGAGCATAAAGGATCATGTGTACTCTTATGATTGGTCATTGTGGTGGCTTTGCCTGCGCCATCTTTAAGTGGATCACGGCTTGCAAATTAAAACGTCTAATTCATAGGATATGAGGCATATTGACCGACCGACAGACAGCCTATTCTCTCCTAATGGTCAAAATGAAAATATTGAACGATAGCTCAATAAAGGATGTTCATCTTCATACCACTTAACATCAGGGAGGTTAGTCTGTGAGGGTGTTTGGTATAGGCAAAGGGCCTACGGTAATTAGGCTAAAAGTCTTAATTAGAGAGTGATAGATTGACTGGATCTTGACTCAGGATGGAGGGCAGCAAATGATACCGCAACATTAGGGAGTATGGGGGAAATTGATTGTGCATACTTAAAACTTCTCCTGGCCAAACTCGGAGAAAGTGCACAGCCAATTAGTCACTTGTCAATTATTGACACAAAGACGTATGCCGGAGGGGGAACGGCTACTCGGCTGGTCAGTTTGACGGGGGGACACTTGAGGATGCATCTGGAGGCTGTGGATCTCCAGCTATTTGTTTTATACCTCCCTTGACTTAGCCAGACAAATTAAATTAGCTAAACCAACAGAGCCTTTTTATATTAAATGAGTCTGGATGTAAGCATGATGTCATCGGTGTGTGTGTGTGTGTGTGTGTGTGTGTGTGTGTTTGTGTGTTTGTGTGTGTGTGTGTGTGCGTGTGTGCGTGCGTGCGTGCGTATTGGGTTGGCTGTATGATCCTTCAGACGTACACCACACAAATTAAAAGTATGTTTGTGCAGATTTCTCAGTGAATCCAGGGAAGTGTTCCATGATGTGAATGGGCAGCAGGGGACTGTACTTTCTCCAGCCTGGACATTTGATTGGCAGAGGTAGGAGCTTCTTGAGTGACATGGCCGGGCCAGAGCCTGCTGCCTTGTTTGAAGAGCTATTGGAATGGGAGATGCACTGTGTTGATTTCCCCAGGCAGATCAACACACTCCCACACAGTGGACTCCTTTTTGCAGAGCTGAGACTTTTTCGGGTTGTTTTTGTTTACTGCAGTTTTAAATTCATTGTTTTTTAAAGTACCCTGTTATGATGTGCATAACAAGAAAGTCCACTGGAGAATCTAAATGTGGTCCCTATTAAGAGTCTTGAAAGTAGTGGTGTGTGTTGGGGGTTGGCACTAGTCCTAACAAATACAGGTATTTGTGTGTAGTGTGTATGTGTGATTTGTTTTGTGGTTTGATCTCACGTCAGGATAGGAGGAAAACAGGAGAACGCTCCGGTGAGTCATCCCTGCCCGGCAGTGCTGCCAAGTCCCCCTCTCTCCACAGCGTCCCCGCGGGCCCCCATCAAGCTCCCGTTGCCCAGCGCCTTGTGTGTGCAGCGTGCTCTGGTGGCTAAAGGCGCTCGTTAAAGGCCATAACTTATCTCACGTTTGAAGCTAATGGGAGGAATACTGGCCGCGGTGAAAAATAAATTACATTTTTTCTCCCCCCTTCCCTCTCCCTTGCCCTCCTAACCTGCACCCGTATTATGGCACTGGCGATAGTATGCATTACAGATCGGATGCATTAGAATTTATCTGTGCTGGACGACACTGACGGATGCATTTGAAAATAATGTACTGGAGCGGGAGCATTACAGGGACCCCGTAACTAATGGACAGCTCTCGCCCGTGGCCGCCGCTGTATATCACTCTGCTGGACTACCTCATCAACTCCCACAGTCCTTTGCACAGTCCAGCCACTCAGAGGCTCGCTGCAATAAAAGGCCTCCCCTTTGTCCCCCTAATTTTCTCCACCCATCGCTCGCTCGCTTTCTCTCCCTCCCTCCCGCCCTTAATCACTCAGTCACTGCTTCCTCACTCAGTACTAAGTAACTTGCTAGTAACAAGAACTTCACCACCGCATACCTTTGGCTGTCTAATAGTCTCTAGGTCTAACTTGGTTGTGTGTGTGTGTGTGTGTGTGTGTGTGTGTGTGTGTGTGTGTGTGTGGGACCCAGTTAGTGTGCTGTCTGATTAGGAGGATGTCTGGGCAGATGGGTTCCAGGTGTTCCCAGCCCTCCCCTCATCCTATAATTGACCCTGACATTAGAGACTTCCCCAGTCCTACTCTGTGTTCATTCACTTAATTGGGTACAAAATAATAAAACACCTTTTCCTGCAAAAAGTATTTGTGCCCAAGATGTAGAGAGCGCCGCCCATTTAGATAAATAGGATTGTATTGTATTCCAGCTGAATAGAACCCCCTGATCATTTTGCTTTTAGGCCCTCCACCATTTCCTGTATCTCCCACCATATCCTTCCTCACTGCCCATCCTTATTTAATGGTGTTTGCATTTAATCGGCATATCAGACAGTACCCGCCACTTGCCTTTCCAATCCAAATCAAAGTGAAGAAGGAGGGAAAAGGCCAAATGAATTCTGTCCACAGAGAGGGCAAGGAAACTGAAAGTGCATATGAATGTGTTTCCCCCCCTGTCCGCGGCAGGAGAGAGGGTTCTAACAGGATCATAAGAGAGTAGAGAACAGGCCAAACCCCCGAGGACTCCCATCATAAAGAGTTCTCAGTATTTTTAAAAACGGGAAAAGCAAAAATAATGATGTCTGCTTTGAAATGCATTAATAATCGGGAGTGGACTGTTTTGTTCCAGGATATGAAATAGGATTGAAATTCCCAGGTCCAGTGGGGTTGGGGGGGGGGGGGGGGGGGGGGTGCAGCAGAGTGGGGGGAGAAGAGGTTGGAATGAGGCCTTTTCTCTGCTCTGCTCTAGTCCGTTCTTACTGCAGGTGCACAGGGAAGACGCTCTCATTACACCCGCCTTCCGTTTTCCTTTACCGGAATGGCGGTGCAGCGCCTGAACCCGGCCGTCTCCCATGTTCCTCTCTCTGGCTAACAAAGATACCTCTCTGATTCGCTCTCAGAAATAACTGAGGATCAGGAACATTTAAATAGCCGCGGCATACCTCGTTGCCAACAGAACGAGATTAAAGCTTTGTCTCCCCCCTCCTCCTTTCTAATTGCAAATTCATAGAATACCTAATGAAAGGAAACCTTAGCCTGAGTATGCAGGCTTTCTCATATTATTATACATCATAGCATTTCATGGCTGCACCAAGTTGCAGAATCCTTAAGTGGATGAAATGTCTTTTATTAAAGTATAACATAATTATCATTCTCTGTAATTGGAAAATGCAGGGCTGGGTGTAATGCAAGGAGAAGCTGTGTGGTGGTCAAGTGCAGTCTCAAGCAGATTTCCTGCCCCTATGGGAGTTTGAAAGGCCTAACGTCAGCGTTCCTGCCACCTAATCTGCCTGTGTACGGTGCATACTACAAGCATCGCCTGTGGCTCCATATTAAAGACTGGCCTTAGTGACTATCAGGGGAAATACCTGGGTTGTATCCAAAACAATCTCAGTTTCATTCATTTCACAAACTCAATTAGGATTGTGTGAGATGTGGTGTTATTTGATTATCCTTATCGATTATTTTTTAAATATATATATATATAACAGTGCTCATACTCATCAAAGAATTCTTTTTGCTTTTGAATACATTCCCAAACACTTCCTCCGGTGATAGGATCTGCATTCCATCAGGATTCTGAACTCAAATGAAGATGTAAACTTGGACAAGGTTACTGGTTGACTGGCTGCCTTCCTGGCTGACTGGTTGACTGGGCTGTCTAATTGATTCAGGGTCCCATCTCCCTCTTCACCACAACCAGTTCGGAAGACCTCGCAGGGGCAAGAAATTCCCACTTCCGTCTGACTGAGCATGTGCGGCGGTGCCTGTGTGGTTAGAGGGCTTGCTGGTGCCCAGGGGAGCTGGTCGATGTTGGTGGACAGGGCGCTTTTCTGACTAGCTTGTCATGGGAGAGGAAGAGGCCTTTCCATGACAGGTGGTCCGGCTGGGGTAGGGCACCCAAGGGGGAGAGAAAGGTCATCGGGGTCAAGGGCCAACCCCCGACCTTTCTTCCTCCTAGAGACTTGCCTGGGGAGATCCACCAAACGGCTACAAACTCAGCGATGAGTTGGTTTTAGCAGTATGGTTTCTAACTATGCTTTACCTTGACACTGTCTATACAAATTAATACAAATATGTTACATGGCTTGAAAACTGTCTATTAGGACTCCTCTATCCCGGGCTCATGCTCTCTGTTCTGCTCTCTCCCTGAATAGACTAGTAGCAGTATATAAACGAGACCATCTAAATGCAGAAGCCTAATGGGTGTGTGAAAAGGGAAATGGATTTTGACAGGATGGAGCTCTGAAGAGGTCGGCGGACTGATAGCGGGACTGTCACCCAGCAGCAGCCTCCCGTTAAAAGGTTGACTAAACCAGGGTCGGAATAAAGATGCAACCCGGCCAGCCCAATTTCAGCTAATCCACATGGCCGTGATTGTTTGCTGAAGTGCACATTTGCTTCACGAGATGTTTTATTTGATTATTTATTTTATTTACGTCATTTCCAGGTTGGGGCGCTATCATTTATAATTTACCAAACTACTGCACATTATCTGCTTGCTTTGGAGCGGTCACATCACGGAACAAGAGTGCCATAATCCTGCTTTGGGGTTGTTTGCAAATAACACGGACATCTCAATGTCAGTGCATTATCCAATTTGCAAATGGTAAATTTTGGGCTAGCTCTTTTTTTTTCATTTCTGTTCTCTTCCCATGTGCAGCAATCTCTGGCCTGCGCTTAGATTTGAGGTTATCCCTGAACCCCACCCCCAGTCACCCTTCCAGGCTCTCAGTGTCAGCAGCTTTCCATGTTGCTTATGTGTGCACTCCCCAATATCGTTTTTAATAAGGCGTCATTATCATTTAGATTTTTCTGGCTGAATGAGAAGGTGACCTCTGGCATTTCTATGAGGATGAGGGTTGTGCTGGTGTTGGGGAGATGACGATGGTGTGTGCGCCTGTTTGGAGGGTTGAGGTGACAGAGGGGAAGTACAGTATAACTCCTGGATGTAAGGCCTTTAATTCCGTCTCCATGCATTCTGTATGGATGGACAGTGTTTCATCTCTTTTGTGTTCTGAGGGAGGGTTATGGGTGGGGGTGAGCTGATTTGGAGTGAGTCTCACCTGCGCTGAATAATGACCTTGTGAAGGAGCTGCACCCCTTACTCAAAAGGCTTTCTTTCATTTGGCCCGGGCTCACCATGGTCTCTATCCACTATGCTGGAGACCACACTCTGAAGATGTAGTCTAATTTGATACAAAAAGCCCCTATTTCTTTAGCGGACAGCTTGCGTGGAGAGGGCTCGGGGCCCTGGCGGGACAAAGAGGCTCGCCACACGACGTCCCCTTTAATGTGCTCTGCGAGACGAGTTCTCAATTAGCATGTTAATGATGGGATTTAAACCCCTCCAACTATCAAGACAATAGGACTCCTTTCTGGCTGCCGGGAGATAACATATAACCTTTTACTGAAATTATCCAAATGTGCCGCATCTGGAATGCCGTGTAATTCTCCTTTTCTGAGTGATGGTTGAAATAAAAATCAAGCTTTGCGTTTAGAAACACACCACACAGCGCCTAGCACATGCACACCAGATGAGGGGTGGTGTGCCCGGGGCTGGCATGGGCTCTGCAGGTCTGGAGGTGACCCTGTGCAACCAGCCAGGGATGTGGCTGTAGCCCCCGTACAACCCAGACAGGAGCCCTGGGTATAGGACTGTGGACATTCAAGGGAAAAGTCAGCAGCGCAGTGTGTTGGCTGAATATGTGGAGATGGCTGCCCCTCAGTAAACCCCTGCCAGGGTTAAGGCAGGATATACACCTCCTTAAACACAGTACACAACCTTACTTGTTAAGCTCACTTCATATATTCATAAACCAAGTGTTCTCTGTCTTTTCAACGTAAGTGTTTTATTTTTAAAGTTCGCTCATTTTTTATTAAGATGCATACACAGACAGAAAGGTTGTGGCCTGCTGAGCGCCAAACAGTGGGCCTCAGTAGTTGGTGGGGAAGCCCAGTGGGCCTCAGACGGTACCCTGTAGGTTGTCCAGCCCCACAGCTCTCTGCATGCACTGCCCCCAGGCCATGGGCTCCAGACAACCCCTGCCTCGCTGCACTCCTCTCAGCCACGCTTTCTTCCTTCATCGTTTGTATGTCGCTATTTCTTTGCATGTCGTTTGGAGTTACTGTGGCTGCACTGATTCGATGTATTTATTTATAACTGTTCCTATGGCAACAGCTGCAAATCAAATGCAAGGTGCGTGATTGTTTTTGTTTTTTAACCTGTGACCAAATTAGCATGGGGGAAATGTTTTGAAAATGAAAATGACTCCTAATTTGCTCAGAGTGTTTATGCACCATTGTTTCTTTGTTGGCAGACTGAACTAAACGACCTGACCGTAATCAGTTTCACCAGTGTGGTGTTAGCGCTGGCTTCATTAGCAGAAGTCATCAACGTGCAAAGTACCCCCTCGCCTAGTTCTGTTGTTGGTAGACCGGGCCGCATGATCTGTCATCAGTCTGTCCATGGTCCCAGCACCAGTCCCAGTCAGCGCTGGGAACAGTTCATTAACCAGCTGACAGACCCATTAATATTAGTGGGCCTCCTAAACCCTTGCACTGCACTCAGATGTGAGGGTTGGGAGGGGAGTGCTCCGAATCGTAATGGGATGAAAAGCTGTAAGTAACCCTGGGCCGGTTCAAAAGAACGTTTTTAAAGAGACTCATTCATGTTCTAGTGATTGTTTAGTCTAGACTTTCTACATTAGTTGGCTTAAGATCATTTTTTTTATTATTTTCACGATGAGTGATGCCTGTTGGCATAATTACTGAATAGTATTAAAAGTATTTTGCACCTTTTTATTTAGAATATGTTTCAAGGATTGCTAAAGTAAAATTGTATCCTGACCAACCCTATAAACCTTTCCCTGCTTGGCATGTCCTTATATGGATGCGTATGCAGCTGAATAGTGTTTTAACATTTTAGAGGATGCAATATGTAATAATTTGTTTGTAATGTATGTGTGAATTTATTGTAATATGGGATTTGCTGTTTTATTTTTTATATTTCAATTGGTGTGTTCTAAATTCCATTCCACTGCAATTCCACTGCACTGATAACAAATAGATTCAGCTCTCTTTATTGACCAATTAGTATAGCCTCAAGCTATACCTGGTATCTATAAAATTAAATAATACATAAACAAATCCGTCAAGGAGCACGTCATTAGAAATCGGCAGTCAATCAGATGTGATTGCACCGTTTCACAAGTGTGGAATCTTTTGAGTTATCATAGAGAAGGATATGGCTTTATCTGCATAACAATGTTTGATTATATTTGAATACATACAGTTATGTTACTTTACCACTAATTAGGCTTTTCATTGTTGCCATTTTTATGTCATACTATTTTTGACAGATTATTCAAATCTTATACTGGCTTGCAACTTGTTTGATGTCTTTCTTGATCATATACAGTCTTATTGAAAAATCTGTGGAGTTTCATCTCAGAAAGCTTATTGTTTTGGCATCACTTTCTGGGCGAATGACCCCCTTTCTGCACACTGCGGCTTCACAGGGCAATTTGGCTATGGAAAATGGATTCAAACTGACGTTACCATTTGGGCCCAAGCGCCGCTGGAGTGGGGCTTTTTTTTCTTTTCCGAAATTGATGTTATCTTCCGTCAAAGGAATGTCATCTCGCTCTGATATTGGCCCATTTTCGATTGGGCCCTGACTGGAGTACTTTGATATGTCAGAGCAACCTATATTGTTTTCCCCCTTTTTTTACTTTAACGTCAGACATTGAAGTTTGACCGCTTCTGGGCACTTTCAATAGTCGTTGTGCTGTTGCTTATTGCTTCTGACAATATCCTTCCTGTGGATTGTGGTTTGTTGTGGGTTCTGGAGAATCTGTCCCCCACGCACATTTGTTCCTGGTGTGTATGGCCAAGGCAATGGAGGGTCCCATCATGTCCTGATCCGCTACACTGTGTGTTGTCCCCTGGCAGCTGGAGGAGCGTGAGGCCCAGGTGCAGGAGCTGCAGGACACCATCACAGAGCTGCACCAGGAGATGACCAGAAAGGACCAGGAGCACCTCAACCTGCTGCAGCAGCACCACCAGCTGGGGACCACGGTCAAGGAGCTCACCCTGCAGGTAGCCCTGGACTCCACGCGGCACCCTGTAGACTTAGTCAGACTATCAAAGGTGGGCTGGGCTCAGAACCAACAGTACTGTATTGGTTCCAGTGAACTCAGTGTCTCTGACCTGGCTAGCTGGTGTTGCCATAACCCCACACAGACTAGTTCCATGCAGCGGCAAGTCCATTATGCAGGATTCTCAGAACTTGATTCAGAGAACTTGATTCTGGTCTGTATTTGTGTGTGTGTGTGTGTGTGTGTGTGTGTGTGTGTGTGTGTGTGTGTGTGTGTGTGTGTGTGTGTGTGTGTGTGTGTGCGCGTGCGCGTGTGCGCGTGCGTGCGTGTGTGTGTGCGTGTGTGTGTGTTTCAGATGAGGAGCTGTGAGGAGACCATAGGCCAGCTGAGACAGGAGCAGAGCAGCAGAGAGACCAGCGGCGGCACCCTGTCTGGGGATGTGAGTGTGACAGGAGAGAGAAGCCGGCTTATGCTCCAGCACCCTGCTCATGCATGGAATACTAATATTCCACAGGTTATAGTTTAATACCTGGCCTACACTTTATAATGTACCAGTCTGGTCTGCTGACAGTCAGAATAAATGCATGAGTGCACACGTAATGGGCCTGAGTCTGAAAAGGAGTTTGAACAGCTCATGGCTTTTTCTTTTATCCTCAGCTCAATTGAGGACAGTTTTATGGCAAATGCAGTCTTGAACATGCAAAATCCCTCTAATTTATATGTCATTGGTTGTGACATTGTAATTAACATGTCTTCACACAAAAAAAGCACATTCGTACATTATGTGCGTTTCGGCACCATATTTGGAGTTCTCACCAACATCCTGTGGGTGAGGCCTGCTACGTAACACGGTCTGATATGCTGTTATGGGTTGGAGTGGCTTCAGCATCTTGAGACGGTTCTTGTTCACAGAGCCTTTATTGGCAGCACGTGTTGCCCGGGATTCCTGGGATCACAAAGGCCCTGTCTGGTGGCCTCTGACCAGCCTGAATAGCTGCCCTGTGTCCCGAGACACACAGCTCCCAGAGAAGAGTCGACTGTCTTTTGACATCTCCACACATCTGGCAGGCAGCCTAGAGACCATGGCACTCAATTAACTCTAATGAATTGGAATATTGTCCAATTTTAATCAGGCTGTAATTCGGGATAATTACCTTATAATTTCTGGACGGGATTAGATTGCAATTACGTCGGCAGCTGAAAGATGGGAGTCAGCATTCAAGTCTGGAACGATGCAAAAAAAAAAAGAGAAGGTCCTTTGAGTTCTCTTTTGTTTGGCTTTAATGTGGAAATTATGCGAAAATAATGAGACAGCTTTTTCTCCGCTACTTATTGAATTTGGGAGGTCAGGCACGATGAGTTAGGCTGTAATTGTAGCCAGAGCCAGTGAGATGGTAGATTGGCCTATTAGAGCATGTCCTGTCTGTGATGAGCTGCCCACACTGCCTCTGTGACCTTCAAATCAAGCTAAAGGTTAGTTAGAACCTCGCAGCCCGGACAGACTGGCTCCTTGATTGGTCTGGCGGGCTCTGGTGGGACCACAGGCCAGCTTGAGGCTGGCAGACAATTGGGCTACAGGAGAAAACCCATTTTGATGAGAGGGATCGCCCTGCCATGTCTTTTTTGCAGCCGTGTTATTAGCCGAACAGCAGCAGTGATTTGTGATTTGGTGAAACTTGGTTTGATTGCTGCGGGCCATTCGTAGGACTTCGACCGATGCGTCTTCTACCCTCTTATCCTCTCCTGTCCTCTTCTTCTCCTATTTTTTTTTTTTTTCTATCTCCCCCCCTCCTCCATCTCTTCCTCTCGACTCCCTCTCCGTCACTGTGGAGGAAATGCATCGGAAAGGAGAGCCAAAGTCACACAACATTAGTTTGGCGTTGGTGGCCGCTGCCGGGAGACATTATTCTTCCCTGACAGTATCAAGGGGAGCTGCAGAGCCCGGGTTGGGCCGAGCGCCCGTGCTCGCTCCCCTCGCTATGCGCCGGTCGCAGGAAATTGCCTCATACTTCAGCGGGCAGGGAGGTGACACGGCGGCGACACCCAAGCACGTGTCACTTTCAGGGCCCAGGGCCCTGGGTGGGAGCAGGGCTCCCGTGTCACACACACAAACGCTGCCAGGGGAGCACTCAGGGACGCTGCCCAGGGGAGGAGAGGCCAGGCCGGGCTGGGCTGGAGAGGTTAAACCCAGGAGGACCTGGGAGTCCCTCAAGCACCGCACGCGATGCTGCTTGGCCTGGTTAGCTTGGCTGCACATACGCCAGAAAGGGAGTTCTAGACCAAAACAAATTGTTAATTAAATAGATCCTAAGATAATATAATTAGTTCATTTTTGATTCAGGAATGGATCACTGAGTACTTACTTCAAAGTCTTGTCTGCCTTTCTTGCAGTCTTTCTGCCAACTGTTTTAAAGAAAAGAGTGCCCAGCAAAGGTGATTGGTTGTGGGCTTATCTGTACCTTTTTTGGGGACTGGGGGCTGTGGGCTGCTATGTCCGCCTGTACCCTTATGGGGAGCAGCCCTACAAGCAGAGGTTAAGAAGGGGACTGAAGTGGTCGAACCACACAATAAAGCCTATTTAGTGGGGGGATGCTATTAGCACACAGAAGGGCCCCTGAATGGAGGCTGACACACACATACACACACACACAGACGCGACACACGCTACCAGCTAAGAGCTGTTGTAGCTTTGACCCTATCCATGGAAGTGAATGAGCTAATGAAAATTTGGGCTACTGTTACTTGAAGAGCATGTTGAGAATGGGTGCAACAAGGTGACCTGACACATATTCAATTGGAGGTCTCTCTCAATACATCAGGGTCTAATTATGCTTCTGACCATTATGCTGTTTACCACGAGTAGGTTTGAAATGCACCTCTATTATTCCAAACGTCAGAATCCTTTCATGAGAACCCCTCTAGGCTAAGTTACAGACTTCGACGGTTGCCGGGGTGTTTGTTGTTTTCGGGAACGGAATACAAAGCTGGCAGGTGACGCTCCTTTTATCTGTTTATGTCGCTCCATCTCCTCTGAACGCCGACCCCACCCTCGCTGCCCTGTCCCTGTGCAGAGCTCTCCAGAGGACCAGTGTCTATTGCCATTCGGAGGCAGCCCTTTGTTGTGATTGTGTGTGCTCCTCCGTACCCTTCTCCTTGTTTATACTTGCCTTTCATTCTGTGTGTGAGGCAGCGGCAGCCGGGATGGGGAGGGGTGGGGGGTGATTGGTGCAGCCTAGCCCAGCCCGCCACCTCCTCCCCCTCCTCTCTGCGGTGCTCTGTGATTAGAGAGGGGGAGAAGGGGGGAGAAGGGAGAGAGTGCTTCTCAGCAGGACTTTCTGTTTTATATTCATCAAAAGAGCTGCCTTTGATTTGCTCCCCTCTTTGACGTGTGACAGCGGCGGGCGGCCCAATGCTGCAGCAAACCTCATCACCGCCGCCGAGGAAATAGTGCACTCCTACCCACACCCTTCTCTCTTTCTCTCTGTCTCCCTCCTCCTCACTCACTCACCCCCCTCCCTCCACCTCCCCAAAGCCTGACCCTCGGGCCGCCGCCTCGGCGTCTTATTAATTTCTCTATTATTATTAATATTGCTTCTTTCCACTCAAATAGGCAGACTTTCTCCAAGGTCACTCTGAAACATTTGCTTAGCTGAGCCCAGCACCCTCCCCCCTTTCCCCCTCTCTCCTTTCGCTCCTAGCTCCCTCCCTTTTCTGTTCTGTCTCCAGTTCTAACCCATGGTTTAGGAGCAGACAGACAGACAGACAGACAGACAGACAAACGGACGGACAGACATAGAACATACGAGAAAAGGAGACCGACTACTACAAAAAAGGGAGAGAGAAAGAGAGAGAGATAGGACCGCATGATGATGATGATGATAATGATGAGCTGCTGATACACTAATCAAGGTGCTGCCTGATTGGGGTCCTTTCAATTGCCTGAGACTGGTGGTAAATAGGGTGTTGTTGATGACAGCACAACATTGAATGGTGGCTCTTTCCTCTTGATTGCAGTATTTGAATTTGGCTTATCCTCATTGTTGTACACTGTTATTATTTATGTCTTTCTAAATATATATATATATATATATATATATATATATATATATATATCTTTTCTACAATATGCCCAATCAATAGAATCTTGTCA
Organism: Aplochiton taeniatus; assembly: GCA_017639675.1. Classification (NCBI taxonomy): domain Eukaryota; kingdom Metazoa; phylum Chordata; class Actinopteri; order Galaxiiformes; family Galaxiidae; genus Aplochiton; species Aplochiton taeniatus. Next base: position 20,187,504 of record CM030173.1, read on the forward strand.
AGGCTACATTATCTTGCCATTTTAATCCATTTAACAGAGTTACGTACCTCTGTCTATGGCCACTTGGATTGATAAACTAAAGATGGAAGACACATATCTCAATGGCCTGTCACCACTGGAAACACTGTCAAATCGATTTGAGTTTCTGCTAGCTTAAATCAAAACAACACAAATTCGTCCAACACATCAAATTGAGCAGGAGGACGTATAGGACTACGAGCACCAGCAGGCGGACGTATAGGACTACGAGCCCCAGCCTCCATGACCTTCAGTTCTGTGCCCGTAGCTGTTTAAAGGCCCCTGGTGTTCCCTGTGCGTTTACACAGCAGCCCATCCTATTACCACCCTCAACTAGCACATCAGTCCATTCCGCCCAGTCTGTGATGGCTCGCACTAAAATCACACGCACATTCTCTCTCTCACGCACACACACACACACACACGCTATCTTCACATTCACTCCACTCTTCAAATACCGACCTTCATCTGTGCCGCTACTGCGTCCCTGGACTTGCGAAGGACTAACACACACACACACACACACACACACACGGACACATGGACACAGGCACATAGCAGTGTTTGATCAGGACCGCTCTGTGCCACAGAGATCAGAGTGGTTATTAACAGTGTAAATTATTAAAGCAATTTCCAACTCTGCAAACAGTGGCAGGGAGAGATGAGCCCAGAGAGATCCATGGGGAGGGAGGGACAGACTCAAGCCATTTGCCTTATGCTTTATCCCTGCAGTGGGCCAGCTAACAAGGTCACAAACACACCCACAAGGTTAACGCTGTGGCATTGAGCAAGCTGGGACTGCAGTTATCCTTCTCATAGCTGCATGCAGACAAGCTTGCACACTCCCGCAAATGCGCCGCCTAGAAAGTGGCAATATAAGGCAGCCTTTTTGCATTTTGTACGTACATTTGTGCAGTGAAATGCAAAGCCTTCAGGCGGATCAATCCTCATTCTTCCTCATTTGAATATCGGTGTACTTCACACGCCCGTGTCACGTTTGATAGTGACTTCAACATCCCCAAGTTCATCATCTGTGCAGTACGCAAAGGGACAGACGGGCATGTCAAGTATATTTGACATGCATATATGGATTAATGCATGCTGCAGACTCTGTGGAGGGAGTAAATATGCTGCTGCTGGCTGTGAATTTGGTTACATTAGCTCCTCTCCTCCTCTCCTCTCTCTCAGCTTAGTCTTTGAGTTAAGCGTCCCTATATAAAGCCTGGCTCTGCCATGTTTCAATAGCTTTTTTATCTCTGCTTGCTTGGTCAACCAAAATGGTTGCGCCAACCGGAGTGAAAAGAAATCAAAGCCTCACCTCTCCACAAAGCTGTAATAATAGCCGGGTGGATATGGCCCAAGCCCTGCAGCCCTCCACTCCAGCTCCAACCACCGTACGACTTCGTGGAAGTGGTGTTGGATGGTGGTGCCCCGAGGACCTGATGGCCCTCCTTAGTGGTTGAAATGGGGCTTGTCAAGGTGCACCCCTCAGACCCCTGTGTTTCTCCGTACGCGCATCTGATCAACAATCTCCCTAATGGTGGGCAGCTCAGCCTGCACTCAGCCCAATGTCACCCCCCCGTCATCTCCGATGTTTACTTGCCCCACTAAACAACCAGGCAGCTCTCCACCCGCTGCCCTCGACAGAAGGACGGAGGGTCGGAAGACAGAAGAGAAACGGGGGCTGTTAATCCCTGCTACGCTGCACTTTGTGTGTCTTCCTCCCACCACTGTCATCTGTGAGGCCGGGGCGTGGTCGTGTCACTGTTCAATCGATACGCCAAGTGTGAGGCTCCACAGCTCCGCACCTAAACTCTATAATCCTTCTCAAAGGCGTCGGGGTTAGCTTTGCGTAAAATGTGGAAGATTTGCCGCACTATTCTCTGGTCTACCGGTTGTCCCACCCACCCTTTTTGTTAGCCTACGTTTCTGGCCAGCCCAGCGGGCTGCTCTTTTTCCCTTCAGGAGTCCCAGAAGGCTCCGGGTGATCCCAGCCTTTATCCTCCCCACACAGAAGCCTTCTCACTGGGATGGCAGCAGAGTGCGCTCACCCCCCCGGCTCCACTGTGTGGCTACCCCTCAGGCTCCATGTCAAGGTTACATTCCCATCAGCAGAGGCCTGTGCCTAGTGGTTGACATGATCAGCCTCTCTAATGCACTGCTGATAAACAGTGTCTACCTGCATAGACTGTGTAGTGATATGTTTTCATATGTTAACATATCACTTGCCTGGAGTCGACTGCAGAAGGTAAAATTTGTTTTGCTCTGTGGTTGTTCAGACACCATCCATCTGTAAGGTTGGAGTTTGATTGTTCTCCCAGCTCAGCATGCCTCCGCCTGAGTACCTTTGCTGCCTTCAACATGAGACACTAACAGTTTATTAGTGTAACTAAGGCGAATCAAATCACGTCAAGCAGCAGACAGTGGGAGTGCCTTTGTTGGCTTTCTTCCTTTATTAAAGACGCCTCGTGTTTTTATTTGCCGTGCTCCTCTGTTCTGGTGCCCTGCTGCCTTTGCCGTTGGTGGATCTGAGTAGGCCTCTCTCCCCCCTGCCTTGTGAAGTCAGAGTTTGTGATAGGCCTCTTGACACGGCCGAGATTCGGCAGCCGCCCCCTTTGTTCTGCCAGGAACGGCTGCCAACAGCGATGCGCAGCCACAAACAGAGAGAGGCATCGCATTCAAAGCTCCTCCGCCGACCGAGGAAACAGACGAGTGTCTGTGCAGCCGGCGTGTGCCTGGATGGGCTAGAGACGTAAACATGCTGCATTAGCGTCTCAGGAGGAGCAGGACCATTATCTGGCACAGACACACCAGCTCACCGGCTGCAGCCCCCTAATCTTATCAGTGACACCAGCACCTATCAGAGAGAATCTCTTAGTTTTGCACAACTCAACAGATAACGATAAGTCCCTGGAAGAAGAAGAAGAAGAAGGAAAAAAAAAACAGTAGGATCCCTGTGGAGCTGGAGGAGAACACCTGTCCGGTCTTGGAGTGGCTTTGGCAGAGCCAACTGCAAGCAATTATTTCCAGGCGGTCAGCATTTGGGCTATCTGGGGGGATTAGCTGTGGGAGTGCTGACCTGGGAGGTGGCTGTCCATGTCGCCGTGACAACAAAGTGAAGGGGCTCTGTGCTGGGCCTGGTGTTGGGGAGGGCTGGCTTGGTGCTGGAGCCTGTGTCACACATACCAAGTTATCCAGTGTTGGGTGCTTTAAATGGAGAATCTTTAGGTCGTAATGTTAACACGGCTGCACTTTTGTCAAAGGGGTGATCATAGAGAGTTATAGACATCTTCCTCGCTCTCTCTCATTTTGTTGGATAAGTATGCTGGTATGGGAGCAGAATGGGAGTGCAGCCCTGGGTGACTCCGAGCCAGTGTTTGGGTACCAGTGTAGATTGGGGTAAAGTGTGTGTGTGTGTGTGTGTCCATATGTGCGAGGAAAGTGGAGGAAAAGCTGGGGTGTGTGCGTGTGTGGCTGTCTGGTTTGGCCGAGGACGTGATTGTGTTTTGATGAGGTCTCAGTGGCGCGCCACACTCTGCTCTGGTTCAGATGCCCGGCATCTCGCATCCCCACCGCTTCCCCAATTTGACAGCTGATGGGATCTCAGATGGAATGTGGGCCAGTGTGAATTGCTGGCGATATACATAATGACCTCATTTCTCCGCACACAGCCCTCTCTCTGTCCCGCTTTCTCTCCTCGCCTGTTTGTCCCTCCTGCCTGCCTGCTCTTTCTCTCTCTCTTTTTATTACCATCGCTCTTATCTTCCCTGCCTTCTTTGGCAGGGTGCACAGTCAGTGCCATCTCCCCCTTGTCCCACACACTGCCCTTGCTCACGCCTGTTGTCTGTGGCCTACTGTGTGTGTGTGTGTGTGTGTGTGTGTGTGTGTGTGTGTGTGTGTGTGTGTGTGTGTGTGTGTGTGTGTGTGTGTGTGTGTGTGTGGAGCAGGACTTTGAGTTCTTGCCATGCAGTTCATAATTTCTATGAAGTGTATATAATGCTGTTTAGGAATACAGCTCCTCTTTATCCCTGTATATTTATGATTCAGCTGCAGAGATGAGGAGACAGTGACATGAATGACAAAATACATTGACATATCTTTGCTGGAGCTAGTCTGTTTTTACATGCCTCTGTTAAAGTCTATTTCATAAGCTTGATTTACTATTCATCCACAATTTCAATGTTCCTGCTCAGTATCTTTTGTGTGTGCGTGGTGCATACTGTTTTGACTGCAGCAAGTGATTGTGTAGCCCGATTCGTGTGTGTGTGTGTGTGTGTGTGTGTGTGTGTGTGTGTGTTGACTGTGGTGTTATGCACGGGAATAATGGATACAAACGACTGCCATAGAGATAGCTCTGTAATCTGATTCCTACTGGAGGCGCACATGCTGCCATGATTTGTTTTTGCCTGACGTGCAGCACTATGCAGAGTGGGATTGAGTTGCAGTGCATCTCACTCTCTATTGAGATGGTGGGGGGGGGTTTCAGGGTGACTGTGCCCAGGGGGGGGGGGGGCGCGTTAGGGGGTGTCCGGTAAAGAAGCACCCTTCACGTAAACGGGCCGGGTTGATCCATCTCCCCCCTGACTCCCACCGCTCTCCAGGGGACGTTCCTCATCCAGGGTGCCTCATCCTCTTATCACCAGCCCCCCGCCTCAGAAAACTTTCCAGAAAACTCTGACACGTCGCCGCCTGTGATGCATCACCCATTGCTCACGCCGTCCCCTTCACACCCATTCATCTGGCAGCGGCAGCAGGAGCCGAGCGTGGCACTGCGCGGGGCTTTATTTGTATAAATCGCTGGGCGTACGTCTTGCGGTATATTTATGATGTGTATTTGTATTCATCTCTGCCTGTTTAGGAGCAGAGACAGTGAACTGTGGTGTGCACAGGAGTCACCCCCTTTGCTGAGGGTTTGAATATGGCAAGCGGTTGATTTGTGTGGAGAACAGAGTAGCACTGTATTATCCGGGAGAGGTCTAGGGTAAATGGATCACACTGCTGTTATCCAAGCACCCACTTTAAAGCCATATGCATGAGTCTGAAGTGGAATGGTACATTATTCTGTAATATAACCATAGACAGGACTCTTGTCAATTGTCATCTCCCAGCTCAAATTATTCCCCGGCCAATTTGTTGCAACGACAGATGAATATAGATGATGTCATTTTGAGTGATTGATGACTCTTGAGTTACAAAGGTACCTCCTTTCTGAGCTTTAAGTCTGCTTCCAGTCTCTCATAGGCATGTTATATAATGGGTGCTATCCTGTCCTAATATTGGAATGGTAACCAAGTCTACATGGACCGTCAGGGCCATTTAGCAGACTGTGCGTTTTTACTCTGTGTGTGTGTGTGTGTGTGTGTGTGTGTGTGTGTGTGTGTGTGTGTGTGTGTGTGTGTGTGTGTGTGTGTGTGTGAGTGTGAGTGTGTGTGTGTGTGTGCGTGCGTGCATGCGTACGTGTGTGCGCATGCGCGTGTGTTTGCATAAAACATTTTTCCCTGAGCAAACCAATACTGTTCTATTATTCATAAAGCGGACACTGTACCAAATTGCCCTGCAGCAGAACTGGAGGTGCGGGAGCCAGACAGGCGCAGCCCGCATGAGACAGTTAGTCACATGGACAGAGCCAGAGGAAGAGCAGCTCCTCCAGGTCTCCAGGGAACTGACGCTGGGTGACAATAGAATTCATTTCCACAGGGCTGGAGCGTGGAGTGTGTGTGTTTTGTTTGTGTGTGTGTGTGTTTGTGAGTATATATGTGTGTGTGTGTGTGTGTGTGTGTGTGTGTGTGTGTGTACACGGGCGGGTGTGTGGATAATGTGTGAATGCATGTGGGAACGGAGCTGTGGTAATGAGCAGCGGGCCGGCGTTGGTATTAAAGGCACATCTCCCACCCTTTAAAGGCACTAAAGCATGTTGGGAGGCAGTGAAATGTTTACAGCGCCGTGGTCGGCTCCCTGCTGCAGGGCCCGGCCGCCCAGGATATTACTGCGCCGCTGGCCGCTCTAATCACTCATCCCTGCCCATCAATCAGGGCCCTCCACACCTCCCCCCACTCTCACCCCCACGCCTCTGCGGCTCTCCCCTGGACCGCATTACAAGGACACTTTTAATGCCTTCCCACCAGGCTTATAATGATCAGGCCTAGTTAAGTCGTTTGGCCATTACTCATTTTTTGGCGTGGAGTAGGGAGCCATTGAGACGGTCTCCAGTGTGGCCAAATGTGTCTGTAACTCCAGACAGTTGGAGAACGGTGATAAATTTGATAGGGGACTGGCGGGAGAGAGAGCGAGCTGTGGAGGGTCAACAAAGTTAGACGGGGTGCCTTCAGAATAATAGAAGACACTCAACAGTGGTGAGGCCTCATGTAGCACCGCCGTAAAATAAAGTAGACTCAACCCTTCACAGGGGCTAACAATAGTTTTGCGCTACGGGGAGGGGAGGGAGGGGGGGTTGAATGCATGCAGGGCTGTCACCTGTAAATAGACTTGAAGGGAGTTAGTTGATCTCCTGCGGCTGCCGGGGTGACTCCATGGTGGAGAGCAGTTTATCCCTAAGCCACTACAGCTGGTGGCGCCTGATTTGAAGTGCGTGCAGGTTGCGCACCCTCTTCGCGCACACTCATCCCATTGGATTAAAAGTAGCTGTGATTTGAAGTACTCAACTCTTCTGCCAAAATCAATGAGGCCAGTCAAGAGCAGGAGGTAGCCTCTCTCACCAGGGCTACTGCACTGGCCGCCGCCCGCCCGCCCCCCCCCCCCCCCCCCCCCTTGCTCAAATCAACAGGACGAACGCTCAACTCAGACCAACGTAGACCATAAAGGAAAAGATCATTCCATTGTCTTTATCCACGCTGTTTGGAATCAGCCATGCTTGACTGTAAGATATTTTTGGCTCGTGTCTGCTAGCTGAAAGCAAGGCCACCCTCTGCTCTAGTCAGGATTGGCTAAGGGTTCTGGACAGCCAATCCCTCCATTAAAATGCTTTACCTCTGCTCCTTGGACCGTTCAAAACATAAGAACAGCGTCTTGACCGGCTGATTAGCACCCACTCCCTTTATAGGAGACTTTCTTCAAACACCAGGAAAAATAGATTTATTTCAGGTCCAGTCTTGAAAAGCATCCCAGACTGAATGTCCTCCTCTTCAGAGCATTGCTTTTATCGTAAGATGGAGGAGTTGGAACTAAGCAAAGATGATTGGATGTTGCTATCAGGTGCAACACCGGCTGTAGGCTATGTCTCTTTTACTCTGCTGCTCAAATGACATTTGAGCTATGCTCGTTCTGCTGCTAACTGATCATCTATAATTACAAACAATTCAAAGAGAGCTTCAGCTGCCTCCGACCAACTGCTGTGCTTTTGAGATGAAAACAGACTATTTTTAGATAATCCAATCTGCACCACCACCCATCTAGCTTGTGTGTGTGTGTGTGTGTGTGTGTGTGTGTGTGTGTGTGTGTGTGTGTGTGCGTGCGCGTGCGCGTGCGCGAGCGCGAGTGCGAGCGCGAGCGCGAGCGCGAGTGTGAGTGTGTGTGTGTGTGTGTGAGTGCGTGTGCGCGCGCGCATGGAGGTGGTGGGTGACATAACCAGGTTACAGACAGGTGTGGTGAGCACTTGATGTGCAAACAGCGTGATTAGATTCTCTGAAAACACATTTATTAGCGAGGGTTGACCTCGGTGTGTGGGTGGCAGGCAGGCAGGCAGCAGGGCTGAGGGCTGAGTCATGTAGCCGCCATGATTCCCCTCAGTCCTTTCACAGCTTGGCTGTGTTGTTTTACCCTAGGTTGCTTTGCCTTGCATGTTTGTCAAAGTGGCTTTTCCAATACAAAGGTCATCTGTACCTGCGTCTACACATGTAGCCATGCTGCTTTCCTTGCACATAAACACATATCTACACCCACATGCAAACAGTAGGGGATAGATAGAAGAGAAGAAATAGGCTGCAGCACTGGAAAAGACAGGTGTCAGCGTGTCCTTTTCGCCGGCCGTAAAAGTTAATTAAAGAAAATGATTTTTTATTGTGCTCTGCTGCTGGGGCTCCGGGCTCGGCTGCTTCATAATAGCATCTCCTGGAGCTGCTGTCAAGGGGACGGGCCTCCCTGAATAATGGCCGTGATTCGTCCTGCATGGGTGTGTGTGTGTGTGTGTGTGTGTGTGTGTGTGTGCACATCTTTCTATGCTTCTGCTTGTGCAGAGGGGGGCTAGTATCTGTACCTCTTAGTCTTTTGTTCTAGTAAACCCATTGTATGATGCTTTAAGACAGTGTAGCAGAGTCTTTCTGATGCTTTCCATTGTTTCCCTATCCAGTATGTTCCCAGTCCGGAGTTAGTACGATAGTGCCTATAGGACCATGCCTGCCTCTCCAGATAGCCATGGGACTAGACCAGAGGAGATGGTCTCCAGTGAATCTGCCCCGGTACAGAGCCTGTCGGGGATATTCCAGGATGTGCTGTTGTTTGTATTCCACTGCTGCGAGTGCTTTAATGATATTTGTTTTGTATTTTGGGATTCCCACAGGGGACCCTGGGTTTTAGGGGGATTGGCTTATTTGGATCGATGCTGCTCATTTTTCTTCCCACAAACAGCATGCCCTGGTTTCTGACACATTTGAAAGTGAAAAAAGTGAGCATATCAAATACTCACACACAAACATACACACACACACACTATCTCAAAACAACACATTTATGCACTGAGGCGAAACACAGACGGAAAAGAATGAAATGTTTATTTTGGATCTTCACCGTGTCTGCCCTGCTATTTTCCACCTCCTTACTGTACAAGATGGAAAAACGGATTTGATCTCCAGGTTTATGTCTAAGTTCAACTTTAATTACCAGGACAACTCAGCAGTAAATGAAGCGCCGGAGGAGGAGATCAGAAAGAGAGGGAGTGTAGGCGAAAGGAGGAGGAGAGAGCGACGGAGAGAACGGATAGAAAGAGGGTAGAGAGGAGCAGTGCAGCAGTAAAGGATGCATTAAGCAATGAAAGTTCGGGAGCAGCTGAATGAAGTGATGCGGTGATTTTCCCAGTAATTGCCTGGGCTATCGCTCGTGATCACGGAGGGGCGAAGGAGAGAGAGAGGGAGAAGAAGATGACAACAACATGATTTACATCACCGTGTTTCTTTTCTTTTTGACAGCCCTTCACACACGTTCATCAACGCACATGAAGAACACATGAAGAACACATGAAGAACACATGAAGAACACATGAAGAACACATGAAGAACACATGAAGAGTGGATTGTACATACGCAATGCCCCCCCCCCCCACGCACATGACAGTATTTTGACAAGACAGGCCATGTTTCAATCTTGTAATTAGATCAGCTTATATAATTGGATCAACTACCGAGCTGATCACTTCACACATAACTTGTTTTGTTTTTTTGCTAATCTACTGTTCTACTTAGTCTGCCGCCCTGCCAATATACTCAGGCACCACATCAGCACGTCTACTTGTTTGTAATTACGTCGGCCTCCATAATTGATGAGGAACACAGAAGTTAGCACCCTGCAGGACGTGGGAGCTGCCGTGGGCTGGGGTTTATGGGGAGCGCCGCTCCCCGCAGCTCATCTATGATTTATCTGGAGCTGCCCCTGGTTCTCTCCTCGGGAGCATCTGTCTGGCCTGTCTGGGGGAGATAAGACGGGGCCAGAGACACCGCTACAGTAGGGAGAGCCAAGGACTGGGAGAGAGAAGGAGCACAGAGCACACAGCCTTACCTTTTGTTTGTGCCTCCAGGGGAGGAGGGGGCAGACGGCTTTCGTTCAGGGGTTTGTTTCTTGGGACAAGCGTTGCTCCCCTCCCTGCCTGCCTCCCTGCCTGCCTGCCCCCTTCCCTCTCTGCCTCCGTCCCTTCTCCCCTCCTTACCTCCCTCCCTGCCTCCCTCCCTCCCTTCCTCCTAGCTCCCTGATTAATGCTAATGCATGCAGCCTGACCAGCACAAAGCAGGCAGGGAGGAAAGAGGGAGGGCTCCTCCTCCTCTCGCCCTGATTACCAGCGCAAAAGGGGGTGGGGGTGAAGGAGCGGCAGGAGGAGAGGGTGGGGGGGGGTGACCCGGACAGACACCTCATTTAATTTAATACATTGGAGCGTGCAGCGGTGCGGTGGAGGGGGGGGGGGGGGGGGGGGGGGGGGGGAGATAATCAAGAGGCTGGGCCCCTTATAAATGTGTGCTGAGATGACACGGAAGAGATTGGATTTGGAAACGAGGAGCAGGGCGCCGAGCGGAACGCGATTGATTGATTCCTTTCAAGTGATGGCACCCGCTGATAAGGAATGAGTTATTTTATTTTTTCCCTCTTAAGTGGGGGGAGAAAGTCCTATGGGTTTCTTCACATTTAATACCGTGATTGGGAAATAAGTGTTCTCATTGGCCCGGCCTATTCCTTATACAGCCATCTCTCCCTTTTACAGTCCCGCCAGAGATAAATATGCATCATAAATTCCCTTGTCATGCCGCAGCAACTTCTACCGAACGTTGACGTGGTGTGGTTGACACACACCACACCAAGTCGGCAATACGGCTACCACAATCATGCAAATTCTTCCAAGGAGCCGGATATTGACATCACCCAGTCATATTTCTCAATCCCCACAATTTAATAGGTAAATCTGCTATCATTAACATAAAAAAGTCTGCTCTGCGGTAAGTATGTTCCCTCCCAAGTTACAGAAGCACCATGAGTCACTGCCCAGAGAGGGTGGGTCGGGGTGCTGCAGACCGCCACAGAGGAAACAGCCGTGTTGTCCGAGGGCCCTAGTTCAATCATGCAGCTCTTTGAGGTAAAGTGATGCCTCACTCATCCTTTCCCCCGTGCCCTTTAAAGACCAGCCCCACCCCAGCGCACCTAACAGAGTCCCCAGACGTTCCTCCATGCTGCAACCAATCAAATCAGACGGCGGCCATGACAGTTGGATGATGTGATCCCTGTGTCTACAGGACTCGGGCTTGTCTCAGGCCTCCTTAATCGTTAAACGTGATTAAAGCAAACAAACGCACGCGTTATTAGATTAGTCCAAAGGACATGGAGTCTTTGGCGCTGATGATGTTTTCCCCCTTCTTTTTCTTCCTGAAGGAAGCGCTGCTCGGGATTTACATTTCTCGGGCTAATTTAACGCAGCGCTGTCCCGGGAAATGCCAGACGGCTTCTAATTCTGACAGCAGACAGTTTGAGATGCTTGTCAGGGGCTTACGACTGAGCGGTGGCGACGCTGGAGGAACATTCAAAGCCTTGTTGGGAGTTCAGAGAGGGGCTGATTGAGTTACAGGTGCTGGGTTCCACGTGATAAAAGCCCAGGGATGATGTTCGCACAAGCACATCCTAGTCAGTTGAAGACGGCTGAGAGACAGCAGAGCTAGTCTAGAGAAGGGAGAGGGGACGCCGGAGTGGAAGACGGTCTGTGTGATCAGATGCAGAACGTCATTCCAAAAACAGAGGCAGCTAAAAGATTTGACCTGAGGGTTTCGGTCAACAGAGTTGAAATGTAAACCAACTCTTAAACTATGGATGATATTTTTCATGTTTATATAACATTTGGGGCTTTTGTGTGTGTGTGTGTGTGTGTGGGTGTGTGTGTGTGGGTGTGGGTGTGGGTGTGGGTGTGGGTGTGTGTGTGTCTGCATAATGAGAGTGTGTGTCCTAGCAGCAGAGGGGACCGTCGAGGTCCTGCTGCTGTGTAATTGGCAGCGGGTGCTGCATTGTTGTTCAAAATAATCCTGTCAGCATAATCCCCCTTCTGCTGGCTTCATTAATTGCACTTAACATTGCATGCAATCTAGCTGATTCAGGGTCTACTTTTTGAGCCAGCGCCTGCCTCCCTCCTCCACACAAAGCCTCTGTCACATCAAAGGCTAGAGGCTCCGACTCAAAGTGTGCTTTCAGATATTTATTCAAATATACACAGAGCAATGCGGCCGCATTGTGTCTCTGCCGCAGTGAAATGAATTGAACAGGCAGCCATCTTCAGAGAGCAGCTGCTGCCGACGTCATGGTGGTAGAGCTGAGGGGATGTACTGTTTTAATAAGCTGTGTGTACGGAAACACACACACACACACACACACACACACACATAGACAGGATCAGTCTAGCTTCTCTCCAGCTCACAGTGCAGCAAAGTAAAAAAAAAACACACCACTTTGTGGCACAACTCATTCCTAATTCTATTTGGCCAAAGCTTGTTGTGCCTTGGTTCCCTGCTCCCTTCACAGAGAAGAAGGAGAAAGAGAGAGAGAGAGCCGGGACTGGGAAGCACTCAGGCAGCCCAGCCGTGTGATAGAAACAAGCTCTCTCACGCAGCCCTGCCTCGGAATTACCTTCCCTTTTTATTCTCCTCAATGGGAACTTTGAAGAAATCCATTTTATGGCGGCCTGGCCAGCCGGGGCTGTCAGAGACACGGCGGCTTCCAACCAGAGGTCACCCCCACACTTGTTTAATAGCTACTCAGAGCCACTCGGCCAGCGTGTGTCTGCCCCCACGCGCAATAAATACTCCCCGGACAGGACCCCGTTTACCTTTACAGGAACTCCTCCTCTTCCTGCTCTGTGGCTGGCTGAGAGTGCAGCAATGTCCCCCTGCTCTCTCCCCATCTCCCTACTGGCTCTTGAACACTGGAATGGTTGCAAGTGTTTAATATGTGCCGGTAATAGGAAGTCTTACGGAATGACTGTGTCTTTTTTGTTGCAATAAAAACAAGGGGGTTTTATCCCTCCCTTTTTGTCTGTGGCGGTCTCTTTCCAGATGACCTTGTTCTCTACCTGGGTTTTCTTTGTAAGGCTCTATCTCCGTCCTTTGCATTCAGTCTTTCCCGTCGCTTTCACTCCTTGTGTAACTCTCCTTTTCTCTCTTTCCCCCAAGCCGGGCCAGGGTTAGTGAGCAGTGGTAGTCCTAGGTCCCCAGGGCCTGGAGCCTGGTCTACCGGGTGTCGAGGTGCATCAGAATCAGGCCTGACAGCTGCTGGAGACAGGCAGAGCACTGGGCTGAAACCTGCCCATGAATGCATTCATACATGCACCCTGCTGCACGTATCACTGACCATGTGGAGAAGGATGAGCAGGCCAGGATGGGGGTGGGGTGGGGTTGGCTGGCTGGGGGGTTAGGAGCTAAGAGGATTTTTAGAAGAAAAGTCGGGGTATGACTCGAGGACAGGGGGCGGGGGGGGTAAAAGAGAGGTGGACTGACAGAGATTGAGGCAGAGTGAAAACAGGGGGACAGTGAAATGAGGTCTCCCCGTTCCTCTCTGCCCTGCCCAGGCTCTGTGCAGCGGAACACCAGGGAGCGCCCGGCTGCGTCTATAAACGTAATGAAGTTTGACTGAACTCATCAGCCTCAGAGAGCCCAGAGCACACCACACTAGGAAACCAGATGCGAAGGAAGAGCGGGGGGGGGGTGATGTGAAGTTTCCGATGGAAGAGGCTCACTTAGAGGTCGTTACCTTGGCACAGGAAGTCTGTTTGGTGGGGTCGGGGGGGCGAGTGGTAGGCCACCTCCTGTAAGACTCCCCAATACCCTGTCTGCTAGGGTTTGATTGAAAAACAGACTGACACACGCACACATACCATCGCAAAGCACGCACACCACGTCATTCCTCTTTTCCTCACATGAGACAGCTGTGATTATGTAGCAATGCTATATTAACCGTGTATCTCTTGGCAGACATTTCGTCTCTGTTGAGCTTATTAACATGGAGGACGCCTTTGCTATCTAAGCCACAGCCAGCTATGTGTTTATCATTCTGTAACTCTCTTCCTGGGTTCTGTGTGTGTGTATGTGTGCGTGTGCGTGTGTCATGTGCAATGATTGATATGAGTATTGGTTTGTGTTTTCCTCGTCGCCTGCTTCTCACCTACACTTTAATTCTGCTCTTTCAGCCATATCTCTCTCTTTTCTTCTCCCCTATTTGATTCCCTCCTCTCCGCCTCTGCCTGAAAGCAGGAGGGAACTTGCCATGCATTTCACGTTGGAGCCGGTGTGCGGTTGCTAGGCTGGTTGCTAGGGGTTTAAGCCGAGAGAGTGACGTGAAAAGTCAGAATATTAAAGGTGTCCTTCTGACGGCGAGCAGTTTGAAGCAGCGAGGAATGAGCAATCACCCCAGAGAGGGCTAGTTTTTCATTACCCATCCTTTCGTTACCACGTCGCTCTCTTTGGAAATCCCAGAATTGATTTTCAAACACACCAATAGATCCATTAATAAAAGCACTAATAATAAAACACACACACTGCCTTTCTTCCTTTCCTGCATTGCTATGCATCTGGCACCGACGGCTCATACATATAAACAGGTGTTGGCCAGTTTATGCAGGGATAGTTAGCCATGCATGCCTGACCAAGGCCAGGCAAATTCTCTGCCGTTTCCCTGAGAGAGGTCCTAATGGGTTTTCTTCACCTTCCTAATTCACGGGTTACTGAAGGCAGTGACCGAGGGACTGTGCACTGCACCGATATCCTTCAACAGTGAAGGTGAGGATATAATTGACTGTGCATACTGTAAGAGAGTGGGAGTGAGGTAGGAGTGTGGGGGGTTTGGTTGATGCTTATGGGGTCACAGGCTTTTAGTGTTACCAAAGTAGGCTGCGCCAACGCTAATGTGCAGTCGTGCGATGCTATCGTTACCAAGCTACTCCACGTTCAATTGTCCCGAGACACGTGGCCCGTACTGGGTTTGTGTTCCACGCTAACCGTTCCTGTGTTCGTGTTGCCTAGGAAGGGTCCAGTCCAGTGGTCGACCTCGCTGCAGATGGAGGCAGACTGCAGCTCCGGGCAGAGGTATGGATACACCCATCATCATCATCATCATCTGTCAGATCAACAATCACTCCAACCCCCAGCATGCATTCCTCTATGTACTGATTACACCAATCAACAAATCAACATACAACCACTTCACTGATAGGTCTATTGGCAGGCTGTAGAGGCCGCTTTGATTATGTTTGAGTTCAATAATACAGTTACGCCCAGATGTGGGGAAATACATGATCTCGTCTTCCCTCGCTATTAATGCAGCCCAATAAGACGTGATTGGAAACAAGACAGGGGAATATTGATAAATGATCAGTGGCATTAGTTGTGTGTTTGCTCCCTGATTGTGTGTTTGCATGCTGTGGCGTGTCCCTGTGATTGTGTGCACTGCTGGGTGTGACTGCATGGGGTCCTGGCTGATTTAGCCCTGAGGGATCGATAGCAGCCTAAATGGTAATGGCTGGCTCCACAACTCCGAGCCGGAGGCCTGGGGAGAGAAGGACCTAGCCTGCCCTCCCTTCCTTCCTTCCTTCCTCCCTCCCTCATCTCCTCCGTCCCAGACTGCAGCTGTAGCCACCCCGCCACACAACGACCGGCGGGCTAGTTAGCCCTGGGAAAACAATGGAGAGAGTCTGAACCCCCTGCGATCAATAACTTTAGTCTTGTCTACCTAATTGCTCATTGGTTGACATTGGCGCTGTAGCTATATGGAAGTGCATGTTCCCAGACTGATAGGGATTTGGCTCTGTTTTTTTTTTTCCCTCACCCCCCCCCCCCCCACCACCACCACCACCACCACCACCCCCACATCATGTTGGGTTCACACTCTGCCCCTTTCTTCCTCTGCTGTCTCGCCTCCTCGCCGTCCGGACGCCCTCGGCGTTTCGCGTTGGGACGGGAACACCTTGACCCACGCTGCGGCGACGCCGTCTTTGTCCCCAGTTATCACGTCGGGACGAGACGGTGGGGAAGCTCCGGCGAGACGTGCTGCTCTCCCTCCAGGCCCGCGACTCCCAGGCTGCACAGGTAAATATCCGGGATTAATGACGAGCAGGAAGATTAGCCAGTCAACTCCTCAACGCCGCCTGCTATTCCAATGAGCGGCAGGAAAATTAAATGGGGTCTGTTTGACTTTTTTTTTTTATCTCCTCAACAGCTTATTATATGATCCCACGCCAGAGTGTAGAGAGGGCGGTATTGATTGTGCTCATTGTGAATTACGTGAATAGATAAATGCATGCGAGTGCATTTATATTAGACAATTATGCTCTCAGGTGCTAATGTAAAAAAAAAAAAAAATAATCTGCTGAATAAATATGAAATATGCCTCCATCAGCGTCTTTTAACGGGCGACCCCACGCCGATGATCATTTGAGATGATAATTGGCGGAGCATGTTTGCCTTTCCTCTGATGAGAGCAGATATTGGGCTAGCTCTCCCCTAGTCCCGATTTAAATGAGCTATTGATCAGCGAGAGGCACAGCAGCTCGAGACATTGGTGCAGCCCCCGCACACTTGCATACGTTTCTGTCTTTTGTTTTTCTCATTTCTTTTTTTTTTTTTTATATTTAAACCTACCCAAAATTGAACATGAATTCAGGCGGGCGCTTAACATACGCAGGACATTTGTGTTGGCCACTCTTTTTATTTCTCTCCAGTTGTACTGTGCTAATGTCATGATTTAAATGAAGTATTGATCAGTTTAGGAGGGGAGAATAGAGAGAGAGGGAGCGATTGTGAGGGAAAGAAAGCAAGACCTGGGTTATCAGTGTGGATCGCACACAGAATGAGAGAGCCCAAGGATGAGCTAGGGTTTTTGGCAGATTGCGTGAAAACCATGCCTGTACACGCCAGGAATAATCAGCAGCCTCTTCGTTAGACTAAGTGGAATATTGCACGTGGAGGTGGCCGTCAGGCTTTGTGAGAGAGAAATGGGAAAAAACTGTGCTTTTGTCCTGGTGTTGGTGGATTGGAGGATTATTCGCCGGCCCGTATGCAGATGGTTGATTAATGGTGGGTCCGGGGACCTGACTAGGCCTCCATCTTGTCTGTTTTTCTTCTGGTCGTGTGGAGACGCGCCGGCTTCAGACACAAAAGGACTGCAGCCTCTGTCCTCTTCATCTGGATCAGTACCTGGGTCTGTCTGTCTGTTTGTCCTTCTCTCTCTTTCTACCAGCTGCTCTCCTCCCTTCCCTTCTCACTAGCTCCCTCCTCTCCTCTCTTCCTCTCCCACGCTCTCTGATATCATTTAGCAGGTAATTAGCAGATTGTTTATGATGGTGAGCTTCTGGTCAGGCAGCTCTAGGTGTCAGTATGTGGTCTACTATATTCACTGTAGAACATTTGAGTTATTGTTACATTTTTATATTGTTATCTTTTGTCTTTTTCTCAATATTTTAACAATTTATTCAGATTATTCTTAGATGTAATATGTTCTTTTTTTGTTTTAGGCTAGACTCAAGTTTTTATACATTGGTTGTATTTTATGTATTCAAGAAATGTTGCTGCTTTTCGCTCGGCTAATGTCTGTGAAATCCAATATCTGTTGATAGGTGGCAATCGGATATTCAGATTAGTTTGATGGTGAATTCTCAAGTCTGGACTGACCCATCATTGACCCGTTGCTGTTGTCTGAAACATTGTGGGGATTCTGTCCTGGCCATCAATACGTCTTAAGTTCAAATAATGTGCAAATGGTGAAAATTTCAAAATGTTTGCCTACTGTATAATGTGTCAGTTTTCTCAGTATTATTTTGTATTGTTATTTATTTCCCCCAGTGTTTTCATGATGACAACAGCCAGGCAATGAGGGCTGCTATTGAGTGGACGAGGTCCTGATTGTGTAAAGTATTGTTGTGACATTGGTCTAACACTACCACAGTCTGCCCCAGTCTCGCATACATAGCCAGCCAGGTTAGCTGGCAGACTGGCTGCTCGGGCATACAGGCGGGGGATAGGCTCTTTGTTTTGGATAGATTTTTTCTGTTCTCCTCCTCTTGCTGCCCTGCCTCTCCTGCTAGCTGGACGCCCAGGAGCAGAGGATCTCTGGGCTGCAGACGGAGCTGCAGGAGAGCCAGCTGGAGCTTCAGCGAGGACAGGGGAGGATCCAGCAGCTGCACAGGGAGCAGGAGCTCCACAGCCAGCAGGCCAAGCAGCTCAGCACTCAGGTAGGTAGGCCTGCTACTCAGCCTGCTAGCTACAGTCCACCCTGTTGCAGACAGGACCATTTCTATGTATCTCCATAGAACATGTCACCCTGTGGTACCAGCCTACGGTATATCCACGCCAACAGGGCCAGATTATATCTGTGCAGCACTATTATGGACGAGCAAACTGGGCTCCACAGTTCACAGTTCAGTTCAGTTTAGTTTACTCTGCTTCTACAGCGTGAGGCTGGAAACTGGTTGTGTAAAAATGAACTTGTAAGGACTCATGTCTCATGTCCTTTCTGCTCTTCGCCTTTTTCTTCCCACCGGGAAGTACATTGCTCATACTAACGTATTCATTCACCTGTTATTTTCTCAGAGTTCTTAAAGCTTCAAAGCACTATTCATATTCATATTCATGTCGACTAAAACACATTCACAAAGGCCAGCTCAACTGTATGTCATGGAGAATGTTTTGTAAGAAGCAGGTAGTTCGTCATGCTGGTAATGTACAGACAATGATTTACAAAAGTCATACTATAGCAATCAAAACACATATAAAACGCATTAGCAGCAAAAACAGTCAAACGTTCACAAGCAACTTGATTTAATTGAACATATAATAGAACAAATTGATATAGAAACTGTTATTGTTGTCAGAAAGATGGACAGTCAGGATTAGGACCTGTGCCATATCAGACCTCTTCAGAATGCAGCTGTTACAAGCCACATCACATAGATCAGAACTATTGGCCAATCAGATGCTGAGCCATTGCGGCTTGTTAGTGCCTGTGTCACCTGTTGCTAGGCCTCAGGGCAGATTCCCTCCCCTGGACATGAAGGATCTCCAGCGATGATCTGTACCGCCATAGGCAGAGGTGGGATCTACCAGACACGTTCACGCAGTATCTCTTACTAACTGCACCGGCCAGAGTGCTCTCTCTCACTTATCTTGTTTCTCTGTGCCAGTCCTGCACTATCCTTCTCTCGTTCTATCTCTTTCTCTTTCACACCTGTTAGCTATTCCTCCTTCTTCCACTCCTAACTCATCCTTTATCTATCAACTTACAGGGCACAGTCATTTTAATATACTCTACATTTTATTGTGCTGCCACTTAATTCAGAAGCCATTCTGGACATCCTTAAATATGCTGCCAGAATCCATCAACCAATGAACCAATGTTCTTGTGTGTCTGTGTCTGTGTCTGTGTCTGTGTCTGTGTCTGTGTCTGTGTCTGTGTCTGTGTCTGTGTCTGTGTCTGTGTCTGTGTCTGTGTCTGTGTGTGTGTGTGTGTGTGTGTGTGTGTGTGTGTGTGTGTGTGTGCATGCTTATTTGTGTATATGATTCAGAGTAATTCAGTCCTGACATAATCATTATACCCTCAGTCTCACCAATGTTCAACTTACACGTTTTCCATCTCTTTTGAAGGGCATTAGTCATTAGTTCTCCACTCGTGTACTCAATAACTACTGAAACCACAGACATTTTCTGGGTCAGTCATAAAGGTACTGTATAAGCTGTGTTATCCGACCTTGAAGAGGTTTTGTGTACACCATTGTGCGCCTACTTGGGAAAAGGAATTGTTGCAATAGAATAAAACCCTTGTCCAGCACATTGGCATATATGCTTTTATTAGCTGGGAGCAAATGTATTGACCCTTGTATCCCTTGCAATCAAGCCAGACTGGTAGTATGGTTGATATGTTCTGTGTGTCATCCAAGGTTGAGTGACAGCGCTGTCTGCTCTCTCCCACTCTCTCCATTCAATTTCACTAGGCTTTTTTGGCATGAAATAATGTGCTGTAAGTACTGCAAAAACATCATTCAACGATTGATGACCATGTGACTGAAATAACAGTTATTGCAATATCAAAAAGTTCAATATAAGAAATATTAAGCTGTGAAGCTTTATTAATAAAAAATGATTACACAATATAGGTATTTTAACTTTTCTTTGTTCTGTTTTTAAATGCATTAAGTGTGTCTTTAATTTTAAGAAAGAAATGTACCTGTTCATCTCTCTCTCTCTCCCTCCCTCTCTCTGTCTTCATGTTCTCTGAAAATAATTCAAAATTCATATTCTGTTTCGGTTTGTCAGCTGGCGGAGGTCAGAGGGCTTCTTCTGCAGCTGGAGGGGGAGAAGGAGGCTCTGGTTTTATCCAAGCGGGAGCAGGAAGCGGAGGTCAGTACTGGTGCTCTCTGGGATTCACCAGAGTGGCTGCCACTCCTCCCACTGCCGCACACACCCACAGTAGCTTTAGATCAGCCTCCTTCACCGCTGTGGACTGGATCAGTCTCCGGTCAACAACAGTAGACTTCCCTTCACCCCTAATCCATTCTTTAGTGAATCCTTCCTTTTTGTCCTGCAATGCCAAGAAGACTGCAATCTGCTATCATCTCTGTGTTTCTGTGCTGTGAGCTTGTTAATGGATGGGAGTGTGTGTGTGTGTGTGTTTGTGTGTGTGTTTGTGTGTGTGTGTGTGTGTGTGTGTGTGTGTGTGTGTGTGTGTGTGTGTGTGTGTTTGTGTTTGTTTGTCTCCCTCCAGTTACGTAAGTCTTGGCCACAGCCCAGTTGGGCTCTTACTCCATTAACCCAGGTAGAAAGCTCGTAACAGTAGGGATGGGAATGTCTTCCTGGGGAACGAGGTTGTAGGAGCTGGGTGCTGGATCCAGGAGCGCCATAAATGGGAATGGGATTGAATGACAGGAGGAAAGGAGAGCCTTATCCTCCTATCCTGATTGCCATGGCTTTCCCTCCAGCATTGTGGTGCAGAGTCACAATGTGATGGGCCTTCTCCACTAGTCTCTGCAGTCTCAATACTGTTTGTGTGTGTGTGTGTGTGTGTGTGTGTGTGTGTGTGTGTGTGTGTGTGTGTGTGTGTGTGTGTGTGCGCGTGCGTGCGTGCGTCCGTGTGTGCCTGTGCGTGTGTGTTCGTGTGTCTTCCCCTGCAGGTGGGGAGGCTGACAGCAGAGGTGTGCTCCCTGCATAGCGCAGCGCGGGACAGAGCGGGTACGGAGAGCGTCCAGGCGGAGAGGAGATGCGTGGAGCTGGAGGGCCAGTTGGCCCTAAGCCGTGGCCAGCTGGCAGAGGCGCAGGAACAGGCACAGGGCGCCAAGAAGAGGGTGAGGCATCCACTTAGCTCAAAGCTCCTTCAACAAACACTCCTGGAGCACCAGTCACTGCATGATGATTCAGTCTCTGTCCTTTATGCCCATCTTCCACTTAGAGGTATTCAGAAGAACCGCCTCTTTTCCCCCTCTTGTAAATCATTAGTGGCTCAGCAAACCTAGAGACTATGAGATAATAAGATATTAGGTTGCAAAAGTAGTCCAGTGAGAAATAAATGTCAACGAAAACAATTTTAGTATAACAATGCTTTGCTCTAAATGTATTTATTTTGAAGAAAGAGAAAGGTCTACAAACCCGAAGGAGTTGTACCTAACAGTGACAGAGAGCTGTCTCTGGGAGTTATATTCTTTTCTCATTCGCATGCCAACCAAGTTGGACATGGCATAGTAAGAGTAACCTTGTAAATAACAGGATCGCCATCCTCAGAATGGACCGGGATCGACTACTTAGCAGCTGTTCTGCCGGCCTGCAGAGTCTAAGTGAAGGGGCTTTGTATGTCTAAGTGGCCTCACTTGCTCTGCGGCCCTGCGCTTTTCCAAAAGCAACCCGTGAGTTTCCGAGCCTGGTGGGGTATGCACTCTGCCCCTAGCTCTACTTGCACCTGATTGGGATTGTAATGGCCAGCTCACTGATTGCCGAGCTAGCGGTTTGTTTACCGCCACTCAGAAGGCTGCTCAATAGACTCCCACTGCTCCGGCCTCTCCACACAACATGGCGCGAGTCGCCTTCCCGTCCGGCGGCCTACCAGACTAGCAGGCCCTTTTATTTCGGCGCAATTAGCCGTTTCCCTCAGCCGCCTACCTTACGCGAGGCAGGACACACGCCGGCACACACACACACATAATTTCGTGGCGTTGTCTTGTAACCTTTAAAGGTGTGTTTATGCGTCCGGCGTTGGCTGGCCCCCCTTGGCCCAGGCATCCATTATGGCTCTCCAGGACACTAATCCAGCTCTCGCCATGGAAATGAAGCAGCAGCAAGGCCGCATTATTCCCCTCCACCAGGGGGGTTGGTCTGGGAGGAAATTGCATGTTTGCCGGAGGTCGTAGGTGTGCAGTGCTCCTGCTTATGCGTATGAACCTAATGGACTTTATTTTCTTCAGTCCACCGCGTGGGTGCGAGGCCGTTCGCCGGCCCCCTCTCCGTGTCACCTTTGTTGACTTTGTCTCTGGAGCCTAATGCGAGGGGGGCCGCTCCCCGCCTTATTGACCAACACATCCTCTATCGTCCTTCCTCTATCTCCAGCCGGCTGCTTAATCCCAGCCACGCTGGCTCAGGAGCCGATTACAGGCGGCCGACACCAGAGGGAGGGTGCGGAGGGGAGCAGGGTTGAAGAGAGGGGGAGCACGGGAGGGAAAAGGAGGGAATGAGATGGGAGGAAGAGGCGATCCGCTCTGATCTCGTAATGCACGTGCGGTGGGCACTCTCCTGTGCACATTGACAGTGCGTCACACGTCCTTCTGATAAATCAATCTGCCCTTACAGAACGTATAGAAACTGTTTCCCTTTCTGTGTAGAACTGTATTTACCATTAAGATGTAGTCGTGAAAATAATCATGGTCCGTCTACATGCCTCAAAACAACGTAAGCGGCAATTTGTAAAGTTGCAGCTATTCTATCACTAGACTGAAAGACTAGACTGGGTTTGAATCGTTGGAATTGTTCAACGCTCAACTACCCTTTTTTCTCTCTCTTTGTCCATCTTGCTCTGTTTGAATCGTTGGAATTGTTCAAAGCTCAACTAACCTTTTCTCACTCTCTTGTTCTATCTCTCAACCTCTGTTTGAATTGTTGGGATTGATCAAAGCTCGTCTAACCTTCTTTCTCTCCCTTTTCTGTCTCTCCTCTCTTCTGTCCTTCTTCCTCTCCTTGTTTGTCCAGGCAGAGGAGCAGAGCCAACAGCTGCAGGTGGATTTGTCCACTCTGAGAGGTCAACATGACTGTGTCAGTCAGCAGGTACTTGGTAGAGCCACAGATTAGCCCCACATAGCCCAGTCTCCCTCCCTGTCAGGTCTACCCCTCATAGCCCAGTCTCCCTCCCTGTCAGGTCTACCCCTCATAGCCCAGTCTCCCTCCCTGTCAGGTCTACCCCTCATAGCCCAGTCTCCCTCCCTGTCAGGTCTACCCCTCATAGCCCAGTCTTCCTCCCTGTCAGGTCTACCCCTCATAGCCCAGTCTCCCTCCCTGTCAGGTCTACCCCTCATAGCCCAGTCTCCCTCCCTGTCAGGTCTACCCCTCATAGCCCAGTCTCCCTCCCTGTCAGGTCTACCCCTCATAGCCCAGTCTCCCTCCCTGTCAGGTCTACCCCTCATTGCCCAGTCTCCCTCTGCTCAGGTTTACCCTATTCACCTTTAGATAGATTATATATTTTTCTTACCGTCTTTGAACCTACCATTAGGCATTAGGCATGTAACGTCTTGTTGCCACAGCAGTTTCCAGACTCAAGGGAGGCCTAGAGTGAGACAGCTTTCCCCAACATGGAAGCATGTATCAGCTGCCATATTGGACTCATGAATGCACCACACACCCACCCACACCGTGTCTGGTTTGTGCCTTGTCCTGTGCTGAAGACATCACTGGGTCCATCCTGCCCCCACCTCGTTAGTTAGACGACCAGCTCCAGGTGTAAATAATTGGCAACGGTCCCAGCCGAAATGCTCCCCCCCCCCCCCCCCCCCCAAAAAAAAACAACCCGCACCTGGGTGTGCAGGCCCGCCCGCTGTCAACACGCTGCCCCCCTCTCTCCGACCAGACGCAGGGCAAATGATTGCTAATAAAACGTTTGATTGAGAGGAGGACAGAGTGAGAACCATAAACAGGCTGCATTCTGCCCTGTAATTTCATACAATTGGTTTTAGCTGCTCACAGAACCAGTCCCACACATAGCGGCAGTTTGTTCTCGGCACCAGGACCGCAGTTCCATTGTGTGTGTGTGTGTGTGTGTGTGTGTGTGTGTGTGTGTGTGTGTGTGTGTGTGTGTGTGTGTGTGTGTGTTTTGTATTTGTATTGTATGTGATTACTTGCACACACGTATGCGTACCAGTGCTTATCTATACTTGTTTGTGAATATTTATGCCTGGTGTTTTGTGCCTATTTTCAAATTGTCATTTTCTTAGCAGTGGCCAGGGCTTTTTTTGCTCAGTCCTCTGCATGCAGTCGGTTGACACGGGCCCAGATAAGGATAGAAAACAATCATTTCACACTGCAGAGAAAATTACCATTGCACAGCCCAAGATGGCAGCAACCGAGCCGTGAACGCTGCATTTCCCAGTTCTGCCAAGTTCTCAGCAATTTCCCCTTGTTTCCCTGTGTGTGTTCGGTGTCGGCATGTGTGTGTGTGTGTGTGTGTGTGTGTGTGTGTGTGTGTGTGTGTGTGTGTGTGTGTGTGTGTGTGTGTGTGTGTGTGTGTGCACGCGCGCACGCGCGCGGGTTGTTTTATGCTTTGTGTGAGGCTGATACGTAGTGCTGAGGCATTGTCCAATGCCTTTAACTGGCTAGTTCTCTGTTCAGAACTGGTCCGTCAAATTAGCAGGTAGGCTAGTTAGGCTGGTTAATTTAAATGTTATGGTCTTTAGTGAATGTCTACAGTGTTTCGGTTGTGTTGCTGTCAGTGTTGGCATATATTTTTTTCAACAAGGGTGCTAGTTGCTGGTTGCTAGATTCAAAAGTGTAGCATTTGTGTGCTGGTCTAGGTTTAAAACAACAGCAGGACTGTTTGTGTGTGTGCGCGTGTGTGTGTGTGTGTGTGTGCACGTGTGTGTGCATGTGTGTGTGTGCGTGTGTGTGCGCGCGTGTGTGTGTGTGTGTGTGTGTGTGTGTGTGTGTCTTTGGGTCCGTGTACGTGAGTGTTCCTGATGAAAGCTGCGAGCGGGCAGCATATATCAGAGCCCTAGCCCAGTCCTAATAAAGGAGGAGAGCTCTTCTCCTTCTGGGAACAACGCTGCTTTTTACTGCCTCCCTGACAGCAAGATAAAGTGCTTGTCCAATTAGAAAAATATTTGGCCACATACCTACCAACGGAGAAGCGCCGAGTCTTTTATTTCTTTTCAACCATTTGATCAGGAATCCCAGCTATTTTTACAGTGGGCTTTCTCATAGCCTTGTGCATGCACATTTTAACCGTGTGCCCAGCACAGCTGATGATGAACTAAGTATGCTGTAATGAAGGGAGCTCTGTGATTCACGGTGTTCTCCTGACTAAGGTCGGGGCTCCATGTAAAAAGCCACGGGTGTTGCTGTAGGCTGCCGCTGCTGAAGGCTTTTTGGAGACAGGTCGAGAGATTTGCATGCAGATTTACATTTTGTCAGCGTGTTGTGCTGCTGTTGTCTGCCGGCGTCAAAGGCATTGTTGTTTTCGTCGTCCTCTGTCTATACCCCATACGGGGACGTCTCTGTGTATACTTAACTCAATGCTTCTCCCTATCTCTGTTTAAAGAATACTGTAGAGGTTTTTATCCCTCGCTCTCTCTCTCTCTCGCTCTCTCTCTCTCTCTCTCTTGCTCTCGCTTTCGTTCTTTATCTCTCTCCTTCCAAAGTGCATTAAAATTAAATTCTCTCTTGTTGTTGTGAAAAGAGGCACGCGTTCAAAATAATTGGATGTGGGAGAGAACAAAGGGCCGGCTCCTGTTCTCTGGCTGCACAGCCCGGCGAGGCGCTAATACCCAGCCCGCTGCATTGTTCTGCTGTCTGCAGCCATCCCCCTAGCCAGACACTCAGCGCCAGAGAAGTCACTTTTAATGTCTGATAATCAAGGTGAATTTTCAAAAAGCTGCCATTTTCAAATGATAGTGTATATATTATGTGGAGCGCTCTGGAGGGGAGGGGCCCCCGCCGGGGCGAGGGAGGCAGCCGGTGTCATGCACAGTGAAAGAGAGACACCCAATGGCCACGCAGGGGATTGCTCGAAGCTTTTCTTTTTTTTTGTATCCCGCTTGGAAGTGGATGGAGCGGGGAGGTAGTTGTCAGATCACTGTCATCGGTTGTTGAGGAGTGTAATTTGCTTTGTCTGTAGTAGTTTGAAACAGTGTGTTTGGTGCCACAAGTTCAAGATGAACTATTGATTGCACTCTACCACATTCTCTCAACAGCGTTCCAATACCCCTCTCACTGTATATTATAGGAGGCGGCTGTCTCTGGTTCTCTCTCCTTTACCTGAGAGAGTATGGCCGGCGTGGATGTCTCCTCAGAACATGGCCGCATGCTGGCGTGTCTCTCAGGGCTCTGGCCCAGGAGAAGGTGGAGGTAGCAGCGGCGTGTTGTCAGGCTGGTGGAGCGGTGCAGGGGAGCTCCATGCCTGTGGGGTGGAGGTTCAGGGCTGCTCATCTCCTCCCATCCCTCCCCGCCCGCTACTCTGAGATATGATTATTTCTCCTCCGCCGCGCCGCACTATATATCCTGGGTTCCGCAGTTCTCCCCTCCACGCTGTCATTTTTCATGGCGCCGTCCCCCGTCCCCCCCGTCCGGGTGCAGCAGTGCACATTTGTACTGAGCCCGTGCAATATGTTAAGGAGGTGAATATATGCAGAGGGCAGAATGTAATAAGTGTATATTTATTTTGTCGACCGGTGATTTACCGGTGTTTCCAGTGCTCCAAAAATGGAGGGGGAAGAGAATGTGTGTTTCAGACGTGACTGCTGTGTCGGCACTCGGCTCCCTTCTCCTCCCTGAAGGAAGGCTGGCCAACCCTAACCCTTCCACAGGGGCTTCAGTGTCTGGCTCCAGACCTGGTGCTCTACCCGCTCACCAGACCCGCGTCATGTCTGGGGTAGTAGCTGTTTGCTGTGAGCCAGGCAGGCGGGGGGTGACACGGACACAGCCGTCAGGGAGCAGAGTGGGACTGTGGTGATGATGGTAGGGTTACCACATCGGCCGGGGGTTTCAGGCTGCCTTGCTGCCTTCAAAGACTACCTTATGGGGGCTTCCTCTTCACAGCCCCCGCAGAGGTCCACTAACAACCCCCCCCCCCCCCCCTCCAGACCTGTTCCTCCATGCCTCCACAGTGTGACAGATGTCATGCAAAACGGGTGCAAACAAACACGGTCGAGGGATGCCTTAAATCGTCATTCTACACGGAGGAGGAAGTCGATCTAATCCCTTAAAACTGGGATTTCGAACGTCTTCTGCTCAGGGAGCCTTGTGGCACCCCTCCCTTTGTGAGGCCAGTGCACAGTGGGGAAAAAAAAAAGACTGACAAAATATGAAACAGAGAGCGTTTCTCTGAAGGAAATGATAGCATAGAAGCTTTTTGTGGGCTGTGTCTGCTTTTTTGTCATTGATTAGCTCAGCTCTCTGGGTTTGTTTTAAGAGATCTGTCCTCAAAAGACTGACTGAATGCACCACAAAGAAAGAGGGAGCAGAGGAAACAAAAGACCCAGCCAGCCTTTCATGGGGACGGTGTCTTAGATATGTCTCGCTTGTTTAGTGTGGGTTTTCTGTGCGTGTGTGTGTATGCGCTTCCGCTTGCGTCCGTGCGCGTAAAATGCGTCCTCTCCCCGTGAACACTCAGTACCTTTATAGAGTTTTCATAATGGAGCTCATGGCATTGTGGGCCGTCTGCTCCATGTCCCTCATAGCCTATATGTTCCTGATGTCCGTGCGTCCATTAGGCAGATTCTCTCCTTATGCCACTGAAGTGCCTTTATTCAGCCCTCCTTTCTGAGGCGGGTAGACGTCTTTCCCTTTTACATACCCACCTTAGTTGTCTTGTTATTCGAGAAGGCTGCGATGCGCGACGTGTATTCGTGATGTATCTTCTATTGAAGACTCGCTCCACGGCGTGGGTAAAAGCATCTGGTGCATCTTGAGCCAGGGACGCACAGGCCACGTTTGTATGCTCTTAATCTGGAGGTACAGTCTTACTTGGTTTACTGTGTAGAACAGTTACTTAACGAATCGAATATTTTCCCCGCATAATGTGTGAATGCTGTCCTATAGGTGTGAAGACACGAAACAACTCTATGCTATATATAGGTAAAGGGCTGAAGGCTGCAATCCATAGTGCACATTCACAACAAAGCCGGTCTGACGTTAGCCGGGCTGACGTTAACGGCAAAAACGATCAATTATTTTCTCTTCAGCCGAGAGCCGGTCCAATCTGACGTTTCAGCAATTGTGTTCAGCGTGCAGTGCTTATGGTATTTCAGTACCTTTGTCTGGCGGTTGATGGTGAGCGTGTGTTGATGCAGAGAGGTATTTTTGACTGGCCTGGGGCTCTGCTTTCTGTCACCCTGTGAGAGCCAGTCCTCAGGACTGAGACAGGGACCTTCCAACAGATAATCCCCTTGAACCCACAGACCAGGCCCAAGACCACATGTTTAACCTTTCATTTTTTTTTGCCCTGAGGTTTAAACACATTCGGAATAATGGCATAAACAAAAACTAACAACAGAAAAAGATCTTCAAGAAATCAGGTATCTTCTACACACTGACAGCGGAACATAGCACAAAAAAAACAAGGAAATTAACAAGAAAATGAACCAATTCAAATTCGTAACAGCTACGTGTTCAAAGACCGAGAGGTTCTATTTCGTGTGTGAGTGTATTATTATTTGTTCCTGGCAGCGGTAATAGTTACGTTTCATTACTTGGTTGGAGGGCATGTGCCTTTCACAAGGACTCGTTCCTGTGCTTTGGTGTGGGATAAAGGCCCACGGGGGGTGGCGGGCGTTCTGATGAGATGAGAGAGACGTGTGGAGGGATGGCGACTGTGCAGGAGACTCAGAGCTTTCTGCCACTCCAGTGTGGCGGAGCGGAGCCCACGTGGCTCAGTGCCCGTCTGGGCCGCGTGCCCACAAGGAAGCAGTGTGTGGCCGGCTAGCGCCGTGCCAGCCGGAGACGGAGGGGAGAGGCTGACGAACCACTGGAAGATAGACGGAGCGTATCAGCGACGACGGACAGACAGATGTTCAAGAGAAAATGGACCAAGGTCAGGCGGTTACTGGCAGGGCCACAGTGTTCACATGAGCAGGGACATGGAGAGGGGGGTAGAGAGAGAGAAGACGGACAGACTAGTGCTAGTGAAGAATGCCATGTCATCCTCAGCCTCTGTGACTTACCATGCTGTAGATACAGACGCCGCTTGAGTGGCCAAGCTCGTCCCCTCAACTCCGGGGATATACGGCACAATGTTCACCTTCAGCCATTTGTTGTTTTAATTGACCATTCTGCTGATGGATGGGCCGGTCCCTGTCTATTTCTGCCCGCATTGTGCCTCTTGTCTGTGTCGCAGCTTGAGTTCACCATGCTCTAAATGAGACGGCCAAATGCCGTCGCTGTGCTTTGTGTGTTTTCAGATAGTGTTTTCTTCCTGCCTCTGTTTCTCCCTCTCCCTCTTGCTCTCTATAACGCTGTTTGTATCCTTGAAATATTCTGCACATCCTGCTGCAGTTCCGCATGGCAGACAGCTCTAATATAATCTGTGCGTCTGAATTCTAATTTGTACCGTCAGGATAGAATAAATAGTCTGCAGTTAATTACCCGCTCCTGGCTTCGCTGCTGGTGATTTATGAAGTGTGCCTAGGCATTCGCCCACACATTTTTCTTAATTTATTTTTAATCTGTCTTTCAATTCATTTTCCCGGCAAACATCTTAATGATGTCAGGGGTGTGTGTGTATGTGCATATGTGGTGAAGAGGTCCGGTGAGCAGGGCTCCTGTGGGTTCAGAAGGGGAGTGTGTGTGTGTGTGTGTGTGTGTGTGTGTGTGTGTGTGTGTGTGTGTGTGTGTGTGTGTGTGTGTGTGTGTGTGTGTGTGTGTGTGTGTGTGTGTGTGTGCGTGCGTGCGTGCGTGCGTGCGTGTGCGTGGGAAGTCCCTTCCTAATAATATTGGTGACGTATCTATCCTCCTTTAGGTGTTACCCCTGTGTGCAGCGTGCCTTTACCACACCACAGCCCAGCTGCTGGGTCTTGGTGTATCCTTCAGTCGAAGACATTAGGCTTCTTTTAGCCGGCACGGCCCACAGCTTCAGTCTCATGGTGGTCTGCATAGCTCCACTCTGCCCCCCAGACAGATAAATGCTTCACATTATCACTGGCTTTTTCCCCACCATTACAGCCCAGGCTGCCTCCTCCCTACTTGTTATGCACCGTCATTCTCTGGCAATTAGCGTCAAGCGTGGCCGGCATGGGGCTCTGAGGGCTCTGGCTAGGCAGCAGCCAGGCAGCAAAAAAGGCGCTGCTCCTCTGCCGGAGCGGCCATGGTCAAAGCAGCGGACGCCTGCCGTCAGTCCCGCGCCATTAGGGAGCTCCACACACACGGTACCCCACATCAGGATGCTCTCATTTACCGCCCCCTCCACGTCCAGCCATTTATCTCTCTTCCCCTCTCTACCTCCAGCCCTCTCTCGCTCGCTCATTTTAATTTTCCTCTCCAAAACAGATCCCACATTAAGTGGCCAAGCATGGCTGGCTGCGGTGCCGCTCCTGAACCCACGCCGGGGATGATTTAATTCCTCTCCTTTCCCTATGGCCTCCTGGCTCTCTCCCCGTCTCTGTTTACCTCGCTCTCCCTTCCCCTCTCTTGGCTCATACACAGATCATTACACACAGAGGCCTCATTTTCATCTCCCGGAGAGGGCTCGTACGGGGCTATAACTAGTCTGCCATGCCGCGGCCATCACATGGCGATCGATACCCGTGGTCAGGACAGAGCGCGCCGCGCCTCCTAAATAGGCCCTGCAGGTCCCCCCATAAAACACCTCAGAGGCCATCCACAGCAGACCATAAATCGCCGGGCCCCTCTTTTTTTCTCTTGTTGTTATGGCGAAGGCCCAGCGGGGCGTGGGGGTGGGGGTGGGGGCGGGGGGGCAGGTAGGTTAGAGGTGGAGGCGGAAGGGTCCCGCGAGCTGCAGCGCGGTGTGGTCAAGGGCGGAGTCCCGTAAGACAGGGCAGGGCTAGGTGTGTGGTGGGGAGTAAGACATGGTGCTGATGATAGACAGGCCAAGCGGCTGCTTGACTGACCGTCCTCATCTCCCCACAGCCCCAAGGCTCTCCGCTAGCCGGCTCCCTCCCCGCATTAACCAAACAGATAGCCAGCGACTTTAATTACCTTTGCATCCACTCTGTCAGCCCTCACGCCTCGCAATCCCCCCACTCCCCTCGCTTGTGCAAATGAAAGAGAAGGCGAGAGAGAATGGGAGAGAAAGACGGGAAGCCTAATTACTTATTTTAGTGGAGTGCAGCAGAATGCCTTTTGCCAAATGATTCTAATTCAAAATGGTTAACAAGATTTTTCTCTTTAATAGAGCCGAATCCGTGTGACAGCAAATTGCTTTCCCATTTGCTGCCTTAATGGCTTTTCATACTTTGCACTTCCAATAAGCAGTAAACTCGGAAATTAATATTGCACGCTGTGTTATGATGCAAATGGGAGTGAGATAGGAGAGGCGAACCTTCATGCAGAAACCTTTGATTAGATCTGTAATTGCTTCAGTGGGATGATTCCCCCCCTGGTTGGTTTGAACTTTATTTATTTATTTGTATATTTTAAGCCCTTCTCCATTTGCTCCACCATAGAATTCAAAGGCACTTTTGTTTTGCACCTTTCAGTCAATGCTAATCAGTTGTAATTGCAAAGAGGGAGATAAACAACCTGAAAGTCAACATGGAGGCACGCTATGTGGCCCCCCCTCCATCTTCCCAGCCCCCCCCCCCCCTCTCTCTCTCTCTCCTACTGGCTAGGACAAACCAAGTTAAGGAGGACTGTGTGCTCAGAGTTCACAGTCAGACAGTAGTCAAATAAAAACTTCGGCTTAACTACCTGCAAATCCTCAACGACGGTCGTCTTTGTCCTCTGAACAAAGTGAAAGCGGTCGTCCAAAAGACCTCTATTTCATAAGTCCATACAGCTGAGTAGATTAATGTTAGGCTCCAATTGGCTCGTTGAGCCGGAGTGTGTTTGAACCCACCAGCCCCCTGCCAGCTCGCTTTCTTTCTATCTCCAAGAAAAACACACCGGGCACAATCTCACAAGATATATTTGTGCAAGGTGTTTCATAATTAACTTCTGATCCAAGTAATTTCGTTTCCAATTCCATTTTACACACGCTCAAATATTAATCCAGGTCCCTGCATAAGGTATTGTATTCTTAATAAGGCGGGGATCACAGAGTCAGTTCAAACAGGGTGGCCACAGAGGTGTCATGTTAATGGCGGAGGGAACAGAACATATACATTTATTCTATATAGCTGACACTAGCCACTAACAGCACCCCTGGGAGGCGGCTGCTCGCCCCTCGTTCTCACATCCCTCCACTGATGCTGGATTCAACACTGCTCAGCACTGATGAGTCAATGCTCATATGGCAGTTCTGTCTCTATTACATGTGGGCGTGTGTGTGCGTTTCAGCGTTTGAAGTGTGCGTTCCACCTGACCCTGTGCCGCCTGATTTACTATGTCCCAGTGATTGGTTTAATGCTCTCAGATGCTTTCAATGCAGATTATTCCACTAGACGTTCAGCACTCTTCCCCCTGCCACACGGAGCTATGTACCCAGCTTGCGGGTGGCCTGGCACACAGACACACAGCCCCCCTGACCTCCGGACAGAAATAGCAAATAAATTCAGCCGGATGGGCCTGCGATTGCTGCCGGCTATTGAGGTTAAGTGTCCTTTGCGCCGCCGGGCCTCAACCTGGCTGTTTGCTGCGGCTGCTGCTGGAGCCGGGGTCACGTGGCCACCGCCCCAACGCACACGCAATCAGATTCTACCCGGGCTGGGCTGTCATGGCAACCCTTCATTTATTTTCCACTGTGCTCCCGTATCACCTGTCACTTCAGTAATTGCCTCTGAATTTCCGGCATATCTGGTAGAAACAAAACGAGAATAGAATCAGGATGATGATGGTAATAATGAGACAATGTTTATGAAGTGAACAGAGACAGGCAAAAGCAAAGAAAACCAAGGCATTAAGGGTTTGATTAGGCTGGAATATTAATGTTGAGACGGGGGCTTTTTAGGGACTGATATAGCTTGTTCCTCGCTCTGCTACTGCCTTCTTGCTCATTGCGTGTGAGAGTGGCACCATGTAGCGAGTTTGAATTTCCATTTTCTTTAATTGGCTCACCCTTTCTCTCCTCCATGTCACCTTTCTCTGGTGAGCAGCCCTTTCTCTACCTAATCAGTCCTGGCCTAGTGTGAGTCACCAGCGGAAACAGCCTGTGTCTGCTCTCTGCCCATAGGCCTCCATTGATGTTCTGTTTTTGAAGTATTGATAAGACCAGCAAGCTAATGGTCTTTTTCCACAGTGCTGTTTTCATTAATGACCTTGGGTGGGTCGTTATGAAACTTGATATAAAAAAAATTGAGAGAGAGAGAGATGGGGATTCAGGGAGAGATGGCGCGCTAAAAGCGTGCATGGGAATACATGATGGGGTTCCTGAAGATGGCCAGGCCCTGATGAGAGCAGGGCCAGCTGCCCCTCGTTACCAAGGTCACGGACATCCTCAGCACCTGGTCTCTGTAGTCCATTCCATCTTCAGGGAAATAGGACTGATGACAGTCCTGCTAACCCAGACCTCACAGCAAACCACCAGCCCTTCAAGACTTCACTCAAAAACTGTTCAACTGATCTTTCCAACACTATGATATTTTGTGTGTGGTAATGGCTATTATAGGGACTCTGCTATAGAATGGTGTTTTACTGATATGCTCATGTCAAGCTTTATGATTCTTCCAGTTATAGGGATAGGCATGTTCTATTGCTGTATTTTTTATTCTTTGCAAATATGCATGCACAACTTTAGTTTTCATTTGTTCCGAGTGCCCGAGCCTACTTTTAGCTCTGAGTGTGGCGGCTGTAAAAGTTCCCTGTGTTTGTGTTTAGAACAATAACAAATGTTCCATTCTTTTGAGCCATGTGTGACTTAGGACACAGCAACACAAAATGATTCCTGCTAGAGTTCCTTAATAAAACCAAAACAAGAGAGCCAGCGCCATGTTGGATTTATGTCTGTGCTTTGGGGGAATGTCAGTGGAATTAATTGATTTGCCCATATTTGTCAGAAAAGAGTAAGCGCCTCACCCCAGTCTGCATTATTAAAGCTAATACCACAGTGGTTTTCGGCAAGTCCTCCGCCGTGAATCAAAGTCTGACACGGACTGATGATGTATGGATATATTATTCAGAGCGTTGCCCGGGCCTCAGAGCTTTGCTACTCCTCCATCACCCCTGCACGTCCCCCTCCCAGCCTGCTGCCCCCTCGTACGCCCCCCCAGCACACACCACAAGGAGCCCCACTCACCCCCTTGCCCAGGAGGGCACCTGGTTTTCCAAAGTAAAGACCACTTAGAGGATAGCCCCGGGCTTCCTTATCCCGGAGAGGGCCCTGCGTGCCACATTAGAGGGTTCTGCGTCCCCGGCCAGCAACATAAACAGTCTCAATAACCCCTGTCTCTCTCCTTGACCAGATACCCCAAATACCACAAAGACTGGAGAGAGGGAGAAAGAAAGAAAGAAAGAAAGAAAGAAAGAAAGAAAGAAAGAAAGAAAGAAAGAAAGAAAGAGAGCTTAGCCAGGCTAGTCTGCGGGGACCTGACCACATGAATCACCGCTCCCTGAGCTCCCTGAGCTCCCCAGCTCCCCGTCCTGTGGCCAGGCCATGAGTCTAGGAGCTGATAGAGGAGCGGCTGAGAATAGCCCCCGCCACAATTCATCTTTCATATTTGAATTAATGGAATGATATCTAAAAGACTTATAGGATTCAAGGATACTACCCTCTGCTCCGACTATCTCAGGTTGAAATGGTTTTGCATAATAGGAGCCTAAACTCCTTTATGTGTTTGTAGCAGCCTGTCCTCCCATGGCAAACATGGCAACAACACACACACACTGTTTCCATATACTAATGGCAGAATGTCTACAAACAAAGACCCTCTTTAATAAGCCTCATTTGTGGCAATTTACAAAAGCACTTATGTAAAGGAGGTAAATGCTGAGCATAAGTGATTGTGTGTTGGGCATATATATGTGTGTGTGTGTGTGTGTGTGTGTGTGTGTGTGTGTGTGTGTGTGTGTGTGTGTGTGTGTGTGTGTGTGTGTGTGTGTGTGTGTGTGTGTGTGTGTGTGTGTGTGTGTGTGTGAAAGAACACAAAGACACAAATCCCACACCCATTTTAGATTTGGCGTCAAAGACTGAGAATAAACATGATTTTGTGTGTGTGTCTGTGTGTGCGTACGTGTCAGTTTCCAGGATGCTATAGGTGCATCCAGCCAGGCCGGGTGACTGCTGGATGACATGTTGGGGCTGAACAGCAGAGTGAACGTGCTGGAGGGAAACCTAGAGGAGGCAGACACAGGGTTAATGATCAGACAGCTAGTCAATCCCCCTGCTGGGAGTCCCTGGGCCTTGATCAGCTGCCAGGAAGCTGGGGGGATGAGCTGCCTTCATAGCCGCCGCCACTGCTATTTGTCAAGATGAACAGTTTTAATATTTCAAGAAACAATCCTATTAACCAAAACAAAAATAGAGCGAGCTTCTTCTTTTTCTCGTTACAGCCAGAAAGCCACGTTGTAAATGTTTAATGGACGTTTCTGCATGAGGATTTTGTCTGTATTTTTCCCTTGTTTATAAGGGGGAAGGAAGGGAATGTGCTTAATGCAGGTGGTTCCTCTGGGGAAATAGCTGGGGAGGACATTAGAGGGTCTTTACTGCTCTCCTCCCTGCGTGGATCTCCAGATGTGATGAAACGGAGGTGTGAGGCATGGCATCATTACGGCAATGTGCTCAGCAAGGCAATGAGTTGGGCTGTTTCCCTCCGCCGCACGGCCATGGAGACGCAGTAAACACCCCAATCTAAGGTGACCTTTACAGAGGCAGGGACTGAGGAACACACACACACACACACACACACACACACAAACACACAAGCATCTGTGAGCCCAGACAGACATGCTTGACCAGATAATGCCCATTTATTACAGAGACCTTGATTACTTTGCTAAATTGCTCACTATTCTCTCTCTGCTTCCTCTGGGTTTTATACATTCCTCCTCCCTGTCCCAGCCCCTCTGGCTGTGTTGGGTGTGTTTAGCTAATGGGAGGTTTGTGTTGTGGGGGATCAGCCAGACGGAGAACGCTCCGGTCTCCACTGCGTCATCAACTCCAGGTTGTCAGGCCCAGGCACGGGAGCACTGGAGCCCTTTCATGTCACTGCCGCTCTCCCTGACAGAGTGGCAGAATGGGGCCAATTATAAATCACTTAAAGAGAGAGAGAGCAAAACAGGGAGTGACAGAGGGAGGCAGAGGAAGATGGAGGGACTTATCTAGCGCTTAGCGCAGGGCACAACGCTGTGGTCCCTCACCGTGGCTGGCTGTATACCTCCATGGTGACCCTGCTATATCAGTACATGGCCACGGTAAAAGCTAGAATAAGCAGCCAACACACACACACACACACACACCAGTGTCTCAAGTTAGGAGGGAATTGGTAACCTCCAAAAGCATCTTTGGCTTGCTTGGCTTTCCATGTTCGGTTTAGTCAGAGGGTTGCTGGGAGATGAATTTCCCCCATGACGGCCTCCAGCAGGGCTAGCAGTGAGTGGAAGGAGAGAGCCAGGAGAGAGCCAGTCTTGGTGCGGGTGTTTGGCTTCAATGTCCAGAGGTGGAATCAGTCTCCCTGGAAGCCTTCACACCTAGCCCCACTGCAGTGGCCAGGATATTTGACCTGCCACACTGGCGTTGGGTCAAAGACAGGACTGTTCACTTGAAGACATTTTGTTTAGTTTGCCAAAAAGCCATTGTTGTGGCCTATTGTAAATTGAGTTTGCTTATCCGATTGCTCCCTTATAAAAAAGAAAGTTAGACATCAATCTAGTTCTGGCGTTTTCCGTGCTTTTTTGTGGATAAGGTCAGGGAAGGCAATATACTAATATACAGATCATAAGAAAGGATGGCCCCATGTCATTTGAGCAGCTTCCTGGCCCTCTTGGGGCATAACGGCAGGACCTTTAGTTTCGTTGGGAACACTCGTCCTATTAATCCAAAAGATCCCGGGCCCTCAGGTCCTCCATCCTCCCCAAGGCGGGCTCTTCTCTCCTCCGGGCCAGCGGGCCTCTCCTCTCCCCTGGGCCTCCCCTTATCTTCCAGTGGTCCAGCCTGGCATGTCTCTGCTTCAACCCAGGCCCTGCGCTGGTGACGGCACTGTCTGGCTTTAGCCCCCTCTGGGCCCCTACTCCAGTCACAAACACACTTCAGAATAGATCTTTATTTACAGCACAGGAACTGGGAAACAGCTGGTCAATCCATTTAGCCTAAGGCCACTGATTTGTTCGTATTTACTACAACACCCGGAGAAAAGCCGGGGTATTTTTCCCTCTCTCCTTCCTATTGATCCGGCGCTTAGAAAATCTGCTCCGCTGTCTAAACACTATTGATCCACTCCCTCTTGACGGCCAGCTCCCTCCCTCTCTCCCGCACCAGTGTATAAAGGGACTGGATGAATTGAAATTTCATTTCCGACAACTTGTTCCTGTTATTTTTACCCCCTTTTCTCCCTTCGCGGTCGGGAACGCCGCTTTGCGGGCCGCCGCTCGATCAGAGTTGATAGGCTGCCGCTGGCGGCTGGGGTAGGCCGGTGAAGCAGCGTAGCTCGGTTTCACCACCACCTCCAGCAGCAGCGACAGCATGGACCCAGCCGTACCACACAGCCCCCAAGCCACCCGCCCTGCACAGTCCCTCTACCTGGGGCTGCTTAATGGGCTCGACTGACAGCAGCCAGCTCCTAGCGACAGACATGAAGGTTCCTAACTCTCCAGCTCCCTCCCTGTTCTCCCCTCAGGAGGAGAGGTGCACCACTGTGCCGTTGACCAGGCACCTCAGTTGTCAGTGCTTGGGGTTAACCGCCTGGGAAGAGCCCTGCATCTCCTAGATCCGCTTCTCAGCAATGGCAGTTTGATCAGTTGATATGTGGCGGGGTTGATGCCTGCTGCGTGCTCTAACATGCCATCAGATGAAGGTGCCATGCTTTCCCCCTGCTACCAGGGCATCCTAAGATGTTCTCTAACCCTGCCTCTCTCTCATTTGTCGTAGCTTGTGGACCGCAGGGCGGAGCTGCAGAGGGCCCAGAGGTCTCTGGCGGAGCTCCATGTCCGGGAGAGGAGCTGGGAGGGAGAGAGGAGCGCCCTGCAGGGCCAGCTGAGCCGCACCAGAAAGGAGCTCCACAGCGCCACCCTCAGGGTAAAGCCCAGAACTGAACCCCGCTCCACTGCCGTTCTCTTCCAGCGTTAATCTCAAGATGTAAAGGGACATAAAAGGGGAGGTCCTGTTTTAATTAACATTAATATTCATGTAACGGCCACCACGCCACCCCACCTTCCATTTAGAGCCCTTACCATTAATGCATATTTTAATACATTATCGTTATCACCATCATATTTCTTGCTATGATAACTATACGGATTAGATTTATGACGGAATTAAGATGCGCGCCTGCAGCCATTACTTTTGCTGCAAAGCCAATTCTTCCCTTTGTGTACAGCGCCCCTGGTCTGCCCCCTTCCAAAATATTGAGCGGGTCTCTGATAAAGATAAACACACAAACACCCCAGCGTGGCGGCTGCCGCGCCTGTACAACACTCAATCTGAATTGCATATCCGCCTGCCGACTCCGCTTGTCATAAGCCGCATTAAGAAAAATGGTCTTACGGCTTGACATAAATTGGAAAATGACATTTGGAGAGCGGGCGCTGCTGTGGAAATTAGAGATATTAAAATTATAAATCAGTGTCTGGATTTGCTGGGGAGGGAGGGTGGTGGGAGGGCGGGGTAGGGGTAGGGGCTGTAGAGGAGCGCACTCTCTCTTTTCACTCTCTCCTCTCTCCCAGACTTTCTCTTTACCGTCGGTCTCTCTCTCTTTTCACTCTCTCCTCTCTCCCAGACTTTCTCTTTACCGTCGGTCTCTCTCTCTTTTCACTCTCTCCTCTCTCCCAGACTTTCTCTTTACCGTCGGTCTCTCTCTCTTTTCACTCTCTCCTCTCTCCCAGACTTTCTCTTTACCGTCGGTCTCTCTCTCTTTTCACTCTCTCCTCTCTCCCAGACTTTCTCTTTACCGTCGGTCTCTCTCTCTTTTCACTCTCTCCTCTCTCCCAGACTTTCTCTTTACCGTCGGTCTCTCTCTCTTTTCACTCTCTCCTCTCTCCCAGACTTTCTCTTTACCGTCGGTCTCTCTCTCTTTTCACTCTCTCCTCTCTCCCAGACTTTCTCTTTACCGTCGGTCTCTCTCTCTGTCTCGCTCTCGCACGGGCGCGCGCCGTCAGCACCCCGCCCCACCTCCTGTTATCTCTGGGGTGCTGCAGTGTGTCCGTACCCAGAGAGTGGATCCCCCACGGCCCACCCTGAGTGTAGTGTTGCCCAGTGGGACAGTTAAAACAGAGGAGATGGTGTGTGTGCTGGCGCAGCAGCAGCAGAATCCTGTCAGGTTATTTAGCAGCTCTCCATGCTGCAACCTGCTAATGGATCATTTCTGAGGTGTGATATGCATAATGCCAAACTCTCTGCTGACACCTTGAGAAACAGACACGTCCAATCCCCTGTGTGCCTCACCTCATGCCCCTCATTTTCCGTAGTTTCTTTCTCCACCTATTTGTCTGTGTGTGTGTGTGCGTGTATGTGTGCGTGTGCGTGTGCGTGTGTGTGTGTGTGTAGGGGGAGGCTGAGCTGCAGAGAGAGGAGCAGATTGCTGAGCTACAGGGGGAGGTAGTCAGGCTGACGGCACTGCTGGAGAATGAAAGGCAAGAGATGCAGAGAAAGGTCAGTGCCCCGTCTATTGGCACACAGACGCGCACACACACACACACACACATACACACACACACATAGCGATGTACTTTTCTCCGGTAGGTATAATGCTCATCTCCTTTTCTCTGAGCTCAAAGGGAGGAGCTTGAAAAGGCGAGGGGGGCTGTGGGCCTTGACACCACCGACCCTCCAGCTATTGAGGTGGAGAGAAAAAAAAGACGTGCTTAAAGTTGAGGTTCAAGTACGCCACATTTATGCTACCCTTCAAGACGCCAGTCAATTTTGCCTCTTTTCATCAGTGCCACGGGGAGTAAACATTCAGTTTGTGTGCCCTTGGAGGGCTGTTGCACTAACACACACACACACAAACACACACACAGGGATGTTGTTGAGAGAGAGACGTAGAGAGAAGTTCAAGAGGGATGTCATCGACATGTAAAGAGACGAGGTCAATCTGTTCCTGTGGACTTCTTTCTCTTTCTCCATGGTGTCCTCACACAGCATCAGCAGGCATACCCCACGAAGGGTCAAATGATGAAGCCCACCAATCTAGCGTCTGCCTCAATTCACTGTCCACCATTGGGAAAAGATGCAGGTATTGAAAAGGGTGTGTTATTGTAAGCAGCTGGATGGACGGAGCTATTAGACCCAGGAGCGCCATAGAGCGTGAGAGGACAGTGGAGGGGCTCTTGGCCTGTCACTCCCGGGCTCCACGCACCCTCCTTCCCACTTCCCTCCCTGCATTACCAACATCCCGCCAGACACCGGCTGACCCTTTTCAATATTTCACTACTTTCTAAATCCAAAATGTACTTTTATTGCCATTTTCTCCTAATGGTGAAATATTTAAAAAGGTATCCAAAACGAGGTCAGGTAAAGAAAGGGGCCACTTTGTTTGATGAAAGTTTTAGGAGCGGGGCTGGGTGGTTCAGAGATGTTCCTTATCCAGCTACGCCGGGGGACAGAATGGCAGTATAGCAGGGTCACTCGGATTGGCCGGGGGTTATTTCAGTGGTCTGTCTATGTGAATACTACATTCAGGTCCGGTCAGTTCAGCTCTTTTCTTGAAATTGCTTTCTAAACCTCCTCCATTTACTGTGGAATAACCTTTGATAACCTTGATTTTACTCTATTTATTATATATTAATGCTCTGAAAATGTGTGTGTGTGTGTGTGTGTCTGTGTCTGTGTGTGTGTGTGTCTGTGTGTCCCACAGCTTGATGAAAGAAAGGAGGAGATGAAGAGGCTGCGAGAAGAGCAGCAGCAGCACAAGGACAAGGTCGTTGGCCTCATGGCTTCAACACACACACATACACACACACACACACACACACACACACACACACACACTCACTGCTGCGCTCCACCTTTGGGCTCTGTGTGTTTAACCAGGCCTCCCCCTAGCTCAGTCTGCCAATGCCACACTCCTTCAACACCACACTGGCCTCTTAAGCAGCTGGGGCCAACTTGAACTGAGCCTATGTAGGCAATGGGTTAGACAGATCTCTAACGCCCACCCACCTGCCCTGCAGAGGACGTGGCCTTGGTGTTGCACTGGAAGTTGAGTCAGGTCAGAAACCGTGCAGCGGATAGAGAGAGGGCAGGCAGGGCAGCAGTGTGGATGCGCAGGGTTTCGGGAAGGGGGTTGGGGGGCTCCGCG
The DNA here is from genome assembly GCA_017639675.1 of Aplochiton taeniatus. Lineage (NCBI taxonomy): Eukaryota > Metazoa > Chordata > Actinopteri > Galaxiiformes > Galaxiidae > Aplochiton > Aplochiton taeniatus. The sequence goes on from CM030173.1 coordinate 20,228,932, forward strand.
TGGAGCCAGCCTCTTCAAGGTGGTCCAACCACCCTTGGGTCTGCGTGAAGGGGGCGACCACAGGCGAGGGCCGAGGCGGCGCGTGTTTTGTTCCGGCGCGGGCCCCGCAACGCTCTGGGAGGTGCCATAAAGCACGGCCTTCAAAGACACAGCCGAGCGCCACTTACCGCTGAGTGCTTCTCCGGCGGGGGGACGAGATTACTCTCCAAACAAAGTGCAGACAGCTTGATTAATAGGGGGGTCTGCAGAGGTGCGCGCCGCAGTATATTTTCACACTCGGCTAACACTCGTTGGTTTCATTGGCCTGGACTTTTATGTGGCGGTCCTGTCACTGTGTGAGTTTGGCAGTTCATAAAGCATAGTCCCCCTCTTTGAGCGGGTTTTGAGTGAAAACTCATTAGAGCTGTTATAGACGTGTTGTTTTAGCATCCTGGGAGCTGCCTGAGGCAGGCAGGGGAGAGGGAGGGCGAGGTGGCTACGTGAGGCCATATCAGACACGCTGATGAAGAGGCTCATGTTCCCACAAGGCCCTGCACTGTGGACCTAACACATTCATGTCTGTCATGTTTTTTTAGGGTTGCGCGCGCAAGTGTGTGTGTGTGTGTGTGTGTGTGTGTGTGTGTGTCTCTCAACAAACCCATACTGCGTTTGAAAATTATGAATAACCAGGGGAGTCATTGTCTAGCTATGGAACCATTATGTCAAACTGGCAATGTTTGGTTTAATGTTGCTAAGCGGTAGAAGTATAGTGTTATTGATCAGTAATGTACCGTAACCCACTGCGTAATCAATGCTACTCTGTGGTACCAGAGGGACTGACCCCGGCGCCGTGTTCTACCCAGGCACAGCAGGGCGAGGAGCGGGCAGCCCGACGGTTGGACCAGGCCCAGCAGGCGGACCAGGAGCTGAGGGAGGAGAACCGCCTCCAGAACAGGGAGCTACAGGAGTGGAAGGAGCGCTGCCGTGCCGCCGCAGAGAGCCTGAGGCTGAGCGAGGAGGAGCTGGAGGAGGCGCGGGGGTCCAGGGACACGGCCCTTGGGAGCCTGCGTCAGCTGGAGGGGGAGGTCCACAGCCTGGGGAAACAGAACCAGGAGCTGCAGGCCCGGGTGAGAGGTCTGGGGAAACGCTGGAATGCAAGGGATGGGTCAAGTGCCAGGTGACACGGATACTCCTTGGAGACAGAATGTGTGACTAGCTGGAGAAGCGAGTGAAAGAGAGAGAAGAGGTGGAGGAGGCTGGTCGGGACAGCTAACAAAGAGTATAGCCAGCCTGGGAGTTAAGAGGGTGACAGGGTGGGGGGTAGGGCTTCAGAAGCTGATGGAGTTGGGGGTTGATTGAGGGTGCGGTCAGCCCCCCAGCCCTCACATCACATCAGGTCACTGGGGTCTAATTATATTCAGCGCTACATCATCAGGCTGCAATCAGCAGGGCCACACAGGAAATTAGTTTTTTTTTCTCATCTGGCTTTCAAGTGCCGAGTTAAAATGCATATGAGGTCCATGTTTCTAATTAACATTTTGTGCTTAGAAAGCATGTTAGCAAGTAACAGTGGGGCTTAATGGGCTTTGTGGAAAATGAGATGAGCAGAAAGAGACAAAGGGCATTTCCCCTCGTGTTTACTGATAGGTCGGGCCCTGTTGTAAAATCCATTAAGATTAGAGGCAATTAAAAGTTCAAATGGTGGGATTCAATATGTTTTATCCCACACTGTATATTCCTAGCCTGTGTTATTTGTTGTGTGTGGTGTAAAAGGCAGTTGAGGGATGGACCTGTGAGCGCACAGTACACAGTGCAAGTCCAGTGACCTCCGGGTGACCTTGGGGATTCATGCTCTGTCTTTTCTGCCTGGAGGGTTGACTGGAGGTTTTGCTCTTCCAGCCTTGGTAACCCCTTAGACCTCCACCTCTACCGCTGTTTTTTTTCTACAAATGTTGTTGCTGTATTGTAGCAATATCACAATAAAGACCTTTTCCCTGGTATTGCCAATGGAGAGCTTCTTTAAACAAAAAAGGGATGATTTGTTTGACCCAAAACACTCAGAAACGGTGCTTTATGGGTAATTATGGGTAATCCTTAACAATTTCACGGCAGCTGAATAACAACAACGAAAATGGAAACGCTAGACGAGAGGCTTGTAAAACTCCAACCCATTCCCCTACAAACAAAGAGACTGTCCTACTTTCATTGGACGGTTTGGGGAAATTAAATCTATCTACTTATGCCCCTGCATTAACTCCCATTTTTCTAGGTCTCTTTGTCATTGTGTTGTACTGAGTAATTTCTAGATGGTCATGTAGACGTGTGTTCTCTGTGCCCTAGATCGTCCAGAGAGAAGAGTCGCTATGCACTTTAAGAGACAGGTTGCAAGACCTAGAGGAAGAGGCCAACCTGCTGCACCAGCAGCTGCTGTCCTCCCAGGAGGCACTGCAGCAGGCGACCGCCGAGCTCCGCTCATGCCGGCGAGAGAGGGACAAACAGGTAACGCTTTGGGAAGGAATTCCTTTGACTGACATACTTTTTGGTTGCTTTGAACATATGCAATTAGGTGTTTTGTTTCCGTTGTTTGATTTGTCTGTGTGTCCGTGCGTGGTGACAGGACAGCCAGTGTGTTGAGACGGAGGAGAGGATGGCGGAGGTCAAAGGTGATCTGGTCCAGCTCCAGCAGCAGTACACCACCTGCTATGCCCAGGTACAGTACCTCACTGATCCTCCAGGTTTAGTACCTCACTGACCCTCCCAGGTACAGTACCTCACTGACCCTCCCAGTACCTCACTGACCCTCCAGGTACAGTACCTCACTGACCTTCCCAGTACCTCACTGACCCTCCAGGTACAGTACCTCACTGACCAGCCCAGGTACAGCACCTCATTGACCCTCCCAGACCAGTGCTATGTGCCTTATCGACACAGATAGTAACGGTTTTCTGAATAAATATGTCAATGTTCATCTATTTGCTTATAGGTCTGATTGCCGTTCTTGTCCCCACTATATTGATTTTTGATCTCTCTTTCTCTCATGGTGTCCTACTGCACCTCCTCCACTTGTGTCTGCCCAGCTGGTCCAGGAGGAGGGGGCAGTGGTCAGACTGCAGGCAGAGTTCCATGAGGCCCAGGAGGAGAAGGACAGGCTGGCTTCTTTGCTAGAGGAGGACAGGGGCCTGTGCCACAACCTGGAGCTGCTGACAGAGAAACACAAAGCAGCACAGCAGGAGGTAGGCACCTTGGTCATGCCCAGGCCGGCCAGAAAGAGTTTGGGATTACGTCCCTGAAATCCTTTTACTCTACACACCGAGGCACAAATTAAGAGGTCGTGTGAACACTTTCAACTGCACGAAAGCAACTCCATGAATGTGTTACGTAGCATTCTACATCGTCACTTCATAGTTCAGAAGCAATCCTTTTTTTAAACCGTGTATTGTGGCACCCTTACTCGTTGTATAGGCGCGTTGTATGAAACATCGTCAGGGGGCCGATAACTGCATTGGCGAGCTGTGTTTGTCTGCCAGGTGGCCAGCCGGGGCGAGGCGGTGCTGAGACTGACAGTGGAGCTGACCAGCGCCCAGGAGCAGCTGAGAGCAGCACGGACCCAGGTGACACACCGACACCCTTTGGACTCGTCTCAAACTTCCGGAATCTCTAATCCTCCCAAACTTCTTGTGTTTTTGACCTTTCCCATTCAAATTTGATTTGGTTTCTGTGGGGAAAAAGAAGCCACCGTTTCTTCATGAGGGCAGCAGGCCCCTGTGGAGCCCCAGCCCGACTGGAGGGTTAAGGTGTGGATGACCCTGCCAATGTGCCCCATTAACCGTGGCACTGAGAGACACCTGTCGGTTCTCTCTCTGGTTATTTTGGAGTTGTCGACTTCTTGAAGGGGGAGTTGCGAAGAACCTGTCAATGGCTGCCGGCTCCACCGCTGGTTTATTTATTCCTCTCTCTCTCTCTCTCTCTCTCTCCTTTTTTATCTCTCTCTCTCTCCTTCTTTATCTCTCTCTCTCTCTCTCTCTCTGTCTCTGTTTCACTCTCTCTTGCTCTATTCCCACTCAGACTGGTCAGTTGTTTGTTTGCCAGTGTCCTTGTGTGTTTTAAAATGGAACAGGCCTGTCACTTCAATGCGGAGGAGATGTTGTGAGTTCCTTGAGAGATTTTTGTTTATTTCATTTTGGGGTTGGAGGTGAATAATGCATCGCTAGCTGCTACCATGTACTGTTTTTTTTTTGTCATTAGCATGCAGCCCAAGTTATCTGTGGAATACTTATGAGTGCCGGCGAAATGTTTGTGATGTTATTTATTTATGGTTGCCCTCTCAATTATTCATTTGTTTATTTATTCATGGCAGAACTAACTGCAATTGGAAAATTCATTTTTGCTGAAGGGCACAAACCCCCTCTCGCCCCTCCTCGGCCTCTCTCCCCCCGCCCCAACACAAAGGGAGAGAGGGGGCACATCAGGTTTTGTTAGTAATTGCTTTATATGGCGTTTTCTGAGACTCACGGGGAGATGTCATTTTAATCCAAGCAGACAGGTGAAGAGAGAGAGAGAGAGAGGGAGAGAGAGAGAGAGGGAGAGCACTGGGTTGAGATTTAGTAGTGGAAAGATGGGAGGATGTGAGGGAATGGAGGACCATTAGTTCTCCCTTTCTTTCTCCTCCAAAACATCCCCTAGGGACTACATTTATAGATATTAGAGGAAATCACCATTCAAACCAAATCCAACGGCAAGGCTCCACCTTTTGGACCGCATGCAGGTGCACACCCAGATTTCCGAACCCGAGAAGGCAGCCTTTGGGTGGCTCTTGGTTGTCTGTTTTGCCTTTACACTTGCCTGGCCTTCTCGTTTGTTATTGTCTACTGGCAGTGTTTTCTTTAATTAAATGGAGTAGGATTTTGTTCAATTTCACACTTGCGCACCCACACACAGCAATTATTCCTGGCTAAGTGATAACGTTTCAGCGAACATTAAATGATATGCATGTTTGTGTAGCAGTGTGCTGGAGTGTGTGTGTGTGTGCGCTTGAGCGTGTGTTTGCATCTCTGTGGCCCCGACACCAGTAACGTTTTGCAAGCCGCACAGAGTCAAACTAATTCTCATTAGCACCACGCGTGACAGGTTTGAGTGCCTGGGTGAGTGCTCCAGATCCTGTGCGCTCACAAATGTTTGTTGTTAGTTATGCTCTGCCTTTGTGGGTGTAATCTCCTATAACACTGTTGGGTTTGCTGTTAATGACCTTGAGTGTGTGTTTGTGTTGGGGCGCGTGTGTGGGTGTGCAGCTGTCCGTGCAGGCGGAGAAGGAGCGGGCCTTTAAGGGGGAGGTGCTGACCCTGCAGAAGGAGGTGACTGCTCTCCACAAGACCCTGAGACAGACAGAGGAGACCCTGGAGGGACAACAGAAAAGAGGGACCCTGCTGGAGCAGGAGAGGGACAGACTCGTAACACAGGTCCCTCCCACAAAGCACACACATACACACACACACACACACACACACATACACGCATGTTCATAGGAAGCTACCGTGCATTTTTACAGTGTTTACATTCAAATGCTTAAAATGGTACATACATACATTTGCACCATATGATCCCCGCGCACAAACTTGTGACGTCACAGTTTCCAATGTGCGTAGATAGCCTGAGATCAGTGTGCACGCACCCATACCATCCAACCAAGATTTGGAGCCAGCTTGTACTGTATTCATACAGACGTGTGGACAGAAGTCCTCCAGATACCAGTAGGTCATTGGAAGGAGCAGAGCCAGCACAGGAGCTGGAGGGGGAGGGGGCGTCTCAGAGGGGGCCTCTCCGTCCTGGTGGCACCGGCGTCCACAGACAGCTCACTGCCACAGAATAACAATTAGTCTCATTTAATTAGCAGGCCGCCGCTCCTGGCACACTACTTTCATTTGTTTTAATCTTGTTTATGTAGCTAGATTGTCTCGCAATATAGCTTTTTTTTAATTAGCTGAGATTGATTCAATTGCATTGATTTGGCGTCCTTATTAAAACGCCCCCCCTCCTCCTCCAGCCCCCTCCCTGTTATTTTTCATAGTTAATGGTACAGTGTGAAGCTGGCGTAGGAGGATGCTGCTATATTAGTGAAAGCGTTGCTCGTTTTTTAATGGCGATGTTAGTCATTATTACAGGCGGTGCTGTCAGGGTGGAGTGTGTTGACAGGTCCAGTCTGAGGGCTGTGTGGGGATCCACCGCCCTGCTGCTGAAGACGACCCTAACGCCTCACACCGTCCTAGATGCCGGAGGACCCCATACACACACACTCAAACACACACACACACACACACAAACACACATGCACGGTCATCACTCCATTTACTGCTGACCTTGGGGTTTGCGTAACACACTGGTGTGTGTGTGTGTGTGTGTGTGTGTGTGTGTGTGTGTGTGTGTGTGTGGGTGTGTTTAGGCAGACATATGGTTACAACCGAGGCTTCTTTCCCAACCTAAAGGTCTTTTAATTTGGATTGATGACTCCGTTTATCTTAGCATAACACCCCCCACCTCTCCAATACCCATTCATCCCCCACCGCCCCTCACACACACCCACACACAAACCTTTCAGTACGAAAATAATATTAGAAACAAAATGAGATTTGAAATTTGATGTTTGACAAGCGGCTTGATGAAAGGGTTTCATTGCGGGGCCTGATCCATGGAAATTGTATGCTAATAATACTGCTGGCCAAGCGATCCAGTTGGAAATTAATCAGAGTGCTGGAGCTGCAGCAGAGAGAGAAAAGAGAGAGATAGGGAAAACCTTCAGAAAAGAGAGAGAGAGGCTGCTCTATAAACACCCTTCCCCCTCCCTCCTCCTCCTCCACTTCTTCCCTCTCTCCAGCGTCGAATCTCATCAGAAATAGCCATGGGGTGTTGTCTGTGTGATGAGGTAAGGAGAGAAATGGGGAGTTAGAAAATTACACTGCAGCTTAGCACTGATTGATGCAGTAATGTATGCAGCCATGCAGCGGGCTGGTGGTTCGGACCCATTTCTTTCTCTCTCTCTCCCTCCCTCTCCCTCTCTCTCTCTGACTCTCTCTGACTCTCACTCACACATGCAGCCCTCTTTAAATGTGTGCTGTGTCTCCTACTCTCATTCTGTTTATCAGGTCTATCTCTGTCCTCTCTTTACTGCCCGTTTCATTTCCTTCCGTTTGTGTTGGGTGGTGTGTGTTTGTGTGTGTGTGCGCGCGCGCGCGTTGTTTCTGTTTCTATGTACTCTGTACATCTTGCTTATCTCTCTGTTCCGACTCATTCTTTCTTTCTTTCTCTTCTTCCTCCTTCCTTCCCTCCTCCCTCTCTGTCTAAGTCCTTGGAGACATCCATGCGCCAGAGTCACTAATGGAGTCATTATCAGATTCCACTCGTTTTAGAACAACACAATTAGTGCTGCGGCCTTTAATGATGTTTGCAAGTTAAATGCAAACTAATCTTTTTTTCTCTCTCATTTCCCGCCCTTGCTCATTTCCTCTGTGTGCTTTGTCGCAGTGAATGGAGTGCAGTTGTGCTTGTGTGTGTGGGTGTGTGGGTGGGTGGGTGAGTGAGTGAATGTGAGTGTGTTTGCAGACACACACTTCACAAACATGTTACAGGCCTCTCCACACAGTGGTGTACTGGCCATCGGGCATACTGGGACAAATCCCGGTGGGCCGCCGCATCGGTGGGCCGGTGGGCCGTCAGAAAATCCATAAAGTTTTTACCGGCCCTGTCTGCCTCTTAACCGGCCCTCTCTGTGTGCCTATCACCCGGGGTGCCTATGGGAGCGTGCTGCCTGCCTGTTCCAGGACTGGGCTCACTGGCCAAGCACAACCAAGTTAGTTAACGTTGTAGACCAAAGCAAACATAGCTTGCTGCAGTGAGATGGCCAACAAAAGCCATGGACAAGAACATGAAACAAAACATAAAGGAGGGGTCGACAAAACATGGAGACGTGCTCCAGCGCTCTGAAGAACATGAGCGGAGCATGACTCACAGAACGTACTTTTTTAATGCTTCTGAATGTGATACTGAAAGCCTACTGAGTGGTAGTCAGCTGTCTTCACAGAGGGAGCAAATCAACAAAGGGATTGTCCTTAGTTATAGGTCAAGGAATGATGCTGCATACTTGCTGGAAGACATCAATGTTGATCACGGCAATTTCTTGGAGATCATCCTCCTATTAAGTAAGATGGAGCTGTGGCTAAAAGAGCATGAACCATCAACTCCATCATTGCCACTCCATCAGTCAGTGAAAGCGGATCACTATTTGCACTACTGAATGACATTCTTCTCTGCGAGTGGTACAAAAGGATGAGTGTGTGGAAGAGTGAGGGCCAGGACCAGCGACACAGATGCCTCTTTCCAATTGGAGAGACACTGTGGTGGGCTAAGGAAGCTGCTTTGAGGAAAATGTTTGGATCTTTTGAGCATCCAGATAATAGTCTCTATGTTGTTGTCATTCATACATTGCCAGCCATACAAGACCAGGTGACCATAAAAACAGCCACTCGGATTAGTAGATGTGGATTTTATGAGACGGTATTAACAGAACAGATCTTCCTCGTGATATTTGAACTGGCAGCACCACTGTCTAAGTCTCTGCAAGCAGAAGGGACGATGTTCGATCTGCCCACAGAACAGTTAGGACTACACATGAAGCATATCAAGAGACTACGTCTCCACCAAGGCAGCAGTGGACAGATATGTCCAGTGGGCAAATTAGAAATTGCAAGAGCAGGATAAAGAAACGGAATTGGAAGTGGAAGCCATATTTGCATTTTTTTTCCATGTAGGTTAGGGCCACAATAAATACATATGTAATTACATTAGTGGACCCCCCTCCACCAATCGTAACTGTCTGTCATATATACTGCACATTATGTGAACAAGCCGCTCCGAGCCGACACAAGCACCAGCACCCCCACCCCCGGGCCGGTCCTAGTGGATAAGTCCAGGGCTGGATTTCTTTCCCAGTACACCCCTGTCTCCACGTGATTTATTATTGTTACCCCAAGAGACATCTGTTACACTGCTCCTTATTTTTGTAATGCATCATCAGCCAGAGGAAAGAGAGAATATTATCCCATCTGGGATATTGTCCTCTGGAGTCTAATAATGTAATGTAGAGGCAGTGTCATTAAAGTGCCATTGTGGAGCTGCAGGGAGAGGTGGAGGGGCGGGGAGACTCACTGCAGCACATCTGTCTGACACACATTTACACCCTCAAACCTGCCCATGCATTAACACTTTATCACGCTCCCTAAACACAAACTCAACCTCATGCCCCTTCACAAACTGGTCTCTGTGCCTTGCAGTGCGACAGTCAGCAGGGGGCGGTGTATTCGGCGCGCGAGGAGCTCCAGCGCTGCCAGGCAGAGGCGCGGGCACAGCAGGAGAGCAGGCACCAGGAGGTGGAGGGGCTGAGGGTGGAGCTCCAGGAGGCCCAGGCCAGGCTGCTGCAGCAGCGCTCCGCTGCCGACTACCTTGGCGCCGAGCTGGAGCACGCCCAGAGGCAGCAGCGGCAGGCCCAGGATGAGGTGGGTGGGGAGGTCGATAGACATGCCTCTGACGGCAAACACACATCTTGCATTAATTTCGATTCGTTTTTTTCGGGGGGTTTTTGACCGAGCCCTATGAAATACTTAAAAACTTTGACGTCATCAGCCTGTAATGCAAAATGGATTCTCCTCTTGTGTCCCAGGCGTCTCGGAGGGATGATCGCATGCGGGCCCAGGGGGACGAGCTGGCCACACTGAAAGCCCAGCTGCAGGAGGCAGAGAGCAGCGCGGCGGACACAGAGGCCAGGCTCCAGCCTCTCTCCCAGTCCCTGGAGCTCTGCAGAGCCAAGTACCAGGCCTGCCTCAGCAAGCTTGCCCAGCAGGACGGCACTCTGCAGGGCCAGCAGGAGGAGCTGACAGAGGCCAGGGCGCAGGTCTGCTACTCACGCACATAGCTGGCATCAGCAACATGAACGTCCAATATTTGATGTTTGTTCACGGACTGGAGAGTCTCTGTCTTTTTCTTTAATGAGCGGGTGTCCACTGTGTGCTTGCGTCCCAGGTGTCGGAGCGTGCGGAGCAGCTGCTGCAGCTGCGTGCCCAGGCGGTGGCGTGGCAGGGCGAGCTGAAGGCCCAGCGGGCCCAGCTGGAGAGCGGGGACGAGGCGCTCGCCGCCGTCAGCCAGCGGCTCCGCCACACCCAGGCTCAGCTGGAGGAGCGGCGCCAGCACGGCCAGGAGTGTGAGCTGGTCATCGGCACCCTGCGGGAGGCCAACGCCACGCTCCGGAGACAGGTCAGCGTGTCGCTCTCAGCTCGTAGTCCCCCCCTCAAGTCATTGGCTCTCCAAGCAAGACCACAAAACATTGATTTCTGTGTCAAAGCAACTACTTTGTCATAGCTCCAGTCCAGTCCAGTCCAGTAGACCAGTGGCGGCCCAGCGTGTTTTGTTTTGTTTGTTTTTTTCCATGCCAATGGCCTCTAGAATGGGGCCTGTGGTGTGTTAACGTGTGATCAGGTGGTAGATAGAAACCTCTGTCTGCTCGATGAGGCAGAGCTCCACAGGGCCGCCTGGTCAGGGAGCTCCCAGAGTGGCTCCGCTGATAACTATTGATCGGCAGCCATGCCGCGGCAGACACAATGAGAGACACCAGCGAGGAGCAGATGGGCCCCCGTTGGAGGGACAGAGAGAGAGGAGCCGTGATTTGGTGCTGTAAGAGCTCGGATTACATGGCGGGGTCAGTGAAGGGGAAGCATCGATGTTTGGAAGGTGAACTGGTATCAGTGTTTTTAACGTGGGTGTTTTTGTGTGTGTGTGTGTGTGTGCGTGTGCGTGTACGTGTGTGTGTAAGCATGTAAGGAGCAAAGTGGAAAAGCATGCTGTGCGGGCGCTATGGGTCTAAAATAATGGCCGTCGTGCCCACTGGTGCTCAGCGGAGCTGGCCTGTGGAGGTGGCTGGGGGTCTAGTGGGGCGCCTGCCCTTCTATCCAGGCCTCCCAGCCACGAGGTGCTGCACGCCGCGCCTCCATGGTTCCTCCCCGACATCCACACTTACTTCAGCCCCCACTCCAAGCCCTCGTGTCTGGGTCTTCCCACACCACTGCTCTACCACCTGGGCCTCCAAAGGCAAGCCCCCTGCCCCCTCGTGCAGCTCCATTAGCCACACATAGCCTGTCCTTCACACACATAGCGGCGCTCACACGCACACACCGGAGCTGACATAAACACAGGGTATTGATCTCCTCCTCTTTCAGCTGGGCCCTTAGACCACAACAGCGTTACATGCCTCCATGCTCGTTTTGTCAGCTTCGGTCTCGTACCATCAGCACGCCGTCCGCCTGTCTGTGCTGTCAGTGAACACTCCTGGGCTGACCTTAATACCTGTAAGAAGGCTCCTTCTACTTCTCTTTCTCAAGTGAACAGTCGGCGCTGGTGGACGCGTGTGTGATAAGAGAGAGACTGTGAGCGTGCTTTCGTTTAATGAGCGGATGGTTCTGCCTGGGTGTTTACTGCGAGACATCAATATGATCAGGTTCCACCGACTGCCTCGCTCCATCTTCATCCTGCCTGTAATGGCCGGCTCCCCGGCCCCACCGCGCCGTTAAGCCCGTCTGGAAGACAGCCCCCACAAACAACAATAGTGGGGTAATAAGAGCACCGCATATTCACACAGATATATTATTCTCATAAACATGAAGCCCATTTGCCAGTGGTTTATATGTGCAGTGGTACAAATGAGTCCTGACAAATCACCGAAAGGTGGAGTCTGACTCAAGTCTAGTGAGTCTCGTTATTTGTGAAAACACCTCACGCCTGCATATGAGAACGTACTTTTATTCTGATAATGGGTGTTGTGTTAACTCTTACCATCTAGACGATTCCAGTGTTCTAAAGCTTCAAAACGTCAGGCCCAGGGCTCCATGGAATGACAGTTAGCCGTCGTGGGGGAGACAGAGACGAGGAGGGTCTCTGTCTGATTAAAGGGACCTTACCATGACCAGGAACAGCACAGACAGTCTCTACGAGTCTGAAGGGACCCCAAGTCTGGGATTACATTATTTGGCATCAGAACCACTGTGTGGCCCCCCTGCTGCCCCAATCCTAATTGAAGGTGTAACTAAATGGTACATATGTGTCTGTGGTTTGGCAGGTGGAGGAGCAGGAGGAGAATGTGGGGAAGACCCAGGCCGATTTCTCCGTCTACAGAGCCACTCATATCCACTCCGATTCGGACTACAACTCCCAGCTCTCCCGCATACAGGAACTAGAACAGGTACAGCGTCTTGAACCAGCTCTATGGGAACTGTCCAGACCTTCAGCAGTTCAGTAACTAACCGGAGAACACTGTTCCTTTTTTTTATTTATATTCCCAACTTAACAGACAGACAGACAGACAGACAGACAGACAGACAGACAGACAGACAGACAGACAGACAGACAGACAGACAGACAGACAGACAGACAGACAGACAGACAGACAGACAGACAGACAGACAGACAGACAGACAGACAGACAGACAGACAGACAGACAGACAGACAGACAGACTGAGTGTGCCCATCTCCAGACGGAGCCCCAGCCTGGCCAAGGTCCACACCCACGTCAGCGTAACTAATTGTCTGTTATGTCAGCGCCGCGTCCTGCCCGCCTGCCTTTAATGGAGTGTAGTGTGGCCATCCATCAGGCTGTCGCGCGCGCCCTGTGTCAGCTGGAGAGGCCGCGTGTCTGTCGAGTGCCCTGGCCCGCCCCCGCCCTGATTTACTGCCGGCCGCGCCTCACCCCCTCTCCCTGCCCTGCACCCTGCCACTCCCCGCTCCACTCCTACTCTCAGCCAGGCCCTAGATTGATGACGGCTGGCCCTACGCTGCCCGCCATCTTCTGGCAACCTTTTAGCAACGCTTTATAGATGGTTAGAGCACCTCGTTTGGCTATTTATACATCTGTAAGTGGTCATGAAATATAGATTTGTCTTGACGGGTGTCAGCGTCGGAGCAGGGCGAGCTGAGCGCGGTGACACCTCGTTATTTTAATGGTGGGAGATGAAGGAGGGGTCTCTTACGGTTCTCATCATGGCTAAGCTATGTACTGAGCTGCGTTCTATTTTCGTTTTTACAATTCGCCAACGCTTTCACCTGACACCTGAGCGGTGCTGGGAGAATGGGGCTGCGGGAAGTTTTGGTAAACGCAAGGCACACTCTTTGTACGCACCCTCACAGCGTAAGCGTGGCGAGTTCAGAGCGAAGGCAACCTTGCACAATGACATGTTGCTTGACCTGTCACTCGCTCACACCACGAACCGTTCTCAAACACACACACACACACAGCACGGGGCGTTCACACGGCGGGTCTCCCAGGTAATTAGGCGCTGGCAGGCCGTCAGTACAGTCGACTGCTTAATAGAATAGTTAACACGTCAGAAGAATGCGGGCTACTGAGGTGACAGCTGTCAGGAAGCGGCACGCTCCTCACCCGGGACACTTCCTGCTCCCCCCGCCCGTTGCCAAGGTGCCATCTTGGTGGAATTGCCAAATTAGGGGCAGACGCCTGAGTGAGCACGGGGAGGCAGGTGTGGAGATTGCCTGGGGGTCGGAGAGGGCTTGCGGTGGAGGTAGGGGGCTGGCTCCCCGTCCCCCAGGTGTGGGATGTGGAAAAGCCTGGGGCGTCCTCCAGCCTCGCCCTCCGGGCACCAGACACACATGGGTGACAGGTGTGTGACAGCTCTCCTCTGTGTGTGTGTGTGTGTGTGTGTGTGTGTGTGTGTGTGTGTGTGTGTGTGTGTGTGTGTGTGTGTGTGTGTGTGTGTGTGGGTGTGTGTGTGTGTGCGTGGGTGCGTGGGTGGGTGGGTGGGGTGGGTGTGTGTGCACGCAGGCTCTCTCCCAGGCCACAGAGCAGTGTGCCCAGGGCGTCCACCAGCAGAGTTTGTGTCATGTGGAGGTCCACCAGCTCCGAGACGAAGTGTCCAAGCTCACCCAGCTCAAAGACAGCAGCCTGGCAGGTGGGTTAGGACGCACACACACACACACACACACACACGCCTTACATAAGAACATCTGTTGGATTCCTATGTGAGTATGTCTTTATGCGTGTCTTTAGCCATCTTTTTCTTATTTGCGCCTTAAATATCTGCATGTGTGTGTCTTGGTGTGTGTTGTCCAGAGATTTTACGTCTGCAGGAGGCGGCCAGGCAGCTGGAGGCCGAGGCCATGCTGGAGGCCCAGCAGCGGCTGCACCAAATCGGGGCTATGGAGCAGAGGGCAGCCCAGCTGGAGCAGGAGCTGGAGGCTGCCCGCAGCCACACCGCCCGCAAAGAGCAGGTACACACACACATACAGTACACACACACACACACATACAGAACATACACATACAGTGAACCTGGTCAGAGGTGGGACTGTTTTACTCCAGTTGATTTCTATGCACACCTGTAGCCCTGCAGTGAGGCGGACATTCACAAGGACACACACACACACACACACAAACTTATATTCCAGTTTTTCATATTTCTAGAAAAGGGAATAACTCCTACACGCTCTGGTTCAGGACTTCTACACTTGTACACACATCTGGAGGATATCACACAAGGTCCAAGGTCACAAGGTCAATGATGCGCCCGCTCAAGGAAACGCCATGAGTGACACACAAACATACAGGCCCACGTTTCCCTCTCCCCCGTGTAGGCGGTGCAGAAGCGGGATGGGCTCCTCCGCCGCTCTGAGTCGGACCTGCTGGAGGCCCGGGAGGCGCTGCGTGGCCGGGCGGCAGAGTCGGAGCGTCAGGCGGCCGCGGTCCACAGCTTCCAGACGGAGCTCCAGAGGAGCAGGAAGGAGAGCCAGCAGAGAGAGGCCCGCTGTGGCTCCCTCCACACTCAGGTGCTGCAGCTCACCCAGGAGCTGAAGGAGGCCCAGGGACGATGCAGGGACATGGGTAGGAGAGCCCCAGGGGAAACTGGGTTCGACCGTGTGGGCTGTGCCTCGGGAATAAAGGGGCCGCATTCAGCTTCTATTCATTTAATTTTAGCTTTTCACTGTGTATTGTATTCCTCTAAAAACGTTTTCACTTTCCATGTGTTGCTTTTCAAGTGGGCCAGCACGTGCATACACTTTTTGACTGTGTTTCTGTTGGTAAAATATATTTATATATATGTTATTGATCTTGATTTTGATTTTCAACTATTTTCATTTCTAGCCCAAATCAGTAGAAAGAGAAGGGACTGTGAGCATAACAGAGCCTTCAGGTTTCTTTTCACAACAATCATAGAAAAACATGCATGCATCTTTAATACATAAACACATAGCCAGCACCTATCTAGTCTAGTAGAGGGGATGAGATCCAGAGAAGGGAGAACAGGCCGTAATTAAGGGAGGGACTGGTGGAGGAGTGGAGTGGGAGAGAAAGGCAGAGAGAGGGAGCCAGCGGACGGAAAGAAAGGAAGTGGAGAGGGAGAGAGGGATGACAGGGTTTTAGTGGCAGGCCAGTGAGCCTCCAGGGCCGGCTTTAATAAGGTGTCTGAGACGGTCACCTGTTTGCGTGCTGCCCCAGCCGCCTCGCAATGAAACAGCCCATTAATTCACAGCCCCAGGCTTTGTGTGTGATCCACGCGAGCACAGCACACACACACACACACAGGCACATTCACACACCCATGCTAACAAAACTCGGCACACAGGTCTACTGACACACACACACACACACACACACACACACACACATATGCATGAAGACTCATACCATAAGCACACAGAATGGGAAAATGACAGACAGGACAAGTAAACACACTTCAAATCTAGAGTTGGCTGCCACAACAAACAAAACTTTAAATTGGTTCAAGGGATTATTTCATTGCGTCGGGACTGGGAACTATTCCTGCCACACTGCCATTCAAGCAGACGTGTATTACAATGAATGCTGCAGCCAAGAGTTCATGTGATTATCTGAGGAAGAAATAAGAATCACGCACGCCTCATGCCGTGTGTATTATCCATACTTCCACTTTTCCATCCCAGCCCAGGAGCTGGCCCGGCAGGAGGAGAAGGCCCTGCTGGCCGAGGGGGGGCAGCAGAGGGCCCAGGAGCAGCTGGGAGAGAGGGTGGCCGAGGTGGTGAAGGCCGAGCACACCCAGAGGAAGCTCCAGGCCGAGCTCCGCCGCCTCAACCAGAGACTGAGCACCACTGACCATGAACTGCAGGCCTGCAGGTACAGCATGCAGCAGTTAAACACTGTTCTCTTCCTCTTCAACAGACCTGACCTGAACCCGGTTTAGATCTGAGCCACTACCAGCCTCTGGAGACGGGAAGCAGGAGTTTGTACCCTCCACCTTACGGTGGGGACAGAGTGAGCCTCTGCCTAGAAGAGACCCAGAGCTTAGAAACAGCCGAACAGAGACACTCGCCCTGCATCAAGCTAGGATGAGCAAACACAACCGCTAAGTGGCCAAGGATAAAAGCATTCCAAAGCCCACGGCGCCGCACACACCCCTCACTATCTCATGGCCGCAGTGTTGGCAGAGTGTTTTGGCTCGGTGACCCTCGGCTGTTCCCTCCACCCCCAATTTGTGCTCTTGTGCGTGTGTTTGTGTGCGCGTGTTTGTGTGTGGGTCGGGCCGGCGCTCGCTCAATACAGCGGATCTTTCCGGGTCGGCGTTTCCGTGTGAAATCAGATGTTTAAGCCCAGGAGAAGAGCGCTGGCAGCGTCCATAACCAACACCTAGCCAAAGGTCTCCTGTTCACTCAGCCGGCCGGCGCCGACACCCGGCCGCCCAGCCTGCCAATAGGCATTAGGCAGGACTTAGTAATCAAGTGGTGGGCTGAGGACTAAATTGGGTGTTTGTGGGCTGGCGGGCCACCTGGGAGGACCCATAGCCATGCAGATAGGGGATTCTAATTGCCAGGGATATTGATCAGGTCGGCAAGGGGGGCGCGTGGGGATTTCACTGGCCATCGATTAGCTGTTACTGCGGTGGGCCGCTTGTCAATAGGAGAGGGAGGTGAGCCCCGTCGAGGCTCCCAGCTTTTCCCACACTCCTCCCAGCCACCGCTCAGCACTACCTGCCTGGCACACACAAACACGTACACACTCAAACACTCGATCCAACATGCCATTGTGGAGGAAGCTTTCTCTGACGCTACCATACACACACACACACACACACGCGCGCTCTGCAAACCTTTCGTGTCTTTTTCTCTGTGTTCTCTGCTTACTGCTCCCGTTGGCATGAGCTCTGACCCGAAGCAGTGGTTTGAGAAATGTTCTGATCTGGGATTGGATTAGCTGCTTCACCTGGCAGTAAACAGGCCGTGGTCACTCACACACACAAATACACACACACACACACACACACACACACACACACAGATGCTTTGTACCCCACAGTCATGCCTTCATGCCACATCGGCCTACTGTCCACGACACCTCACACCAAGCGGCACATCCCAGCTCAGACTAAATGAGTGCACTCCAAATCTCATTAAATGTTAAAGCTTGCCTGGTCAAATTAAATCTCCTATGCAAACACACATCCGCCGTCATCCGCCGTCATTGACTAAGTTCTCTCAATATCTCTCATAAGTTTGACTAAAGTAAAACCTAAATATGAAATCAATGGCGCATTGTGTGTCCAAAAAAAAGTTATTAGACTTGTTTCAAATCATTCAAATTTGAATTACAGCCATTTTCATCTTTGGCCGTTTTAGATTTTTGTTGTGTGCCCGTCAGGACTCATGTGGAACAGCTAAGGAAGGAGGCGGAGGCCAGCCGGCAGGCCCAGCTCAGTGCCCAGCAGGAGGCCCACCGTCACCACCAGGGGGCGCTACAGCTGGAGGGGGAGCTCAGCCGGGCAAGGGAGACACTCAGGAGTGCTCAGCAACAAGTAGGAGCGCCCCGCCTGCAGCGCTGAACACCGCTAACAGCAACCCCGCTGTAGCTCTGCTACACCAGACACACCAATATCGTTCATTCTCTCTAGACCTAATAGTGTTACATGCAATCAGCAATATCCTGCCCGCAGACCTTCACGTTGGAGATACCACATTTATTTCCCATGAGACCAAGGAAAGGCTTTTGCCTGGGGTAAATAAGACGAGGAGAATGGAGCAGGATCTTACCGTTCGGTGGCGCCCACCGTTTTCGTGTTTTTTTTTTTCTTCCAAATGTAATGTTAAGTTTTGTACGATAGCAATTCTGTTCCTCCTTACTGATAGGTGAAAGTGGAGCCACGGTTGGCTAACAGTTAAAAGGATACTGCACAGCATCCTCTCTAACCTCAGTCATTTAGAGCCTATTACAGGACATCCATATATTGATTGAAGCCAGTGTCTCGGCACACAGTCCTGTACATGCATGGCTGCCTGGGTGGGCTGCCTCAGTATGTTGCTGTCTGCCTCAAACACATCAGGGCCACTGGTCTGTTCACTTTCAATTAGTGGGAAATTAAAACGTCACAAAAAAATACCAACATTTAATTAAAAAAAACATATTCCAAAAAGGTTTGGATACTCTGTTGTACTTGGTTGACTTGCTCAATTGTTAAATTGGACCCCAGCCATGCAATGATCTTTGTCCTGTCTGTCTGGGGCAGCTGCAGGAGCAGGCTGAGTCCAGCCAGGCACTACGGGCGGAGCTGACCCAGGAGCAGGCTAGGCAGCAGGAGCAGCAAGCCAAGGCCCAGGGTGCCAAGGACAGAGAGGCCCAGCTGGAGGCAGAGAGAGACGGGGTGAAGGGCAGCCTGGACACAGCTCACCACCAGGTGACCAGACACACGAGAGGACCACTGTACACACACACCCTAGACTCACTGGATGGACACATGCTAATGACTGCGACACTGCGTTCGAAATGAGCCCTCAACAACAGATGTGTTGATGTAGATGACAATTCTTCCCCAGTCACTTGTGAGCGTGTGTTCTCAGCTGAATATTGCTCTGCCACGTGCACAGGCGGCTTTGTTTTCCATCCTTCACCGTCTCTGACGGCAGCCAGCCTTCACTCATCTCCACCCCCTCCAGCCACACTAGCAAATTGAATTAGTTTCCATCTGAATTTGTGTTTCAAAAATGGTAATTATTTTTCCTAACCCCCCGGAGGAAACGAAAAGAAATGAGTCAAATCTGCACAAGTCATGAATTTCAGGAAATGTGTTTTCTTTTTTTTCTCGCCAGCCAAAGGGACAGGAGCCCAGAGCGCAGCAGTTTAGCCGTTGCTCTCTTAGCAAATTAAATCACACTGGCTTTTACATCTCTTAGAAAGTTAAATCAATCTGATGAAAAAGTTTCTCTCTCAATTACGGCCCAAAATTAATCTCCTTAATCCCAATTTTCATACATATCAAGTGTGAATCTTTCATCTCGGCACCCGCGTGACTCAATACTCCGAGGCCGAGTTAAGACGGCGCGACGATTGTCAGACTTAGTCTGATTCGATCTATAAAAAAAAAAAAACAAGAAGCTGGCTGGCAGAGCACCACGCGATGGGACTACTGATAGAGGAGGCCGTCCTGCACGGCCCGTAATTGACAGCCGTCCTACTGTCTGTCTACTGGTCTTTCTCCCTCTCCTCACTCCGTCTATCTGTGTATGTGTAGCTAAAGGAGCAGGAGAGGACCGTGGGACAGCTAAAGGAGATGGTGGCGGCGCTGCAGAGCGCCACCCAGAGGCAGCAGGAGGAACAAGCGGCGTGCCAGGCCCAGCTGCAGCAGTGCAGGAAGGAGCTGGAGGCTCGGGAGGCTCGGGAGGCTCAGGACCACAAACACAGACAGGAGGTCAGAACAGACTCCTCACACTCGAGGCTTAGCGCTTGATGCTGTGCTGTGGGGCTGCTTCTTAGCGACAAGCCTCTGCATGTAGGTTGCACAATGTATAGGTAGTTGCTGTGGTGTGTGTGTGTCCTGACAGTACAGTGATGATAGTGCTTGTGTGTGCGTGCGTGCGTGCGTGCGTGTTGGTGTTGGCGTGGTCCCCCAGGTGAGCTGCCTCCAGGTTTCTGTAACCAGGCTGAGGCAGGCCCTGGAGGAGGCCCAGGCCAGCAGCAGGCAGGGGGCCGTGGATGCAGCTACAGCAGAGTACAGGCTCAGGGAGCTGGGACTGGAGATGGCCTCTGCCCAGGTCTCGCACAGAGAGACCATGAAGCTGGTATGGTTACCAGTGACTCGGCTGTGCGTAGGAGATTTCGGTTAACAACTGGGATGAAAAAAGCGAACTATCTCTGTTTGTTTCTGTGTGTGTGTGTGTGTGTGTGTGTGTGTGTGTGTGTGTGTGTCTGTCTGTCTGTCTGTCTGTCTGTCTGTCTGTCTGTCTGTCTGTCTGTCTGTCTGTCTGTCTGTCTGTCTGTCTGTCTGTCTGTCTGTCTGTCTGTCTGTCTGTCTGTCTGTGTGTGCTGTGCGACAGCTGGCGGAGAGGAGTCGGGAGGTAGCCGGCCTGCGCGGCGAGCTGTCCCGTGCCCAGCAGAGGAGCAGCCAGCTGTCAGCCGAGTGGACAGCTCTGGAGGAGAGGAGCTGCCAGCTGGCTGCTGAGATCGCCACGCTACGCTCTACTAGCAGACAGGCACAGGACCAGGTCACAGCCCTAGTCACAGCCTCACGCACAAAGTACTCACACACCCATTAGACCCCTACAACACTATTGTTATCCGGCGTGGTGCCATCACATAGTACTGTGTGCTAAGCTTAGGGGGAATAAATGGGGAATAAATGTACCAACGCATTGAAGGAAGAAAGCCATTCTATATGGTTTAGCCTGGTGGTCGCCCATCCAGCCATCTTCTCTAGCAGCCATTGGAAGCCCTCAGTACCAGGGGCTTGACATCTCACTCCTCTGGCCTTACAGCAGTTGGTCCCCTCTGTGTGCTGCATGGCTCTATCAGAGTGGTGCAGGCCAAGGGGCAGCCAAGCCCCCTGAAGAGAGGGCCCGCGTCATTACTCTGCGGCACGCTGGCCCCTCTCAACCCCCCCGGGGGGGGGGGGGGGGGGCGCACGCTAATTGTACCGCAGCGGGCCGACAGGTCGTTCTGTGGTGGAGGCAGAGAGGTCATCCTCGTAGCAGGGCCCTCTCCATGGATATTCCTTCAGCCCTTTAGATCACGGGGTGTCTCCTGTGACCCCCCTGTCTCAGACTAAATATAACAAGCCTTTACATGGGCTGTACAATTGTATGTAGTCAAATACTTGCAATAGTTTCTAGCCCTCACGTTTGTGGCTTAGATAAGGATCAGATACTGTTAAATGGTCTGTTTTTGTTTGCGTAGTTAGAGTGCCCTTTATGTACGTGCATGGCCTTTATGTGTGTGTGTGTGTGTGTGTGTGTGTGTGTGTGTGTATGTGTGTGTGTGCGCGTTGAGCCGAGGGACATGTCGGTGGCTGATCTCGGTGGTACGGAGTCAGCCTCCTTAAGTGCTGTCAATGTTGCATGGTAACAGCAGCGCTGCGGCCCCTCCTAATTGGTTTAGGAAAAGCATCCTTGTCATTTTGCGGTCAGCAAACTCTTCCAGATAAAACAAAGTCCAAGTTGCCTCCCCGCCTCCTCAGCCCACAGGCGCAAAATACAATAATTATATGCAGTGTGTGTGTGTGTGTGTGTGTGTGTGTGTTTATGAGCGAGGGTGTGTTTGTGTGCACGCGTCGTTTGTCTGTTTTCCCCTTTTTTGTAGAAATAATTGCTGTTGGCTTTGTGGCCATAGCAGATAGGGGACATTAATGAACTCACTGGCCGTGCTGTACGACTGCTGCGGACAGAGAAACACACTAATTTCTCACACCTTAATATTTGTGTCGGCAATTCTTGTTGTGTAGAGACCAACGGTATGTGTGTGTTTTTGTTTCGTTTGTACTTTTAATCTGCATGTCAACATCTACGTTTGCCCATTTAAACAGTTCTGCAGAGTGGATTTCCCTGTGTAGTCTCCCATGTATGTGGGTGTACAGTCTCTACAAAGGCATGTGTGTAGAGTGTGCGCGCACATCTGTCCTTTTGGGCGGATTAGCGGGTGAATGCAGTGAGAGGCTGATCAGACTGGGAGCGCACCAGGGCTCGCTCTGCCATCACACAGGGATTAGGGGGGATATGGAACGGCAGCGCATTCTGAGGACGCCTCCAGTCAGGCTCCCCCGACACACACACAAACACACACACACACACACACACACACACACACACACAGGGCACTTTAATTGCCTTTCCTTCTTTCATTTCGTTTATTGCCTCTCCTCTGCATGGCGTGCTCCCGGGGCTTGTGGAAAGGTCACTGTGCTGCTGATGGTAGTGGTGCTGGTGGTGCGCTGTGTCTGTCTGACTAGTGGGAGGCGGAGAGGGAGGGCTGGTTAGTCCCCTCGTTCACCCCCCACCAGCGCTTTGTAGTTCACGGCTTCAACTGTTTACGGGAAGGGCACACAAACACCGGCCAGCGGCAGGAGCCAAGCCTACTGACTTTTCTTGCCCCCGTTAAAAGACTTGACGGACAGACTGGGCAGTCCTTCTAATCAACGGGGCTGGCTGACGGGTGTCTGAAGGAGCACTAAAGTGTGTTTGCCACCCTCCAGGTGGGGGAGAGCCAGGGCCGGCTGGCAGAGCTGACGGGCCAGCTGGCACTGTCTCAGCATCGGGGGGAGGAGCAGCGGGCCGCCCTGCAGGCCAGAGAGCAGGAGGTGCTGCTCCTCAAGGGTGAGGTGGCCCTGCTTAGGGAGAACTACCGCGCCAAGGTGGCACAGGTCAGTCACACAAACACACACGCGCACGCTGTATAACACTACAGATGGCGAATACTTTCAATTCTCTGTTTACGTGTCTAATGATGGACGTTGTCGACCTCAAAGGTGCTGTGTGTTCGTGTGTGTATGTGTGTGTGTGTGTGTGTGTGTGTGTGTGTGTGTGTGTGTGTGTGTCTTCCCAGGTGGAAGCTCTGGAGTCCCAGCTAGCCTCCGCGGAGCAAAAGTACACCAACGAAGCCGACGAGGTACGCGGCCATTTGACCCTCTTTGATACCACTCCGTGTAGTCCGAGCGCCAACCCCCCCTCTCCCCCGCGTGTCTCTCAGGCGGAGGCGCTGCGTCAGTCCCTGGGGGGCGCCCGCTCAGACAGCTCCCGTCTGCAGCGGGAGAGTGAGCTGGTGGTGTCCAACGTCAGCCAGTGGGTCAAGGAGCAGAAGTAAGGCAGGCCGCGGCAGACAGAGGGGTGTGTTCCCGGCAGAGGGCGCCCTGCCGTGTTTAACCTGTGTCTGTGTCTGTGTCTCCGCCCCAGACAGGCCAACCACAAGCGGAGCCTCCAGGCCAAGGAGCACGCCAAGAGGATCCTCCACCTCACCGCCCACAGGGAGTGAGAGCACACAGCTACGGCTGCCAAGCACATGGCTTGGCTTTATGTGTATTCAGGTGTTCCAGGATGCATCATTGATTCTGTGTGTGTTTTTTGTGTGTGTGTGTGTGTGTGTGTGTGTGTGTGTGTGGCCAGTCATCTGCAGGAGAGTGTGGGAGGTCTGCAGGCAGAGGTCAGAAGGCTAAAGGCTGAGCTGGACGAGCGGAGGATCGAAGTGGAAAGGTTCAAGGTACGCACACACACACACACACACACACTCACACCTATGTGGTATTATGATGTGTTGTCACATACATGTCTCCTGTGTCTCTGCCAGGCCTTTGAGGCCAATGTGAACAGCCACCGGAGTGCCCCGGTCAGACCGCCTGTCCACCTGCTCAACACACAGTGAGTATCAGACCACAGACACTCCACACCAACGGAAGGTAGCACAGGAATACTGTGTCACTGTGGTCTAACCAGACTGTGCTGTGACAGACACAGGGGATGAGCAGCCATGGCTCTACTCAACCTCTCTCTCTCTCTCTCTCCCTCTCTCTGTCTCTCTCTCTCTCTCTAAAGGCCCTAATGGATGTATTTGTCCTCTTTCTAGTGTTTCTCTTCTGTCACTTTCCCTCCATCCCATTTTGTTCTTCCTCGTACTTATTCTCTCACTCCCTCACACACACACACCACTCTCGCCCTCTCTTTACCTCCGGAGACAGTGTCAGTGACATAGCAGCTCCCGTACAGCTAGAGAGAGTATTGCCAGGAGTGCGTGTGCTCTGCTGAAACACCTCGGGTCAATACCGACACTCCCGTGCCCATCAGCGACCGCCCCAGTGCAGAGTGGAGCCACAGTTCAACTCTCAGATCTCTGTGTGGGCCACCACCTTGATTCCTCCGGTTTGTGGGAGCGGTGCTGGTGAGGCTAATGGCCTGAAAGGCTGTTTGAAACCCCCCCGACCGTCCCCAAGCTCAGCCCCTGGTCCTAATGCAGCCCCCCACAGCTACTCTCCACCTCCCCCTGACTTTCTTTAAGCTGTTGGCTGCCCCTCGCTCCATGCATAGCCCCCTGAATGACCCCTGGTAGTCCCCCCCCAGCCCCCTGACTAAATGGCTGCCGGAGCTTGTTAACACTGAAGATGCATTTGTGCAGTCAGGCAGGGGAAATGGTGGAGGTGGCCGGAGATGGCCCTGATGGAAGGACCAGGGGAGGGAGGAGGAGGTCTGGACGCCATAGCTCGGGTCTGGGGGACCTGACCAGGGAACCAGGGATGGAGGGAGGGAGGGAGGGAGTGAGGAAGGAAAAAAAAAAAAGTCAGACAGGGAGCCAAACTGTTGAATGTCTCCCTTCAGTCCAAGGACACGGTGTCCCCATCAGCTCAGACAAGTCTGTTTACTCAGACCTGTCAGGACACCCTGAAGAAGACCCGCCACTCACCCATCACCGGGGCAACGGCTGTCTTTTTCCAATTGAAAGTTGAATTTTATATAGGGCGCTTGAGAGGGGGTTATTTATTGACGAAATTGTGTTTCCGCGTGGTTGTTTGACAGCCGAAGTCGTCTCATCTCGCCTGGCCAATACCCCCCTGCCTTAAGAGGAAAGCCCAGCCTGGGCTCGCGGACGTTTCCCCCTAATACCGCTCCCATCTGACTTCCTCTCGAATGGAGAGGAGGAAGAGTTTGTGGGCTGATTGGAGGGATAACTTTGAGGGAGGCCGAGGTGTGAACCCAATCAGAGCTGTGTGTTGACTGTGCTGATTAGGAGCTTGTGCTGAGAGGATTCCTTCTATCCCCTCATTCCATGTGTTTGCTCTGATAACTGAGCCCCAACACTCAGGCACTAACCTCCGCCTCCTCTGCCTCATCACGGCCCTCTTTCTCTCCCTCTCTCCGTCCGTCTGCCCTCCGCCCTCCCTCTTACTATCTATTTCTTTGCTAACTCCAAGTTTGTCGAAGTGTCTTCCCCCCGGTAGGCGTTCTGCCAACCAGTCCTTCTCATTGTAGTGAGCTGGGCACTAGCCTTATTAAATATAACACACGTTTTCAACTGAAGCAATCCCAGAACTGGTATGTTGCGTGCATGGGCACATGTTTGATGAGTTTGTGTGTGTGTGTGTGTGTGTGTGTGTGTGTGTGTGTGTGTGTGTGTGTGTGTGTGTGTGTGTTTGTGTGTGTGTCGGTGCATGGGCTGAACTGAGGCCAGCGGAGGACAGAGGAGAACACAGCCCATTAGAGCCCCCTCTGGGTGACTGGACGTGAACTCGGGCTAATGTTCCAAGACATTACAAACAGTCTGCAGGAAGAGGGCAAGACAGAGAGGAGTAAATACCAATAAATAGATAAATAAGTCACAGGCTTTGGTGGAGCGAGGGGAACAGAACGTCCCCACTCACACAGCGTGTTTGTTTATTTATGGCGTCTGTGGTGTGGGCCGAGTTGACCGGGATCACACACACACACATACATACACACGGGGGCCAGCCTCTCTTTCTGCATGCCTGGCTCCCCGGCTTTCATTAAGTGTCATTACTAGGGCTTTCAGAGGCAGCCTCAGCCCCCTGACATTCATTCCATAGATATGTGTGTGCATGCATATGGATGGGCCGCTGATCCCTCTTATCCGCCCCTGAGATGGGGGGAATTAGGCCGGGGGCTGGAATGGCATGGATGAAGCTTTTACTTTCAGCTAAGCACAGTGTTCACAGATGATTTGTTGACATGAATATGGCGTGTGGGTTATTGAACATAACGAGTGAGTCTCCTTAGCCAACTGTGTCGCGGGAAGGCGAAGGCTGAATACGGACCCAAATGCAGGTTACAACAGCAGCAGCAGCAGCAGCAGCAGCAAGAAGATATTTATTTAGAGAACACAGGGAGACACAAATAACTAAACTAAGGTAGGGTTTAAATGCGAAACGAGGGTGAACCAAAAACCAATGAAATCCAGGGAAACCCAAACAAGCTAACTAGGGGCAGGTGCAAACAATAAACGATTAGGGGCTCCAACGTCCAGGCCGTGAAAGAAGGGGTCGCATGGGAAAAGAAGACACCACACTTGGGGGAATGCTGTGGGGTGAGCCTGGCCTCTGGTAAGGAGGTGGTGGTCCTCCTCCTCCAGGCGTGCGCAGGAGGAGAGGGGGTAGCAGGCTCTCCCTCACGCACCCATTTCCCCAACAGCATGCCGCTCATTAGCAGTATCCTGTTCCAGTTCACTTCCTTCCTGTGTGAATCTCCCCGATAGATATGGGGGCATGGGTCTCGTTTCGTTTATCTGGATATCGGGGAATGAAATATTCATAGTGTACGCTTTTCCGAGCAGAAGTTATCGAGACACAGCATAAATGGTACTCAGGATTAGATTTTCACAGCAGATTGCTGTTATTAAAGAGAAATAAAGTGGGGGGCCAAACAACCCCCTCGGAGCAGTCATCTTCCTGGGAGGCAATCTATTTCCCTTTCCACGCAGTCGGAACGCTGGACGGGGCTTTTAATGCACTGGAGCAAAAGTGCTTTAGTCCGCAACCTTTCACGCCTTCAGCTCGCCTTTATGTGATGGAATAGTTAATAACTTTGGCTTCCCCCTTTAAAAGGCTTTGTGACGTGGGTCCTTGTGAAGCGCCTCTCCTCCCTTCTCCTCTGCGCTGTCTCCCTGTCTGTCATGTGTACCTGCCTATTGCACTCTGTCTGTCTATCTGTCTGTCTGTGTGGCTGTATGTCTGTCTGTCTGCCCGTCTGTCTGTCTGGTCAGCCGTGTGTCTGTTTGGCCCTCATACCAGGTCGTCTAATAGCCCAGCTCTATTCTCTTTCATCTCTGTCCCTCTCGCCTGACTAACCTAGCCCTCTGTCTGTTTGGCTGTCGGTCTGGATGGAAAAACCAAAGAATGGACCAAGGAAAGGTTTTGATCTCTTACTCCCTCTTCTCTCTCTTCTCCCTGTCTGCCTCTGTGTATCTCAAACACAAATAGAGTCTCACTAGCACACACACACACACACACACACACACACACACACACACAAAGCGACACAGCTCATTAGCGCACCCCGCGCTCACAGCTCCGGCAGAATGTGACCCTGCCTAATTGTGCAACATGCTCATTTGTTCTCCCCGCATGATGTGGCGATTGCTTATTTATTCTCCTCAGGGCTCCTCTCTCACATGAAAATGATGGACTCATTTCATTCACTGCACATTTGCCAAGCTTAGTTTGATAAGCTCATTTCCCATGGCACCCGGACCCCCCCTTATTCCCATACTTAAAACTTATAATGTGTCCAAGGCAGATTATTATTCATTCCTGGGATTGTTTCTTCGGCTAATTATCTGTGTAGGAATAATTTTGCATGCCTGAGCCTGTTTATCCCAGCGGAATTAAACAGCCCAAAAGGGCACGCATTAACAATGCAGCCGGAATAGCCGCCAAGCCAATTGTGTACACAAAGCTGGCAGACGCGGTCAACAAGAAGCTTAAGAGAGATTGGGACATCGTCGAAGGTTTACCAGAATAAGCAGGGCAAATTTGCATTCAGTTAGGGACCTGTTTACCGAAAGAGCCCATCAAACATTCTGTCCAATCAAGTAATGAGGCAGGCTCCGGTCCGCGTGGAAACAAGCCTAACAAGTGGTTGTTGATGCCCGTCCATTCTGACTCCTAGTCTACCTCTCTGTCGCGCTAGCTGCACTGAGGAGGGCCCGGCTGGTCCACAGGAGGGAGGTAGGGAGCAGCAGCTCAGTGAGCTGAACCGGAACCAGGGGCTGCAGCGGTGCCACAGGCCAGCACAGAGCCAGGGCAGACACAGGCTGGAGGCAGGGGACCTGTTCAGTAGTGTGCCGGTAGGTTGAGACCAGCCAGAGGAAAAGCTATGAGCTCCACCATGAAGGAGCCAGCCTTCTAGTTCTAGGTAGAGGACTGAGTTAGAATGATGTTAGGGGTTATTTAGAGTTTAGAAGCACTGCCTTCCACTATGGTGATAGGAGAAAAGTCACATAGCCCTGACTACTTTAACACTCTACAATTGCCAGTTCTGTTGACTGATTGCAGTATCTCTGACGCCTCCATAGATCTGCTCTGGCTGTGAGAGGAGCCTTGGGCGTTCCACAGGAGAGCCTGCAGAGGAGAAGGAGCCATGCCCTGGCGGCCAGCCTGCAGCAGACCCACTAGTGTGCGGCTGCCTGGCAGGCAGGGGGCCCACTTTTGCAGCCGAGTTGACCCGGAGAGTGGCCCTGAGGGCCCTGGAAAGAAGGCCTCTGTCTGGAAGCCGAGGCCCTCAATTCCAGGCACGGGGCCAACGAGGGCCCAGGCCCCGCTCCTCCAGCTGGGACGGACCCCAGATCTCAGTGAGGAACGGAGTTGGTGCTAAGGACCTACTAGACTAGAGTACAACTAGAGATTTAGGTTGGATTTGTACAACTTGAACTGTATGTAATTCTAGTTATATGTTAATTGTTGCACTGAATATATCTGATAGTTTGATTATTCATATTCTTTATTGTCGTGTTTTACTTTTGCATTATGTCAACTCTACTTCCCTGCGTTGAATATAATGAATGAACTTGAATAATTTGAAAATAATCACTATACTTGAATGGTTGTATATTTACTGCTGTTGATTGTCAGACATTTGAATTAATTTAATTAAATTAAAATTGTATATAGTGGGTAGAAAAACTGTGTGATTAAGCTGAAGGCCAAAGAATATAAGCTTTGTATGCCAATTATTTAACAAACTTTTGTTAGTTGAATATTATTCTTTCTTGGTTATATGGTTACCCAGGGATTTATATAAATGAAATAGTGCCTTGTTATTCATTGCGTTGTTAAGTTGATTTCTGAGCCTCTGTTTTATATGGTATAAGCTAATATCACATTCTTCAAACTGTAAAGATTTCAATACTTTATAAAATACGGCCTTTTGAACATAGTCACCCAGTTTTACAACGAGCCATCTACGCGTCCATGTAAATCCCAAAATGTCTGGCACATAAACAAGCCAAGCTATTGCAGGCAAATAAAGGAATGATGAAGGCATCTCAACCCTAACGAGTGGTCCTTTGTTCTAGCGCTGCTCGCCTCATCAGCACTTGGCTGTTTGAAAGCAGGCATTGTTCCAGCTTTGAGGCCAACTCTGAGAGTTCCATGCCCACCGGCCTCCAATCACAGGGGATAGCTGGGTTTGACAGTAGAAAGAGTTTTTTCTGACTGGAGCTAAATAAGACCCCTAAGCCATGTTGGATGATGTGTTAGAAAGCACACGGTCCACAGGGAAGGAGACCAGTATGGCAGGATACTTGAAGAGCATTGCAAGACAATGGAACGGAGAAGCTGTAAATTCTAATATTTGGGAGTTTCTCAAATATGCTAATTGGAGTAAAATAACATGTTTTTTTTTTGTTTTGTGAATAAAGATTAAAACTAAAGGCAGAATTAAATCCACAAGACAAAATGTACAATTCAACAAAGACCCGATGATAATGGATATAAAAAGGTTATTCGAAGCATTCTTTATTCACACTGTAAAATTGCTGTAATTGGCTTTACCTCCCCCTCATACGCCCCCTTTTCACCTTACATGTGTACCCTTATATAGTTGCGGTTTATTGACTGAACCCCACCCTTTACTCCCAATACTTGTCAGCAGGGGTCAGTGAGGAGTGACACAGTTCTGGGAAGTCGCGGCCTGTGTCGGCAATGACTACAGTCCATTCTGTCGATAGGAGCTGTTTACTCACTGGCAGCCAGTGTGGATTAATCCCAGTCTTCCAAAGAGAGAACGCCATCTTTTTTGCCCTGGTCAGATCAATAGGTAACATTCTCCGCAGCATAGCAGTCAATACTCAACACTTAAGGTGTCTGAGGGAACTAAGGAATGCCAATAATTGTTATTAATGCCCTGGATATTCTCAAGCACTACGTTTAGTGGTAATAGCAGTGTAACAAGCGGTTGGCCATACAATTCTTAAGATCCCCCCAGCAAAGTCTTTGCAGATTGTGAAACGTTGCATTTACATGGGGCTGAAGAATGTGTTAACCACATCACTGTCTTTCAACCTGTTATCATAGTAGCAACATTGATGGATGTGGATACAGGTACATGCATAGAAATTGTTTAATGTTTGTGCAGTAACAGCCCACGCCAGATACCATCAAATAAAAAAGAATTTCCCGAAGGGGCATATTATTCTTTATGCCTGATGTTGCTCTGTTGACATTTTAATGAATTGTTGAACATATTGCGTGTGTCAACGATATCAGGTGATATTGGGACCACATGCAGTGAAGTGGTTTTGCCTTGATTGTGCCATGTGATCATCCACGACGGAGATGAAAGAAATGACAGTTTTTAATGGCTTTTTCCCTGCCTGCTTCATCAAGAGCACAATAAAGGGCAAGACGATTCCCCCTGATTGCTGCAGCAACATAATTACACAGCCACTCGAACCTGTTCCATCACAAAGATGAGAGGATTCTCTTAAGACTCAAAAACACTTGTGCAGGAGCACACCCTGTGACCTTCCAACAGGATCCCAGACAAATAGTGTTTCACAGTATGGTGGAAGTGTTGTAAAACCTTCGATGTTACCTTCGACCTCTATTCACTGCAGATTGAAACACAAATTACTGGCTTCAACAAAGAATATAACTCCGAGATTGACTCGCCAGAAGTGTCTGCTTCAGAGTGAACCTCTGCTGACCTGCAGAGGATCTTTGAATCCCGTCCCATCACACCGTTTATTCAGTACAAAAGCACAAGGTTACAGTTCAATGGGTTTTATGGCTCTGCCTCTACAAGGTCTAAACACAAAATGCATGTCGTCAGGCCGTGGGCTGCTCTTGCCTACACAAGTACAGCCTGTTGGAGAGGGTCACAGCATAGGGGTGCTCAGAATTGCTTTTGTGAGTCAACTCATGCAGGCCAACTTCAGAAGGCATTCAAAGGGTACTTTATCAGTTGAAAGTGAAGGACGGTTAACTGAAAGCATGCCTCCTCTCTGCAAAGTTAGACCCAGATGTGGTGGGTTGAGGAGACGGACAGGGGGGGTGGAGGGAAGGCAGAGCTGCAGAGCTTCCAAATTCAATCAAGTGAAGGCCATCCCCAACAGGGTGAGAGGAGATGGAGGAGAAGGGGGGCGGGTGCAGGGGAGACTTAAGTTTCCACCGGGTCTACTCGGCGCTCCTAATGCAGCCTTGGATGTAATTGGCTCCCAGAAGGCTGTTCATTATCTGGGGTGAGTGAGGCAACAAAACAGAAAGGGGTGGAAAAGAGAAAGAAAATGCCTGGCTGCACTACGCTCTGCGCCTCGGTCCCAGTGCCATTATGGGGAGAGGAGTTAATTAAAAGCGCGGTTGGTGCCCACTGTTTTCCTCATCAATCTCACTCGTATCTCTTATTAGGTTTGTAATGACAGTGGAGCTTGTCCCTGTCTGTCACCATGATGCACTCTCTCAGCAGGGGGTTTATTGTGGGGCGAGGGGGTGGGGGGGGGTTGATGTTCTGGACAGACAGTACGTCATCAAATGTGGCAGCATTCAACACCTGATTCCCTACATGTTCCCTCTTACTTTTAATCTCAAGCCTCAGAGTGTCTGTGGGCGGGGAGGGTGGGGAAACAGGAGGCTTGAATCTTCAGCTAGTTCTGTTAAGGTGGAGGGGGTGACTGCCTCTCATCCCAGTCCTCGTCGAATTCCGAGGCCGTTTTGAATTTCCCTCACATTACAGGGCCCTTCCTGGGAAAGCTCTGATAAAAGTGATTGCCGACGCTGTCATTCACCAAGACTATTTCCAAATGTCAGCCCAGAGCCCCAGATTTGTCTCATTAAAGTTGGTGGACCCCTTTAAAGCCGTCTCTTCCCTACACTCCAAATCGGGGCACTCCAAATCATCTAGGTATACATAAAGGGTTACACTGAGGCAGAACATGAAGCAACAACAAAGGATCTGTGTGTGGCAGTTTTCTCTCCACGTAGGATTACAATCCAGCCAGTTGTTGCCCAACACTCGGGGAGGAATCGCAGCCCGAACCGCTTCCTTAATCCATTTTATCTTCTACCTGGTGGTGCCAGGTTTCGGCTTCAAACAAAGACATCAAGAAAATGTCACGGTGAAACACTGTGACGACACAAGCGCACCATTAAGGCAGTTTGTTCCACACTGGCTGTGACCTCTGAGGATTCACACGTTGCTTCAATAAAGTCAGACACGAGATCTGTCCACACAGTTGCGTGTCTCTTCATCTGTAACACATCAACTTCTCCAGAGATCCAAAGCATCAGCTACTTGTGGGATGGGGAGGGCTCATTTCTCTGCTGTGTCTCTTGCTATCTCTCTCTTTCATTGTGTATGTGTGTGTAAAGCTTAGAACAAAAGTCAAAATCCTCCTTCTGGTTCTATATTCTAGACGCTCTTCAGTTTGATTACCATGTGTCGCGCTCACTCTGCTTGCTGTTCCAGCTTGAACCTGGTTTAGATTTGACCTTTGCACTCTCACACAATGAGCAATAAGCATGAATGGGAGGGGCGATGACAAAAGGGCCAACAATGGAGAGCGTAGAACCATTTAGACCAGAGTTGAGGACATTGGTTTGTTTGGCCAAGGATGGTCATCCATCATAATTATAATTAGAAAGTGTCACCTCACCTTTCTGCCTGATCAGCGGCTGATTAAATATGCTCTAGCTGTACCAAGGAAATTGAATTGTGTGTGTGTGAGAAACCTACATAGGCTGCCAGGCACATCCACATTAATTATCCCCTAGTCTGACACCACTAATGAGCTGAGACTCGTCTGTGGTTGCTTATTTATTAACAAGGCTGAGCTTTGCGCAGCTCCCACAGCCAAGCTCATAAAATGTTCACATTGTAGCGTGATATGATAAAGATTTGTGCCTCGTCCGTGTCAATGAAATCCACATGCTAATAACATTGGTGTTTAGCTTACAAAAATTCTACTGGATTTTTCTAACAGGACACTGGTTTCTGTTTGGATAGAATGAAATAATTCTTACAGGAAACCGATAAGACTGGACATTGAGTGAACAAAATTCACTACATCCCAAATGTTGTAAAATGTCATCAATTGAATGTTCATTATTGGGAATATATTGGAATAATTCAATTCTTAACAAAAATCAACAGACCTAGAATGTCCAACGTCGTTTTAATCGTAGCTAGCAGGGCATGCTGGGGGAAGGAAGCCATTTTACTACTTTTTAAATGTTATAATGAAAAATACCACAATAATGTCACTTAGTGGATGGAATGCTAGCATTGTTTTTTGAAAGAAAAAGAACTGAAATCAAAGTAAAATATATCATGCCTGAAAAGCTTTCTTATAACAGAAATGTGTCGGTGTCAGAATGAAAAGTGTAATGGGTTCCATTGTTTTCACATCAACGATCAACTGTTAAAGTGTTATATTATCAAACACACATCGAAAAATAGTTCCCTTTATTTTTCCGTTCCCCAAAAAGGTTTTACAAAATCATAAGAATGCCACAGGCTGATGTTTTAATCAAATTCAATTTTACAATTAAAACAATGGTTACTAACCATCCCAAAAGATGGTTTACAGTAAACTAAAGAAACTCATAAAGAAGAGTAATCTTGAATACTAGCTGAGGATTCTCCAACACACACATTTCATATATGATGGACATATCGTGATCAGTTAAAAAGACGAAGTTGACGGCTGGATGAGGACACACAAACACACACGATGCCCCTTAACCTATAGAAGACATTTCTATGATCCCCACATACAGGACAGGAAATGTTCCACTTGAACATGAGAGGGAAACAATTGACATTAGTTGAATTCAGTACAGAGATATTTACATGTACAGAGAGAAGCTGGGCTCATTACAGCACTAGAGCAAGGTTAACAGGGTCAAAATAAGCTCAATTGCAAAAGATTGTCTCTGAAACAATTTACAGCGTGTGCGCGCGTGTGTGTGTGTGTGTGTGTGTGTGTGTGTGTGTGTGTTACATGTCTTATATCCGAGTGGTTCATGTCACAAGCTCCATTTGAGAAGTGCTTGAGGTTATGGAAGGGCACTTCCTGACAACACACATGCTTTTTGTCACGACACCATGGAACAAACACAAGACTACAACACGTTTTGAAAAGGGTGCCAGCCGACTGCAAAATGACAAATTGATCTCTTGATGGGGAGTTGAGAGAATAAATGACCCAACCACAGAACTCCAAACAGCTTTTCCAAATAAAAAGACTGGGGAATCGACGAGCCAGATCAGAGGAGCTGCTGACTAATGACCAACTAGAAGTCAAAATAGAATCTAGCGGTAAGAAAACAATCTGATTAGACAGTTATGACTTGAAGGCATGCAGTTTAAAGAAACCTATTGTGTAGCTACGCGGTGGATCAGAGGAGTGCCTAAAACCAGCCTCTCCTTACTCTCTACAACCCCCTCATGACAAAGCCTACAGCACATCTTGGTTTTCAGATTTCTGAGTGACAGAATTTACTTTTCTATCAAAAACTCCAAAAGCCACACATTTTTAACGGTCTAAAACCAAACTGAATCTCATATCAAAAAGTATTTATTTGTGATAATAAGCACTGCGTGGTTCTATCCAGGGGTAGCTGTCTGTGGGGCTTTAACGGAGGTGGGAGTTCTGTGACGCTCAGGCTCCTGCTGGCTTCCATGCCTTATACAAGCTCGCCCTCCGATGGTCTCAAGAGGAACTGCATGTGGCTTTGGGCCCGGCGATGAAGGGGATGGGATCCAAGCCTTGATAGTGGGACTGGTCCCCATGGGGGTTATGTGGGTACGTATGTGTTTGTGTGTTGGCATGGCTGTTCTAACGCAGGCTAACACTGAGTCTGTTAAGTCCGCGTGGTGCTGGGCTCCTTCTACCTCTACAGGCCAAAGCGGACCGGGGTGCGCTTGGGAGTCATGGGCTCCTCCTCTCTCCTTCCTGGGGTGCAGATCTTCACTGATCTACACAGAGAAAGAAAACAACGTTTGAAGGATTGGTTAGTTGATACTGCTAGGATGCCTCCTCTTTCTAGAGCGCCACTATAGAAGGCTGGAGGCTGTCCCCTCTGCTGGCCCCCGAGCTGATAGCCGTGGAAGTGAAGAGAATGGGAAAAGGCAGTTTGCCACGCACGCACGCGCGCACACACACACACACACACACACACACACACACACACACACACACACACACACACACACACACTAGACAATGCCACACGCCTCTGACAGCGCAATCTATCATCTTTAATTACACCAGCGCGACACCCTGACCTGTCCAGCATGGCCCCCTTGCTCCCCACCCCCCACCCACCCACACATCCACACCCGAATGTGCACTCGCACACTCCCTCACCCCCGCAATTACAACCATCAGGCCGTGACCCTGTCTCTGTGTCCAGTGCCTCATCCACCCAGCCCCGCAACGT
Source organism: Aplochiton taeniatus (assembly GCA_017639675.1). Lineage (NCBI taxonomy): Eukaryota > Metazoa > Chordata > Actinopteri > Galaxiiformes > Galaxiidae > Aplochiton > Aplochiton taeniatus. The sequence goes on from CM030173.1 coordinate 20,264,614, forward strand.
TCCCAGGTAAAGGTGAATTTCCTGGAATGTGAGTCTCTCCATCATCACCCTGACTCCCTGCCTAAAGTCCTGAAGGATTTGGACAGTGAGGAGTGACTCAAGGTGGATCCTGACTAACGTGGTGCTTTTCCCCCCTCCCTCCTGGAGGTGTGAGGGGGGGCCCAGAGGCCAGGTTGTTGGTCAGACGACCCACCCAGCTCCTTCCCTTCCTCCCCTTTAATCCCATTCTTATATCCCGCATTTCTAGGGGGCCTCATTTTTATATGCGCACCACACACAAGCCCATCAAAAGGCTAAGATAAAAATGGCTGATTAATTAACAATAAGTGTTTCATTTTTCCCCCTTCCTTCTTTCACCCATTTCTCTTTTGTGAAGCTTGAAGACGGGTGCAGAATTATATTTTTTTCCACCGTGATTTGAAAATGAACGGCGTCTCTCCCCTCTGCAGTGGACCAGTTTAAATTGCTGCAGTAATGGGGGTCAGCCAGGAGTCAATATTATGTCTTTTTGTCTCGTCTAGAGGGACCAGAGGTGAGAAAAGCTCATCATGAAGACGAAGAGAGGTGGTAGAGAGAGAGAGGTGGTAGAGAGAGAGAGAGAGAGAGAGAGAGAGAGAGAGAGAGAGCGAGAGCGAGAGCAAGGAAGGAAAAAAATGTCTCCTGTCTGCAGCGTCTCTGGAGTTTTAAATAAAGTTCCACCCAATAGGCTGCTTGACGAGGAAGTCATGCGTGACTGTCCGTGGTGGGGACAGTAGAAGAAGAGAAGGGGCTGTCTGATTGGTGGGCTACCTGACGCTGCTGACGTTGCTCTTCCTGTCCTGCTCCTCGCGGCGCGAGCGCAGCTGCTGCTCGGCCAGGGACATCTCCTCCTCCATGTTGGTGAGCTCCGCCTTGGCCCGCCGACGGTTCTCCTACGGGGGGAGAGGGGGATCAACACAAGCACAGCAAACAGGAGCAGCAGTTTACATTGAACAAGAAAGAGAGAGAGACAGAGACAGAGAAAGAAAGAACAAGTACAGAATGACTGGGACTCACCCCCCTGCTCTTGCCGGCATGTTTGATGCTGTAGAACATGGGGCCCAGCTCGGCCAGCCATTCCCCGTCCACGGCCGTCACACACTGCATGTACTCCTGCAGAAACAGACGTCCACACAGCGGTTAGAAACACAGGCCTGCCAGAGCACCACTACACACTGGATTAGGCCAAAGCAACGGAAACACACGCTGTCCTCTGCCCTGTGCATTGTTAAAGACCAGTGGAATAAGAAAGGGTGTGTGTAGGATGTGTGTGGGAGGCCTTACCTTGGTGGTCATGACCAGCTCATGGTAGGTGATGTAGTCGGGGGTGTAGCCCATGCCGAACAGAGAGCTGGTGGGGTGCAGGTGGCACGGCATGCCCGTCCTCACGTTCACGTACTCCCCGATGCCCTGGGAGAGAGCGACACACACACTCCTTAGTCCACCGCCACCACCAAAGATAATACTTTTGACTGTGTGTGTGTGTGTGTGTGTGTGTGTGTGTGTGTGTGTGTGTGTACCTTGAGCTTGGCGGCCTGGTGGAAGTAGGCAGCACAGATACACTTCCTGATGACGTCCCAGTCAGAGCCACAGGAGGCCAGGTTCATCCTCTGCTGCACCATGATGTCCTTCAGCTGGGAGCGCACCTCACGCACCTACACAGCGCGCGCGCACACACACACACACACACACACACACACACACACACACACACACACACACACACACACGTCAGCATGGGCCTTCAGGGAAACACGGAAAGTTCTCCAAGGAAGGACTGTGTCCGAAAAAGAGTAAATGTTGCTCAGGAAAAAGTCCCATTGAAACGGCATATGGAAAACTTAGAACATATTGAGGATCAGTTTGTTGTGTTTCAGAAGCCCTCATTAGACAAGGGGAGCAGAACAGGGACAGAGAGGGGTTAGGGCTAGTGGTTAGTATGGAGGGTGGGCCAGATCTTAAAGAGGGGTTAGGGGTTAGTATGGAGGGTGGGCCAGATCTTAGAGGGTTAAGGGCTAGTATGGAGGGTGGGCCAGATCTTAAAGAGGGGTTAGGGCTAGTGGTTAGTATGGAGGGTGGGCCAGATCTTAGAGGGGTTAGGGCTAGTGGTTAGTATGGAGGGTGGTCTGGACCTTAAAGAGGGGTTAGGGCTAGTGGTTAATATACAGGGTGGGCTGGACCTTGCGCATGGCCTTGGTGTGGATGAAGTGGTCGTTGCACCAGATGCTGGAGTAGTTGTTGTTCTTCCACTGCAGGTAGACGTTGAGATAGGTCAGGTGGTCGCTCTCCGGGACGGCAAACTTCTCCCTCACCTGGTCGCTCTCCTCCTCGCGGCCCTGAGGACGGAGGACCAATAATGACATCTACACGTCGGACTTCATTCAACTCCGTTGGATATCTTTGAGAATAAGCCACGGCCGTACTAGTGAACAGAACACCCCCGCAATATAACAGCGGTCCAATCATCTCTCTGGACCGCCGATGTCCTAAGGAGCTTCTGGCACAGTATTCTCTGTGGAGCGTACCTTAGGTCTGTAGAAGATGGCCGGCACAGAAAGCATGGAGACGATGATGAGGATGTCGGCGCTGCAGCCCATGTCACAGGACACTATCAGCATCTTGGACAGGGCCGGGTCCAGGGGGAACTCCACCATCAGGCGGCCGGTGGGCGTCAAGCCACCTGGAGAACAGGGGGACATTTTAAAGGTTACACACTTCCTGTGCACCAGGTCTTATCTATAAAAAAGGTGATCTCAAAAAATGTATCTGGAGGATGTGATTCAGGGGCACAATACATTGTGAACCCTTCACATCAATTAGCAGAGGATTAGCTGATGCCGGCTGTCGAGAGCAAGACTCAAAATGGACATTAGACTTTGTCAGCTTTGATTTCCATGATTACACGACGGTGTGTAAAGAGATTACAGGGAGAGATGGCAGTTTGGGCAGGTAAGCCTTAATCACTCTAATCTACTGTTAAGACAGATAGGGCGTGGGGGGGCATCTACAGACATCCATAAACCCCTCAAATCCCCCATGATTCAGTGGGAGATGAGGCAGAGCCAATCACACCACACTCAGACCAGCTCAATGTTCTGATGACGTCCATATGTGGAGCGGTACTACAAAGTCCTTACACCCTCTAGTCTGCACTCTGGTGTTGTCATGTCTAACCACCCACCCCCCCCACACCACCACCACCCATTTCTCCCACTAAGCACACAGCCACTGTGGTGTGGTGTGGAGCCCCAGACAGACAGAGGCCCTGAGCAGCCAGGGGCGTACCCGTGTTGTCCAGGGCCCCCAGGATCCACAGCTGGTACATGGAGTTGAGCATGTTGTCCTCGGGCGGCGGGTCCATGAAGTGGAAGAGCAGCAGGTCCTGGACACCCAGGGACTTGAGCAGCAGCACCACGTTGGCCAGGTTGGTCCTCTGGATCTCCGGGATGGTGGTGCTCAGCATCTCGTTCTTGTAGGCGCTCTGCGTGTAGAGCCTGGAACACGGCGCAGAGGAGGAGGCGTGAGATTACGCCTGGTTTGAATTTCAACACGCACCTGCACGCCCATCCCCATCCACCCGCCCGCCCATCCACCCACACACACACACACACACAGTGCCCTGGTATCTTTGGATGTAAAGGCTGATTGCATATGTTTGTCCATTCCTACAGGAGCTAGTCACTACGTCAGTAAACAATGGGATTTCTCACTGCTCTTCTACACTGTGTCCAGAATTCTTCTGTAGGTGGAAGCTCTTTCACTGGGGTTTTGCCAGCAGCTCTAGGGAGGACTCCTGCATGGGAATGTTTACCAAGGAACTGGAAACCTATGGGGGATAGCTTAGCGTGAGAGACTTCTATCTCAAGAAGCCTCGCGCTAAGCTATACCCCATAGGTTTATGGTTAGCATTCAAGCTAAACAGGAAAACCTAATGACTCAAGAACAGCCCATATGGACATAAAAATCTGGATGAGTTGGGACATCCAAACTAGCTAAACTATTTAGGGCAGCCTGCATTGCCTGCCTCTGAGAGATAGGTCTGAGTGAACAAAGCCATTCCCCACTATTTTGAGTCTATGGTTAATCCTTCTGAAGTGTTTACACTATTAGGAAATTAACTAAATGTGTGTGTGTGTGCTTGGCTGTGCGTTAAAGTTTGTGGGTTTCAGTTGTACTGTGTGGTGGATGCAGTCACAGCTCAGATGGGCTTTGAGCGGTGTGTCCACCAAACTAGGAGAATTCTCCAGCGATGCAGGAAAAGCAGGGACACACACACACACACACACACACACACACACACACAACTAAAGCTGTATTCCCAAATTGATTCTCCACAGATTTGTGTGTTTGAGTTACACTTAGCAGAAGGGGGTATAATCCTGAAGCATCGCAACATTCATATGCATTCCTGCTGATTTACAATGCAAAACAATCCTGTGTGCAATTGTGAGGTGTCTGTCTGTGTGTGTTTATGTATTTCTACTTTGTAGTAAATGTGAATGGCTGGGTCACGCCAGACCTAAGAGATGGCCTTTTGTGAGACAATCTGCCAATTTTGCCCGCTGTAAACAGACTTGAAGAGCATGACATCCTGTGGAGATTAGGATGTAGCCGCGTCTCCCCTCCCCTCCCCTCCCCTCCCCTCCCCTCCCCTCTCCTCTCCTCTCCTCTCCTCCCCTCTCCTCCCCTCTCCTCTCCTCTCCTCTCCTCTCCTCTCCTCTCCTTGAAAGCCCAGCACTAACCCTGAGAGAAGGGATCCAATGGGAAGTAGGATGAGACACACACTTCTCCATGCACAAAGGATTCTAGAAGTGTTCAATATTTCTCTATATGTCCTGAGGTAGACTTCAAAGAGGGAGGGAGTATACGTGCGTTCCCTCTGACATTATCTCCATCCTTCACTGGTGTGCTGTTAGACGACACAACAATGGAGGAATATTGCTTCCCCACTACTAGGGCAGCACCATATGGGAAATGCAAAGTAGTACAATTGCATTAAATGGATATCTAGACTGCAATAAGATCTGAAATTTTATAGATATTTGAATAAACAAAATAATTATTTTAAGGTATTGCAAAATTAATTTACTAAAGCAAGATTCAAAAACAGTGCATGCTTTTTAAAACTCACAAATAAAACTTGAGCTCAGTAGAATGTATTATGTACAAAAAAAAAAATACATTGTTGTTTTCTTCATGCCTCAGCAAGCTCCTTTCAAATTGAACCACAATTTGATAGGGATGCATTAGAGGGGATTGGTAGCACTCAAGAAAAGATACCGTTTGGGGTGCTGAAGGACGTTAGATGTGTTGCTATGGGCACTAACAGCAACTTTGACAGGTTCGACACAGTTCTCGATATTAGGACAAATCTTTCGGATCCAAACAAAAAAAAAGACGACAGCCACCCAAAGCACAGTTGTTTTTGGAAGAAGATACAGAGTGTGACGTCCGTTTGGCTTATGTCTCATCTAACACTATCGTTCCTGGTCACGCATCAGTCAATCACTACAAATGTTTAACAAGAAAGGGATCTGATTGGCGCACCCACTGTCCCAGGCATACTCCCTGTGCATGTGGAGAACCCTGTGGTGTCTTTCTAACAGGTTTGAGTGGTCATGAAAAAGTAACAAAGGAGCAACAGCCACGTCTGAGTTCTGAAATAGCATTGAGTTCCAACTTTCAAAAACATGCATTGTGCAATTCTACCTACTATTGTCACAGAGCCGGATTATCAGGTCTGTGTGTGTGTGTGTGTGTGTGTGTGTGTGTGTGTGTGTGTGTGTGTGTGTGTGTGCGCATTTGTAACCTGTAGCACTGTCCCGGGCCGGTACGTCCGGCTCTGCCAGCCCTCTGGTTGGCGTTGGCCTGGCTGATGGGGTAGACCTGCAGGGCGTCCATGCCGATGCGGGGGTTGAACACCTGGGAAACAACATTGACATGGACTGTAATTAGCTGTATAACTCACCATGCAGGCATGACACTACAGACGACACACCAAATTAGACAGAGCATGATTAATGGCGGGCTGACTATGAGGGAGAGAGAGGGGGGGTACCTTGAGTTTGCAGTAACCTGCGTCGACCACAAACATGATGCCGTCGACAGTCAGGGAGGTCTCTGCGATGTTGGTGGCAACGATACACTTCCTTACTCCGTCCGGGGCCTAGCAACCATGACAGCAAAATACCAACGCGGTTTGATTTATAAGGACAGACAAATACGTTGAAAAATATATTTTGTAAATCTATCATCAGTCTGTCAAAATTAATCATATTGTTAGTGGTGTTGAAATGTTGCCTTCTAGTGCAAGGACTGTGAGGAAGGGATAAAGGGAGGAACCTTCTGGAAAATCTTGGCTTGCAGGTCGGAGGGCAGCTGGGAGTAGATGGGCAGCACAGCGAGAGGAGGGGGACTGTCCAGGTCCTCCAGGCGCTCTATGATCTGGTCCGACGTCACCTGGAGGGACAATGGAGCCGGACGTCACCGTCATGAGATGGCCTCGTCACCAACGCGGCCCTCACAAAGCATTGGAACACATGGACCAAACCTCTGGGGAGGAATGACTAAGGGGCCTCACCTCGATGTCCTCCTGTCCAGGCATGAAGATGAGGATGTCTCCCCCCATGCCGCTGAGGTGGATCTGCAGCGCCTGCTTCACCGCTGCCTCCACGTAGTCCTCCTGGGGCGTCTACGCGGGACAACAAAACGTAGGTTTAACCAAGAACCATGTCCTGGGGAGGGAATACCTCGGGCATGGCCCCCTGTGCGAGAGCTTTGTTGAGCCACTGAACAGAGGCAGCACAGGCCTTTACCTTGCTGAACAAGATGTCCACCGGGAACGTCCGTCCGGGAATGTTGAAGATGGGAACGTTTCCGAAGAACGACGCAAACTTGTCTGAGTCCATGGTAGCGGACGTGACGATCAGCTTGAGGTCCGAGCGCCGGGACACCACCTAGTGAGGAGGAGGGGAGATGCAGAGTGAGCAGCCACGATGGAGAACCCACCACTAGATACAATCGTTCTCCTTACATGGCATTAAACCATCTTTCTCCTTACATGGCATTAAACCATCTATCTCCTTACATAGCATTAAACCATCTATCTCTTTACATGGCATTAAGCAATGCCCTCATACTGACAGCAAACACCCAGAAATAATCCCATGTCAGCGTCACCACTATCTGACAGACCAGGAGTATGGACCGACCTCTCGGAGCAGGCCGAACAGCACGTCCGTGTTGAGCGAGCGCTCGTGGGCCTCGTCCATGATGACGGCGCTGTAGTGGTCCAGGTCCGACTCCCTCAGAGACTCCCGCAGCAGGATCCCGTCCGTCATGTACTTGATCATGGTCTTCTCTGACGTGCAGTCCTCAAAACGGATAGCATAACCCACCTGCACAGACAAGAGAACTGCTGTTAGACACTATCAGAAGGCACTCATGCAGTGTGGTTGTTTTACACTATACACTTCAAACATTTATTTATAAGATGTCACGCTCAAAACTACAAAGATAATCTCAATGAATTTAATTGCACTGTACATTGCAGTGGACATTCCTTATGTTTCCACCAGGTGGCAGTCTAACACTATAAATGAATAAAGGACATTCTATTCCTCGAGGAGAAATCCAATGTCCACCCTTGGGTAAACAATAGTGACCAAATGACCCCTGTACACACTGCACAATGAGATAAGAAGGAAAAGTCCTGTTTTTCATGGCTGAAGTAATCTCAGTGCTACATACACGTCATCATTACAAAACTCACAATAGGCCTTTTCTGTTCTAAGTTTGAAAAGGGGAGGAATTTCAAGCTGGGTCAAACTGATGCGTGGTTAGGCATTGACCTGGACATCAGACTATCCACAATATAATGAATGGCTCTATGAATGGTTGACTAAAGGCCTTGTAACTCTAAGGTCAAAGTACTTTTAAAGATGACACTACATGGATTCTAAACTAAAACGTATGGTATTTTAAATAGCAAAAAAAAATTTGAAATATTTTCGAACACTGGTTCTGGGTCTGGAAAACTTTAATCGGCGAATAGATAGATCGAAGGACATGGCAGCACCATGTTTGGAGTGGCTGTCTCACCTCCTCTCCCAGGTTGCTGCCCAGCTCCTCGCTGACTCTCTTGGCCACGCTCATGGCGGCCACTCTGCGGGGCTGGGTGCAGCCCACCATGCCATAGCTGGTGTAGCCGTCCTCGTGGAGGTACTGGGTCAGCTGGGTGGTCTTCCCACTGCCCGTCTCCCCCACCACAATCACTATACTGTTGTCCCTGCAAAGGCAGAGAGACGGTGGGACAGAAAATACATTGTTGGTTGGAAATACCGCCTGTCTGTCTTTGTGGGTTGAAGAAAAATGTGAAAATATTGAAGCAGAATTTATATGTAAACCCAAAGAAAAGCCTGGAAACTGAGATGTAAATAAAAAATGCCTGCATCTCAAATCTCAACTTAATTCATATTTTACAAATGCTGATTGCCATTATGATCTATGGCCAGTGTCTTTTTAAGAGAGAGAGAGAACGGGGGACAGACTGGTATTCTGTACCTGATGATGTTGAGCAGCTGCTGCCTCACAGCGAAGATGGGCAGGTACTGCCTCTGCTCCAGCAAGGTCTTCTTCTTGGCAAACTCACTGTTGGCCTCACTCTTATCTTTCATGTGGTCTGCAAACTTCTGCTCGGTTCTGGAGAGGAGGACAAAGGTTTTTACCACCATTTTAGAATAACTCAATCGAGTCTTCTGTTCAAGCAGTAACCGAAGATTCCAAACGGATAGGTACACTGAATTCGTTCTGCTGCCTGTTGCTGCATGATTCCCCACCATAACAGAGTTCACCAAGTTACCTGTAGTCCACTTTGCCGTCTTCTCCCACCGGCTTGCCTTCCCCATCCTCAGTCTTCTTGATGCCCATGATGTCACCCAGCTTCGTCCCAGCCAGCTCCCAGTGCTTGTGCTGGGCCTGTTGGGAATTCACTTCTTTTTAGTTATGGGTAGAGTTATAACAACAGCTGAGGTTTGTCTGTAAGTCCTATCCATGCATAGCTTTATTTGAGGCTTAAGGGTGATTTAGTAAACCCGACCTTCTTCCGTTCCTTCTGCTCACGGTGCTTGCGGACCAGCTGGCTGCCCTTACGAGAGATGATGGCCATGTCTGACGTGGCATCTTTCACAGGAATAACTGGCTCGGGCTAGAAAAGACAAACAAACGCAGACATCAGCATCCCCAAGTTGCCCTTCACCTGAATGGTTTTGCCCAAACGCGTGCTGTGGAACTTGTACAGCGTCGATGTTTTTGCTGTGAGACGGTTACCTGCTTGGTGAAGACTATTCTGCCGTCGAGGAAGGGGGGCACCAGGTTGTGGACCAGCAGATGGACCTTGGCGGCATTGTCCTCCTCAAAGTCCTCGTCCACCTCCAGCCTCTGTACCACGCCGCTGGTCAGCATGCGGTTGGTTTCCCAGCGCTCGTTGTCCTGTTACAGGGGAACACGAGCCGTTACGCACGGGGGTGTGCGCACGTACACACGCGCACGAACGCACACACAAAGTAAGTGAAGTTACTAAGGCATGCCACGGTTACCTCGTTGATTTGCCGTTTCTGGGCAGAGATGCGCTTCTGCGTCTGCTTCTGCAGGATCTGCTCGCGCTTCTTCACGTAGTCCTCGGAGGTGGAGGTGAGAGCGTTGTGGAACTCGTCAGAGCCCTCGTCCATCATGTACCAGTCTCTGTCCGCTTGCTGCCAAAGCACAGGGGCGCGGTTAGAGAGAAAAGGGCCGGGTGTGAAAAGGCTGGGAAAGAACACGGCCATGGCCAGCTAACGCCACTCACCCTCTGGTCCTCCTCCCACTGCTGTTTCTCATCTTCGTTGTCAAAGGCGATGCCCTCCCCGCCATCCTCCTTTTTACCTGAGGTATGGCATCAGAAAAGGTTAAAGAAGGAAGGTCGGGCCAGTAAAGAGTATTTGAAGGATCAGTCAGAAGGGGGGCGTGTAGCTGTAGTACCTTTGCCACGGGACAGACGAGGGGTGGAGCCCAGGTGCTTCCTGTCATTGGCCCATTCATTGTACTTGTAGGAGGGGGTGGGGAGGGGCGTGTCATCAGGGTAACGCCCTCTGACTGACCTGGAAACAGAGCTAAACAAAGACGTCTTCCATGAGCGAAACCAAAATCAAGGGTCTTATGTTTTGTATATGTCGCCTATAAGCTTTAATCATGAACCTTTTCTGAAGCCTTTCATAAGAGTATTAAGGCTTCCTACATCTTTCTCAGCATAAAATGTAAGGAGTTATAAAAATCTTTAAAAGACCTAATTCTCAAATTAAATTTCTAAATACAGCATTTTTTGCAAGATAAATAAGCGGTATTCACAATAAAATGTGGTCAACCAAGTAAGTGTAAGGAAGAGCCATTTGAGACATGGCAAGCCCGACCATACTGGTCCAATACTTAAGCCACACACAGATCCAAATGTTCAAACTATCAGGGCGTAGATTTAATTTCTTCAGTTGGCAATCTTTTAAGGATCCCTAATCATAAAACTATAAATTTCTAAGGCAGAGAGAGAGAGAGAGAGAGAAAAACTAGGGGGGGATGAAGCCACCGGTACTTACTTCTCCCTTCTCTCACTATCTCGACCCGAGGAATGGCTACGCTCTGAGCGGTCTGATTCCCGGTGAGATGGAGCAGGGGATGGAGACTCCCAGTGGGAACGCCGGGAGCTGGCATAGCCGCTGTCATCCTCTTCCCAGTTGGAACGTGAGGGTGTGGTGGAATCTGCATGGTGAAAGGAAAAGAGTAAATATAGGAAAAAGCAAATACGGTCACACTGTCAGATTATTTTATGTCTTTGCACGATGACAAAAAATCTCTCAATGCTAAAACGTTTTTTGTACACCAAAGCTATATAAATTGATAAACCTAGCCATTCTATTAGTGGAAGACCTGCCTTAATAGCTCAGACTTGATCTACCTTTGAAACAACATACTTATCATTTACATAACCATATTGAATAAGTAACGCATAGGCTGTTGCACAATATGGGAAATGTGATGATAATATTAAGGCATGATTGACAGGACTGAAGTTTGGATTAAGATCTTTAAGATGTTGTGCACTTTATGCTAACGTCATGAGATATCCTCTGTTAATCTTAACAGCTAGGCATATCCAAAACAAGAGACAGGTAAGCTTATGTAAAGTCATACATATAATAACATTGTAGGATGAGTAAAGTCATGTGCAGATCTTAACACAGAAAATTTGTTACAGAAAACGTTTAGAATTATTCTTTTGACTTATTTAGAAATAAAGGAATAGCTTCAGTGCAAGTAGCGCAATAACCTTTGGGGCGCTCCTGCGGTGTGGAAGGTTCATCTCTCTTGCTGCCTCGACTAAGGCGATCAGACCAGCCATCTTTCTGGGAACGCTCGCTCCTCTCACTGCGGTCTCCACGCTCAGATCGGCTGCTGCTGCCACCACGGCTATGGCCACGCCCCCGCTCATCTGCATAACAACAAATTCATTAAACACACAATCTATGCGCGTGCAAACCCTAAGCAGGGATTGGTGCCAAGTAACCAACACTCACCTTTGTCACTTCGTCGGTCTCGTTCCTTCTCTCGGCTTCTGTCTCCATCTCTTTCTCGGTCCCTGTCTCTGTTCTTGTCCTCTTTGGATGAGGCATAGACTCCATGCTCACGCCTATCCTTCTCCCTCTGCTGGTGTTTGTGTCGGAATTCCTCGCTGACTCCTCCGGGGCTGGAGGGTGTCTCTGAACCAGTTACACGATATGTTCTGCTGTCGAAATCAGTAAACAGAAGTTTTATGGTACTAGTTCACCACATGGTGAAGGCTAGATAGATCTATAAGAAATACAATTTCATGATTTGGATTTCTTTTTGGTTAAATTCGGTAAAATTATTTCAATTTAAATACATATTAGCTGAACCAATTTTACTCATGTAAAAGGACACTTGTGTTAGTATTGTTCAGTTTAAAGTTTGATCCCTTATCGTTGACTACCAATTGCGAGCCTTATAGATATTTAGACGTGTTGGAAAATGGTTATGTACAATATTTGTCGACCAAATTAAAAGTTAATTATACTAAGTTAACAAAAACAAGATTGTCGTTTTAGTTCTTTAAGAACGATGTATAAAGTTTCAGTCTCACCAAATTGAGAAAAAAAAGATAATAGTTTTAGCCGACTAAATTAAAACTTGCAGGCTATAGGTTACATACCTTTCCTTCTTGCTCCCCTTGTTCTCATCATCTTCATCTTCTTCGTCGGATCCCGAGTCGCTTTTTCCCTCTTCCCAGTCCTTGTAGGAAGAAACCTTGGATTTCTTGTTTTTTCTGTCATCACTGTCTGCTTCTGCCTGCTCCTTGGTCTCACGCTCCTTCCTCTTTTGAGCTGCAAGCAAATCCAGGCCCAGGAGAGAGGTGCGCGGAGTGGGTGCCCGAAAAACATGAGGTTCAGCAGCTGCACTCTTCTTCTTCACAATCAAACCGCCAACTTGATCGGTGGAGTCACTGCCTTCGAGTCTATGCAGGGATACATCGTCTTCTTCTTCCATCTGAGAAACAAAGATGGTTACCAAAAAACACGATAAAACGATAATGTAATGAAATGTATTAGTCCTTGATTATTGCTAACATTCTCAGTGTAAGGTACCAGAGCCATCCTACTTTGCAATAAACAGTGTTGATAATATAGGTGAACAATAGGTAGCCGAAGTACACCGCTATTTGAATTGTTTCGCATTGTATAGGCTATAAAATAAAGCTAACCGTCTATACTTTGGCAATTGTTGGGTTCGTTGCTAGCTAGCTAACGTTTGCTTACATAGAACGCTAAATATCACGGCTAACGTTAAATCACAGATGACAAAACCGTAACACGAAAACCTGCCTTATGGGTTCCATTTCATATTGGCTAGCTAATATAATTATAAAATGTTTTGCTTTTATTTCAAAGCAAACCTATTTCCTTGCTGCTACCTAAAATAGCAATGCCGTTAACTATGTATAATAGACACACCGTACCGTGGCTGCACAGAAGAGCTCGTTAAGGCTAGCTAGTTAGCTAGAGATCGTCTTCAGTTGTGTCGACATGTACTTTCTTTCCGTCCCTACTCGAATGCATATAATTAATAACAGGTATCTGTCGAAAACGTTAACTACATTAACATTTGTTGTAGTCTAATTTAGTAAAAATTAAACTAATGCTTTCTTTCGTTGGAAAAACGTTTTTGTTTACGAACAAGTAGGCTGCCATTGCAATCCCATGATTACAAAAAGGCATTCAAAACTTTATTAACACGTCGTTGTTCTAGTTACACACGCTATGGTCTGGAAAGCGCTACGGGTTACTGCAAGTGTTCTATCTCTGTGGGAAAACACACGTTATTCTTTATTGCCAGTTTCAAGGAAATAATTATGTTCTTAGTCAAAGTTATACTTTTTGGGGTTGTTTTATGAAACAAATCATATGCTGCATCAGTTCTGTTTAGGGACTATCATAATGTTTGAGAACAATAGGCCTACTCTTCATTTTTATATTTAACAAAATGTGTTTCAATATAAAATAGTGCATATACTTTGTGTGTCTATATATATATGTAATATATACTCATTTATTTAAACACATAATATACATTTAATGGACTTGATTACATATGTGTATATGGAAACAATGTAATGTTATGTGTGATACACTGTACTTATTTTGTAGTCTATTTTCATTAAAAAAAGCCCTTAGCAAATCTTGGAAAAGCACTATACATTTAAAATGTATAGATACTAGGTTAAATAAAAGCAAATGACATACAGATATTTTAGGATGTTCAGCAAAGAATTTGAAAAATACCGATGACAGAAGTTTAATCAGAAATACACATTACCTCCGAAGCAATTTCATTTTATCTTGAGACACAAATGCATCAGACATTAAAATCATATTTTAACGTACAAGTTAGTGTCAGTGCTATTATAAGAAAAAAAATATCAAAATATCAATGGATTGGACTGAAATGGTTAAGTTTTTATATCTCCAATATGATCAGGTGTTTTCAGGAATAATATACATCACACCACACATTCTCTCAAGCACTTAAAATATGTTGTTATATAATGTAATGGCTGTGTAGTATTTTCCTTTAAAATCCCCAAAGTTATTACCCGCTTTTATAACAAGTGGATTAGTTGGTATAGGAATAGTTACTAGTTTGTATAAACTATTTATACTACATTGATGTTATTATGCTGTAATTGCCAGCTGAGTTACACCATAAGAAATAAATATTCAAGATATCTGTAAAAAAAAACGCGTTTGAGTAACCTTTAAATAATCAACGACACAAAAAAAACTGTAGAAGATAACATACATTGACATACCCCATTGCAAAATATTGCCGATCAGAAGGACAGTTTTCATTATAACTGAAAGAAAATAAACGGAATCAAAGTGAAGATGAGTAGCGAGTAAAAACAGTGTCTGCCTAGTAAAAACAGACATAATATTCCTACGATCTTCAAAATCTTGAACTGCAGTTGTTCTGGAGATGCATATGACACACAAAATGTCTGACACTGAGTAACAACAGATTGCATGTAAACTAAGTTGGCAGAGCACAGATAAAATGATTTACATCACACTTGCATATGAGAGAGTAACTCACTCACTACATGAACAAATATGACAAAAGGCTGAGTGACTATAACAAGACTTGTAGGTTTGACAGAAACAATGTAACTAAAAGGACAGACAGTGAGATGATGAGTCTCTGCCTCCCTGGTTGCCAGGTATGGTACTACATGAAAAAGGTGTGAGAAAAGAGTGTTTCATTCATTCCTTTTGATCCTCGGGGGAAGAAATTGCACAAGGGCTATCCTCTGACTTAATGTGCGTATTCTATGTGAGGAGGCTTTGGTCAGACAATTCATAGCCTCCAGACAGAAAGAATGAGATGAGCAAACAAAGGCAAAACTCAAGAGGACTTGTGCTCCAGCAAGTAGTAGCGATACATTAACCCCACAAGTGCAGCGGCAGCAGCAGGTATCAACCACATGGTCCACGAGCTGGTGTTAAGAAATGGAAAAAGCACACTGGCATTAGGCCAAGACACTAATGCAGAAACAACTACCTTAAAATACAATAACAGTTTGTCAAAATATTACATATTCTATCGTTTACCACTAACCTGGATTCTGATGAATTTGTTATATATATATCCTGAGGAAAAAAAGTTGTATATTTATTTACAGCACTTAGTAAAGGGAGTACCACTGTACACAGTACTGTCCAACAATGCACACGGAAATCTACCATTAATCTCTTACCGTAGACTTCTCTTTCTTTCTGTCATCCTGTTGGATTCACAGAAAATTGTGTTACTAAAACTGATGACTAGTATTCTACTGAGGTAAGCAATTAAACTTGTTTCAAAGTCTCTTTATTTTAATCTATAGTGTGAGCATGTGTAAGGTACCTCGTGAAGCTCTCCAAGGAAGTACTGATCGAGCATCTCTCTGGCGTCTGTGGAGTGTCCTACATCCTCAAAGCTTTCTGTTGCATCTGCACCAGCCTGCTCCAACAAAACCTCCTCGCCTCCTGGATGCTGGAAGGGGAAACAATTTATAGACCTCTTCTAGGGCATAAACTTTGTTGAATGTTGTTGATTTTACTGATGAAAAAACGAAGTAATGAAGAAAAACGTTTACGGTTTAATGATGCCATGGCAGCGTTGCACAACACTAGTGCCTATTGAACTCTTATAACGCTGACTTAAAAGTAGCAGACAGGCTAGCTAAGCACGTTCCACTGGCTTAGTCTAACAGTTAGTTACCAGAATTCAATAGTCAAAACATTTGAATGCGTTTAGTAAAAAAAAAACACAAGACATTTAAGCACTTGGCCAAATAAACACAGCTGCTAGCTAGCTAGCCAGTTGCACTACACACTACGGGTCTTGCATGATTAGCTACCTCTTCCAGGAAACTTGTGATGTCATACACTTTATCATGTATGATAAGCCATGTGTCCTTGCTCATGTTATGAGTTTTTATTTCTTCCAATGTGAAATATTTGACACCGCTCTCTTCTGATAAAATGTTACCCCCATTTTCGTTGTTCGCTGGAGCATCGTCTGCTTTCATGCTGTTGTCGTTCATTTCCTCACCCATCCTAGCAGCTAGGCTAACTTGAGCTAGCTAGCAAAAGTTAACTGTATCCAGAAACAATAACAATATTTACCGCTAGGTAAAATCTAGTGATAGAGCAGTGTTCAATGAGCTGGCAAGTTTTGTTATTGTAAATATGATCTGACTAACGTTTATAGTTTTTTGACGTAGTCTAGCCAGGCAGGTTCCTAAGACAGGCACGACAGTGAACTAGCTAGGTAGCTTCAACCCACCGGCACGGCATCACGTGTTAACGAGTAAAACCAATGAAACGTCCCAATTTAAAGTTGTAACCAATCATAATTGTTCTTCCGATGATCATGAGACGAAATTACATAAAGCTTGTCTCTTTCTGATCAAATATGCACTTTTACTGCGCATACATTTTCCTGGAGTAAAGGCCTTATACATTTTGGGGGGAAGCATGTCACATTTCATGATAAATTAATGTTATATAAATGAACATTTTATGTAAGAAGGAAAACCTTCAATTATGTAAATTTCAACCGGATGCAATAGTTAATCTAGATGCTCCCCTTTCTCTGCGTCCTTTGATAAGGAGTCAGTGGCACATGGACTGCCTTGATATGAAATAAAGTACACCGTATACGTCAGCACTCCTTACAGAAAGAGGATTTTGAAGAGTTTCTGTGTGAAAGTGACTTGGCCCGCTTGATAATGTAGCCTATACATTAATGCCATAAGGTCTGATAATGTAACATACATTCAAATAACTGGCAAGAGTGCTAAACTGTAAACAATCTTTTTTTTATGTAATTCAGAAAAGTTTACAGAGAACGTAATTGTTGTTAACACATTAAGCAAGTAAGAAAATAAAAAAACAACACATCATCAGGGGTACAGAAAGAGATTAAACAAAAATTTTAAATAAGCAGCAGATATTATAGCTTTTTGCAGCTTTCAAATTCTTTGATTGTCCAATTGTATCGTAGTAATGTTTGGACTCCTTGAGAAAGACCAAGAGCATGTTTTTTTTACCTGTGAATTGACACTTTTCAATATGATAATTTAAAATACTGTTTTAGCCCAAAACAGTAACAACTTTATAAGATAATAATGTTTTTCTTTTCAGCTGTCAACATCAAGGAATTCAAACAACACATGCTCCCATAAAAGAGAAAACTCAGTATAAACTTGTCAATAGTAAATCTACGGAAGTCTTCCCAAAATCTAAACTGTAAACAATCTCCACAAGAACCCTCACAGGAAAGAGTAGCATTGCTAACCAAACCTCCAAGAGCACAAACAAATGTGTCACACTCAGAAACATATCTGGAATCACATCACAGGCAAAATCAAATGTAAACAACATTTTTGAGAATTGTTCAAAGGTCCTCTGTTTGGTCACAATGACTATCTGAACAGCTAGACAGCTTATTAATGTAAAGTAGGTAAGGTAGATAAGATGAATGGCTGGATAAATGAATGTAATAAGAACCCATAATATATTAAATGTTCAAGGTGTTAATGGGTAGGCTGCATAACCCCATCACTGATACCAGTGAACACTAGATGGCACTACATCATCAAACTCATTTTACCTCTTCATTATACTTATAAGGTACTGTCAATGTTAATTATCCATATTGTTCAACTGACTGCAAAAAGTTGGCAAAAACAACAAATGAATCTATTCACTTGACTGGTTCAATTTATGCAACCTCGTTCATTATTTAGATTTACACTAATACATTCATCAAGAGATGCACCAGTGAAACCCTCCAGGGCGGGGACATCGAAGTCAGGGAGCAAAGTGGGAAGTGCAGTCACACATGGTGGGAGATACATTAAGCTGAAAAATTAAGAGAATCAAAAGAATAAACACCACACAACCACAACAGTTACTTTGTATTCTCTTATTTTGATATAGAACTTGAGAGAGTATTTTATCCATGAAAAGGTATTATTATTTAAATACACTGAAGTGTCTACAGTAATCTCCACATTTGACCTAAAGTCAAGCTTGTCTGATAACAGACCTCAAAACTTAATTCTCAATTGAATAGACTGCAATTCAAATAAAATAAATAATAGTGACTCCTGTGTAACAATCTGTGGTGGATTTCACAAGATTGTTGTGATGATTTTTATTTGTTGTTTATTGATATATTCATTCATTAAACTCTTAACAGTAGAGCACTCCAACCCAATAAGTTGGTTTTGAAACCGTACTATTATTTTTTTTTGTCTAATCTTGGAGATGTACAGATTATCCAAACACTTTAGTAATCATAACACATACTTTCTTTCACAGTACAAATAGGTTATTATACAACACCATTAAAGGGTAGATATATCAGTTGTCTGACTCTCTCTCTCTCTCTATTTCTATCTTTCATGTGTTCTTTTTGTCTCTACCTCTAAAACATGTTGTTCTT
The DNA here is from genome assembly GCA_017639675.1 of Aplochiton taeniatus. NCBI lineage: Eukaryota > Metazoa > Chordata > Actinopteri > Galaxiiformes > Galaxiidae > Aplochiton > Aplochiton taeniatus. Next base: position 20,283,226 of record CM030173.1, read on the forward strand.
TTACTTAATTAACCAACGTTGTGTAGCTTGAAATGAGAGCAACCATTGGTACTTAGATGATAACAGCCTATGGAATTAACAGCCCTTTGACTAATCTTTCATTATATTCCCATCGGTTAACTTTATCCAGAAATGTGGTGTAGCTAAAGCTATAATTATAATAATTTCCCAACTCGTTATTGCTACAATCATAAAGCTTTTAGCAACATTGATTGTTGATTCCAATGAGGTAACTATATAACATGTGGGTCATTTTTAAAACCCTGTCCAGGAAAAGTTCTTACAGTCACAGTTTAACCTCTAGGATAAGTTAAAAAGCTGACAGCAGGCAAGTAATGGGAGTTCCATTAAAACGGCTTTTTCCCCTCGCTCACCCGTGAAGCACTGACCACAAAGCCAATTAAAGTGCATGGATCCATTGTGATGCCAATGGGAAACCATTGTTGTGTGCAAGGGATGACACAGGGTTGGGTCATATTTTGACGTATTTTGAGGTAGTCAATGAAGCCATCAGACAGACACCCACCCCTCCCCATGGCTGAGTCAGGAGTCAGCTGTCAGTCCCATCAGCTGCCTCTCCTCAGGGAGAGCCAATGAAAGCACAACAGCTCCCAGCAGGCTCTGTGGCAGTTTCAGGCATATCTTTCTGAGCGGCCTGCAATACCCTTTTTTGTCTTTATCAGTCTAACAGGAATCATGGCTGTCAGGACCATAAAAAAATGTATCTATTATTTTGTTATGATTTTTTAAAATAAAGATTCCACTTAGAGGGTCCTGTTGGCTGCACAAAATAACACAGTAAAAATACATAACTGGAAGCTATAGCCATCAATAAACAAATAACGATGTGTTTATTAAGTATCAACTAGTTTAATGTGGATTATCATTAAATTATCCCTACCCCTTCGATTTCATTAAGCCAATTTCTGCTTTGGAAGAGCATGACAGATTGAGGTTCCTACAACATCATTAGAGAGAACAAACAGAGAGTAAAGTGCTACCTTCTGGTTGTGAACTGAGGTAAAAAGAGAGAAGCTAGGGTGGCAGCCACACATCTGCACCAATAAAGTAGACTACAGAATCAGATGACAAAAAAGGTTGATTTTAATGAGCCTATGGAAATTTATAGATTTTCCCGTACATTATTCATTATGCTTCTACTCAACTGACACATTTAACAAGCTGGTTTGAGGAATATCTCTCAATTCTTTGAATTCAATTAAGTTATTCCAAAGGCATAAAATACACTTTTGGGCACTAGCTGTATACTAGTTAACTAGTTAATAAGATCATTTTTGTCTTCCTGAATAAATGTTGAGGGCCAAATTTGGGCATCTCAGCTGTTGTTCAGATGTGAGGGAAGGGTCAGAGTGAAGGCCAGAGCACCAGACATAACATGTGCCTCTGAGACACTGAAATGTAGTGTTGTCTGTTCTCAGCCATCATAATACGAGTTTGCATGGTGTCCTTTTCCATACTGGGAGATAACACGTGTTTCCCTTGACCAATGGAAACATTTGTTTAGTTAAGACCGATATGCTCGTTTCCACCTTGCCAACAAATCAGAACTTACTATGTTGTTAGAGTGAACTCACTGAACACCTGAACATTTCCATGTGAAATGCTCACAGGTCAGTGGCGCACCAGATGACACCATCATAGGGAGTGACACCAAAATGACTGTCTATAAAAATTGTTTGCAGTGTTTCAGCAGAAATGTATAATTTTTCATAAAAAATATTACAGTATGGTTAATTATATAACCACAAGTTGCCGCCCTGAGCAACACCAACCCTAGTGACAGCAATGTCACAGCTATCCATCATATCTTTTCTTGATAATACAAAAAATCATAAGGCAATCGTCTAGGCTTGTGGTGGAACTAAAGGTTGTTATAGAGTAATATTTCCTCTGACTGTGTCATTGTCAAACAGACACGTGTGTTGTTCATATAGTTGGAAAGGCATTGATATACCCCACCACTCACGCAGAAGGCTGGTCATATTGTCTGGGCTGTGGGTAGAAATGTAAAATCAAGGTTCATCCACAATTTGGCAGATGGGGCTTGATCTCAGCATATTAATAGAATGCATTATGCTTTAGGGGAAAAACCACACTATCATAAAATTAACATAAAACAAAAAAGGGTGTTTATTTTTTAAGCTTGGCTTTTCCTATTAGGAATTGTTTTCTAACACCGGACTAATTAAGCATGTAAACAGCAGAGTGATTAAGGCAGCTATTGACTCTTCTTGCTGATAGACAGAACTATTTTAAAAAGCTGTGATTGAGTTGGTTGCAGTAGGGTTCTTTATTGAAAAAATGAAAGGCTCATTTTTGTGGTTTTAGTTTGTGCATTTAATTGTCCGGCAAAATTGTAAAGGAACTACTTGTTCTTTAAGATTTACATTTTAGTAGTCCTCGGTACTATTCCAGGGGGAGTAGCTAAGCGACTATATCTACTCGACTTTCAGAATGAGCACAAATTACATTATCCTTAACGAATAAATATCTTGAAATGTAGCCATTATGAGAAAGCCCCATCTCTATTTCCCTGACATGTACTCTACATGCCGTAATTAAAGGCAGAGGTGTCTGTTCTCACACTTTTTATTTACTCAATCTAAGAACAGCAGGCCTAAATTAGACAATCAACAATACTCCACGAGACAAAGCTAGGACTCAGTGTACTCAGCCAGGTGTGCTTACTTAGACTAAAAGAAAATGTGTTTGTCAACCACTCAGAGGTAGGACATTCTTTAGCATAGCGTCTACTAACAGGATGAAAACTAACGGGATATTATTGGAATTATAATCTTAAAATAAAAATGGGAGAAAACCGGTGACAGTTTCTTTGGAACGCACCGTCTTCGGGCATCGTCGTTTTTTTCAAAAAATAATACAGATGTATACAAGAGCACTCCTCTGCCTGCCTGAGCACTCGTGTGGCATTCCATAAAATAACTGAGACTTCCAACAAAGTGTGGTTGATCTGACAAGCCAGCAGCTCTTACAGGGCTGTCAGTACCTGGAACATCTTTATGACACTTGGGTCATATCAACATTCAGGCACACTGACAAGCCGGAGAGAGAAGACAACCAACGGCAACCTGTCTGACAATGCGGGAATTTAAGACGGAGTTTGCATGAGTTGTATAAACTCGGTAAATAGGGATTTTCTCTGCAATGTAGTATTTGACCCTGTTTATAAAAAGGATTATTAGTTCAAAGAAAAAGGTTTCAAGCAATGAGCAGAGAATGAAACCGAAACAACAGAGATCTATGTTATTGAAACTGTATGGCAAAATACAAAGGTTAACCTCAACACACAGGACATTGATTCATGCTTGGATGAGCTCTACAATTACCTTACTAGCGGAAAATGACTTAATAACCAAATAATAATATTGTTGTTCCAACAAATAGAGACTTGTAGCTATCTGCCTCCTCTCATCACATTCTAAAGTAGGGAGATTCCAATTATCAACGGCATAACGCTTTATTTCACAGAACATTCAGACATAATTAACATCAAAAGCAATCATAATTATTTATTAATGTCTTTTAAACAGGATAAAATTCTCATTTTAATATTTACAAGGTACTGATATTAACAACTGACAAAACAAAGTGCATTTCATGTGCTCAACACAATCTTAAATCTTTTCAATAGCTGGCTTGACAATATCCCATGCTTTACTGATTAGCAGCAACTGTACAGCATCACAACATCTAAAATAAGTTTAAAAAGTTGGTTAGCTTTGTCTTTCATGGTATTAGTTGATTAATTTGTTGATGCCAGGACCTATTCAGTATTTGTGCTTACATATTCCAACTTTACGATAGCCCAACAACATAGAGGTGAAAGAGGGCATGAGGGAACCATGTAATGATGTACATTAGGAGAGATGGCTAAACATAACAGTAGCCTTAACATCTTGAAATGGAGCAAAGTTCTGAGGATACCTGGCATATTAAAACGTAAGTCAAAGGCAGGGATTGGGTTATCGTCCACAAGCACCAACGTGGTGACCTTTCTATACGGTAGCTTCTTAATTACCTTTACCCCTGCATACTTTGGATGGCTGTGACTTAAAAGGTCAGTGGCTATATTCCCAGGTCTTTATCGCAGGCTACAGTATAAAATGTGGAAAGGGCAGATGTCCTCCGAGCATCAATGTGTCTGTAAACACTGCTGATGTTCACAAAAAATATCATGTGATGTATCAGCTTGTACATTTATCAAAATGCAGATAAAACACATTCAACATGTAAAATACTGTCCATGTAGAAATATAAACAAGGTGGTCAGAGACATTGTTAGGCACAAGTTCAATTCAGCTCGATAATTCCAATAACAACCTTTGGATGTACATGGTCCAATAAGAAACTAAAAACTAAAATGTGATTTAAGATCACTTTGCTGACAGTGCATGGAACCTTGAGTGACATGACATAGCCAATTGTAAAATAGAAATAACTAAAATAGAGAAAATTTGGTCTAAATAGTCATATTAAACAGTACTTACGAGCAGATTTATGTTTTGGTTGATAATTAAAATAAACAAAAACAGATGTGATGTGACAACTAAAAGAGGTTATTAAAGGTTATTAAAGCTTAAGAGCACTGCCATGTCCCCTGGTCAAACTATCTGCATTGTATCTAGTTGACAAGCAACAAGTGTTATTTTAAATGGAGTGGTGGACCTGCCTGCACTGTAGCCTTGCTGGAAAACCCTAACCAGAGGTAATGCATGGAAGACAGTCCTTTACCATACTTGTGGAAGCCATTAGAAGTGGGTCTCCTCAGCTAAGGTGAGAAGGGTGCAGGAGGAGGAGACAGTGGCCGATCGCACATGGATGCTGTTGTTATTGTCCCAGATTCCAGACACAAACTGAGACTGAGGGCTGGCAGCCAGGGCCTTGGCCAGACCGGGGCAGAGGGAGAGGGACAACCTCTGGAAAAGGAGGTGGAACTTCCTACGAAAGCTGCGGTTAATCCAGAAGTAGAAGATGCAGTTGAGGAAACCGTTGGACGTCGGCAACCACACCACTACAAACTCGACCCACTCTGGAACACTGTGTCCAGAGATGGCTGAGAGGAGACAAAAGACACACGTTAGACAGCAAGCGCACATTAGACAAGGGACATCAGAAACACATTACAGTGCGAGGGTCAAATCTCTGGGACCACATGTGCTGATTTGGTGGGATATCTGTAAAGGGAGTTTAATAAATACCAGTTTTTTGTTGGACAAAATTAAATGTTCTAGCATTCCATATTGCTAATGCACTGTTTTATTCTTGCTGTCTACAGTCATTTCCCAATACTCACCATTGTAGATCATAGCTACCATGCAAGGAGCCCAACAAATGTAGTAAACAGCCATCACTGGCACCAACACTCTTGAGGCTATGTCGCGTCTGCTGCGACGGATCAGGTCATGTTTGCGCAATTTCAATCTCTGTTTTTTTGCTGCACACCACAGTCTCAGATTTGCATAGGTCATGACAAGTGAACATGGAAAGAATATAAAGCATGTCAAAATCAGGGAGTAAGCAACGTTTGTAGAGTAGGCTGGGTTGCAGACCAAAGATGCAGTAGAAAAATGCACTTCAATGATACCATTGGGAAACGATATGGGAAGTAACAAAATAGGTGGGAAAGACCAGGCGAATGCAATCAGGAATAGCGTCCTTCTTCTTGTCATTAGAGATGAATACTTCAGCGGATAGAAGACTGCGATGTACCTTTCAAAACTTATTGTAGCCAGTGAGTACATGCAAGTCGAATAGACCGTTGCATTGCAAAAGGCCACAACATGACAAAGTGCGTCCGGGCCTTCTCTGTAATCTCTAACCAGACTCACGCAAAGATTCAGGGGCATGACAATCAGTCCGAACGCCGAATCTGCACCAGTGAGAGAAAGAAGAAAGTATCGAGAATTCCTTGACCAGCCTGACACAGATGAAGCAATAACCAGCAGAACTGCTATATTCCCTATGGTAATCATTACGCCTAATACTGATATTATTCCTATTTTGACAGGCCAGTGAGTAAGTTCTAGAAGTCTCTGAGGGTCCAAATTAGTTAAATTTGAGTCCCCAACCGTTGATAAATTGAGCGATGCATGCATTGTACTTCTTTGTCAAAAATGTTTGTGAATGGGCTTTGTCATTAAAAAAGCAACTACCGCTCAAGGACACAAATGTCAATGTGAATAATGAGTGGCTGTGACTGCACACCTGTGGTATATTGGTCACGTGGTCGTGGTACCTAATTTAAATTTGACCCGACATTGGATTATTTAGAAACAATTTGAGTTTGAATAAATTCACTTCTATTACAGTTTTAAAATAACATTTTAAATTGTATTCACATAACATTCGTTACAGAAGTATGTGATTCAATGTGTTTTGCTCCATATTAGGAACACCTTCGAGTAAACCTGTGGTAACATGCAGTGGCTGTTTCGAACTAATTTGGCGCCGAAAGTGAACGGGACAAAACCGAGGGGACATTTTCTTTTCCAATGTCTTTTTGTACTTGTGGAAAGATGTTCCCCCCTCTATCCAAGGAAGAAAATGACACCAAATGTACCGTGCATTACTGTCTTGGCACACATAGTCCCCACAGCGAGTTTCAACTTAATGCTGCAAAGAGTGCATGGTTTAGCAGGGGGGAACATTTTTCCCTATGTCTTTTTGCCATTGTGGGAAGATGTTCCCCCCTGTATCCAAGGAAGCAAAAGTCCAAATGACACAAAATTTACTGTGCATTACTATCTAGGCACACGGAGTCCCCACAGCGAGTTTCAACTTCATGCTGCAAAGAGTACATGGTTTAGCAGGGGGGAACATTTTTCCCTATGTCTTTTTGCCATTGTGGGAAGATGTTCCCCCCTGTATCCAAGGACGCAAAAGTCCAAATGACACAAAATTTACTGTGCATTACTATCTAGGCACACGGAGTCCCCACAGCGAGTTTCAACTTCATGCTGCAAAGAGTGCATGGTTTAGCAGGGGGGAACATTTTTCCCTATGTCTTTTTGCCATTGTGGGAAGATGTTCCCCCTGTATCCAAGGAAGCCAAAGTCCAAATGACACAAAATTTACTGTGCATTACTATCTAGGCACACGGAGTCCCCACAGCGAGTTTCAACTTCATGCTGCAAAGAGTGCATGGTTTAGCAGGAGGGAACATTTTTCCCTATGTCTTTTTGCCATTGTGGGAAGATGTTCCCCCCTGTATCCAAGGAAGCAAAAGTCCAAACGACACAAAATTTACTGTGCATTACTATCTAGGCACACGGAGTCCCCACAGCGAGTTTCAACTTCATGCTGCAAAGAGTGCATGGTTTAGCAGGGGGGAACATTTTTCCCTATGTCTTTTTGCCATTGTGGGAAGATGTTCCCCCCTGTATCCAAGGAAGAGAAATTCCAAATGACACACAATTTACTGTGCATTACCATCCAGGCGCACAGAGTCCCCACAGCAAATTTGAACTTCATACTGCAAAGAGTGCATGGTTTAGCAGGGGGGAAAATTTTTTCATGTGTCTTTTTGCCATTGTGGGAAGATGTTCCCCCCTTTATCCAAGGAAGTTTTTTTTTGGTTGTTGCAGTTTTCATCTTGACTGAGCAGAGGCATAGACAAGCCACAGGGGTTGTGTGAGAATATATGTCGGTTTATTTGACCTGCTGTAGAAGTACAACTGTACCACCTGTGGTTTTCCTTGAAGCAGTAGCAGCAGGGACAGCGCTGATGCAATGATGCAACACTGTATCTGTCCAGATAACCTATGTGTCTCTGAATTGAGAGCTGACGCAGAAAAGGTGTGAAGGGCACCGCATGTAAATCTCTGTGGTATTTCTTCTGGAGATTCGCATCGTGAAGTATGACTTCTTTAGGAATGTCTTTCCCTTGATATGACATACTGCAGGTGTTTTGATTGTAAATAATTGGTTGTGAGTTTTGTGTGGAGCATGATTGCTATTTGAAATGGTAAAGTTAGCAGAGGGAACTCATTCATTTTGTTTCATAGGTTGCACCCATGCAAATAATGTTCCATTCGTCTATTATTTGCCAAGTGAATCAGGCCGTTGAAGCAAGTAAGTAGTGTCATCAAGAATACATTAACACACCTGCTCAAGTGGGATTGAAAAGCAAACCGTAAATATATTGTGGTGCTGGGTCTCCCGGCCCCCTCCCCCTATTCTCTGAACCACTGGACCGACGGACACCTCATCGGACCAAAAAAGAGCCAGGACCATGGACAGCGCCGGGCTATTGAGGGCTTCAGGGCCTGCGACAGCTCTGGCGCCCGGCCCTGAAACCACACCAATTGAACACAGCTGGTGTCACTTGGACTGATGAGCTGACCAACTGTAAAAGTGAATGCAGTCCAGAAATGGCTGGACAACCTAAGTTTGTGCTGCAGAGAGAAGGCGATTCAGCCAACCACCGCCTAAAGACGAATAAGACGTGCTAGCTACGGACACTTAGAAGATCCCCCGACGCGTTGAGGGAGATTCGCGTAGTGAAGTGTTTTTGTTATTATTATTATTATTTTTTAGATTTCTGTATTGGGTTAAGACCATTGAGACTTTTGTTTTGATAAAAAACCCTTAGATTACCTTCAGATTACCTACTGCCTGCTTAGTAGCCTGAGTCCCCCTGTCTGGCATCACAATAAATACACACACACACACACACACAATATATATATATATATATATACATATATATATATATATATATATATATATATCATATTGTCCAAGCTCATATCGGCCAAGTTTGAGTCTATTAGGAAAGTGATAAACATTCACAATCTCATATGATCTTCTCTTTTAGCTGAAAGGATATGTTGCACCTTTTGTTATTCCAGAGTGGAGCCAATTTGTGCCTTTCCTGCAATCAGTCAACTCATCAATTTTCTATTTTAGGCAATGAGAGAAGAAGTAGGGCCGCTGCTTGTCCCTTTTTGCCATTGGTTGGGCTACCTGAAGCATTGAGATAAGTGTCATCCTCACTCCTCAGGGATTGTCTCTGCCAAAAGTGCTGTGTGATTCTGGTTTACATGTAATCCAGAGTGCAGTATTTATTGCTGATTAGTATGGGACCATATGCCAAGTTGTTGAACAAGTTAATTTCGGTCCAGGCAGAAAAGGCTAATGATGTACAATATGTTATCTTCAATTAAGCCCAAAGACAAAATATACTGCAGATCTAACATCCAGCAGTAATCTTTATGCAGCACTGTTGACTTATGAAAATATTTTTCTACTTATTAATAATGGGGGAAAGATGTATACATTGTATTGTTTTGTATTTTAATAATATGTAAGGATGTCTTTAGTAATGTATGTAATTATGAATATGTTCTGTGGAACTTGTAACAGCTAATGGGGATCTGAATAAAGCTACTTTATTATTATTATTATTTTTTACCCGATTGTCCCTTGACTTTCCATCGTTGGAACAAATTAAGATTAGTTTTTGATACTTCATTCATAGAGTCTTTGACTTATTTATTTAAGATTTAAAACATGGATTTTGAGTAATGAGTGGCTGTTGAGGGAGATTACACAGTATGGCTGTTTCCCAGCTAGCCAGTAAAACCTGTATATTTGTGAGTGTTTGACTCAGAAAACGCATACTCAAAACATCTATCTGATCCTGTGTGAGTGAGATAGAGAAAGATCAAATGTTTTACTTGTACATGACTGTGCAGTGTGGGGGTGGATTTCTCAACTGATGTTGATGGAGGTGGTCATCGATTGTGTGTGTGTGTGTGTGGGGGGGGGGGGGGGGTCACGAGTGGAGCGTGACACATGACAGATGCTGAGGGGAGATACTGCACATTATGGTTGCATCAAAGTGAAGAAGACGGGGATTGTGCTGTCCATTTAGCGTTGCATTAAGCTTAACCCAACTCTCTCAGGGCAGGCAAGCCCATCCTGACAGAGGGATAGAGGTCTCAGAGTCTTCTGCTTATACTGCTCGACAAGAACAGCACATGCACAGTACAACGCCCTTACACAAACTGATGAGCAAAGACAGAAAACAACGTATGGGCCCTTCATTAGTTGTCCATTCACATGCAAAACATCTTAGCGAGCCAAAGTTCCTGAATTGCAGTTATTTTTGAGGGTCTCATGCCTTAGTCTCTAGTGGTCAGATGCCTCTACCACAAAGAGGAGCATCTGGCACTATAGGAGCGTTGAGTGACTGAGTGTGGAAGGACAGCTCTTTCCAGCAGTGCAGAGATCAGCTCAGCTCACCCTCACTTGAATAACACTTTCAATGGACATTCTATTTTTAGAGGACGTCACAGACAACATAATTGCTTGCCTGATACATTGTAGTTGGACATAGGAGTTGTTTGTGGAGATCCTTATTGTACAAAGCCATATGTTCAAATAATATGTACTCCTTGAAGGAGCTTTGTAGAGAAAGAAATATAATATAAAGAATGAACGTCTATGGTTTATTTATTTTTTATTAGTTGATCATACATGTTTTGCACCTAGGCGTGACGCAGTTTCCTGTGCTAAGTAAGTTTGTATTGGCCCTTAAGAGAATGATTCCTGCATGATACCTTTGTTCCCTTAATGATAAATAGAGAATATTGCTCTGTAAAAATAACTGTACATTATTGATTCCTATTTTTTTGTGCTTAGTTCAAGTCCAGGGAGACTAATATGAACTCATTTCATTTTAATATATCATCTGTGGGAAGACTGTGGTGCACAAAACCAACTTGGCAGAATTGTGGAAACACAGACATTGTGGGCTAGGAGATATACTTTAATGATCAATTTACAAGGTCTGAATTCTAATCTCTGTCCATTCTCAGCTATTGGACTGAATGGCAGGTAAAAGTAGCAGTTTCCTTTCATGGCGTGGGTGATGTTTCAATGATGAACCAAACTAAGGCCTAACAGCATTCTCTCCTGGGTGAGTGGGGAGGGCAACTTCATATTGACCCAGTTATGCAATATTCTTATGTCACAGTGCCTTTGATTCTCACCCTCATACTGGAATGCCAATGCTAAGGTTGTAGAGTTTTAGCCTTTACATAACAGTCAGATACACCTCGCTCCCTTGAAAATAAGCTAAGCAAATGCCGTTCGATATTGAATTTCATTAAATGTCTCTCCGTTTCCACAGTTTTTCTGGCCCATAACATTTATTTTCTCTCGCCACCTCTCTGCCCTTGGGAGAAGCAAATGCTGGCCAGGCGCCCAGAGTCTCTCCCCTCTCTGCACTCTTTAGTGCTGCATCTTTGCAGGATACCTCTCCCTCCACAGACCATGTTGTCCGTGTGATGGAGGGATGGGGAGAGGGTATCGAGGGGAAGCGCAAATATGAAGAGAGTAAATGAAGTGGAGAAGCGAATTCACGGGGGAAATGTAGAAATAGGAAGATGGGAGGGAATGGAAAAGGAGAAAAGGTTTGCCCCTGGACAGCCTCAACAGTTTATCAACTAAGGAGGACGTACAACCGGTGACGGAAGCCTACAGCCTCTTCCATTTCCAAATCTATAGATACTAGATACAGTTGGTAAATAATCCATGCCGAATTAAATGGTGTGGCAGTGATAACAACCTGTTACCACTGAAGGGCCTCTTTTAATAAAATTGCATGGCCGATCATTAGAGGGCAGCCAACAGGGAAGAGAGCCAGCCCACATTATCTTACATCAAACATCAATCTCTTTTTCACATGAAAGAGAAGGGTTCCCTTGAAATGTGTAGGTTCACTATGCATAATGCATGATCCAGCATGCATCCAGTCCACACATTATTGGAGAGTTTCCAAAGCTTGCAGTAATTTAATGTGTTCTCTAGTGATGGAGTGTCACAGAAATATCATTCTGTATAGACCAAATTGTACTTCTTACTGGGACTTGCTCTGCTCTTCTCTTTGCTCAGTCCTGTAAAGCATTGTTGGTCAGGAGTTTAATACCAGTTGTCCGCGGGGCTTAAGGTTTCTTATTTCCTATGACATGGCACACATGAAATCAGCTACAATTTAGCTTTCAAGCCTAGTTAGCCAATCAGAGACATCTTAATGTTCACTTGGCTGATCTGATCTTTTCTGTGAAGGGCACTAATTAAAAAGCAGTCTCTCAGAGAGGCTGGCAGAGGGTACAGCTTCAGTGTGCACATGACTGGAGGCTAAGAAAGAGTTGAGAATAAAGCTTCCTGAGCCGTCGGAACACAAAAGCACCTTGTATGATACCTAATAATAGGTAATCCAACATCAACTGCTAGAGGGAATGGCAAAGCAGTCCGTTTGAATAGTTTAGTTCCTAAATTCCATGTGTAAATGTTCTGTGAAAAATGTTATCCGACCAACCCAAAACATATAACGTAAATCCGAGAGGCACTTATTCACGACGTTACTTTTCATTTCGTGACTATAGGACAACACAACCTTCATAACCTTCTTTCTTTTCTTTTGACAGGCAGCTAAAACATCTTCAATATTACACAATGGAAAATGTAATGAATGTGCCACTGGGAACTTCCTTGTTTTTTTTAATGTTGGTGTGAATTTTCTATAAAAAAAAGCAGCAGTTGCAGGATTGCAGTATTCCTTCGTATGTGTTTCATCACAGTGTGTTTATTGCTGGACCCGTTATTTGTTGTTAAACATCAAAACAGCTAAGATTGAACAATGTGAGCAAGAGGATACCAAAAGAATGTAATATGAGAACAAAACAAAATAATTGCGAAAATGTAATCCCTTATCTAGCCTTAGACAGTCATTTGGATCTATATTTTAGAGAGCTAGAATCCAATTTCCTAGTACACAGGCTGACAGGAGTACACAGGCTTCTTCATTTCATCACATTCTGTTTGTGTGTGTGTGTGTGTGTGTGTGTGTGTGTGTGTGTGTGTGTGTGTGTGTGTGTGTGTGTGTGTGTGTGTGTGAGATTCATACTTACTAGCCTGGCAAAAATCCCTATCAATGTTTTTCTACATCTTATCCGAATCCCTGTTGGCCATTTCCTGTGAAGCTGGGCTTTTACCAGATAAGATATCCATTTGGATATGCACGTTGTCGTACTGGTTACACTCTGTGTGATTCCATTTGAGCAACACACCATGTCATATTGAAGAGGGACCTACTCCAGTCAGCTTCTGAATGAGTCCGCTTCTGAAATGGTCATCTGTGTTTAGTTTGTGGTGTCTAATCCTAAGGGATTCTGTATGTCCACTGATCTGTAACTTGGCGAAGCTGTTGCCCTTTTAAATGTAATTAACTAGAGATGGCAATTACGCATCTTTTGGTCAATAGTACTGATTATAGCTCCAACCTAACCAATGGATGCAATGAGGGTAATTTCCATTAACACAGGGAGGTTTTACCTCTGGTACAACAATGGACTAAGCAACCTCTCCAACCTGTTTTCGTTGAACTGGTATCCCAGTTCCCATAGACATTATGTGGCGTTTGTCTTCCAATCTTTGTGAAAGCACTCTGTCATCTATAATGACAATTCCAGACAGCACATAAGTCCTGCTGTTCATTGCGCTTTCTTATACAGGATGAATAAACTTACATTGGGTTTATCCACCCATTAGAGGATGTGTAGCACAGTAACACGCAAAGAAACACACACACACACACACACACACACACACACACACACACACACACACACACACACACACACACACACACAAACAAACACAAAAAAACACAAACACACAATCATCTACCCGGTGGTTGAGTGGCTGTTTGAATAGTCTGTAAAGTACAAAGTGAGTCTCCCACACTTTGATTTATTTAATGTTCGGAGGACCAATCGTTGAGATAAAAAAGAAGCACAGTAATGTGCATGGCCACAACTTTTAATCTCCAGCCTTAGGAGGGCTGTCAAAGTCGATAATGAGCTACTATTAGGCGCTTCCACTTGGGGAGCATAGCACTGTGCCTTCACCGCAAAGAGAAAATTTGATTTCACCTGCCACAGATAAAATCCCGCCCCCCCCCCCAAACTGCTAAAGGAAAACATAATGGAAATGGTTAGACATTTTCCTGAATGAACAGTAAACTGTTCCCCTGGCATCTGAGAGAGAGAAGGGGTGGGGGGCTGAGGATCTAAACACTCAACAACAGATTGTGATAAAAACAACTTGAACTAGAATTCTATTTTCAGGGTGGCATGAAGAAAGAGGCACTTTATTTGCCTAATTACCTGATACATGCCCCGAGCAGTTGTCAGCGGGCTCACATTGGCTTTGTCAGACCAAAGCTATTTCAAATGCACATAACTTTTTCTTGCGGTGGTTCCAGGCATTGGCATTATTATATTGTCAGTGGTGGCACAATGGCGTAGTTAATTTGCACCTCATTAGTTATATCTCATTGCGATCCACCGCCAGACTTCCGTTGCAAGTGGAGGGCTTCAATTATGGCTCCCCGCAGCATATGGAGGGGCTACTAGGGGAAATGAGACCACTGACAACATCTTGCCAACCACATGGCAGCAGTCTGGGCCGCCATGTTTCAACTTTTTGTCCGCAAAATGAAGGCAAAGTCTAAAGAAAGGAGGAATTGTTAAGTAAATATAATTCAATACACCATTATTTTTTTATGTTCCCATCTTGGGTTTATACTTGATTAATGAATATAATTAGCAATTAAATCAAGTTGAATATGATTGCCGCAAATCAATAACATTGCACTGATTAGCACAACAGGTGCCATTTACATGTTGGTGTATTTTAACAGTCAGGGCCACCTCATCTTATTGCTTTTGTCAATCTAGAGAATGGATGGCTGTTGTGCTAACGCTATGCTACTCCTAACTAATTAACTAAGTATCACATTTCGAAAGGCAGGTTGTGCGTGTGTGTTTGTGATAAAGGGATTATTCTATTGCTTCATTACATTTGCACAGTGATGTGTTTGCAATTGGAATTCATTTATATTTAAGTGCTTCTCAAGTTGTCCTTTCTAATTATTCCTTCTTAATCTTAGCGGATACTGCAAAATACAGACAGATAATGATGCAAAAACATACACGGTCCACAGTGGTCCAGTGACAATGCTTGTGTAGATCTATTTTAGCCTTGGAAGGCAGCCAAATAAGGTGTTGCACTAGTGTCTTTATGTTTAAAGACAAAAATATTTCAGTCAGGACAACTTGCAATATATTTGACTGTTTTTGCGATGACATGGTAATGCATTGAAGGTTGGCAACTGCAGCTTTGAATATCTTTCCTGCCCAAGGTCATATTCAAGAACTCAGTGACTAACCATGGGTAGGGAGCGGATATCTGCAGATTCCCCCCTGACAGATATTGAGCAACAGACCAGAAGTAGCTGGAGGCTGGGGTGGAGGTGGGTCCACAGCAGCCAGAGCAAGCACATGCTGTGTATGCAGCAGTAAGCATTGGAGCAATTGTAGGAGCCAGTGTGGTGAGTGAACTCTGGTTTAAGAAGGCCGCACGAAACTAAGAAGCCTATGCGAGTGCTTGATTGGTGTGACGTGGATAATAGCTGCTGCCTGATTTTCCCGCCTGAACAAGCTCTGCCAAGGTGTCTCCTCATGGATCTGTCACTGCTTGATCTATAGATGTCCCTGCACCAGCCAAATATTTGTGTTTCCCCTGGTCACTGGGTGGCACCTCCACTGTTTATGCCTACTGTGTGAAACAAGACAATATATTCAATGTTTACAAAGACAGGAATGAAAATTAACCATGCAGTGCGAATCTTTTTGAACGTTTCCAGAAAATTACAAGTGAGTGACAAAAATGTATTCCAAGCCCGCTGGCCAAGTGGCTCTTGCTAATCAGTGCCAATAATGGTAAGTGTGCAACCAATCAGGGCACATTCAACACCCCACACGTGTCAATGTCCAATTGATTGTCAAGGTGGAATGAGAGAACAGTGTGTCTCTGAGGAGAAGTCCAAACCTGCCCTGTACGCTGCCATGTATGTACATACTGTCTCTGTGTCTCTCGCCTTTATCTCCTCCCTGTCTCCGTCTCTCACCTGTCTCTTTTTTCTCTCCACTAAAACTCTGTCGTTCCTCTCTCTCTCTCTCTCTCTCTCTCTCTCTCTCTCTCTCTCTCTCTCTCTCTCTCTCTCTCTCTCTCTCTCTCTCTCTCTCTCTCTCTCTCTCTCTCTCTCTTTATCTATCTATCTATCTCTCTTGAATCCCTACCTAATACCTGCACTATGTCTACACCTCTTCTTGTTCTGGCTTTGCCGCTGTTGAACCACAGTAAGTGGGAGCTAGTGCCTACACAGTAATCCCACAGGATTTCATCTCTCTCTATTGAGCTTACAATAGCCTTCCATGGTGTGTTCACATTCATATCCTCATCTCATATTGTGTGAGCGTTGCAGAGATATTGTCCAATAGATTGCATGATCCAGTTCGGAGAATTACTGACACACCATGTGAAGCTTTCTTGCATCTTGCATCTTGCATCTTGCAGACTGTTTATTGAATGGGAGTTAGTTTGCCCAAATTATTTCTATTTCTGTAATCTCAAGTACTCTCCGTTGACTATGTTTTAAGAATAATGTCAACAGCGGTATTCAGTAATGTGTCCTACGTGATTCATTCAACCTCCTAGTTGTAGTTTTCCCAGCAGGCATGCAGGAGCCTTTTAAGATTGTTCTGCTCCTGTTTGGTGTAACTGTTTGCAGAGGAACTCTGTGAGGGAGGTGGTGTGGGTGGAAGGTGAGTGAAGGAGCTCCGCTGAGTCAGGGCGGGTGCCAGAATGGCGGTAGGTGTTATTCTGTCTAACACACAGGGGATTCTGGGAAAACAATAGAACTGACAAGTTCAACGGAGGGGAAGGCCTGAGGCATAGTGTGAAGTTCTAAGCTGTGTGTGTGTGTGTGTGTGTGTGTGTGTGTGTGTGTGTGTGTGTGTGTGTGTGTGTGTGTACTCCATTTTGGTTCCCCCTTCTGTTACTTACCACTTAAGTCTTGAGAAGAGCCCCTGTAAACGAAAATATTAGTGGGTTGGCTGTAAGAATCGAAAGACTCCGGTTTTTGTGGATGTAGTGGATGTGAAAGCAACTGAGCCTGGTGCCAAACTACTCCTAAATTCTAAGGTATTGTTCTTAAAATTATCACATCGCATTAATTTAACTCTTTACCCGTGGCTAATCCATTTTTCTGTAAATTATGATTTTTTGGGGTAACTAAATAACTATCAAGGTAGCCTTATGTACTTGCATTTACAGATACACTGGAACTACCCACACTTCTTTGCAGTAACAAAACGTATTCAGTGTTGAAAAGCTTCTGGAGACAACAAAAACCGAGTGGGCACGTGATGTGTCTGTCAGTGGCGCTTCTGAAGATGGGAGGGGGGCAGTGGCCAGTGAGCTGGAAAGACACTGTGTGCGCCCATGTTCCCGTCCTGACCTGCTCTGCAGCGGTGCGTTTTGCGGATGGGATCAGCCGTTGGTTGGCTGAGCGGACGCCGCACCTCGGTGGGATGTGGACGGCAGCCCGCTACTCCGTGAGGTCGCTTCCTCTGACGTCCAGGCTAGGGGTTCACAACCGCACCCCGTCATCCCCCTCCCCCGCTCTTCTCTTTCAACACCTTCCCTTCTTGGTGCCTTTCCATCGGTTATCATTGCCAGTCTCCCAGTCCGGCCTCGGCCCGTCTCTGGGGCTCTCGCCGTGGCCACCATTTGACCCAACCCGGCTTCCCTGCTGCTCCTCTCACCCTGCCATCTCTGCTCTCATCACAAGGCCCTCTAACCGCCAACATATAATTGCTTGATAGTTCGTGAGAAAAACACCTCCAAAATCCTCCTTAGTCTCCATAGATGATAATGGTGGATTTGCTCGCCTGCCGGGGTTTCACTTTAAGACCCGTGAATCTCCGGTCTAATAAATGCTGACATCCTCTCTTATTTAGCATTAGTATTTCAGTGCCGTTGCCCTGAGCTAATAATGGCACCCATCACTCCTGTCACACACTCACATAATTATAAAGGGATGAATGCGTCCATGTTGGCAAACGGGGAGTCGGTGTGTATGCCTCTGGCTCCCTGCCGTTTGCCAAGGCCTTAGCAGGCTTTCTTTCATCCACACATCCACTCATTCCCCCGTCCGCTTTCCAATCGCATCCACGGTTGCGACATCAAAACTGCTACAGCCAAAGAGAATCGGAGATTAAAATGAAAAGTCACTGGTGTATAATTTAGTCAAATTCATTCTTCATGATATTTTCACAATCAGTTCACAGGAGTGACTTTTTCAAATGGTAAAAAAAAAAATATCCATCAAAGATATATCAAATAACTTTTGACAGAAGAGTCCTACCAAATTGTTCCGGATGAAAGCGACGTTGACATTCAGAAATCCTGCATCATCAAATAGAATACCATCTGTGGTTGAGAGAATGGACAGTGATTATATTAAAAAGATGTCCGTTACACATCCAAATAGGTCTCTTCCCATCCATAAGCTGCCCCTCTCCCCACTCTTTCCGGCAATAATAGCAGTCGGAGTGAGTCAATTGATTACTAGGGACGCAGAGGAGAACCATGTGTCTGTCGTTGATCAGGAAGGAATGGGTATTGTCAGGAAGTACGTCAATAGAACTATGGTAGATTTTGCCTTTATGGATTTATTGGTACCAATTTGTAGGACCACTGTTTGAATTAGGGCTAAATTAGTCACAGTGTGATCTTTTCTACACTATAAATGTATGAATCATAACTCATGAGATGGTTTCATTATACACGTACTCCATAAATGTAAACATCCTTGACTATAGGATCACCCAAATGTGACGTATTTGTATTTATGTCATTGAAGCAATGAGGGTTTGATTTAGAGAGAGACTGATAGCAGCACGCGAACACAAGCACTCTCTCACTCACAAGCAGACACAAGCACGCACCAGTGATTTATATAGCCTCACAACAAGTAATCCTTGGGGGGTAGTGTATGTCATATCCAGAGAGGTCATTTCCGAACAGACGGTAGCCCAAAGACCTCCTTCCAGACAGACTGACTTAATCATGGCTTTTCGAGACGGCAGGATACTTGCAAGTGCGCTGTCATGGGTTCCAGGAGGCAGGAGGCGTTATGCTAATTTGCATGTTTTACTTGATATTAAATTATTCGACAGAGCTCCCCAAAATGTTGTGATGCCACAGGCAATAAGCATTCTGTCAATGCAGCGTTTGTGTTCATGTTTGTGCGTGTGTGTGTGTGTGTGTGTGTGTGTGTGTGTGTGTGTGTGTGTGTATGTGGGTGTGTTGTCTGTCTTTGTGAATGTGTGCGCCAAATATGCATGCAAATGGTTGTATGTGATTTTGTTATGTACAACACCCCTCAGTCTATTCTCTTGCTGCAGAATCTTTTAAACTCCATGAGCTCAACGTCTACCTTCAGTGCTTATTGTCAATCAGCCAAATGTCACAGCCCTTCACACTCCAAAGAAAGTAATAGGAAAACTGAATAAGAGATATATTTCATATCAGCATTTTAACACGCCTTTGCCCCCCAGCTAAGCTAGAGTGTTACATTGTGAATATTTAAAATGCTTAGGGAAATCTATTAAGTCTAATGGTGAACAATAGGACTTGCAACGTGTTCAAAAACATACTGGATGAAATAAAACAGCACACAAAATTTCTGTTTCTGCTTTATTACTTATAACACTGTCCCAGAAACTAATTCAGTTAACATTCATTAAAAATGGATCATTGGTCATAGCGCTTCTCTGGCTGTGGAAACTACTTTGTACCAATGATTCGGATATAATAGGCGGAGGTGAAGGTGATGGATTAAGACCGTTTAGAACATTAACATTAAGAAGACATTTCAATGACTTTACAGGTTCAAGAACAATTATATTGTGGGAAAATCCTGCTTTGAGTTTCAATTTGAACTGACAATAACTCAAAAGTGAAAGCTCCATTTTAAAGGTCAAAGATGTACAGTACTGCGCTATATGCATTGCTTTGGGAATTTACCAAGACCATTGGGCATTTTTATAATTTTATATTTTATATTTCACATGTAGTCATCAGTATATCTATATTTATTCTTTGTTCCACTCCTATTCATACTCAAATGTTTGTGTGAAGTTCACTATTTATGTTACCCACCCCACACAGCAAATGGCTAAATGCATTGGGCTGGTAAGATGGTGTGACACATTATACGTTTTTTTCAGTTTCCATTGCACAATAAGAAGAAAAACTTCCTAGTGTAAATTAGGTCTTCGTGAGATTGAACATTTCTATTGTCAGCGCTGCTGAAAGGTTTTTTCTAATACCACTGTTATTCCGCAGTGAAAACTCCTGCTGAAAAAGTCTCCAACGGAGTCTGCCTTGAAAAACATTAACCTTTCATGCTGTTGTCTTCTGGTCTGGGCTGTTGCATAGAGATACCCCTAAGGGTCCAGCCAGTCTGTCCCTTACTCACACAATCAAAATGTAACAAATTACAATGACAAGTCGGACATGACATTTTATGGAAAAGTTACCCTCCAACAGCACCAGAGCGTTTCCATCTAACAGTCAGACCATAACTGAGACACCATTTGGGGAAGTTCTTCCATTGATGTTTTTTTGGTAAGCTCTTCTCTTTTTGGAGAGACAAAAATGAATTAAAATATCAAACCCTTCGTTCAAAAAGGCTTTTTATCAGTGCAAGAAAAAAGTAATAATTCGGAGGCAGCTTTTCTATACTAGAGTGAAGTGCTGGGTGCTTTGATTCTTTGTCCAGTCGATGCAGCATTGAACAACCCTTTGTTGCTTCGCTCTGGGCCGCCCTGACACCTTTCTCTTCTCTATGAGGACCAGACCTCTCTTCATCCGGTATCACATTTTAGAGTTAAGGCTTCCAATGTCCATATGTCTCCCAGTTCAGAGAGTGCCAGTGGAGATAAAGGAAATATCAGAGTAATTCAAAGTGACATAGATCAAGAGATAGTTTAGAGGCCTATGTGGTCAGTGAGAACAAGCCTGTTTGAACTAATTCGTTGAAGGTCTTTGAACAAATGCTAACACTTCTTTGCCTGCCACGCCAAACACCAAATCTAATGGAGACCAGTTTTGAGCAAACCAAACGTTCCCACTACAATGACGAGATAATTACTGGCTCAAACAGCGATGCAGAGTCCTGGCATCGGCCGCTCTATCATTTGAGATTGGATGCTTTACACTAAACGCATTCAACACAGCTTCCTCCCTGCAATGTTTGATGGCAGTCTGTAACAAAAGACATTTAGATTTAATGGCTGCTCATTTGGTATCTGTCACAGACTGCAGAGCCATGACATTAAAACTGCAGCGTGGCATCTATCACTGTGTTTGGACGCTGGAATCACAACAGACCGTCCTTCTGAAAACACCATTTTCCTGTCATGTTCCGGAGGTTTGTTTAGCTGTTGCTTGCACAAATCAATTTTTCAAAACCATATTGAAGAGCTGGTTCTTTTTAATGTTGGTGTTCTGTGAGACTCTAGTGACACCAAGTCTTTTTCTGTAGCCACTGTAAACGTGGTGTGGACATTAAACGGCTGATGTGGGAGCGCTGGCTGAGGCAGCGTTGCACTGAATTGAAGCAACATCATCACACCTGATACGTCATCACTTGCCTCACGATGCTCCATATAACAATGTAGTTCCACAGCTTTTTTTTTTATGAAGTATATTATTATGCATTGTGTGTTTACCGGTGATAAGACGCATCTATGTCAAGGTCAATGGGGGATGGAGTTTCCGTATGTGCATTGAATTGACTTGGTGTTCAGCGGGTGTGCTTATGTGTAGACAGTGACTAAAACTGGAGTCAATATCAACATTCCCAAGGCAAACAGTCTGGCTCCTGTCCTTTCGATTTTCTCAAGGAGACCAGCAGAATCCTGGCTAAGTAGATTCTCTGCCATTTCTTGCACATAGATAACTGTATTAGTGGCAATGAAGAGTGAGAGAGAGATGAGAGTGGTGTTAAAGAACGGGATAGTGTGACTGTGAGTAAAAGTAAGATGATCTTAGATGCCAGAACTCTTACTGAAACAGTGATGTTTCTAACGCATCTAAACACATGAATACTGTACATAAGGACAACCCTTCCGCGTTTCTGGTGTTCCTAAAGCTAAGACGCGACGTGCTCCCCACATTCACATAAACTACACCCTGTCTCACAAGGTAAGCTGACACCACACACATTATGCTGCCCAGCATTAACAAGAGTGCCCATTCACTGTGTACTCTGGTGCTGAGGTCTGCGTGCCCTCGAAAATAACTAGGTGCATTGATGTGTGTGTGCTGTTCTATCTGCCTGTGACGGTGAGTGTGACTCAGCTTCACCTGAGACTCCTCTCTGATTCATTAACGCTGTTTCCAAAGGACAAACCCGTCTTCAGCGTCCATATTTGACGACATGCATTTGATTGGCCAAGAGAGGGACATTGACGACGCTGATGGTTTTGATGAGAAGTTCAACCTGGTGTGTGGGGCAAAAATAGAAAACAGGATGTTAGGAGCTGGCGGACAATGATATATTTCCCATTACTCTTGTTGCCTGTCTGTGCGGCATGAATTATAATGTGCAATTATTTCAGCTGTCCTGACAGCACCGCGTAAATTCAGTGGCTATGTATGCATGAACACACACACACACACACACACACACACACGCACACACACACGCACGCACACACACACGCACACACACGCACACACACACACACACACACACACACACACACACACACACACACACACACACACACACACACACACACAACACAACACACCAACATATGCCCATACAGAGGCTATACAATGGTCAGCTTATAAAACAAATAAACAACCTAGATGTGTGTTTTTTGTGACTGGCCATATTACTGTATGTTTAGCAGAGATTGAGGCATCTGGCACCACTATTTACCGATAATGGAACGACAACCAAGCCATTAAGTCTCTGTATAGTCCAGCAGACGAGCTCCCCGGGGGAGTGGAAATTGGGCTGTCCCTGGAGATAGAGTTGACCTGCCAGCGATGCTGGCTGGTAAGGAAATTAAAACCTCGTCCAATCTGGACTGGCACACCTGGCAGAAGTTGATATGAGCCGTGTCATTCAGAAATGTCTCTTAATCACCATCTCACTGTGCTCATTGGCCAGCAGTCAACCCACCCGTCTCCCTTCACGGGACTCTCCCTCGCCCCTCACGCTCTCCTATCTCTCGCGCACATTAGAATCAGAGAACAAAGAGCCAGACACATACAGGTTTTATCAGAGACCTGTTTTGAAACAATGCAGCCCAGTGGAGAGTGCCGTGACTAATAGCCCATTAGGGCTCCTTTACAAATAGATACTTTGGGATTTCTGTTATGAAGGAGGGCTACAGAGCACAAGTAACTGAAGCTGCACATCTAACGTACCGCTGCATCAGCGAATGGGACCAGGCCAGGCATTTAATGGCATCCCTAGATTCACAGTAGCAACAGGAGGAGGCATTAGCATTACTCAAGTAACACAAATAAGAACAAGAGTTGCTAGACGTTGCCAGGGTCCCGCAGTGAGGCTTTAAGACGAGAAGGTGAGACTCCGGTGCAATTCTACTCCAGAGCGAAGTCAACTCGTCCCTATCTTAGAATGATGTTGTTATGAAGAAGTATAGCCTTTACCTTGAATTCCTCCCTCTTGTACCCTCTGCTGTCATTGTCCACTGAAGCTGTGTCTGAGATTGTTAAGCAGTCTTAAACCCTATCAGGTTCTCTGAAGGCTACACGGCTTCCAGGAAATAAATCATTGGAACTCTGCCTTCTGTTTAACTGAGTGACGTCTGACGTCTTGTTCCAGAACTTACCCCGTTGCACAGCTGAGGCCTTTGAGGACTTGCGTCCTTCACAATGCTCCTTGAAGGACATCGTGCCACTGGTAATGTGAGCACGGCCAATAAATGGACGTCCGCTGAGGCGACGGAAAACACACAATAACTGTGGTTATTCGTCATCAAGAGCTCAATGACCTATATTTTCTTGTCAAGCCATGGATTGAATGTTCCCATGGCTGATCCCCACCCACTATCTCTGCCTCGTGGTACAAGACCGTGATCGATGGCATTGATTGTCCACAGGACCATGGTGGTGCGTGTGGGGAGATCAGATTTTGGACTCAGTGTGCCTCTTCCTGCCTGTCTTCGTCATCGGTATCACTATCTCTCTGCCACCATGTCCACACGGACACGGATTAAATGTCACTTTTTCGTGGAGAAACGGACAAGCAATACCTGAAGAGGAGAACAGCTGCTTTAAGTCGTCTGTTAAAGGTCATCTATTGTTATTGGCACACATGAACTGGTTTTTTATCGTGTTGCAAAAATGTTGAAACATGACACGCATGTTATCATGACAGAGTAGGTGTTTCAATCTCTAAGCTGGAAAGCAAATGCATGGTAAGCCTTTAAGGTGGTCAGGAGCGGGAAGGCTTTCTGCGCTGTCAATCTCCAAGCACCTTGGTGCCTTGGGGAATATTCAGCACAGGGCAAGTCCCTGATTGGATCTCCCCCTGAGAGGCAGGAGCTAGCCTCCAGGTCGCCCGGCTTGGTGGAGGTAACCAGCCCCATAACAGCTGCTTTCGGCTCAGGAGCATTGTGATTGCTGTGGCCTGAGGACATGGTTTCTGATCCAGAGCCGTCCAGGTTCCTCTGGGGGCGCAGGGATGTCAATCCCTTCTACAGCCCAGTGCCCGGGACGACCTTAAAACACAGGTCGGCCTGGGACTTTTGTGAAAGGATTGGCAGGGCGTAAAGCCATTCTGTTACACAACACACACATCAAAGACACACATGCACACTGACTAATGGGTAGATTGGATTGTGTGAAGTCCAATCGACTCCTGAAAAAAACGACCATATTCTTGAGTTGCGGAATCATATTGGTAAATTAAGCCATGCCACAGACTGATTTCTTGAAACTGATAAAGTTACGTGTTAAAGAAGAATACACATTTTTTTAACCAATGTTCTGTATCTACTAGCATTAACAACAAGGAAAAATAGAATGATGAATGTGGAGATATGGTCCATGTTTAGCTCCATCAGACTGTTTATCCACTATTGAAACTATTAGACTCCAAACAACTGGTCATTCAGCTGGTCAATGGAAGGGTTGTTTGAAGGTTCCCTTTAGACAGAGACGGAACATTGAGATTGAATGAGCAACAACCTAAAGTAATGAAAAGAGCTATGTCTATGAGGTAAGCCTGTGTGTTGCATGGGAGCTGTATCGGTGTGTTTGTGTCGGTGTGATGTCTCTGTGCCGGGTCCCTTGTCTGACAGGTTGTCAAGGTTCAGGGGGGAGGTCAGCCCGAGATGGCGGCAGCCAGCTGGGGATAACATTAGCCCACTGTCAGAAGCATCACTGGAACTAAACAGCTGAAACCCTCAGTGAATAACAAAAGCAAAACAAAAGCTTTTCACTTTGGGAAGTTTGTCAAAGACTCTATAAATATAGTGGTAGTGGACGTATTGTCAGTGTCAGTAAAGGATTACTTTTAATTGCACCTTTGCAGCTTACATAGAAAAATCCATGCATTGGAAATGAGATTCATTTTTTTTTTCCAGAGGAAATTAAGATTAGTTGCCATGATATTATTCATAACCTCTGTTTTCTAACGATTGAAGCAAAGATAAGATGCTCCATAAATCAAAAGCACACAGTGGGAATAGCAGCGTGTTTCAGTCACAGGGTTTGGTGCTTTTGGATCTCTGTTTGCATTATCTCACTAATGGAGTCGGAATGATTCATGGCACTTTATATTACAACATACATTTTCTGCGGGACGTTGGAATAAAGTGTGGAAGTATACCAACAGTATTCGGACAGAGTAAGCAGACAGGATTACACCAAGGGTATTTGGGTTCCTATCCCAACGCTGCTTAGTTTTTCTCACTCTGTCTTAATGTTAACCTACACTTTCCCTACAATCAGCTCCGTCCTTTACTTTTCGGTTATTCCCGAGTGTTCATGCCATGCATAAAGCAGTGTGATTTGTATTCAGCTACCGAGGAGTAAGCCCTGCAGATGGCTAGCTAACACTTGCCCATGCGTCAACAATTACTCCATCTCGGCCCCCTCCCGTGATAGGTTTGACGTTTGGACATGTTTGACTGACACACAATCGCTACATCTGAGTTTGTCTGAGGGAATAGATTTTCTTCATCTTTTGGAATACATTCGCCTAAACGCCCTGAGGCATTGAACAGGAGAACAATGAATGAATGCTTCTTTGAACTTCTACAAGGATCAAATGTTTTACCTTTTGAGTTATTTTGTTATAGCCTGGATCTTTAAAAGAGATTCAGCACAACAGTTGGTTATTTCATTTACACCCTTTTTCTTGAAAATTGCTATTTTATCCCTTTGGAGTTTTCTATTTAGGCAGTCACTACATTGAAAAATGTGGAAAGACAACAATTACTTTCTATATGCAAGCTTGAAGAATGTGTGGTGTGTTCTGTTTATTGAAGTCAATGGAATAAATAAATAGAAATCTATTTTTAGATTAGAAGGAAACAATTTCTTTGGTTGTTTTCATGCACCGTATCCTGTCATCCTACTGGACCTGGCAAACCATCACTGAACAAAATTAACCCTATTTATCACCTAGTGAGACAGGAAAACCACTGGGAGGATTCTAAATGGGTTCCTCAATTTGATTACGCATTTACAATAAAGACTGAGAATAGGTTGCAACAGATTAGAGCCTTCCTAGGATGTATTTATCTGTGTCCCTGAAGTAAACACGCCTGTAGAAAATAGATTACCATCTAACTTTCCTCTCACTAGACTGGGTAAATTTAGATCAAGATACACTACTACAACATAGACTACTAGGTAAGGAAAACGGTCCAGAAAAGAAGATAAGACCACCAAGTACTTTATTCGTCTATTAGAACAAATTGAACTGCCGTTTGAATGGTGTGGGAGAGACTAACTAGTCATGTGTAGTCTATTAGCTAGTGTCTGCGGTATGCAAGTGTCTGTGACTGTCCATCATGCACCTCTTCCCCACCATCTTAAGGATTTGGATGAGCAATTCTGAACCTGATATCACTGTTATATCAAAATCTTGGTTTACTAGCCATGTCTCAGATTTAGATGTACACTCGGATGGTTTTAACATTTTCAGAGCAGATAGAATCAAAAGAGGTGGCGAAGTTGCAATGCTCAAAACTATTTAAACATATCTGTTAAAGTTTCCACCTCAGTCCCAGGTCAGTTTGAACTTTCAGTGATCGGTATAAATCTATGTCACGGTTTACCTCCTGTTTTTGTGGGTGTGTATCGTTTGCCTTACGCTAATTCTGTTGCTCTAACTAGTTTGTCAGAGTTGCTTACATCTTTAGTGAATTCCGAGGCTGTTATTATGTGGACTGTAACTTGGACTGGCAGTCTAATACTGCTGATGACTTTAAATATTTGTGTAATGGGTTAAATCTTACGCAATTGATCACAGAATCCACAGGGCGAAATATGGGGCATCTTAGTAAGACAAGTGCAAGTACAAGTCTTCTCTGTTAGATCTGATCCTCTCAAATAGGCCACATATACTTACATTCCTGTGTGTTCCCAAAAGTGATCACTGTCCACTAAAATGTCTATAAGAGATCTTTCAAGGAATGTGTGGCGCTGGCATTTTTACATGATTTGTATAACAGTGGTCTGGCATCTAAAACTCTCTTTCCAGACACGGAATTATTCCTTGAATGTTGCCTTACCATTTTTAATTAGTTTGAAAACAAACATGGCCCTTTAAAGACATTCAGAATTAAAAATAGAAGCAATCCTTGGTATACTTATGAAATAGATAAAAAAAATTGGCAGAAAAACAATCATCTTTTTGGCTAGATCTACTGTTGTGATGTGGACTGGCAAACGTTTAGACATCTTGGAAATGTGAACATACGTGGTGAAAAGGGCTAAATCTTAATTTTACTTGAACAATTTATCTGAATGTGGGAACAATTCAGCAAAACTCTGGAATGTGATTAAATCACTTAAAGGCAGTGTTTCATCATGTCTTCCTTGGCAGATAATGCTAGACTCCGGTCCTGTTACTGATAAAAATAAGTTATGATTGTGATTTTTGAGTTGTTATTTGTGATTTTTTTTAAACGTCATTATATAAAACCTGGCTCTCTTTTTGAAAAGGAAGAAATAGTGGGGCACAAATGGCACCAGGAGATACTGATGGCACTAGAGTAGAAAACGAGATATTCCCATTTAATTTCCATGGAAATAGTGTTTCCTTCAAATTTCGAAAATTTGATTGCTTGGATGTTCTACATACCTCATGCAACTCCAAGTGTATGAGAACTTGAAGCTCTATGGGTGCAGAACAATTAAACCCGTATCTGCTAAAACTTTCTGCCCTTTCATAGTCGAGCCACTGACACATTTATAATTTAACACTGCCTTGTGGTTTGACCCCTAAAATATGGTAATCAGATCCGGTTGCTCCTTTGAATAAAGGGGGGGGGTACAAGTGATTCAAATAATTGTAGGTAAAGAGCAGAGTAAGATCATGCTTTTCTTTTAAAAACAGAAGGACAATTGTAAAATCAACCCTCTTGTCAGTTATGGACTATGGTGATATTGTGTATATGCATGCAGCCCCAACTATTGGAATGTCCCTTGATGCAGTTTATCACAGAGCTTTGTGTTTTGTAACTGGCGATAGCTTTAGAACTCATCACTGGATACTGTGTAAGAAAGTAGGAGAGTCTTCTTTTAGTGATAGGAGAGAAAAACATTCTCTCTTTTTTGTTTACCATTTTACCTTACTTCCCTTTTAAAGCACAAATACAGTAATCATAGGACACACTCACAGGACTAGGGCTATATCCCCCTTAAAAGCCCAAAAGTGAAAACAGAACTTGAAAATTTAGCTTTCCGATTTTTTGATTTAGAAAATAAAGCGGTTTGTTGCGGTTGAACAATTAAATGAATGAAAAGAATGATTGGAGGATATGGTTAGTAGTAGATATCGTAGACATTTTCTTGTTTTGGTTGAAACTTTGTATATATCAATATTTTTGCTGAAAATATTTTTCAGTATTGGAAATATTGTTACACATTTTTATGATTTGCTTTTTTTAATAATCATTTATTTATTCATGTTAGTTTAGTTTTTGCGATTTAATATATCCTGCCTTAACAGCCCACTGCTGGAAAAGAGACCTAGTCTCAGTCGGTTACCGTTGTATAAATAAATAAAACAGTAATATCATTCAATGTATGCCTTTTGAATGACCCATCGACCCACAGCATTGAGGCATTGTTGAGTCCATTAGAATTTGAGTGGGTGCGGGTGCAAAACCATGTGAAGGGAGTACAGCACTATGCCCAACTAAAAGAGGTATTACAGACACTACAGGCTTGCAGTAATTGCCTTCTTTTTCTATGTGAAAGCTCCCTATCTAGTGATGCGGAGATAACCAGCCCCCACAGCCATCAGAGTTCACTGTTAAAGTCAGCTTCGTTTAGTTAATGGGGCTAATTATATGCCCTGGGACTCATCCCGTTGATTAAAAAATGAATACCTTGGACCCAGTGCATGTGGAGAAAACTAACCTTTCAAGCTCTTATCTGAAACCCCAACACTAATAAGTCTATCTCTGCTTCCCATGGGTTATTGCTGAGCTGGCATTTGGAAAGGTTGGTTTTGGGTAAGGTTAAAAGAGTGTTTTCAAAGATAAGCAACAGAGTGGTCCCAACTCCATAATTAAAAATGCCTCTACTTGCAAAATAGAATTCCACTGTAGAGGCAACATCATCGCCCAACAACCCTATTTTTATTAAATCTTTCATGAAAGTATTCTCAAAAATGTTTTAATTATATCCCGTGAAATAAAGATGGCGCATAATAATACTGCACATCAACATTGTCAGTAGGCCTAGATTTAAATGATCTACTATTTTTAGTTCTATCCATATGATCATGTATATCAAATGATTAATATATAACACCCATCAAATCTCCTAGGACATGCTAGGGGGGACTGACTACCTTTCTGATATTTCATTCTTAAGCAGGGGAGAAAGGGATCTTTTTAGTTGCTATTGAATAAAGACCCTACTACTATTCCTTACAAGGTTTATCATTTCTCTCCCATGACAACACCTTAGGGAGGAGGTGTTGAGGAGATCAGCCCAGTTAAGGCTTGGAAGACATCGTATTCAAGGTAGATGAGAGGTTATACTGCCGATTTACCACAGGGAGTGGCAACAGTTCAGTTACAATCACAAAAGAAAATACAGGGATATTATAATGCAGGAAGTGCCTGTATTGTTAAAATATGTGGTGCGTGAGCATAAAACTGATAGAGATGGAGCAAGAGCATGCGTCCGTGAGTGTTGGTTCCTGTGGATGTCCACATGTGTGTGTGTTGGTTCCTGTAGATGTGCACGTGTGTCTGTGTCTACGTGTGTGTGTGACAGTTTAATCTGACATTGTTTGGCAGACCTCCATTGTGGGTCTATTTGTCTCTACTAAAAGTGTCTGTGTCACAACCAGTCGTCAGGTCAGGAAGTATACTGATGTAACCCTATATCATCATGGGGCTGGCCCCCTGTGGAGCTCTCTGCTAACGGCCTGCACACCATTGTTTTGATCTTGGGATGATTCTTTTAACTTTGGCGCTGATGTGCGGCAGTGCAAAGAGATGTGGAAGGATAAAACCTTTTAGAAGACTAAGGGGACTGACTGTTGCTGATCCTCCTGTCGATCTTATTTCAGAGCGGAAGGTTAGGTGATGGGGTTTGATATTTGTTCCTGGGGAAAACGTAGAAACAATTCCTTCCTTGATAGAAACCAATCTTTATCCCTGCTTGTCCTGTGTCTTGGCGGGTAGCTGTTCTGTGTGTTTAGTCCAGGTGTGTTGTACATACACAGGCTAACACGTGAGCAGGGGATGGGTATGATATGAGGTGTATGTCTAACAATTTTGGAGACGGCAGTTGGAAGCTTTACAAAGGTGGATCCTCTCCTCTCAGGGGAAGGAGGCCACAGTTAATTACTCCAGAGCGCAGCTCAGCTTCCACCTCCTACCGTTCATGTCCTCATTAACACATCCCACCAAGCAATGACACTTCCCAGCACTGTAGCGGCATTTTTTTTTTTACACTGTTGTTCCGAAAAAAAAACGGAACCGAACTGTTCTGGTCTCTCCACACAATTGTTCCTTGCACAGAAGTGAACTTTACAGTATAGATCGGTGTGGAACTGCACTGCAGCAGGTGAATGCCACTAGCCAGTCCACAAACTCGTTCAGGCAGTCCCCCGCACTCATAACCATTCTAGCCTCATAGGCCTCGCGGAGAACCCAATAACCGCCCTTCCCACCCCCTAGAAGCGTTCATCCCCTAGCCAGCATTAAAATCCACCTGATCTACTGCGCTGACAGGGTGGTTTCACACTAACCAGCACCTTGTATCAGACCACAACGCTGTTGTTGACTTTATTGCCGCTGAGCGGAGTGCCCTCTAATTGTGGCTGTAAATCAAGGAGCAGGCTTTAAAGAGGGGGGTAGGGTGGGTGGGGTGGGGGGGTTGTTAGAACAAGTGTAGTCCCGCATAAGCCCAGATGAACAAACCCCCTCTGCCTCCTCATCCTTATTATGCCAGCAGCTCCCTACCTGCTGCCGTGGTACACACCAACACAGTGTGGCCTGGCTGGGCAGAGCCGCACAGCCGCGTGCACGCATGGAGTGGCTTTAAAAGGGGAAGTTCTCTTTATGCGTGTTGGGAGGACTATAAATAGCCATGGTTAGGAACAGTGTGTATTCTGCTAAAAGGAGCTTCTTCATCGAGCAAAGCCTCTGCCAGAGGCCGCATAGGTTCCCTGCCGCCCAGCTTCTCCAAATGTCTGGCTCTGAACACGCCAATCAAATACGCTTTGTTTTTCAGACAAAGCTTGGACAGACATTCCACTGTGCGGCCACCCAACCCTGCCTTCTCCCCGTCCTTGGGTCCATCAAAAAAAAGGTCTCCGTTGCCGCGCGAGTCGCCATGGTAACAGCCGTTACGCGCTGTTTTCTGAACGCACACTAGCCATGAAGTGAAAAAGATGAATTCAAGGGCAGTCCTCGTCCCTTTTTGTCTGGCGGACTTACGATCACTGACCAGGCCCTCCTGAGCAGTAGGGTATGCAGCATGAAACTCGAAAGCACCAGTCACACAGGAGGGGAAACATACAGGAGCACAGGTTCTCACCCTGCAGAGCTTCACATTTATTCCTCTATTCTCTATTCCGTTTCACTCTCCAGCAAACAGTGCAAGGGACGTGTTGAATGTACTGGATAGTTTCAAATAAACACAGAGGGTCTCTTTTGGAGTTTTGAAGAAATTAGCAGCAGTGGCCATGTGAGGCATTGTTAGGCAGATGAGTGTGCCAGAAAGTCATAGTTTTAAAACACTAGAGCTGGAAATACGTAGATATCTCTCCATCGCTCTATATTGACAGTACACCAGTGTGTGGCATCCCACATACATTATGCAGTGGTGCATCCACGAAAAAGGGCTATGAAATGGTGAAACGTAATGAAAAAAAGAGGAAGGATCAAAAGGCAATAGATACGAAATCTTTATTGTGTTTTCCACTTAAAAAGCATGGAAAAATAATAAAAGGTGTTGATGTCCACATTTCAATTGTTTTCACAAGCATAAAACGGCTGAAGGACTAACATGCAGTTAAATTGGGTTCATTGGCCAACATTTGAGTTCAAGAGCACACATACACTACATGAACAGAGGTTTGTGCAAAATGCAGGCTTGCATATCATACATACTCATAAAAAATTAATTTAGTGTACAACACGTTTTAACAACAGAAGTAAGCATGCAATAAAATCTGTTTTTATCAGAAAAACCATGTCATCAATTGCCATGAGATCAATAGGGGCCATGCAGCAGGGCACCATCGGCTGTTCTAACTGCTCGTTATACTGCATGACAACAATACTGTAGAACCAATGCATTTGACATCGCTTCATTCAAAAGTACTTGTATTCTATATATATTTCAAAGAAACCAAACCCGTGTCTGCATAAATAAAGAAGAGATTTGTGGTTTAAATGAAACATCATATTAATTATATGTATATATTGAGATATTATATATTAAGCCGTATAGTACTATCCCACTCTGTTACTGCCAACTCTCAGTGGTAGAATCCCATCATTTGACGAGGCAAACCATCAGGTTACAGTGTAAGCAAGATAATGGGGAAGTTGATCGCTTTGTTGTATAGAGAGTGACTCACGCCAT
Source organism: Aplochiton taeniatus (assembly GCA_017639675.1). Lineage (NCBI taxonomy): Eukaryota > Metazoa > Chordata > Actinopteri > Galaxiiformes > Galaxiidae > Aplochiton > Aplochiton taeniatus. Next base: position 20,316,526 of record CM030173.1, read on the forward strand.
TGAAACCTACCTTATTAAAGGTGAACAGAAGGCCCTTGCCTGAAGGCAAAAGAGCATGGTTATCCAGAAGTCAAACACGGGGGGGAGGGGGGGGGCATTAGAAGTCAAACTTTGAGAGAAGTGCTGATTCTCCTGCCTTTTAACTTTAAATATACAATCTCCCCTATGGAGGGGAAATACTGGCTGCTTTAGCTGGTATCAACATGCTTCCTTTATCTTCAAAACAGGGAAGAGAAACAGAAAACCACAATGGCTTTCTGAGGAAAGCACTTAGCTGTAGTTTTAACATACTGTCATTAGCCTAAAAGTGCAGAAAAGAAGGAGAAGATGAGAGCATATTTTCCAGGAAACCCACAGAGCCGGAGCTGGGTTTGCAGAGATATAAGCATTATGCAAAACAGATAAGAGCAATAAGAACAACACCATGCACATCTTGCCTTCTGCTCGCACGGTTCTCTGGCCGTCTCCTGTTATTGCAAACCAGTAATCCCCTGAATGAGATATCTAGAATATATGTGATAGCTAATACTGGCCCAACAAACCCAATGGCAGATATCTGAACAATAACAAACTATCGGCAAATACATATTTCAATAAACAAACACTGATTAAAAAAAAGGATGTTCAGTCCCGTGGCTTATTGGCAAACGTAGCTCATCTGTATCCCCGTCCTGCTCATGTCATACACTGTGTCGGCCCCCGTAGTCACATCAAAGTCCGTACATCTACATTCAGGTGACTGAGGGGAGCGCCTGCTGTGAGGCTGCTGTCTTGATTGGCGCCCGGCCCCGCCCAGCATGGGGCGCAAAGTGACAGACACATGTCTCGGCAACTGTTCTGTTCTTCAAAGGAGTTCAGAGTACAGGCCATGGAGGCTTTGGGGGGGCTTGGTACATTGGTGGCGCAGCCAATAGACAACACCGTATCTGGGGAAGGGAACCGAAGTATTGAAAGAGGAATCACACTCGGCTTTAAAATGCAAAATGGAGTTAAGTCATGTAAACAATGGGCAGAGAGGCAATGGTATGTGCAGGCGTCCGCATCTTGTTGTAGTAGTTGGTAACTTTTATTCAGTTGATTCAAATGATTCAGTTTATATCATTGACTTTAAAAACCAATGAGCTTTTAGAACAGTTGGATTTCAGCTTCATGGAACACTGCACAGGGAGGGCGAGCATCGAAACACATAATTGTTACATCATTCTATTAATAGATATGAATAATAATTTTCTAAGAGAAGGAGTGAGATGGCATTAAAAACACACTGAACCAAATCGCTGAATCTTTTGCTCGTTATTTTTCAAAGGTCTGTATACCGAACATTCAGTTGAAATGAATAACACTTGCATGAATGAATGCACATTGTAATTAATGACCAAATGGTCTATCCCGTTTTCTCATTTAAGACAGAACAGAAAACGACTGAGGGGAATAAGGTGAAGCCTACTTAGCCAAGTTCAGCAGCGAGATGAAATAGTGTAGCTTTAATCTGAGATACTGTCACAGGGATATTTATCAAGACGATAAAAGGGCGTTTTATGACCTGCTAATAATTTCACTGACAGAACGTCTTTTGTCAAGACTTTCAATAGGGTGAGGAAAAATGTGAGTCATGAAAAAGGCTTTGTCTGAATGAGCACATGGGCTTCTAGATTGGCAACTTAAAGATAATGCATCCCATACATTTTCACATTACTGCAATCTATTCTATTTTACACTCTTTGATTTATATTTATAAGCCTGTCAACATAATAACTAACTTCATCCAAAAGTACGGCATCTCATAATCATTACATACAAAGCTCACAATAATAGTTACAAAATAAAGGAAACGCAATATAACTCAGTTAAAGGCTATAATGCAGCAACTGCCCCGGTCGTGCCATGCTTCTTGTTTATAACATGAAGACAAACAAAGTTGCACACAAACATCTTCTCTTCAGCATTCAAGCGAAAATCCGGGTTTGATCTTGTGTTTTCATCGCCCCCCCCCCCCCCGCCCGCGGCCTTTGAGTTTGCCAGCCTCATCCCAAACTGTCAGCCGTGAGTAGTTTGAGACGCCGGCTAGGGAGAGGAGTGGACACAGCGGCGGAGAAGCATGTGGAGCACTGTGAGACAGGCGGCCTTGGACAATCTTGAAAGGCATAGAGAAGCAGCCATGGTGCTGCGGGGCCAGTGCCAGGGACAGTGGCGCACGGGGAGCTTGGGATCCTCCTTCATCAACGCGTGGAGGACTGGCGGCCATGCAGCCCCTCAAAGCGGCAGGACAGGAACCCAGGCTACAGCGCTCATGCTGCTGGGACAGCTAGAGGAACGGGGAACGACGCACAGCCATGGCAGTGGGGAAGGACAAGAACCGCACAAACTAAAACTATTCGTTGGCTTCGATTTCACGTTGGTGTGCAAACGCCTCACAATCAATTTGGGGGGAAGACAGGGAAACATAAGAACAGCAGTCGACAATCACATGTGGTGGTTCTCTAAAGCAGATATCCATTCTCTTCCAATCGCTCTCTGGGCTGGACTGGAGCCTGCCGGCTCCCTCCAGTGGAGGTGGCTTATTCTGCGGGGCTGTTGGCGATAGGCGTGGGGGTGGGGGAGTCCCTGATAGGGCACATTGGGGAGATGGCTTTGTGACTGTAGTACTCCACCACCTGCTTGGGCACCTCCGCCAGGACACACTTAGCCAGGGCAGCGGGCGACGCCTGTGGGAGACAGAGAGAGACACAGAGAGAGACAGAGAGATAGAGAGAGAGAGAGAGAGAGAGAGAGAGAGAGAGAGAGAGAGAGACGGAGACAGAGAGAGACAGAGGGTGACCGAGGATGACCGAGGGAGACAGAGAGGCATAGAACATTTCGCTTTAGTCCTTGTTACTGGACATAACAAGGACAAGGCCAGACCAGGCACAAGGTCTTGAAGGGGTTAAAGCAATCATTTCTCTCCGAGTGGCAGATGGAAATCCAATAAAAATCTGAGCAAATGGTTTCCTAATCAAACAAAGGAAGGCTTGTGTAATGGCCTGTTTGCTATTGTTTGGACAGTGGCCAAATTGAAAGCGGGTGTGTTGGCAAAAAGGGGGTGGGGAAGCAGAGTGGCAAACAACATCAAGCACTTTGGAATCCGATTGAGCCATGATTTTTCGTCATCTCTTTTTGAAAATAATGGTCTTCGTTCGCTGACTGGGCCGGAAAATTAGGCATTCTTTCGTCAAATCTTTGCAGCTCCTCCTATCCAGACTGCCCAGCTGGGCCAGTGGCAAGCAGGGCTTCAGACTACCATTTTACACTGATGGGTGGTGGCAGTGGCACAATAACTAGTGGTGGGGCATTTTATGCAAAACGTGTGGATACGCTTCATTATTCTTAATGTTTTGGGGCCAGCAATGATGACCTACGAACTGAGCGCTCTAGGTTGCAACTTTGGGAGGGAGAAGGCTGTCCCAGTATACTACACCCTGCAAGAGACAATGAGGGAAATACTGCCAGTGGGTAGCTCAACGGAGGATACTACATTATCAAACATAATCGGCCAACTGTTTGACCAATAACATCAACGAAAGTCAAGTGGTAGCCGTGCCACCAATTTCTTCTTCTTTTTTTTTTTGTGGCACTGGACAGATTTACGGTCGCAAATGCCACCAAATTGGTAGCAGTCTGGAGCCCTGGCAAGGCTTGCACAAAATGCCTGCCTGTTCCGTCAAACTCCAATTTCAGGAAATGTTACCGGCGGGACTTTGGAGGTCATACTGATTGATTTAATGACTGTGAGTCTCACTGTAAAGAGGGGAAAAAGGGGGGGGGGAGTCCTGAGAAGTTTAAAGACCTTGGATAACGCTTTTTGCGGGCTTGAAATCCATCAAATGAAAGAGAATTGGAGGGGATCAGGGGGAGAAAAAGGGGAGGCATACTGACCGTTTTGAAATCTCTAAAGGGCACAAACTGCACGATGTCTCTGAGGACCGGCTCTCCTTTGGGCGAGCGCAGGACGCCGTCGTCCCCGTCCAGGATCTGCATGTCGGTGAAGTCGGCGTTGCCCACCCCCACGATGATGATGGACAGCGGCTGGTAAGAGGCGCGCACGATGGCCTCGCGCGTGTCCGCCATGTCGGTCACCACGCCGTCCGTGAGGATCAACAGGATGTGGTAGCGCTGCAAAAGAAAAGAGTTTGCGACTTCCATGGGGTTGGCGTAGCCTACGCATTAGAATAAGGATGTCCAAGGGTTGATGTCCAGTAGCTACTCTCCCTTTAGAATCGGTGAGGGCAAAGATTCCTGTGTCTACCGAAATCCAGTCCCATCCCTAATGTGGAGTCTGAACGACGTCGTGCTGGTCTGACTAAGTTCCCATGAGTGTTGCATTGTGATGTGGTGGATTGTGCTCTGTCTGCAGTTCTAAGTCATGTCCTGAATTCTTCAGCTCATTATTCCCTGGAGCTTGTTTGCTGGTGGGGGGGAAAGACTAAGTGAGAAAAGATTGAATAATAAATGAAGATCAGCGCAAGGACAAGCGGAGTGAGAAAAGGCAAGTATCGAGTAGGAGTGTTTAAAATGTAATGATCATACAGCCGTGGGGAAATGAAGGTAGGAACCAAATAACCAGAAGGGCAATAAGGCTGTTTATTGTCTAATTCTAGTCTCCAGAGGAGCTCTCTAAATAAACCATTCCCCAGGATAACACATTTCATCGATTCACCAGATAACTTGATATACTGTGTTGTGTCTCATTTATTGTCTCTGGACCTGTGTGTGTGTGTGTGTGTGTGTGTGTGTGTGTGTGTGTGTGTTTGTGTGAATCATTAGCAAGCTAAACCCGAGGCCAGGGATCTCTCTGTGGGAGGCCCAGTAGGGTTCTGTAGGTTTGGCCACATCCACATCTGCCCACCCCTGTGTTGGAGAGACACTCACGGAGGCGTCTTTGATGGTCTCCTCCCCCGCCGACAACTTGGCTATCCTGCTGATGATGGGCGACACGTTGGTGGGGCCGTACAGCTGGATCTTAGGGAGACAGTTCTGGTAGGCCTCCACCACCCCCTGGATCTCTAGATGGAGATGACACAAATTACACACAGAGAAACACACCTTGAAAGCGTCACGGTGAGCAGGGACATGTAAAAGCCTCTTTCAGGGACTTTGAATTTGAAAGCTCTCCATTAGAGGTGGCTTTTGAGAGGCTAAAAGCACTTTGTGGTTTCACATTACCTTGCCCTTCTCGCTAACAGTGGGAGAGATTCATGGTAGAGCAACAAGGCTGCACGCTAACATTCTAAAAAGGGAAGGCTGGTCCCTCTTACCTTCACATTCATCGTCCTCTGGGTTGAAATTGATGGCGAAGTCATGAGACACCTGTAGGTAGAGGACATTCATGGTTGTGAGACTCACTGGCCCACTTTAAGGCCAGTGGAGACAAAACAATTGCTCACTCCTCTTGATGATTTGGATTCAATCGGGAGAGAGTCCAGAAAATCCACAAGCTTTCTTTTTTTCTGTCAGATTCTGAATGACTAGCCATGCCTAAACTCTGAATACATCAAATATGATGAGCCCACTAGAGAAGGACTATCTCATATTTTACCCTTCATACTTTCCCTTTCCAATCATAACCAGTCTGTCAAGCCTAGATCATTAAACTTCCAGTAGGGAAAATAATAAATAGCTGCAACACAGAAACAGCCGCATGCCTTTCAATTTTCCATTAATTCACTAGGCATTTAATGCAAGGTAGTTGAAGGCTTTCTGTTTATGTGTGTGGGTCTGTGTGTGTGTGTGTGTGTGTGTGTGTGTGTGTGTGTGTGTGTGTGTGTGTCTGAACTGAGTGTCTGTGCAAGAGCGTATCCATACACATAAGGTGTACATTAATTTGTGTGTTAGCGTGTGTGTGCATGTTTCTATAGTATGTGTGTGAATGTAGATGTTCCCTTCGCATCTCCCAAGGGTCTCCCTCAAAATCGCTGGCAGCTCTCAGTTCTCTGGGTCTAGTCTGCTCTAAGCAAACCTTCCTCTTGCATTCATGAAATCCAGCGACAGCTGGTCATCAACACCATCAGCACTTTGTGCCTTGCCGCCTGCCATTATCCCCTCACAACGTGTTGTTTTCTTAACTGTGGACAGGTTGGTATTTCCGCAGAAGGGACTTGTGAATTAAAATCAACTCAATTATGATTTTGTGCAAGATTTTGACAGTGTGACGAACAGTGTCGGAAAGTAGGTCACGGCAATCATCTTGTTCAATAAGTAAGTGTTCCCAAGGCACAGGCAAACAGCCGATATGAACACATGAAGGAATGTACTAGAGAGATGAGGGAATGGTCACAGGGAAGGATTGAGAGAGGAAGGGGGGAGGGGCGAGGGAGCTGGTGGAAGAAAGGAAAGCAAATAACTGAAAAATGAAAACAACAAACCAGAACTTACCTCATAATTGGGTGGAATTCTGGCACCGAATCCCAAGGCAGAAAATCGTTTGTCACTGAAATAAAGAACAAATCATTTTTAATTAAGGACAATTGTGACAATGCTCAATTGGAAATTAGGATTGCGGAAAGCTTTAGGGAACATGTGTTGTCATCTTAAAGCAGGACCAACTCCTCTGCCTCTTTGCATTAAGAGTTGCAATCCGGAATCCACATCCCTGCAGCCAGCCAGTCCTACATCTCCCCCATTCCTAATAAATGTGCTGTCACCGTTGGTGTATTGTGCACATTATTATCCATATTGATAGGCTAATATTACTGCAACGTGCCCTGAGGGCTTCTTCCTCTCAAAATGGGGTCAGGGGCTGTACAGCTCTGGTAAGATGAAAGGAGCCACAGTGGGGGGAGGCAGAGAGACAAGCTACAGAGGACAGTCACAGGAAATGCCTGCTGGGTGATCCTGCCAGGCAGCACACATCTGATCACACTGCCTCAGTGGGCCCATTCCCTCCACCGAGCACCTTGGTTCCGAGCGGAGCCTGTTGTATCTAGGCGCCATTATAGGAGTGGGCGCCGAAAAAACAATAAGCCCGTCAATGGTGTGAGGTATGTGATTAGTGGACTGTTTGAATTCTACCCCTCGGCGCAACGTGACGTGAGTTTGTTTATCCTGGATCTGTGGCATGCTACTGGCTTGTTTCTGTCACTTTGGCGTTTCCTTGCCTGCAGACACATATCTGCATCTTTGATGCTGCCATGACAGAGAGAAGAAACTAATTGCCAAGCACCCTGCTATCTGAAATAACATCTCCATAATAGCTTGGCACCGAGACGTCAACATTTGAATTTAGCTGTTTCGTTTATTGAATGTGGAAAGGGAAAAGGGCTTAGGGAGATGACAGAGGCGCACAGTAACACAGTTCAAGAAGTAATCAGCATTAAATTGAAGATTGCCTTTAAGCTCACTCAGTAACTTAAAGCTTTGCCTTTCTTTCAAACTTTTAACTGCCCATCGCCAGTTGATAAATAGCCTTCTTGGGGACATGATTGCTGGAAAACCAATTCTTCTTGGCCCCTCCTCCCATGTGAACCAAGGCTGATCAACTCCTTACAGTACAGTACCTCTCTGTGTTGCATCATGCCCATACCCTCTCAGGAGAGGTCCCTCCCTCTGGAGGCAATCGTTTTTTTGGCATGGCAACCGAGTCGAGATGAACCGCAGCCACGGAGACTGGAACATTTCCGGACTCAAATCCGAGGGTCTGACACATCGAATTGCTGTCTACAAAAGAGGAAACAGTGGCTGTCTTGGGTGTGCACCCTTCACCCACAGCCACTTCTCAAACATCGCAACCTCTCTTTCCAGCGTCAGATGAGCTTCCAAATGGCAGCTGTCTTTCCCTGTAGCTAACATCAGGACATGTGTTTCTGCAGGGTGGTATTCCATTCTTTACTTGGTAAATTACTACTATAAACTGTATCGGCATCACACTTTGAAGACAAAAAAAAAACAGGCCCACAAAACACCTACACACACTCCAATTCATCCATTATGCCAAAATAGTATATAGAGCATGCGAAGGCAATTCAAGAGCTCTCGACGAACCAAAAACCTACTCTTTGGATCAATTAAAGCCACAAGCAGACAGAGTGTTTCTTTCTTTAGCAGACATAACGAGGGCCTTTCCTTCTTATCTCGCCAACACTTTAGCTGTTCCCTAAGGACGGGGCAACCCTAACGTGACAAAAACAAAAAGAGACAGGAGTGTTGGCTCCTTCCCCATCTCTTTGCAGAGAGGAGATGTACATAAAAGCTTTAATAGGCTAATCCTGCTTTTAATGAATCCCAGAGGACAGACTTACATCAAGGAGAGGAAGAGGACAAGAGTAACCTTTGGGAGTTACTGAATTAGATTGGAGTGAAATTGAACAAGACACAACTCACACACACAAAAACACGTTTTCCTTGACAACAACCTAACAAATGAGTAAGCAGACTTTATACTAGGACTTGTTGGGCTTCGTGTTTGGTTAATTATCTCCTAGTACACTGGGAAACACCCAACTCTGAGTGAGATACACAAGGCCTTGTATAAATTCTACTCCTGGCGGAAAATGAAAAGCTTTTTTTTGTTACCGACAGAAATATGCAAACACTTAATACAAGGCTTCTTTATGAAAATCCAGAAGTTAATCAGTTCGATGAAATGTAATGTCATGTTTTAAAAAGGGTCATAAAAATAGAGTTTAGAGTAATAGTCTTTAGAATGAAGTGACAAATAATTCTACTTCATAGATAGTATCTTCTTTGCTTGTCTTTGATCTTTCTGCTCCATTAAGGCA